>JAJEKV010000049.1:4459000-5059000 GCA_021234155.1 Isoetes taiwanensis
CTGCCATGCATATTGCTCTGATTTCGCCACTCTCCTAACACGATTTGACTCTCGCTTAATGGACTCGTAATCGCCGACGCGTTCTGGGACTTCAAGTTCCGCGGGCTGTAAGACCACCTCACTCCTCCAAGAAGTGTTTCAAAGTAGCTTCACTCCATCACACTCTCAGCCACTGGGCTCTAGATGAGGATGGGCAAAGTGGATACCGTCAGGAAGGGCGGAGTGCTTCTCTCTTTGCAAACCGACCTCAGAATTTGCTCCTAGGGTACTTTCACTATTCCTACCATTTGGTAGACGCATTTGCCATTCCTCGAGCTCTCCCCTAAGTGTCTGACCCACAGTGACACCAAGGGTTCTCTACAAGGATTACCTCAGACGCCCCCGCTGTTTGACAAGTTCTCCGACCGACCGGGAATCTTGGGCTCTTCCTTTAAGAGGGAGCTCTCGGTCTGGGAGATTCAAAACGCCGGATAGGGGAATCGCCCGTGAGGGTGGTCAGCGCAGCCTCGGGGAGCCAGAAGGGTCACGGAACTTTTTTGATCCGCCTCTTGGGGTCCCACTCTCCCTCTTGTGAGGGATCCCCGCAAGGTCCCCGCCCTGCTTTGACTTGGGAGGGTGCGCCACCGGCTGTTCTCGCAACTGCTGCCCCGACCGCTCTAATGCTAACCCTGCGACTCAGACCTTCTCCTAAAAATTTCGAAAATTGGGCCTGTGGGCCGAAATGGATTAGGTCCACCTTTTGCAAAAATCAGAATTTATTTTGCATAATGCATTAATTGCGAATTTATGAATGTCTTGCCACCGCAGGTGTCTTTTTCCCTACTTGCTTGCCACATCGAGGAGGACAGGCCCAAACTCCTCCGCCGCCTTGCTCCATTCTCGCCGCGCCCGGGCACAGGTCCCAAGTGCAATGTGCACTGCCCGACCCCCAAACACAAACCCTTAGAACCCGGCAACCCACAGGTTTATTTTGGAGGCCCCTCCTTGCCCGATTCGGGCGGGACTTGGCGCCGCGGACTTGACGGGAGTGGGGGTGTTGACGCGAGCACGACCCTAAAAATCCCCCCGAAGCCGCTGCCTGACTCCCTCTCCCCAAGGCCCTGGGACTGACGGGCACCTCCCCCTCTCCTGAATCACTTAACTTGACTCGCCAATGGACTCGTAACGCCGCTGCCCCCTGGGACCAAGTTCCGCGGGCTCAAGACCACCCCACCTCCAAGAAGCTTAAAGTAGCTTAACTTCCATCACACTCGTAGTCAATTGGCCTAGGATGTGGATGCGGATACCGCTGCGGAGGGCGCTTTCCGAGTAAGCTTCTTTGCAAACCCACCTTTGTAACTTGCTCCTAGGGTAATTTCGGCTATTCGACGATTTGGGTGGTCGATTTGCCATTCCGAGCCTCCCTGCGTCTCAAACGACAAGACATCAAGGGGTTTCTACAAGGTCAATCCTCTGACGCTTCAAGGGTTTGACAAGTTCTCCTTTAACCATCTGAATCTTTGGGCCTTCCCAAGAGGGGCCCTCTGAACGGAGGATCCAACGGTCGGATAGGGGAACCGCCCCGAGGGTGGTTATTAGCGCAGCCGGGAGCCGCCAGAAGGGCTGCCTGAACTTTTTGATCCCCCTCTTGGGGTCCTGGATTCTCCCTCTTGTGAGGGATCCCCGCAAGGTCCCGCCTCGCTTGACTTGGGGAGCCACTGCTGCCCCGCATGGGCTGCCCCCACCGTTCTAATGCTAACCCTTGACCTAGACCTTCTCCGAAAATTTCGAAAATTGGGCTGGTGCTTTGAAATGGATTAGGATTCCAGCTGCAAAAAATCAAAATTTATTTTCAGACAATGCATTAATTGCGAATTTATGAATGTCTTGCCACTTGCAAAGCGCTGACTTCTACTTGCCACATCGGGAGGAGGACAGGCCCAAACTCCGGCCCTCGGTTCCCCTTGCTCCGTATTCTCGGCTGCGCTTCTTGGCCGGTGTCCCAAGTGCACAGACCAAGTCTCGCCCCCAAAACGCAAACCCTTCTAGAACCACGCAACCCACTGTGGTTTACGTTTTTGAGGCCCTCCTTGTCGATTCGGCGGGACCTTGCGCCGCGGACTTGACGTGGAGTGGGGGTGTTGACGCTTGAGCACGGACCCTAAAATCCCCCTGGCCGCTTGCCCCTTTCTCTCCCAAGGCCCCTGGGACGGGACGGGCTACACCCCTCTCCTAATCAAGGATTTGACTCTGCCAATGGACTCAACGTCGACGTTGGTTCGGGGACCAAGTTCCAGGGCCAGAAGACCACCCGACCTCCAAGAAGCGCCAAAGTAGCTCACTTCCATCACACTCGTAGTCAATTGGCCTAGGATGTGGATCGGATACCTGGCCGCGGAGGGCGGAGTGTTTTCTCTCTTTTGCAAAACCTGACCTTGTAACTTGCTCCCTAGGGGTAATTTCGCTTTATTCCGACGATTTGGCAGGGTCGATTTGCCATTCCGAGCCTCCCCGCGTTCGAACGACAAGACACTGGGTCTCTACAAGGCTGACCTCGGGGACGTGATTTTGACAAGTTCTCCGGGACCGATCTGGAATCTTTGGGCCTTCCCAAGAGGGGCCCCGAACGGAGGATCCAACTGGCCGATAGGGGGAACCGGCCTCGAGGGTGGTCGTAAGCGTCTGACCCGGGGGGAGCGCCAGGAAGGGCTGCCTCGGGAACTTTTTGGATCCCGCCTCTTGGGGTCCGGACTCTCCCTCTTGTGAGGGATCCCCAAGGTCCCGGCCTCGTTTGACTTGGGGAAGGGTGCCAGCTCGGTTGCCCGGCAACCCGCTGCCCGGACGTTCTAATGCTAACCCTTTGACCTAGACCTTCTCAGAAAATTTCGAAAATTGGGTCAGGCCGAAATGGATTAGGATTCCGGTGGCAAAAAATCAGAATTTATTTTCGTGACAATGCATTAATTTAATTTATGAATGTCTTGCCTTTGCCAAAGCCCCACTTCTACTTGCCACATCGGGAGGAGGGACAGGCCCAAACTCCGCCCGTCGGTTCTTGTTCATATTCTTCGCTGCGGCTTCTCGCCAAAGTCCCAGTGCACAGACCAGTCTCGGCCCCAAAAACCAAACCCTTCTAGAACCCGGCAACCCCACGGGGTTTACGTTTTGGAGGCTCCCATGTCTGATTCGACGGACCTTGAATCGCCAATGGACTTGACGCCGGAGTGGGGGTGTTGGCCGTGAGCACGGACTCCTAAAATCCCTAAGTCGCTGATTACCCTGTGGAGGGCGGATTTCCTCTCCCCTAAGGCCCTCGGGGACGAGATGGTCGACCTCCCCTCTCCGAATCGCGACTTGACTCATGGCCAATGGACTCGAACGCCGACGTTGCCCAGGGACCAAGTTCAAGCGGGCCTCGAAGACCACCCAAACCTCCAAGAGGCCAAAGTAGGGTGGCTCGGGAGCTTCCATCACACTCACGGGAACTTTTTTTGGCCTAGGATGTGGATGCTGGGATCCTGGTCGCTTGGGGAGGACGTGGAGGCTTCTCTCTTTGCTAAAACCTAGACCTTGTAACTTGCTCCCTAGGGTAATTCCACCGGCCATTCATTAATTGCGATTTATGAATGGTCGGTTTGCCTATTCCGAGCCTCCTGGGTGATTCTCCGAACGACAAGGCAGACTCAAGGGTTTCTACAAGGTCACCTCGTGGACTTCCCTTGCTTGGACAAGTTCTCCGACCGATCTGAATCTTTTGGGCCTTCCCAAGAGGGGCCCCCGAATCGGAGGATCCAACTGGACGGATAGGGGAACCGGCCCGGAGGGTGGTCATTAGCGTGGCAGCCCCCGGGAGCTGCCGGCCAGAAGGGCTGCCTCGGGAACTTTTTGATCCCGCCTCTTGGGTGGGACTCTCCCTCTTGTGAGGGATCCCCGCAAGGTCCCCGCCTCGCTTGGACTTGGGGAAGGGTGCCAACTCCTGTGCCCCCGCAACCCGCCATTCGGACCGCTCTAATGCTAACCCTTTGACCTAGACCTTCTCCTAAAAATTCGAAAATTGGGTCAGGGCCGAAATGGATTAGGATTCCACTGGCAAAAAATCAGAATTTATTTTGAGGACAATGCATTAATTGCGAATTTATGAATGTCTTGCCACTAAAAAAGCCCCGAATTCTACTTGCCACATCGGGAGGAGGACAGGCCCAAACTCCCGCCTCCGCCGGGCCCCTTGCTCCATATTCTCTGGCTGACTTCGGCCAGTCCTGCGTAATGAGACCAAGTCTCGCCCCCAAAACGCAAACCCTTCTGGGAACCCGCAACCCACGGTGGTTTCGTTTTTGAGGCCCTCTCCTTGTCGATTCGGAGGACTCTTTGGCCGCGGACTTGACGGGGGGGTGTTGACGCCAGAGCACGGACTTAAAATCCCCCGAAGCCGCTTTGCCCCACTTCTCTCCCCCCAGGCCCTCGGGACGGACGGAAGCACCTCCCTCTCGGGAATCGCGATTTGACTCTTGCCAATGGACTCGTGAACGCCGACGCTGCCCTAGGGACCAAGTTCTCGCGGACTGTAAGACCACTCATGTTCACCCAACTAAGAAATGAGTTTTAAACGTCATAATGAAATGCCGTGATGACGTCAATACGTCGCATGCACGTGATTTTGGTTATAGCGGCGTCGCTTTTAAACTATTTTTATTTTGTTGTGTACATGTTTGATGTTGGGGCATGTTTGAGCCTAGACAATGCTTGAGCCTAAGAGGCTTGTTTGAACCTAGGTAGCATGTTCGACCCTAAGGGAAATGCAACGCCACATCGCTCAACGCCCCAAGGCTCCTCATGCTTCACTCTATGTATTTGGACTTGTTCACCCTACAAAATACCATTATTATTATCCGTTTGAAAGGTAGAGCAGTTGATCCACAACAAAGCTAGTGGATAGCATCAAATTAAGCAATGATCAAAGTTAACTTGGTGGTGGCACCGGTTTAAGGTTAGAGAAAATCTAAGTAACTAAGATACCATTGAAGACTCTTTGCATGTTCTAGTCTAGAGGCAATGCTTGAGCCTATGTGGCTTCTTTGAGCCCATGTTCCCCGCTCTTTATTCCTCCCATATAATGTATACCAAAAGGGGGAGGGGGGAAAAAAGAATTGAATTGAATGGGTTTTATTGCACACCTAAGACCAATAGACATAGCCTATCGGTTAAGGATTGCACCGAGGATGTGCATAATATTTGACATATAGAATTTAATGATCGCCTCCTCTAGGTGTTAACTAGAGTCGCCATTGTTAGCATTGCCAACATTTGTATTAAAATGCCCAAGTACATCTCAGATTTCGTGGAATTGCTCGTGTAAGATGTTTGCATGAGAGCCGGTGGTCCAACCTCTTGATGCTCGTTTTTCCGCTGAGTTTGAATGCCTTGATCCGCCAGAGGGCTCTTCGGACGTTATTGACTCCTCTAGCACAACACCTTGGAATATTGGGCGCCCCTGTAGTTTGTATGATAAACCACCATGTTGGATCTTGTCGACGGTAAAGAAAAAAATCTGGTCAAAGAAGCTGGACGTGAGATTGATATTGATGGTCTAAATTTTGAAGTGGATATGTGTATGTGTGTACCTGTTCACAGTTGTCTGGAAGGACAAGCGTCTCACTACCAGGGTACATCTTGCTAGAGTTGATCAATAGAAAAAGCCACTTGTTCTATCATACTTTATCGTAGGCCCCGAATTTTAATTGAAGGTCAAACCAATCGACATCGAATATGAAGGTCTTAAAATTGCCACCAACATCCACCTCCATTATAGTCTTTAACCTCCGACCCAATCATGTGGCTTCCCCGACGACACGACGGCAACACTTGATTGAAACTCCATCGTGAATGATGCCATGACTAAAGCAAATCACAAGTCTTCCCCGTGTATGTCAAGAGAACTCACACGATAGTGGGTCCCATGCCACCATATCGAGGGAGTAAGATATATCTTGTCAAAAGCACCATTAATGTCAATAGATACAATAACATCAAAAGAAAATACTCGATTTCGACATCAACATAATTTGTTGCAACTACCTTTTCATGACACCTTGTGCGTATGCCCATTCCAGTAGTTGCTGTAATATACTCCCCTTGTGATATGCATCGGTCAAAGCCTCAGAGTACCCATTCTCTTTCCATCTTGTAAGGCAAGGGTTCATATCCATCGTGGTGCGGGGCTCGTCTATTATGTCGTCTCCATTCATGCCTCTTCTCTTCCATTTCTTCCTTTGGCGTTCTCATAACGAGCAATCCATTTTGCCATTGATGCCGAATTGTAAAGAAGAAATTGATTAACCTTAATGATCATATCAGGTGGAAATGACTTCGCATACCATTGCCTTCGCCACTACCCCCACAATCTTCGTCCCCTTCATCACTCCATAAGCGAGGTGCATCTCGGATGTACGGGCGGAAATATATTTCGTCATATAGAAAAGTGACTCTTTCGCAAGCCATCCCTCGCCATACTACCTTCGGGACGTTTCTTTGGACGCACCATATCCTTCAATACCTTCATAAACCTTTCCAAGAAAAACATTCATCCGGCATGTGAGTTCATGAGCTCCACTTCCTCAATAAGATGTACCAAAAGATGGGTTTGACTATCAAGAAAGCTCAGAGGGAAACTCCTTCTCCAACAAGCAACATGCCTCGCCATTTTCACTTTCATCTCTTCAATTTCGTCTTTCGGTATAGTTTTTTTACACATCCACCTATGAGGCCCAAAACAAAAAACTTAGCCACAAATAAAATAGACGGGGGACCACTAAATCAACATGGGTAACAACCTTATGACTTTTGATAGGGCACTTATTGCCTCCAATGGTCCCTTGTCTAAAACTCCCCTAAAGGTCAGGGACATGAAGAACTGCATGATCCAAACACCAAATATAAGTTATGGGTTACATTTTATAGTAGTGCATATATATGTGGACTTCAATTGCTTACATGCAAGAACTTATGCCATCATGGACTTTAAAAACATAAATAGTCGATGGTCAGCTCCCCACTACTTGTGAATGCGGTTCGCAATGATTGCATGTAACCAGTTGGTGTTCTAAGGGCCCTTAAATCATCATAAATAGCTCGATGGTCTTCATCAACAACCATGGGGGTATGTTGTAGTTCACTATCATCACTGGCCATGTAGACCATGCAGTCGATTGTGTACCATATGGGTTTACGCCATCGGTGGCCAGGCCCAAACGCATCTAAATTACGTGGTTCTTTTCCAAAGTCATAATGGCCATGTCGCATCGACATGCTTCCAAACTGCTTGTAAACTCCGGGGACTCGCATCACATCATCACTAGATGCATGTGTAGCCGTGAAGTCCATTAGGCTAGCCAATGTCTTGCAACGGAACATCAACTTTAACCTATAGAATAAATTATAGGCAACATATAAGTACCGAAAATAAGTGAATTTACAACTATTTATAAGAAGTGGTGATGCATATACCTTGGGATTATTGGAAAGTGTCGAATAACCTTTTGAGGTACCGTTTTTCCCTTTAGGTCATTCCTGTATCTCGGTTCATTACATACGAGACAATGAGTGGACTTCTCATGCTCGGCAGGGGGATAGAAGATCATACAATCATTTGGACATGCATGTATGACTTTATAACCAAGGCCGGTCGCTTGAATCATTTTCTTAACTTGAGATCCGGTCGGTAGGCATATTGTTCTTCTCTGGAAGGATCTTTCGTGCAATAAACCTGCGATCTAAGAGTGGTAAGATAAAAGATGGAGATGGTGGTAAGATAGAAAGACTTGATAAGTATGTCACCTCAATAGAGCAGAGACACTTGCATTGCTCCACTTGAACTTGGTTTGGAGATTGAGAATTAGCAGGCACGCCGACAAACGAGAGGTTCGAGACGCAGGAAATAACTGCGTTTCTGCTTCGATAACAATAGGGTCATCGTCAGTACGACCAATCCTCGAAGGGTATCCCACATCTTCTACCATATCCTCTCCACCACCATCCTCGACATCATCTAAATCAATATCGTAATTCTTGAAGAGCGTGCAACATATCAAGCTCGTCACTTAAAGACTTCGTTCTCGGGTTAGTCAATAGTTTCATCCTCTTCATATTGATCGTATGCAATATCTTCATATTGGTGCGCCTCGGCTTGAAATTCACGACGATAGGTTCCCTTTGCCTCAGTAACTTAGAACTAATGGATTGGGATGGAGACCGCTCCGAATGAGTTCATTAAACAGAGTAACGATTAACCATCATGTCAAATAATGTAATAAGTATAAAATACATACAACCATTTGTATAGACTCACGAATGACAAAAAACATATTAAAAAAAAAAAAAAAACCTATTTATTCTTTTTTTTAGTACAACAATACTATTGTTCCATATCAAATGGGAGAGGTCTATCATAGCGATAGTTGATGAATAACTCATCTCCAATGTTTATGCTTTTAATAGCACACACCATGATATATCCGCTTTTACAGATCTTGTAAAAAATCTTCCTCCCCTCCTTGACACTCTAAAAATTCACAATTGCATCGCTCCACGGTTGTCAATAGAACTTAATGCACCCCGCAATATTGCCATGAACCCCGGGCGACCATCAATAAACTTCAACTCCTCATCACATGCCCCCACGACCATCGACGCAAAGATTGGAATTCATTCCATAAATCCTCATACGCCAAGCATATTTAGTCAAAGTTTGCCAAGTTTTCCAATCGTACTCGGGACCTGCATATGGCATTAATGGAATGTGGGTATCTCGCTCCACTTCTATACGCGTGCCGGAGATAAGGCCGAATCCAGCTTCTGGACAAATGCGGCTCCGCATAATGATGTATCTTCTTCCCCAATAAGCAAATTCTTGATCCATAGGGATAGGTAAGTCTACTGGCCACAAGCCAAATGTCTTGCGGTGCCTAACAAAGGGTCGGACTAATCTTTGCAATTCTTCAGGAATTTCACGCTCGGGCAGTGAGGCCAAGCGTTCTTGGGAAATGTGCGACACATGCAATGTTCTCATGATTGTAGCCCTTCGTGTTCTTTCACGCAGGGGGGAACACTTTCGGCGTTGAGCGGCACCCATCCACATTATTGATGAATCGGTTCTCGCTTCAGCCATATGCCTCTATGGACAACATTAAACCAAAATCCACATCTAGTTTGGAGGAGACATCAGCATCATCTACCTACATATTTAGATATCATAAACATCTTGAATATATACTTGAACTGGGAGAGATACTCTTAAAAAAAAAAAAAAACAAATAATAATTGTATACCAACCTGATATCCATGACGAGCATCAGATCTGGTGGGTTGTTCAAATGTACCAAATCTTATCAGATGGTCTTCAACAACCGTTCTAAGTCGTCTCTTCAGCCCCATACATCTTTTACAATCGCAAACTATTTTGTCCCTCTGCCAATTACAAAAGGTAAGTACTATATACTGCACAATAGTTTGAACGGCTGTGATAGATACAATATATGGTAGTATAAACCCTAAACCCTAAACCCTAAATCCTAAATGGACAGAATTGGGCCCGGACACGTAGTCCTCTCCACTCAAGGTGAAGCCGACCATGCCCTTTCCCGAGTACGACCCTTATATAAGTTTCAATTTCAATAAAGATCTTTTGAGACGCCGCTAGCCCCGATACATAGAGTCCCTCCACTCAAGGTGAAGTCGACATATGACCTTGACTACGCGACACCTCAATTTTGTAATCTACATTGTACTTAGTAAGGTATGAAGGTGAGTTTGGGCCTGGCACACCTGGTCCTCTCCACTCAAGGTGGAGGCGACCGTGTCCTTGACCAAAAACACCTGCGTTTTTTTACTACTCGCAGTACACGTCCTCTCCTAGTTTATATATGTCTAGGCTACTAAATACAAGAATCAGTAACTTACATGTGACGGTTCCGCATATCCAGCCTCCCCTGGTGGTAAGACAAAGATCAATCGTCTCTCCGCCATCTCCAAAGGCCGATCATGCCGATGACCATGGCGATCCATGTAGGGCAGCAACAAGTATAAGATATGGTTAAAAAGAAGAACACCAAAGGGCTTAGGCTGGAAGAGGAGCCGAAAAGAAAATAACAATGAAGGCCGAGAAAAAGTTGTTTATATAGAAATCTTTAACGTCGCGATGCGGACGCGGACGTCGCCGGCGACGTAGTGTCAACGGGTCACATGCCAGTCACCTACGACTTGGCAAGACACCGCAAGTACGCATGCATTATGTCATAACGCTCAGACCACGCCGCATGCGACGATAGTCAACGGTCAAAATCCGTGTCACATGCGACTCGGTAAAGATACTACAAAAATAATAGAAATGGCACAAAAGTGACATTTATCCTCCGCCTTTTACCGGGCATAAACGCCACTTTTGTGCCATTTGGGGAGCACAAACGCCATAAATGGCACAAAAGTGACGTTTTATGCTCGATAAAAGGCGGAGGATAAATGTCACTTTTGTGCCATTTCTACCTATTTTTGTAGTAGTGACACGCGGGCAATGCGCATCGACGGTGTCTTATGTTCTCGTAATTGTGACGCCCCTATTCCTTATAACGATGCCCGCGATCGCACTCGAAGGAGGAGCATTCCCCCGGCAACCGCCCGACAAGGGCCATCCACCGACTCCACTCCCATGGGGCAGAGCGAAGGGAAGAGTGGATGTGTCATTCATCCGCCTTCCATCGGATCGACCTATCTCAAGGAAGCGTAACAAACAAACGCGGAGCACAACTAATAATATACAACATAATCACCATAACAATAGCAACATCACGCGAGTCGCCAATACCTTCATAACAATAATACAAAGGGAAGGTCCCACGCAGCTCGACTCAAGGGGATGATCGACGGCTAGGCCTCCGTGAGTTCGATTCTTGGGGCATGTAATTCATGGCAATGGATTTGGGCTGGCATAGAACATGGCTTAGGGTAGTCCACTCCATCCGCCCCCCGGGCGCACACTTTGCGCAGTAGGGCTGAAAAGTGTTGGGACTTGGCAGTAGCTTCGCGGGGTGAATAGCCGAGGGGCTACTACCTGGCTGGGTTGCATCTCCCCAACCCCGATGAGGCAGAAGAGAGCTGCCTCTCCTCCGAGGTATCCATGCTCATCGCAGCGGCTAGAGGGCCACCGCCTTATTCGACTTGAACTCTTTGGAAGGTCATATCCACCACCCCACGAGTGTCGAGCTCATGCCTTGCCCACACGCAGTGGCAAGCCATTAAGCCTAGCCAAAGACCCCGATAGGCTTTACTACCGAGGGGTCGGTCGCGATGAGACAAGTTCCTCCTTATCAACCGGCCTTGCCCCTTCACCTGACCCGGTGGGCTCCGTGGCACGGGCCGCATTTACGTGGGAACTAAGGTGCTATGCTAGGAGCATCTTCTACACGACCTTTAGGTCTCTACTCCCCTTCCCACAACAAGGAGATCATAGAGTGGAATACATGCAATATCACGTAGCGTAGATAGAGAATCATATCAATCTATCTACTTAACATCCAATGTTAGGTTCATTCGTTAGAGTCTCAGATCTAGGGATCTACAAGGCTTCCAGAGATGATCTAACATACTAACCCGGCATATTGCCATGCCTAAAGACGGTTTTGCACAATGAGAACAACTAGATACCGCTCCTTGGCTTGCTCCCCGATCCTTGGAAGGCGTCCATGCTCCCGATCTTGCGAAGACAAGCTGCTACTCAAAGAACTTTGTTGTGCAAATCCGACTTTTCGGAGCCTGGCAATGCGATTTCGAGCCTTACCTTGGCCGAATTGGCCCAGGAAAGCCCTAATTGCGAATGAGGAAAGCACTACAAGAGAATAGCCATTTATCGTCACTTTAATATCGCTTAAAATCTTAAAAAACATGGAGTGATATTAATAGTGATATTTCATGTATGGTGACACTACTAATGACGAAAATTGTATCACCTATAGTATCATCACTATTGTCAGAAATATGGTCAAAGTTTATATCAGTTTTGATAGATGATGATATATGTGTTGTTACTGGCATCAACAGTAGTATCACATATTTCATCATTCGTACTATCAGCAAATACTCTAATTGTACAAATGACTATATAAGTGATGCTACTTATGTCAGTTATAGTATCTCCCATAGCATCACGACTTGTATCATATATACTATCGAACATTATATCAATATAAACAAATGATGCTATGTGTGTTGCCCATTGCACCATGTATAATATCACATCTTACATCACCCTTACTATCAATAGTTATTCTAATTCTGATAATGGTAATATAAGTGTTGAATTTATGCCAACTATAGTATTATAGGCAATACCACTTGTTTCTTAGACTATTGTGTCATTATCGAGAATTAACACTATAGGTGTCTCTATGAAAGGCATATGTTGCATCAATAGTTAAGTCAACATTACTTAGTGATATTGTTAATTTCGTATTACTTATAGTATCATGAGATTCACCTAAATTCATTGTATCTATGTTGCTATGCTAATAACATCACATTAGGAGCAAAATATTGTTACTGTGACTCAATAACATTTTAGGTTGATATATTTGTTGACATCTACTACATGCATATGTAGAAGCGAATGTGTCAGTCATAGCATAGATATTGATGTTTCCCAATGGATCATGCGGATGCAATTTAAAAGCATAAGTAATAGCTTAAGATGTCCATAAATGAGCATGAATATACGTATTAAAGAGTGCCCGCAGACAAAGTACACACTGATATCCATACAGAAAAAGAAAAAGAAAGATCCTATAAGGGAAAACTCCCAAGTGGAACTTCATCCCTTAGATCATGGGCAATATCCTCTAGTTCATCATCGCCAAGCTCTAGATGCAATACATGTCGAGGCTCATTACCAATTTCCTCATTTTCATCTAGATCATAATCTAGGATATTCTGATTTAGCATCTCCATCGTTGGACAAAACGGATCTTCAATTGGATCGCAATCATCACTTGAATCAATGCCTTCTACTTGATCACCTACCAGTTCATTGATTTCATATTGTGCAACGTCAATTCCTTCAAGTAAAAGGGTTCCATCAGCCTCAGAAGATGCCAAGTCCAAAGTAGAAGGATCAATCATGCGTCGAGATCTAGGCATCGCATGAATCACGATCCACCAATTAATATCACTTTGATTTTTGTGAAAGAAAACTTGCTCAACTTGTTTAGGATAAACAAATGGCTCGTCCATTTCCCTTAAGAATTGAGTAGAGTTAACCTCATAAAAACCTGATGGATGTTGCCTCATTGTGCGGTTTCTGCCCCGATAACATGCTTTGAACCACTTTGCCTTTAACACATTGACCTTGAAGGATCGAAAATCCACTTCAATGATATCTGTTATTTGACCAACATAATTGAGATCGCCTTCTAGTGGTTGGTTGACTCTCGTAGATGCTTGACTTTTTTGCTCAAAGCATGCTGCAATACCACTATCAAATGTAACTCTACTTTTGTCAGTGCTCATGACTCGAAAATGTTGTCCATATGCCCACATTGATGTATAGAATCTTGCCTGCAAAAATAAAAGCAAAACATAAATTGTGGGAAAATGAAAATTGCAATAATGTACAAAGTGCAATTTACCTTCTTTGAACAACCAAGTGCTATGTTATAGTCATCCACTGGATTTTCAATGCCTTGGCGTTCTGCTTCTCTCATCTTACCCAATAACCACTCTCGTGGCATTATTTCTGGCAATATTTCAAGACCTTCTGAGGTTCTTGAACGTTTTCCACGTCTTGGCATCCTTCCTAATCCATGACTCCTTCTAGCTTCCTCTCTTTCCTTACGTGCAACTTCATATTTTTCTCTCCATGGATCCAAGCTATCACAGTTAGCTATTACCCACTTGTTTATCTCCAAGTACATTTCCGAACTAAGTCCTCGCTCCATACCATTGCCTTCAAGAACCTCTCCTATATCTTCTACACATTGTTCTTTCTCCCATATACGTGGAGCATCAGCATCGATTGATGTCGTTGCATCACTCATAAAGAAAAGAATCTCTTGCACGAAATGTCCTTCAGCCATGCATGCTTCTGGTCTAGCCATTTGACGAACAAAGCCTTTCAAGACTTTCATATATCGTTCCAAAAAAAACATCCAATGACCAGGAGCCGGTCCAACCAAACGGATTTCTTCAGGAATATGTACTAGAAGATGCAACTGGAGATCAAACAAGCTAGTAGGAAACTCTCGCTCTAAAATGCACAATAATTCTGCAACTTCAACCTCCATCGTTGATATTTCAGAGGCATTGATTTCTTTTAATGATGCCCATCTTTAGAATAAAAGTAAAAAAAAAATTAAAATTGTTCTATGTAATAAATTACAAAAGAGAATACAAAGTTTATGATAATACGTACCTTGCAAATTTGCCTAGTCGATAAATGGCATCCCGAATTCTTGGTGTCAAGCAATTATCTATTGCACATGATAGAAGATGCTAGACGAAAGAGCATGTATGTATAAGCAAACGAAAATGAGGAATTTAGAAATATATCTATGTTTTACCTGTAGGAACTTGTGCCAATCATGTGACTTCAAACCACTAAGTTCGCCATCTTTAGTAAATGCCCGACGAATGGAGGCACTATAGCCTGATGGTGTTCTCATGTTCGATATCACTTGCTTGACTTGTTTTTGCTCTTGTTTGGTAAGAACCCAAGGTGCATCCCTGCACTTTCCATTATCCAATGGCCATAATTGTGGCATGATATTTAGCTCCTTTAAGTCATTCCTACTTCCCAAAGTATCACACTCCCCTGTTAAGTGTCTCCAAATTGAATGTCCAACATTTTTGAAGATATGCATGGGGTCAAGCAAGTGTGCAATTTTCAGGTCTGGCCAATACTCAAGACGGTAAAAAATAGAGAGTCTTTTCATGCCAGGAGGTGGAGTGACCAAACTATCATCAGGCATGTTTTGGGACCTACACGCATCTTTCCATGTACACAGCCAATCCATAGGAGTCCTTCTTTTCGGTTTCTCAATAGATACGTTGCCGCGCATATGGTGTGTTGGAGGCAAAAATTTCTCATGGCCACGATATATTTGCTTATGCAAATGTTTTGAGCAATAAGATGATAAATTAGCTCCACATGATGGGCATCCATGATACCCACTTGTTTGTAAACCTATGCATTAAACATAAGAATAAGTGACTACACTGGTATATATACTTTCAAAATTGTGTACGCACCTGATGCAACACTTAATCCTGGGTAGTCATGAATAGTGAAACAACATATAGCACGAAAAGTAAAGACATGAGGTGACCTTTCCACATCATACATATTAATCCCCTTCCAAAGTACTTGCAACTCTTCTATAAGTGGCTCTAGATACACATCCATATTCCTTACTTGATATTTACCTATATAACAAAATTATCAGAACACAATAGAAAATAATCCATGGCAAAAGAAAAATACATACCTGGAACAATAAGTGTTAGCATAAGATGCCCTGTTTTTGTTGCTAACCAAGGAGGGATATTGTAATTCACCGCCACAACAGGCCATACACTATGACTAGATGATCTCTGACCAAATGGACAAATACCATCTAATCCAATGGCAAGACGTAGGTTCCTTGGTTCTTCTTTAAATACTGGCCACTTATCCTCAATGTGTTTCATTGCTTCACCATCCACTGTGAGCCGTAAAATGCCATCTGTACTACGATGCTTTGAGTGAAATTCCATAAGTGCACTAAGTGATGGGCAGCGGAATATCCTTTGCAACCTTGGTATCAATGGCATGTGACGCAACACTTTCCTTGGAACCTTTGCCAACTCTGAATTGAAAATAGGTCAGAAGGAGAAAGGCTTTTGTTCTGTAATACAATAGGTGCAGTTTTGGAAAGTGCATTAGGCTTTGCTTCATCATTATCTAGATATGTAGGAGCTCTGCAATTTTCCCAGCGAGATTGAAAGGTCTCTCCAGGAGGAGTTGCTTACTGAATTTACAGAGTTGTGGCTAGACTGTTCACTGAGGTTAATGTAATTGCTACCAGTAGGAGTACTTGCTGCTTTAGGTCTCTTGAAAACAGAAGAACTCATCAATGTATTACTTCTTTCCCTTACTGCTATAGATATCAGAAGTGCTGGTGGTAGATTTCTGGCAGTTGCATTTTATATATGGGCTGTGAGTGCTCCAAACTTTCTTCAGATAAAACTCATTTCGTTTTTCAAACTGTGTCACTTGAATGTAGTTGCTGGATAGGAAGTTCATGGTTTAAAATGATAATAAAAGCAAGTGATATTACTAGAAATTGGCTTAGTGCAAATGTCTTGGATTTATAGGATCCCATATTCTAAGCTGCACATAAACTTAGATTCTATAATTTAAATGATAATAATTGTGTGGTTTTGTCAACTTTGATCTGCATGTGGCATAACAGTGCTTTGCATCGTTGTTAAAATAGCTGTTTAAATAGCTTTGCATCGTTGTTAACTAGTATGCAGCCACTGCTTCTATTTTATTGGATCTTCTAAGGTCAGTTTATTTGCTCCATTTTCTGTTTATCGTCTATTTTCTGCTTCGCATTTTATCTGACTTGAGTGCTCTGTGCGCAGTCCAGCATGAACTCTATGATGCATTGCATTATACTGAATTTAACTAGTAGGGTCCAATGAACTAATCTTATTTCTTGGATTTCTAGACGTGTACATATGGAGGTGGGCAAATCCATATGGATTATGAAGGTAAGAAATTTATGAACTCGGCAAATGAGTACATGAAATTTCACTGCTATGATATCCATCTGAAATGGCCAAACGTTAAGCGTAGCCATAAACAACGCGTGATTCATGATCTGAAGCAGCATTATGGTGTTGGATTTTCTAAGCGCCATGTCTTGAAAAGGCTTGGTAGGAGATGGAATCATTACAGGTAACGCTACAGCCTTGTTCTCAAGATGTTGTATTTTAGTTTGTTTTATTATAAGAAGAGAAAATCTTAATATCTTTCTGGATTTTGTAGAACAAAATTAAGGAAGGAAGTAAGAGAAGATCCTAACGTGGATAAACCCGATGAAGTAGATGATGATTCTTGGCAGTTATTTATACAAGATAGCAGAAAAGTCTACACTCGCAATATACAAGCTGCTGCAGCAAGAGAAACCAGGCAATATACGGGTTCTGGTGGGGATGACTATATCAAAACTGAATTTGTAAGATCATTTCTTTGGCATTCAAATTGTTTATCTTTTATGCTCGTTCTTACTAGCTTAAGAAAAAAAAAATTAGTTCAAGTATTACTGTGGCTATCCCACGGATATGGAACTCGATAACATAAAACAGGCTGGTGGGTTCTCAAAGTGGATCAAAGATCAAGAAACATTTGATAAAACGGTATGACTTTATTTTCAAACTTCTTTCATCTTCAGAAACTAACTTTACCTTTTGCCTAGTTCAATGCAAGGGACTTTGCGGGTAAGGGTGCGACAAAATGCATCTTCAGACCCAAAACAATATCCAAGAAGGTATTTATACGTTTTGAGCTGCCATCATCTGTTTTTCTGCTCATTTAATTGGCTTTCTTTCTTTTTCCTATTATGTAGGTTAACAATCAAGAGGAAGGACCATCCCAATTGAACATAGTTGAAACTGAAGATGAGGTGGATATAGTTGGTTTAAATGAAGATCCTTCATTACAAGTAGGTTTTTTTCCCTTCAAATCTGCTATTCAAAAAGCTCTTTTTTAATATTTCTTATTCTGTAAATGTAGGAAATGAATGAAAGTGATAATGACGATACATCAGATAGTAGTGCCAACTCATCATCAAGTGGATCTTCAAGTGCCTCTTACTCTAGCAGTGGAGATGAGTTCGAAGAATCACCAAGGAAAGAATCACCTTTGAAGAAGAAGAAGAAAACTTGCCGGGACATTGCACGAGAAATATATTCCCGACGTGGGGAATCTGAACCATCCCATAACTCCTCTTGAGGCGTTCTTATTCCAACCTGTTTTAGGACTTGTGTTCTTTCTTTTGCATGTGTTCTCTCCAAGATGTGTTGTGTTTGTGTTCCCTTGGAGATGTCTTCTCATGGAGAAATGTTTGTTATGGATTTTGGATTTATCAATAAAGCTTAAACCATTTGAGCAATATCTTCTGGTTTTTTACTATGATTTTCAGATAACTATGTAAATAATAATTCAAGTCCTTTAGAAACTCTAAAAAAAAACGTACAATATATTAGTTTCCATGAAACTAATTATTTGCTTGCACAAATAGTACAAAATAGGAAAAGAATTTAAATGATACCAAAAATTGTGGCAAATGTTATTACATGTGGTATTATATGTGACTTTTTAGTGTAACTATAATTTTGTGAATGACGTTATGTATGAGGTTGTGGATGATACTATGAGACATTTATAGATGGTAGTATATGTGATACTATCATCGACACTAATTAGCATACATTTTGTTCTTAAATGTGGTCGTATAGGTGTCCATATGAATGACAATATAGGTGTTTATATGAATGACAATATAAGTATTAATAGATTTGACATTATTAATGATACAATGGGTGATATTATCGTTGATCATATTTGATACTATTGATGATGTATTTTTTAACCTTATAAATGTTGATATGTGTGGTATTTATGATGGCAATATATATGGTGTTAACCATGGTACCATTCGTGATATTTATCTTGATACTACAAATGACATTGTTATATCAAGAGTGCTGGTGCTGATGCTGACTCAAACATGACATTATCAGTGCCACAAGTATTCCATAAAAAATGATCTAATAAATTATGCAATGGATGACGTTATAGGTGATTTTAACATTGACGATAAATTTGACGCAGTTGCGTCAACAGGTATGGTCATCTATTGTATCACTTGCTAAAAATTTTAAAATCCTCATTTTAGGCACATAAATGACGAAACTGGTGACTTAAAGTGCCTATCCTCTTGTAGTGAGGTGATCGATCTGAAAATCAGCGACAAGGATGAGTATGAGTATCAGACGAGAACCAGTAAGGAGCATACAATGAGCGTTCAAATTGTGGAGCCTTCTAGCTCCTTGGGGATGGGGTGCGGGTACACGTCTATGCGTGTGCAGGAGCAGAATAAATGCGCGACCAAGCTTGAGGCCCTGAGAGACGGTTTTTCTTGGAGGCTAAAGGCCTGGAAAATTGGGGATGAATGGAAGGCCTATGAGCGCAACCACTGGTCCTGGAGGTCTGTTTTGCCTGATCTGCCTGGTGGCGGTTTTACTGAGCATGGTGCTAATGTCCATCTCACTAAAGCTACCACTATTCAATGGCTGCTGTCTCGCCGAGAGGTTGACCTCGAGCAGATCATGACTTTTAAAGTGGAGCTGGAGATTGATTTGATTTTTCTTCAAATTCCATGGTTGTCAAAGCCTCATTGGATGGTTAAGCATCACACTTTCAGCTTACCAAATTTGCCAATAGAATGGCCTCAGGAGGTTAAAGACTACTACTCAGTGTATAACAAACCTTTTTTTCCCAATAGGAAAAAAGCCTTTTGTTTATAAAATTAATAGGATTATATAAGTTTTAACTTCTGTTTTGCTCAGGTTTTTCTTCTTTGTTCAATTGCATAAACGTTCTTTAAGGCATCTGGGATTATTAACTTGATTACTTGCTTGAAGAAAATGGCCTGTCTCCCTACTGTTCTTTGCAGGAAAAGAGGTATTTTGCCATCACTTATATTATTCTAAAGACCTGTACATCTTTATGCCTTTGTTTGCATCAAATATGGTTATGTCTTTTGTTTTCCAAGCAGGTACTACATTGTTCCTATGTCAATAGGTGGAGGAGAATGGCTTCTTTTTTTACATCTATTACATTTTGTTCTTCCCAGCATTTTGTCAAGAACGGTAAATTTGATGAGCTATAGAGGACCTTTTAGTGGCCTATAGAGAAGCTGCAGAGACCTTTCAGTGGCTTACCTGGACGGTTTGCAGAAGCCCTTCAAATACAGATTAGCAGTACTAACCATGATAATGAATTATATCATCTCAGATTTGATTATGCCATGACACGAAGAACTCTGTTCAGAAATTTAAGCTTCTATTTTTCCATTTTCCTTGCGAATTAAAAGCAATTACATCTATCTCTTTTGCCTGTCATTGCAGTGCTAGACCTTTCTAATAAAGTAATACATTTGCTTCTTCTACCCTTTATAGCAGTTTAATTGACCATCTATTTATGGAAATTAAGGCCCTTCACAATATTTTTTTGAGAGTAGTATTAGGCAGTTCAGTTTGACGATTTGGTGGCCAATCCTGACGCATTGAATCATCTGTACTATGCTATTTATATTTCTAATATTTTCCTGACTTATAATTAACAGTGATGCGAGTTATACGCTAATTTTCCAAATCATCCTTTGAACAGATGTAGAGGCGCGAACAATGCAGGAGCACAGTTTATTTCTCTGCCACCTACAGAATAAGCTCAGGTCTGCCGTTTAATCATACTTTAACCATTCCTTTTTTGCTTTCACTTGAGCTAAGGAAACAAGAACACCTCCAGTTAATGAAACAAGGCACCAAACCCAATGAAATGGGTACCTAACTCAAAGGCTTTATTTGCCCAAAGTGTATAACATTTTTGTTATGCATAAGCAAACATTCCAGTGCATATTATATATCAACTCATGTTATTCCAATGTTCCTGTCATGCTCAAGCATGTAGCTGAGCCAAATGTCTATTCAGCACTCACGATGAAAGAGACTATATTATTGCTTCAAGGCATTAATATAAAAAAATGTCTGTGGATTCTGTTACAAGTCCAAAAGAAAACATATAACACATGATTTTTTATTTAAAGTTTCTTGCTAGAGTTGTGCCTGTCCGTATTATGTTGGAGTTTGCAGTTCTTGAGCTAATTATGAATCAATTTTATTTTACAATGATCGATTATTCACACTTTTGGAACTTGACAGTCTCTAGGAACAATAAAAATCATGGAGCTTGCCATTTCTGTACTGTGTTTTCCATCAACCATATACCAATGAAGTTTTCAAGGCATTGTGGTGTTCAGGGAAGGCTGTTGAAGATAGACAAGTCATTATGGAAAAGAAGCAAAGGGTTTTTCAACGCACATGATTTTTCACAATTGCATTAGACCTACAATCACAGATGAAAAGAACAGGAGCCACGGTTGAAGAAGCAAAATATATAAGGCTCTTACTATTCTTCCTAGATATTAACAGCTTAATGATTAGATGGTAATTCCCATGATGATGTTAAGTGATCTTGGAATTGTAGAGTTGGAAATGTTTCTCTAAATTGTTATGTCTAGGTTTTACTTCTTACAATCATATCTGAGTTCAAGTACATAAAAATCCATCAAATCTTCATTTCTATGACACTAAATGCATCAATATATAATGCTAAAATAGTAATACTAAAATGCCTCCCCTATGCATGTCAAACACAATGTGAAGCTTAATATAATTATGTGGATGTTGTAGCTTAGTTGTTGTTGAAAGTAGTATGAATAAAAAGTTATAGGTTGAAGACAAAACGTAACTAGAGGTTAAGTCTACTAAAGAAACAACCCTGACCTAAGCCAACAACTTTAAGGGTGGAATGTTGGTTCTAGGTTTTTGCACGCAAGTAAATCATTTGTAGGTTCTCAGCTTATGCCCAATAACGTCGGGCACCATAACCATGAACATATAAAATGTCAAATGCACACAACATACATCTACAAGTTCATCATTAACAAATCAACGACGTGGGGCACCATAACTATGAAGATATAAAATGCCAAATGCACATATCATACATCTATAGGTTCATCATTGACATATTTTCAACCTGAGCAAGTAGATCACCTCTACCTCTATTTCATCCAATCCATTTGGGCTAAGAAAGCCTGCTAGCAGGCAAGGTCCAAATAGACCCTAGCCCATCAACGATGGGCACCATAACTAGTAAAATTAATAGGATTATATAAGTTTGAACCGGATTGGCCCTTTTGTTACAAAATCCATTAGGAACTGAATATTAATAAAAGGGTCAGCATGAAGTTTCTTTTTTACAAAGAATCCTGTAGTAGACTTATGTAATGAGAACTCTCTTTACAAGCATGTACAATGGAAACAAAATAAAACTTTTCTATTTCAGACCATTCTACAAGCTCATCAAGTGTTGTAGTACATTGCAAAACCTATAATGCATGCACTATATGATGAAAAAATGTTTTAGAGGTGGTCGTTTAACAGCATTTAATATTGTAGGCGTATCTTAAATATAATATTTGCATTCCCTATACAAAAGTAGCTTAGTAAGAAAATCCTACTAGTATAAAATATAACCAAAAGAAATCCTAGGACCTATGGCTTTAACTGGCCCAAATCCTTATACGCCATTTTTTGGACCGGCCATATATCCTACAATATTTCATATGGACCAGAACTTTTTAATTTGAACCGGATTGTTTGATTCCAAATTCAATCCTAGGACTTTGTTGCACATTGCTACTACTCCATAAACTGTATGGGTTTTCTCAAATAAATGACACTTTTTATTGCTCAGGCTGTATCTGCGGTCTTGACATGTAGAGAAGATAGTTTGGACAATTTGATAATAATGTACGTATCCTCCTATATTATAAAATTATATTGAATGTCTGTTGTGTATGTAACCCTAAATCTAACGGTCTAGAATATTTTGCCCAAAACTTTTGACGGCCACGATATTGCCAGCTCGATGGCCAAGATTATATGGCTCAAGACCAAGATAAAAAACCCTACTCTGGCGATGGCGACCTCCTCTCCAGCTCTCGGTGCTGGCATTTCGCAAAACAAAATGGCTTCAAGGCGGCTATGGCTATGCCGTGCTATGTTAAAGGCGGCTGGGATTATGTCAGCTCAAGTTTGTAAAAAAAGAAATAGGTTTTTTTCTAGCATTAGCTATCCGCTATTCCTTTTCTGGAGCCGTTGCTTTGCAGAGAGCCACGAACTGGAGGAATTTTGGTGGAGGATGTTTGAATAGAAAATGTCTAGAAATTTTAGCATCGACAAAAACCTCAGCCAAGTCTGGCTATGACTTTTGCAACTGACGATTTTCTAGAAATTGCAGATGTCGCTCCAGTGACAGTATGGGCTTTTAAGATTGAGAGGTCTGGATTTCGAACAATGAAATATGATGGTTCTGATGGATGGGAGCTTGCAATAGCTTAGAGGTGGATGGCAAGAACAACACAGGCATGTTTAGAGGATGCTATATCAGGAAATTCTAGATCAGTTGGGCATATAGATCAGTTGCAAATCAGAGAGACTGCCATATACCCTTACAAAACTATTTGGTTGAAGAAAAGGACAAGCATCTTCAGCAAGAATTTGTTTTCCAGTTTTCGATCTATTTCTTGCATGCTAAATGTGTTTTACACTGTTTTCAAAATTAAGATCTTTTAGCATAGTTGAATTTGCATATTGGAGCAAGATGAGACGTATTTTATTCTGGGTCTTGTTGTTCACATTTCCATTCTAACAGTATATTGTCTCTTTGCGTTTCAAAGGTGTGTGTAAAGATTTCAGATCCACTGATTCACTTTTATGCTTTGTTTTGTAACAAATTCAAGCCTTGCAATCATGTGTTATTCAGATCATACAGTTGATGCAGAGCTTAGGTCTGCAGCACGAGCTTTTTTTGAGGATGGAGGAATTCTTATAGACTCGAAAAGCAAAACAATCTCACTCACAAAAGTTCGTAAATTGTAAGGGTTGTGCATAGTGTGTAGAAAGATTACTGGCATGAAATTATATGTCCACATTATCTTCTCCCACATGTAGCTACTGCTTCGTAACTACTGTGAAAAGCATTATTCTGCTGTTGTCTTGCATTCTTGCACTGCGACTCGCATGAACACAACAACATCCCGATACCAGAGAACTTCAAATACTAGATCCGAGGAGAAAAGGTTGAAGGTTGTCCTAGGCTGGACAAAAGGGCAAAGATAGAAGAGGTTAGAAAGGATAGGAATGGCCAAGAAAGCGAAGCTCATGCAAGAAGAAGCCCCTCCTCCACATGAGATCAAGAATAGAAGCCATGGATACTGCTGAGAGATAGATAGGCTTTTCATTCATCTCAGCAGTTTTTTCTACAATGGTATAGGGTGGGTAGCCGCACATCGCAGGCTACCCAAAAAATGAAAAACATAGGGAATATCCAGTTATAACGCCTGGACCCCAAATAAAATTATGTGCTATAGATGTTGGCTAGTGTACCTGCCGAGAGATTATCGCCGGGATTAAAAAACCCCGCCCTTTCGGGTTTTCGAGGAAAAACCCTAGCGATAAAATCTCGGCAAGGGGCTTGGACAACGCAGGGCTGCTAAACGTTCCCAAAAAAAAAACCACGCTCCACCGAGAATACCGAAGCCGTGCATCACCCCTGGACCTGCACATCACCAACAGAAAAACCAATAGAGAAAAAACTTCGAAAAGCGAGAGGCTGGTCACGCGTGCCACGCGACAAAAAACAACATTTACACCTCGAAAAAGCGAGGGGCTGGTCACGCGTGCCACGCGACAATTATAACAAATATGAATATATAAATAACAATTTTAAGGGGGGGAAGGGTGGGAGCCATGGATACTGCTGAGAGATGAGAAAGCGCCGATGAAACGTCGATGAAGAACTCTGCAATAAGTAGCGATCCCCCAACCTGATGAACGGCCTAGAAATGCATGCGATGCATGCATGCGACGCATGCAATGCATGCATGCTCGTCTCGTGCAAGAATGGCGATTCGCTACGCGAATCGATGGCATTATATTGGAAGGTTGCTCTTCCCATTGAGCCTCTTTTATGCTGCTTGGAGTTCCTACTGTTTACACGAGATACTGTGCACAAGATTTCAAACCTTGATTATCAAGCTATAAATGGAAGTCCTTTCAATCCTTCAATGCCAAATTATGAATGGAAGCAATTGATGCTTCCATTTCTTACATGATGAGTTTGATTTATGTTTAGGAGATGCCAATATGGAACAAGAAGTATGTTACATTTATGCTGGGGAATGAAGAAGTACATACTAATACATGAGATGTTGCAAAAAAGTTTGCTGAAATGAAATGAAATGTAGAAGCCAGAATATACAACTTCATCTTTCCTATAGTTATTCTCATGCTTTATTGTTAAACAAGCTCATTTTTTGTAACCACCTTTGCATGCAGTTGAAATAAGATCTCAATTGTATTATGATATTGTACTCATTCTTAGACGTTTGCATGCAAATACGAAATAATGCATCAAGTGTGTAAGATATTGCACTTATTGTTAGATTTCAATTCTTTTGTAGTTATACAACAAAATATATACTTCCACAAACTTTCCTTGAATGCGAACACACATACAATAACAAAAACAGAAAACAAACTTTCCTTGAATACAAAAACATATAGACTTATAAATGATGCCAACACAATGACAATACTATGGTTTTGAAGGTGTTCATTGATAGTAATTGATTCATGAAACCTAAGTTATTTGGGATCAGTGGCAAGCTATTTTGAAAGTAGTCAGGACAATATAAGTTGCGAGTTGCGCATTTCGTGCTGTGAACGTGACTACTCGTGGACGGTCTGGGCGCTGGATGCCATGACGTCTCGCCCTAATAATGTGTACCGGCGTGGGGAATGTCGAGCAAGAATTAACAGAAGAGAAAGAAAGACAAATAATCATGTTAAGCCTTGAAACAAGCCAATTATTCCTATGGTTAAAGTTAGAAAGGGGTTGCGAGAGTATGAATCAAAGCTATTTTGAAAAGAGTTAGCACAATATGAGTTGTGAGAGTATGAACCAAAGCTATTTTAAAAGTAGTTAGGACAATATGAGTTGTCCCGGAGACACCGAACAACAAACATTGGTTTTGCAACACGTTGACGGCAAAGAGGCAGATGAAGAGATTGCAACATACATGGGTTGCAACATACATGTTCTGGGTTAAAGTTACAGACATACTCAGGCCTATCATTTACAGGTTCCTGACATTTATTGAACCCAAATATTGCCTTTACATTATGTATTCTAATGTAAAGTCCACAAGAAATAATAATGTAAAGACAAGAGAATTGTAGGCATTCCGCATCAAGGTCTCCATAACATAAAACACTATACAAATTTTGAAGCCCAAATTGCACACCATTAATGCTGTAAGAATCCACGTTGAACCCGATAAGTGCCTTATAGCCCAGCAACGCTCGGCACCATTACTAGTGTCAAGATAGTTTGAAAGACAATTTGATAATAATGGGACACTTCGTGGTTGAGTTAACTGTCTTGGAGCGAAAATGTTATTTCTAAGACCAATACATTATATACACATAGTGTATATACATAGTATATACATAATTTCTCAGTAAATGGGCATCTCCATTTTCTTGTCTTTGTCTCTTTCCTTTTCTTGCTCTTCTTGGCCTTGCTCCTTGTCAATCCTCCTTGTCTACACCTTGTCTGCATCCACCTTGTCTGCTCCTTGTCTGTATGCTCCTTGTCAACTAGCTTCTTTCTCAATGCTAATAATTCGAGAACATCCTCGTTGGACTGATCCAGACTCCCTACAAGCATGCAGCAGAATAGAAATATGTGTAGTTTGGTCGAAGTTGTTCACAACTTCTGGGAGTATCGGTGGTGCCACTTTCACCCTTTTCATTCTTTGGGCACAACTTGACACAATCAATCTACAGATGCATGACTCCAGGGACGCGGCACCTCCTCTCAATTTCTTCTAGCATCTTTGACGCTACCTCCTTTCCCTACATGCAATCTGCATGCCAGGTGCATTAGGGCAACCAGAGGACTTCGAATTTTTTTTTCTGGATTTTCTCACCTGAGATGTTTTTTGTCTTTTGAGATCAGGCACCACTACGTCCATCGACTCTTCCTTTTCCGATTCTAAACTGGAGTCAATGACATCTTCTTGGCTTGGTGGACTTTCTGGCCTTTCCTCAGCTGCAACTATGGGTAGCTCCTTCGTAGTGTTGTTTATGATTGTGAGCAAGTTCTGAAAAAGGTAAATAAGCTTAAAAATTCTTTATAAAGATATGGAGAACCCACAGACAGAAATATGACCACTTTAGCTTTCATGTGTGATTCGACGAACACCACCAAAATTGACTTGCTAGATATCAATGACATTCATATCTAATCACATTCTTCTATCTTCTTTATTCTAACATCTAGTTGTTTGTCCAACTATTTCCTTTTCTTTTCCTAGATGCTACCTTCCGAAATCTTAAGAGATATAATATTGATCTAATTCTTCTCTTATTTCATCAGTTATTCTTTCAGATTTTTAAGAACTAGCCCATAACCTTGATCAAAGCATATCTTATTATCTTATTACTAGTCTAGAAAATAGTCAACTTCTATTTTGTACGAGAACGGCAGTTGGTCTGCCATTCTGGCATATACAAGAGACCTCCTCCGGCTACTACGGATCCAGGCCCATTGTATGGTGCCCAAATAGCATCCCAAATGCTATTCCCCTAGACATCCTAATTGAATGGGCACGTTTTAGGGGATCATTATAGGGTGCAGTGACCTTGAGGTGGTATGGGGACAATATTTCGTATTTTTTATTTCATGAAAAACCTATCATAAATCAATGGCATTATAAAAGCTACTAGGCCGCAAAAGCATTTATGCTTCAGAAGATTATGGTAAAGCAGGCAGGTCTGGCAACTTCTACCTCCTCCACTTCTCGCTCCTCTGATCCTCGATCAAGCACCCTAAATCTGCCTTCCTTTTCCTTGAAATCGGCTATTCTTAGGGTTTACGTGCCAAGCCGGTTTTTTTTTTTTTTTTGGACGTCACTTTTTAACCCCTTTTTTTTATGCCAATTTTTAGCCCTAAGATTGGATCATGAAATCTCGGCCGTCTAATTTAGGACGTGGTCCATTACTTTATGGATTGTTTCCCAGTGAGCATCTCAAGCAACACAATGCCAAAACTGTATGTCACTTTTTGTTGTTAAATGCCCTAGAAAATTGCACCCAAATTTAGTTCAGTCTTCTATGAGAATTCTAAGAATCCTAATGTCATGAAGCAAGAAACTAAGACAAACTTGAAGTCACAAAATTGCTTAGTCTGCTCATAAATACAGTCTTGACACCGTGAATCTTGAGTGAAATCATTGCCGCAACTTTTTTTTGTGTCTAAGATGAGTATAATCATCCCCTATTTGAGGACTCTGTAACGGCACATTGATTCAAAGTAAAATCATGCATCTCATCATATTTGAGATCATTATTAGCTATGTAACTTGTGTATGATCAAGAGGGGTCTCTTCAGCAAAATTAAACTTGGCTTTTTTTACCTCTATCTTCCTTTTCCTTGAAATCGGCTATTCTTAGGGTTTGCGTGCCCTTTTTTTATTTTTTGAATGTCATTTTTTAGCCCTTTTTTTTACGCCACTTTTTAGCCCTAAGATTGGATCATGAAATCTCGGTCGTTTAATTTAGGGCGTGGTCCATTACTTGCACTAAAACATTATAATATAGGATGCTAAACAAAAACCATAGCATAATAAAAACTGGCCTCCAACAGTTTAGGATAGTTTTAACACATCATTACTAAATTCAAAAACCACTACTATATGTATGAGATTATCTTACAGCCCATAGTTAGTGAACAAACCACTATAGCATTGAAAAGAGCCATTGATAACCATAACACAAACCACTATTAGTCTTTATAAACCATGTTAAAAAAAACCACTATAACATTGAGAACCACAATTGATAACCATGTCAAGAACCACTATTAGTCCTAAACCACTATAGCATGTGGTTTTCTTCTATCAAATAAATTCATGCATAAAGAAACATATATAGCATGGTTTTTAGATGATTTGATACTAGTTAAACATAGTAGTCCATTTTTGGAGGGCTTGTGATTTATGCATCTCCAGATCTCATTGAACTAATTAAAGCATCTTCTAATTTATCCAAATTGCTGAAATAAATTGTTCACAGTCTTTCTAGAAGAGAGACAGGACCCAGGACTTGATGATATATTTGTTAAATCTCTTTTCATATCTAGCATATTAACAGGGGGTTCCCTTTTTTTGGTCTCCAACATGGGTTTGCTATGATTTGGTTGATGTATCCGTTTGACTGTACTAAGTAGTATTTTTAGAGTGCATCATTCCTAGCCATTGATTTTGAGAGAAAAGGCCAATCTGCAGACATCTAGAGTAGCCTCATCATTCACTTATATTTGTTCTTTTTGGGTTGCCTGAAGGGCAATCCCTTTGCACGGTTGTGATGTGTGGACGAAGCCGACGGTCAGAGATAAGCAAACCAACAAAAACGCAATAACTTCTAAAACGAGCTCTATGGAACATGAGTGATACTGTTAGAGTGCATGAGAGGAAAGGAGCACATGCAGATGATGGGCAAAAGAATTTAGAATGAAGAAGGAAGTCGATGATTCGATGCAGGCAATAACGGAAACCACGCACAAGGTAAGAGAATTTGAAATGTGCGGTGAAGACTCTGTAGAAAATGAATCGACATGGATGAGTGCATTCATAAGTCTAGCAAAATAATATGGTAGTTTTTAGCTGAGTAGTGAATAGTTATATTACAAGAATGAATGCAGAAAAGAGTTTGTAAAATCAGATTGAAGTAATCGAAGAAAAGCAAAAGAGGAGCTGTTGAATAGAGTAAAAGTAGAAAGTGTAGAATATCTAGCATAATCACAGGGGGTCTTTTTTGTGTTTTTGTACGATATTCACAAAGGTTTTCCTATGATTTTATTGCCGTATTCATCCAGGTGTACTGAACAGTATTTCTAGAGTGCCGCTTATCTTGGCCATTCATTTTTTTTGAGAAGCAGCATCGTATGGTCACGATTAAAGTTATAATGTTTTTTTTATTAGGTTTTTTTAAGAAGAGCTCGAATTGGGCATGCACGCGATCGAACCCTTGTATTTAGGGTTTCTGCTTTCTTTGTTTGCCTTGTGCTCTTCAAGAATCGCGGATGCGTGTTAAGTTAGGGTACACTTCTACTGCTCCAAAACTTGGATTTTTCTCACGGATGTAGATAAGGGCCCCAATATCTTGTTCTCTACGCCTCGTGAGCTCGCAAAACAAGTTTCTCCCAAGTTTCTAAGGGTTTTTTCCATGGAAGGCTCCTCGCCAAGAAATCCTTCCTCCTCACTCGAACCAATTTAGCAATTTCGAACCGTGTATTCCGGTGAGCCTTCAACTTAGGGTTCCGGATTTGTCATCTGCTTAATGGCAAAGCAACACCAAAGCAAGTGGCGAGAATGGCAAAAAAAACGCCGACCGAAGGTCTTTATCGAGAAACCCTTTGTATCCGGTTTCTAGGCATCCTGTGCAAGTCGCTTTTTGTATTTTAATCCAGAAACGCCTTTTAGGTCTAGCATCCATTTCGTTTTTCAAATCTCTTCTTCCTATCTGCATCAGTAACATAATGCTAGATATTATAAAACACAGCCAGTAAAACAATGTGTATAATATATTCTTATTGTGCGTGCAAACATCACACCTACAATTGCCACAAACAAGCCGATCGTTTATGCCATGAGAAAACAAGCATGTCGGATATGCTTAGTTGCAGATTTGGTTATTTAGGGCGCCCAAAAAGCCCCTGGGCCCGCATTTCGGCATGTCAATATACTTGTTGGTGACAGCTCAGTCAATAAAAACAGGGCAAAAAAGGCCTTTCGAATCTGTTTGCATTTTTGGCACAAAAGTCGGCATTATTGAGGATTAGTTTTTCCAGCTAATGATCAAATCTATATAATCGAAGATATAGGTTTTTATGTGTATATGGGGATTGGCTCAAGCGAAACGAATGTAAGAAGGCGCCAGTAATTATTCTTATATGAGGCCACCAATATAACCAACACCTTGGCCTCCTCTTTCTTCATGCTATGGCAATCCTCATGAGGCATACCATGCTCTTCCATCTCCTTAACAACCGGCCCTCAAGTTTAAAGGTCGAGATCAAATCTCACCGTTATTGCAAGAGTGTTACCCACCAAGTAACACACTAAAAATGGCTTTAATTTTGTTGGTACCATCTGATTTAAATTTGCATGTAGCAAAGCAGAGGCGGCAGCAAAGACTCCAAGCACGCGATATCCGTGTTCTACGCCGAAAATTGTGTAGCACAAACCTTCTGCAGACAAATTTGAAGCACCAAACAGGGATGATGCAAGGTTCGATGCAAGCTTAGGGTGCAAGGCTCAAGGTTGAGACCATCTTTGCCATAGGCCGATTGGATTTTGTGGATAATGTGTAATAGTCATAATACTGCCGCTAGAATTTCTATGGATCCAAGAAATAATGCAGGAAAGTGAGAAGGCAGAAATTAAGACATGATTTGGGAGTGCATGCTCAAAAGAATCACAACTATGGACGCTGGAACATATGCTTAGGATCAAACTTGTGGTATTTCTTCATGGTTAAACACTTGCCAATGTTTTCCTCCTTAAACATTTTGTTACATTGTAGCTCATATTTCATATTGATGTTGCATAAATTGGGTTTCGAGTTCCATGCAATGACTTCATTTCTATAATTTATACATTCATGATTTGTTCAACTACGACATCAAAGATTCTTAGGCCATCAAAGTTTAACTATGTTTTCTTCTTTCAGGACCCGAATGTTGTTTTATATTGTTATGTTTTCTTCTCTTATGGCCCGAAGGGCCCAAAAATTTTTTTTTCTTATATACATATAACAACCACCACATAAATACCATTAACATTAATGAGCACAAACCATTACATTTAAGATGTTAAAATTAAAATCCCCCTTAGACCCCCTTTGGTTTGGGTGCATATTCACACGGGGGGGTCACGTAGGGCAGCGAGAGCCTTCGGATGGGCATATATGCCTTATATTCCTTGATGTGGACCGTAGATAGCGTTCCTCGTTTGTGGGGTATCCTTGTATGAATTTTTGTATACTGTATACTTAGGTGTGCAAAATACTATAAGATTTCAGTTAATGTAGGAATAAATGTAGGAATGAAGAAGAAATATGTAGATGTGTGAGTATAGAGATGCAACTTATGTTACAGGGAGGAATCCATGTGCAGGATACCAAGTACAACAAAGATGGCAACTGGGGAAGTGCATATAATATTGGGACCGATGTTTGCAGGGAAGAAACATCATTGATAGAGAAGGTAGAAGTGTTAAATAGTTAATATGTGTGATAAATTATAGGAGAGTTGTAATGGTGAAATCTGAGAATGATATGAGGTATGGTATAGAAGCAGTGGTCTCACATAATGGACGAGAAAGAAGGCGTATAAGTGTTTTGAATTTGAGTGACATGAAAGAGAAGTTTGCAAGACAATACAAAGAAGTAAGAAATTAAAAAAAATGATAAGGGATGAAGCAAAACTGAACATATGAAATGAAAATGGTTTGGAGGTGGAAGTAATTGGAATAGACGAAGCACAGTTCTTCAATGACCTTGTGGGCCCCTTGTGGGATTGCAGCCGAGAATGATAACAAGATTGTATTCGTTGCTAGGATGGATGGAGACTTTCAGCAGTAGCATATTATAATTGAGCATCAAAGAATAAATGTTGAAAGTTCACAAAATTGAGTGGGTAGACGCAGTTTGGGAGTGTGATGGAACTTATCCTATTAGCCGATACAGTAGTAAAATTATGTGCAGTGTGTGATGTATGCACAAATCCAGCACATTTCACTGCAAGGAGAAGTAGAGCTTGCTCTTCCATGCTGCCATAGTATGGCAGCATATGCCAAACCAAAAGAATAGGCTGGTCCCCCAGCCCCTTCTTGTTATTTGATAATCAGGATAGAACTCCAGCTAATTGTCAATGTGAAGGTATGTTTGGCAATTCAATGGACCTGCAATGGATTGAAGACAAGTAGTAATGGTAAATTTCAGTATGATGTGAATGTGAACATGGAGGTGATTTACAAATGAACCTGCATGACAAATGGGATCATTAGCAAAGAATGTGAGCTGCTGGATGGACATGTGACAGGAGTTTAATGGATTTGGTAGAGATTTGGAGTGTTTTATGTGGAACAAGGGTACCTCTTGAGCAGATGCGTATGGAGTGTATGCACTTGCATATGACAAAAAATCTGTTAGCACAAATGAGTTGTTGTTGTGGTAGGAATGGCAGCAACTATGGATATGATGATGAATGACGAGAAGTGAATGAGTAATGGAATGAATGACTGCAAATCCAGATGCTCCTGCATGGAATTCATGGCTTTAACAATATTAGTACTTGATTTGAACCTTGACTGGATCGAGACATGTACAAATCTTCTACTCTTGCATCACTGGTTTGAATTAAATAGACTAATTAATACCAATGCTAAATTTTGGAAACAAAAGCCACCAAAGCACTCTTGAATTGTTTTTTGTCTTTTTCTTTTTATTTTTCTTTTTTACTTTTCTGCATATTAGTCAATTAAAGCAAATATATTGCAAGGTTCCCTTTGAGCAACACGAAAAGTAAGACAAAAGATATTTATTACTTTGTTTAATGTCCATACTAGACTAATCTTGTAAAGACTAGCTAGCTTATCCCACTGCCTTGCGGCAGCCAAAGTGGAGGACACGTATAGGCTTTTAAGTTCTACCACGTCGGGGATCATCATCATATAACCCCAGTAACCAACTCCCAAAGATAAATATACATTGGCAAGATTTGAACCCATGATCAAATGCACATTTATTTTGGCATTACTAGGCCTATACCAACTCACCACACATCCGTTGGGCAAAACTTTTGCCTTACATGCATACTTTGTAGGTAGGATATAATCCCGCCTTAGGAAGTCTAGGTCCTAGGGGCATGGCTTTTTTAGCCTCACCATCCTAGTGCCACCTACCATAGTCCCATTGTTTTTTTATTACTTTGTTTAAGGTCCATACTAGACTAGTCTTGTAAAGAAGCCAAAGTGGAGGAGGCGTATAGGCTTTTAAGTTCTACCATGGGGATCATCATCATATAACCCCAGTAACCAACTCCCAAAGATAAACATACATTGGCAAGGTTTGAACCCATGACCAAATGCACATTTATTTTGGCATTACTAGGCCTATACCAACTCACCACACATCCGTTGGGCAAAACTTTTGCGTTACATGCACACTTTGTAGGCAGGATATAATCCCGCCTTAGGAAGTCTAGGTCCTAGGGGCATGGCTTTTTTAGCCTCATCATCCTAGTGCCACCTACCATAGTCCCATTGTTTTTTTATTACTTTGTTTAAGGTCCATACTAGACTAATCTTGTAAAGACTAGCTAGCTTATCCCACTGCCTTGTGGCAACCAAAGTGGAGGACACATATAGGCTTTTAAGTTCTACCACGTCGGGGATCATCATCGTATAACCCCAGTAACCAACTCCCAAAGATAAACATACATTGGCAAGGTTTGAACCCATGACTAAATGCACATTTATTTTGGCATTACTAGGCCTATACCATCTCACCACACATCCGTTGGGCAAAACTTTTGCCTTACATGCACACTTTGTAGGCAGGATATAATCCCGCCTTAGGAAGTCAAGATGTAAGACGAGGATAAGTCAACATAGACAATTCATTTCGACTGGGCTAGTAAAACGTGAGAATGGATGCTAACTTGACTTGACCGCCATTCTCTTATTTTATAAGATCAACTGTCTTTGCTTTCATAGCTCCGGTGTATTTGTCCATACATTTCTCTCCAAGAGACAAGGCCAGTGTAGACATTAGCAAAAGGCTGGAAAAGCTGCAGCCCTCCCCCACTTTCCAAAACTCTTACAGGAATGTTGTTTTATATTTTCAAAATAAGTTTTAACATAACGTGGAAAGACTAACCGATGTTATTCTGTGCAGGGCCAAGCTTGAGGATTTCATCAGACAGTTGCAACAAGTGTCAAAGCCAAAACACAATCTATATCAATGTATTAATATAGCCCTTTGTGAGAATTGGTGAGTTTAATGTGTATCTGAGACTACATGTTGCTAATTTACTATGTGTTCCCATCAACAACATCATTCTTCGTCCAGAACGTATCAGCTTTACACTAGAGCCTTGCTGGCCTGGCTCTGAATCTCTTGTTCCTGTTATTAATCTCAACGATACTAATTCAGAAGAATCCGAATATATCAGGCCACTGCTTTCGGAAGGTGTAGCAGGAATTGATAGGAAACAAATAATCTTTGTGATTATCCTAACCTGAACAATATTCTGGATATAGAGTGGGCGCTTGCCTATGACATGCTTGGATCCGATCCACTGGAGTTTAGATCCATTTTGAAATATGAAATGACAACTTCGGATTCCGATTCTGTGATATGTGATAGTCTGGGGTTTTCATTATGTGTCAACTCGCCTACATCTCCTTTAAAGGCTTCCTTGTCTCAACAGGACTACAAAAACCTATTCCCTTTGCCCAAACGAGGTATTGCTACTAAGAAGCGGAGTTTTCCTGTCTCTTTGCAGACATAAGAAAATGTCAGGTTTTGTTCCACATTCTTTTGTGCCAATTGGTCCACAATATTCAATAAATACTCTTGTTTCTTTTTATTTCTTTCATGTTTTTCCTCCCCGGAGGTTTTCAAACATATGGGAGAGATAAAATATTGCTTATTCATCTGATTCTGAAACTCATCTCAACATGTATAAAATTCTGTCTCTTATTATTCATCAACATTATAAGAGGGGTCACGCGGGAGAAAGACTAATATAACGAGTGTCTTTTTTCTTGGACATTAAAAATAAATTTAAATCAAATCAATTCTTCTTGTTGGGCTGTCTTCTTGCTGTGAATTTTTTGTTGGTAAAGAGATGATGTGCCAAAAACACGGCATTTTACCTAACGATGCCTACAGTCATAAAGGTAGGTCTACAATCAATTATTAAACCAATAATCCAGTTGATACACTTCTTTTGCCATTGAACAATTCATTCTTCTGAATTTCCTCACCAAGAAAATGGCCCACCACTAGGAAAATGGCTCGTGGAGGATCTTCACTGCGCAGATCTGGGCAAGCAATTGGTCATGGGAATCTCTAAGAATTGCCCTATCCAATGACCCCAATTTCTAAGAATTGCCCTTTCCAATGACCCCAAAATTGCCCACTCCGATCCCTTGTATGAAAAGTTTTGAGGCCCTAAAGGGACCCCTTTTTTTGCTCCCTACTGGCACAATTAGGTATCCTAACAAGCTCAAAATAGGATGTGTGAGTAGTCAAATTAGTGACATTTGCCAATAGCAAGTCGCCTCATGTGGAAAAGAATGTTTTATACAAATAACAAAGTTGGAGTTCCTGGCCATTCAAAACAAAATTATAAATACAAAGCTTAAATGGGAAGAACTTGGCTATCTAATCGAGCCATAAAAAGCCCTTTTGGTGCCTTTTATAGAATCCATCAAACATCTAAATGTCAGCAAGTGATCGATAGTGGAATTCTTTTTCCTAAAGCTTGTGTGCATTTTGGTCCTAACTTTATCTTTTTTCTACCCAGCTACTTAGTTGGTCATCAAATGTAGTGGCAAACAACTTAGATAAGGGACTACTAACCATTATCTTATATTATACTGTTATAGCGTAAGTATACAATGGACCATGCCCTAATTTGGATGGCTAAGATCATCAGATTGCATCCGAAGGCCAAGATTTTTTATCTTTTAAGGGGAAAGAGAAAGGGAAAGGGAGGATGAAAGGGGAAAAATGAAGAAGGAAAGGGAAAAATCGCATAGAAAAAGGAAAAAAATAAAGGAAAAGAATTGGGGGGGGGAGGGGAGGAAAAGGAGGGAAAAGGACAATAGGAAGAGGGAAAGCATGAGGAAAGGAGGAAAAGGGAAGGGAAAATGGAGAAGAGAAAAATGGTGGAGAGAAGAAAAAAAAGGCATGAGAAAATAGAAAGGAAAAGGAAAAAGAAAAAGGAAGGCCGAAAGGGGAAAAGGAAAGGGAAAAAAGACACAAGGACATAAAAGAGGGGAAATGGAAAAGAGGAAGGGAAAAAGGGCATGCGAAAAAATGGAAGATGGAAAGGGAAAAAATAAAGGGAAAAAGAGCATGCGAAAAAATAAAAAGAAAAAAGAAAAAAGGGAATAAAGAAAAGCGGAAAAGGGTGGAGAAAAGAGGAAAAGGGGCACGTAAAAAAGAGGTGGGGGAAAGGATTGGAAATAGGCATGGGAAAATGGAAAAGGAAAGATAAGGGAAAAGGAAGGGGGAAAGGAAAGAGGAAAAGGGCATGGAAAAAAGGGGAAGGGATGAAAAATGAAAGAAAAGGAAAAAGGAGGCAAAAGGGAGGAAGGGAAGGAAAAAAGGGCACGAGGAAAAATAAGAGGGAAATAGAAACGAAGAAAGGGAAAAGGTATGATGTTTAGCTTGTTTGCGTTCCATCTATGTTTTGTCAGTATGGCAAAGGACGTTAATAATTTCATTGTGGTATAGCAAATCTCTTAAAACTCAGCGTCCATCTCGAACCTTATTCTCATCCCGATTTGGACTTCATCTTCGACATCGTCTCAACTTTTTCTCGCCATAGACTATTCCCGCATGCTTATGTCAACTTTGCCTTTGAACTTAGCTGCTTATTTATCACTCGGACTTGAATTCGAATTAGTCCTTGGCCTCCCCTGTGGCTTGGGCTTGTTTTTCTCCTGTTTTTTCATAGAAGATAACCAATGTACAGGCGTGGTTGCAAAAATTGTCGATTTCAAACTGGGCGCCATATGGAGTTCTACTTTTGGCCACCTTGCTCTGCATTATTCTCATAGACTTTCGCATTTTACATTTTGTTAGCTAGGTTCTTTAGGTTATGGGAAGTAAGTTTCTATGTCGTTTTCTCTAGGTACCTCTTCTTTGTTAAGTTTACAAGGGCATAGTGCTTCACCTTTCTTATTAGCTTATTGGTTGAAGTATTAGTCTAATTTCCTCTAGATCCAGGCCTATACATTTTTCCTATTGGTTTTTATTGATATCCACCAATTGTTTTTTGGGATTGGGGTGGTTGTTTAGTCATAGGAATATTTTCTAATCTATGAATTCGGATGGTGTCCCTAATCCCAATTTCTTCCATCCCATGCATGTTGTTGTTGTTGTTCTGGTTTGGGAGATTCTTCTTATCATGTTGTGTATCTAAGATGCATCTTGTTACCATGATTCGCGTGATTCTAGTTTGCCCATCGTTCTATGGTCCTTTGGATGTATTATCATTGTTTGTTGTTGGTACACTTCGATTTGCTTTATATTCATCTCTTCGACTAGCACATTTCTACTAGGGGTTGGGATGTTTAGTTCACATCATATTTGACCCTCTCTACCACATCCCTTACCCATATCCATCAACTTGACCACCTCATTGGACATCTTCTTTCTTGTAGTTCACATCATACTTTCTCATTTTTCTCATGGAATTACACCTTCATACGACCTCCACTTATGTTCCTTGACCATTAACCTAACCTCGAACCCGACCTTAGCCTTATTCTCGATTGCGACCTTATCTTAGTTTTCTTTATCCCAGCTCTCGTTTCCTTTTATCATGGACCACGTATGTCGTCGCATAGGGCCAAAATACATTCAACCCACTTTCAGCTCGATGGGGAGTTGCTCGCGCTGCGGCAGCTAGTGGAGTTCCCGATAGTCTTCTTTTCGACATCATGGATGCGAGTGTTCATCCTCTTCTTACGCATGATACATTCAGCCCGATCTTCATGAGCAGTTGCAGTTATCTCGCCTCTTAGGTCTATGAGAAGAGCACTAGGTCTACGACGAGAGCAGAGTTCTCTTCTTTTCGGCTGGTGTTTTGGTGTGCGTATATCGCGAGTCCTCATCACGACAATGCAGATCGATCTACATCGTAGATCGAGATTCTCATGAAAGGGTGAGCGATATATACTCGGTCTTTTCATCTTTCTTCTCATTCAACGTTCTTCTCTTAGCAATAAACCCTCCTGTCCCGCCCTTCTGTTTCTTCTTCGAGGACCATCGACTCAGGTGTCATCTATGTTAAGAAATTTCATAATCTCTCTTTTTAAGCAAGTTATTGTTATTTATATATGCCTGGCACGCGTGACAAGCCCCTCCTTGTTATAGTTTTTTGTCGCGTGGCACGCATGACCAGCCCCTCTGGAGGTTTTCTTTCCAAGTTCTTTCAAGTCCTTTCAAAATTATATATTTTCACGTGGCACGCATGACCAGTCCCTCCTTGTTATAGAGGTTTATCGTCGCGTGGCACGCATGACCAGCCCCTCTGAAGGTTTTTAAAAGTTCTTTCTGTTATGTTGCTATTTCTTATTTTATGTTATGTGGTTTTTATTGTTATCGCCATTCATTATAGGACACACGAACAGGAGTTCCAGCCATCCATATGCTATGCTTATTAACGAAACTTATGGGTACTTGCGTTTATATTTTCAAGATGAGAAAAATCAAGGAACATACATCTTTCCCCTTCGCTCGGTACCGGCCTTTTGCTTCCTCGCAAAAAATTCTAAACCCAATGTATATTGCTGCTATGATGAATGAAAAGCCTATCTATCGGCCGGTGTTTTGGTGTGCGTATATCACGAGTCCTCATCATGAGAATTATTGTTCTTTAAATGGGCCCTTATTAACACGATGGAATGCAACTACAAAATAAGGTGTTGCACTTCGGTATATGGAAGGACCCACATGACAAAGTAATCAAAAACACATGGCCAGCGTTCGTGCAACACAGGGGGGTTTTTCGTAGGGGAGATGCCCGCGAAGAAGAAAGACCCCATCGAATATGATGGGGACACAGCAAACCTGTTTGCGGTGATCAACGAACTCAAAAATGAGATCCACTGTTTGCGGTCGGAGGTCAAATCGATTCAGGGAACCCTGGACGAATTGCTTATCCAAAACCGAATCCGAGAAAACAAAATGCGAATGTCTTCAAACCTAAAACCCTCGATTTTTAAGGCACAAATTACGAGTTGGAGAGTAAGCTAGCATCTTTGGTAGCGTAAACCACAAAGGAGCAAATGAAACTTCACCAAGTGAAGTCTCATCGAGCAAACAGAGCAAGAAATACGAGCCAAAAAAATCAAGATATCGGGTTTGCAAGAGGTAGAAGGAGAAGATTTGACAACCATGTTAGGGCTTTTTTCTCGAGACAATGCGTCTTCATGACCCACTTCATGTGTCGTCAAGAAGATTGGGGAAAACAGGTACATACTCGCCCAATTCTAGTGAAATTCCGCATAAAAAGAAGCTAGAGATAGAGTTCTCGCGATAACGTAAATGTGCTTAAGGGAGAGAAGATCCGGCCGGATCGGGACCTTACTCCAAGCCGCTTAGAACTGCGAAAGCTTGAATGGGCAAAAGTAAAAGAGGCCAGGGGATAAAGGATTAGTTGCATATCCGGACCAAGCAGAAAAGCCATCATCACAAACAGAAAACACAAATTTAGGAAGCAAGGGCCTTGAGAATTAGTCTATGGAATGCGCATGGACTATCTCGGGAAAAAATAAATGCAACACCGAAAATTGGCAACACCAAGATCTATTATGCTTCACGAGACATGGGCTCACCCGGGCCGATCTCTACCCGACATACCGGGTTATGTAATCGCTAGCTCAAACTGAACGAGAAAGTAAATAGAGTTGGGCGTGGTTTTGGAGGCATAGCCCTGTGCAAGAAGAAAGATACAGCATATGATTTTCAGATCTTAAGGCAAGACCCAAGCAACCAATACATTTGGTTCCGGGTTAATGGAAGGCAGCCACTAATTTTTTTTCGCTACTTTGCTCCAGAAAATGCTAGCATATATCATAAGCATAATCTAGACAAAGAGAACCCTTACGGAAATTTGTGCTCGGATATTCTTGAATACTCATCCCAAGGAAATTTGTGCTCGGATATTCTTGAATACTCATCCCAAGGGGATATATTTATAATGGGTGATTTCAATGGCGTAACGGGCACCAAAGAAGTTTAATATCTTTGAGGATTTGGCAAATGTATGCCTTGATGAACACGAAGACCGTGATATGACAGATTTTCGTGAGGATATAATATCCAATGAAATGGGTCACAAACCGCTTGAATTAAGCACCACCCGCCAACCAAAAATAATGAATGGAATAAAAGCTTTTCCACAATCCGTATAAGGTGACTTATAGGAATCACGCTGGAGGCAAAGACCATTGATTATCTTTTGGCAAGAAGCAAAGACATTATTTCTGATTTCCGGTGGGAGAACTTGGCTACATGAGTCAGATCATGCGCCCTTGCATATAACACTTAAAGCTTTTGCCAAGCTAGAGATCTCGTCATGGGGGATTTGGGAGACCGATGCAAGAAATTTTCAAGGGCTCCTATTTAAAAGCAGGAAAAAGGCATTTGGGCTCACAAAGAAATTCATAATGTAAACCTTGCAATTCGTGGTGGGATTCGTAATGTCGGGGATGCTAGAAAAAGATTGCCACAAAATTGCATATGCAAGCCTAAATGGTACAAGCGGTTCATTAGGAACAAAAACGCTTTACTTTGCTCAAAGGCAATCGACCTATCGTAACAACTTCTGAAATCTCCCAAAAGTTTCGGAGTAGACCGCAGGATGACCATATACAAACCGTTTCTAGATACCGAGTCTTTGTGTTAAAACATGTCGGGGATATATATGAGATAGACGGGCTTGAAAGCATGCCAAATCTGCGCCAACAAAGCAGCCCTTTTCACAAGAGTGAAGTTAAAGAATGCTTATCCAAAGCATCAAATAATAAGGCACGGGGTGACGCAGATGGCTTGTGCATGGAGCTTCTTAAATGGAGCGGGAAAATACATTAGCTACCCTAACAGAGCTGCTCAATAATAGCTTAGTTCAAGGGCTACCAAGAAGTTGGAGAATTAATAGGGTCCACCCGATCCATAAAGGAGGAGACCAAAAGTTGCGGTGCAACTACGTAACTATTTTAATCGGCAACAGTGTTCTCAAAAATCTTGGGCAAATTTTGTTAGAAGCAAAATCGAAGCTCATGGGCCGAAAGCAAAAGAATATTCGCTCACATTACCAAGCGTGTTTTAGGCGTAAACATAGTACATTGGACCATGTGCTAACGCTTTTAGAGCGTTGATCGAAAGCCAAAGCTCCAAACGCATCCCTCAGACATGGCTTTTATAGACTTCACAAAGGCATTCGACACGATCTCATAAAGGAACTCGCTGGATGATTAATTCAGATAGGTGTCCCTATGGAGCTAAGGAGTGCAGTATCCCAGTTATACACAAGGGGGATTCACTGTAAGTGCCATACAATGTGCCTGAGTGACTTGTAGGGGGGTTTTTTCGACCCATTTCCATACGTATACGTAAGAGGTAGGGGGGTTTTTTGCCACTACTTGGGGTAAACTTTGTACGGAAGGGGTCGAATTTGCCTTTCAAGAAATCGTATACGGGGGTGTTTTTGATCACCCTATGCACGCACATGGCATACCCCCCTTACTATAAGTGAACCCCCCGGGGTTATACAGTGAAGTATTGATTAAGGTAGCATGGGACTTGGACACTGAAATCAGAAGCACCATAGGAGTTCGGCAAGGGTGTCCCCTTTCCCCGACTCTGTTCGGAGTTTTTATAGATGAGTTAGATGATTGGTTCCGAGCCGGATCTTTAGCAGGAACAAAATTAGGCACATACATAGTGCAGCTTCTCCTATACGCAGATGATGTAGTCCTTCTTGCTAGTAAGAAGGTAACCTTGCAAGATCATTTACAGAAGTTGGAGCAGTTCTGCGAAGCAAAAAAGATGAATGTAAACCTTTCAAAATCAAAGGTCATGATTTTTGGGACAAAGGAGCGGCCTGTTTTCACATATAAGGGGCAGATTTTAGAAACAGTTGACTCATACAAATATCTAGGACTTGACATTGCATCCAATTACAGCTGGAAGAATTGCATAAATAGGCGAAGTCTCAAAGCGGAAGGCAAAGATTATTTAGCATGATGGCTAAGTGTAGAAAAGCCTCCCTCACCGACCGGAACTCAAGAAGATGCTATTCAAAACTCTTGTTCGCACCGGCCAGGCAGTATGGTGCTCCAATTTGGGGGCCGTAAATCTCAAGCAAGAATGTGGAAACAAATAGAGGGGGTCCGTAAGATGTATCCAAGGAGGAACTTGGGATAAGATCACAAACTCAGACGCCATAACTCTAGCAGATGTGTATGTTCCCGCTTTTGAGCTAGAAGGGCTTTTTCATGCTATAAATTTCTATAATAGGGTTAAAGCACAAGATCCGAATAGGTTATCACATCAAGCACTAGAAAACTCAGAATGGCAAAGGAAGCTGTCGGCATGGGCTGGTAAATGGGGTTTAGAGAGCTCTTCATGGCCAACAGAGAAAGATGAAGTCCGAAAGCTTTACTTGAAAGGATGGCATTGGAAAAATTATGGGCTGATCCAGGGGAAGACGATGCAACAATAAGGCGATATTAATTGCATGAGGACATATGAGAGCCAACTATATTTAAAGGCTAACATCCCCGCCAAAGACAAAAGGAAACTAATAGCCGTGTATAGAACCGGTCACAATAACTGAAATAGAAAAAAAGTGTGATGGGCAAAAATACCAGCAGAAAATCGTCTGTGTAGAATATGCAAGACAGGATGTGTAGAAGACGAAAATCATACTTTCATACAGTGTTCTGAATATGCAGATATTAGACACAACTTTGGCATCTAGGCCGAAGATTTCTCTTCACTGTTACATATACCACCAATGACGCTGGGACCATATATAAGGGCGGTGGATGCACACCGTTCCTTGCTATTAAAATTGTAAATTGTTGTTCATGTGCTCCATGGCCTCCCGAGGCCCAAGTGAGCATCAGACATTATATAATAATAATAATAATATTCATTATTTGCAATTCATTGGAGTAGTGTAATGTTATGCCAAGCGTGCCTCTAAAAATCATTGATCTTTATTGGAGATGGCTATGCCAACTTGCAGCATTAAGGAATGAAGAAGGTAACTTTATTTATCTAGCACAATTCATTCATTTTTTCAAACATGAAATACTTATTTGATGTATTGTCCTTGCAGATGAGCACGGGATTCCTTGCTCTATTGGGCATGATCCGTGCTTAACATATGAAAGAGACCTCTTAATATGTTCTCTCTATCGAGCTGATGTACATTCTTTTTGGTCTATTAGAAAGCGAAAAATGATTGGTCATTGAATAAGCATTATTCTACCATTTTGTTCTATAATGTTTGCTGCAAGAAAGCAAGAAGGTGAAATGTTCTAATTCTCCATAAGTGGACCAATAGCGACTGTTAACAAGAATTTGCACGGACATATATTGTAGCAACCATATAAGCAAAAAGCATTGTATTCTCCAAGCTTTCGAGTTTCGGGTTTTCAAAGTTTAGCAAGATTTTCTTCTGCCATTCCTAGCCTAGATCCAAGCGTACATTTTTTTCCTAAGCTAGCATTCTCACATGGCTATAAGGTGTGCATTCTTCTCAATGGTTATAAAATCTACATGATAAATCCTCAGTACAAATCCATATATAGGGGATTTAAATTCAGCTATGAAGATCTTCCTATACAGCTTAGATAACCTTGATTCATAAAACGACATATAGCTAGAGAGAAAAACAAATAAAATAACGCACATGTCCATAGATTTGCCTTGGCTCTGTGTTGTGAGGATGAGTTGTGGGATGGATGGCTACAAGGTTGAGTCCAAGCACTTGCATGCAATATTCCATTTTACCATGTGACATTCCACTACATCCATCTCATGAACGGAAAGCCAAAACCATAACAGATATTTCATTTACCCATTATGACATTCCATATCTGTCTCATGAACAAAGACCAACCATATACTAATTCTAAGCCAAACTAGGCATTTGGGCAAAAGTATGCTAGTGGGTATCAAAAAAACGCGGCCCCAGCACTTAGATCAGCACCCTGGATGTACTATTCTATCATAGTATTCCACTTGTTATTAATTGGAATTGTTACATATTTCTATTGATTACCTAATTACCATGTGCTAGTACCAGTAACACCTTAAACAAGCTGCCATATGGGGTGCTATATGAGTGCTGTCAGCATGTGTCCGGACGCCTGCTTTTGATACCCACCAGCATACTTTTGCCCATTTAGAGCAGGTGCAGATTTTTATGGTGATTACATTTTTTGATATTATATTCAAGTCCAGCATGCTCAAGAACAAAATCCAGACTATACCAGCTACTATCTCATTCTCTAGAAACCACACCAACTTCACAAACCACACCTCTGGAGCATCATCTCCAGATTGGCCTAGGGTTACGCTGACATCACGCGGATTGCCTCCATCAGTATCCACAACGAGGGTCTTGCTGCAAGCCACCCCCTTGGCTGCAGACCTAGCCTCCTTCCTCACGATGACATCAGAAACCAATGTATAGAACAAAAACAGGGAAATAATCTCTCACCTGTTCGTTATGCCCAGCAAGAGGAACAGGCCAAGGACAGGCTTCTTCAACACCCCGCCCTCCACCCATCTACAACCATGCCAAGACAAAGCCCCTTCCTTATCTCTAGCATCATACTGGCCCCTGCACCACATGCCTCCCTTCAAATTTATCCCTCCCCTATAACCATGCTTCCTCTGCACCTAACCAATCAAAACCCTAAAACACCTCATTTCTACGTATGCTCCTACAAATACGTCCCTCCGCACCACTGCAAACCTTATGTTATAAAGCTATTCCAACCTTCCATTGCAAACGTTATACCCATATGACATTCCACTACATCTGTCTCATGAACAAAGCCAACAACAGACTGGTTCTAAGCTAAACTAGACATTTAGGACAGGTGCAGATTTTTATGATAATTGCATTTTCTGAAATTACGTTTAAGTCCAGCATGCTCAAGAACAAAATCCAGCATAGAGAAAATGTGGAATCTCCAAATGGCCTCCTAAAAAATTATAAATTGTTTGTATTGTATTTTTTGATTAAAATATAACTAGTAACTGGTGCCCGACGTTGCCGGGCATAAATACAATTTTATATAGGCATATAATGCATAGCTATATTTGAGAAGGAACCACCAGGCTAGCACAATTTAGCCCTCCAACATAACTCTTATCTGCTCTTAATAATCAATGCATGTATGTGTTGGCTTTCACAATGTAGTGGATTCAAACTATAACCTAACATAATGGGAAAAAAAAAAGATATTTCTGGATTGGGACATGGCAACAGATTGATATGATTATATAGCAACAATATAGTACTTGGGTCGCCAATTTTGGCTGTGTGTTAATAAGAGTCTGCCACGTGGCAGATTAATCCATTGCAGAATGGTAGTTGAGTCTACCATTCTGCATCTTCGGTTTCCAGCAGGCTACTAATACCCTATTTCTCTACAACACTCTGTTTTCTTTTTTCCGGTTACAGTGCTTTGTTTCTTCTTTCTTTTTTCTGCTACAACACTCTGTTTTTACCATGCCAATACTGTGCCCGACAGATCTTAAGCTCGGGTAAACCACTTGCGATAAATTTCAATGGCAATCCAACTATAAATTAAGGATAATGGATATACCTCGTGATGCTTTCAGCCCATCAACCAAGTGACATAGTGGAGCCATAGCAGGCCAAGTATTTATCATTAGTTCATACTGATGTGCCACATAATGGAATAACTCCACTAAAATCTCATTAAATTTTGTCAAGAGATGTTAAATCAATTTCTTTACTTTGTTTGAAACTTATGCAAGAATTTGCATCATATTTGAAAAAAACTTGGCAAAGATGGGTGGAAAATCGTCCTGTTTAAAACTCAAGCAATTTCATATACGATATAATATGGGCAACCTTTTCATAACACTATGATTTCAGCCAGAAAAGTAATAGATTGAGTATTCCCCATTAGTTAAAGCCTTTGTTTAACCTGTCTGCTTTGTTGAGAGTGTTAAAATCCTTGCAAAAGGCAAATTTGATAATGCTAACACCATCAATAGGGTCTGAATAAAAACCATGCAAAAGAATGGCAGCCACTCCAGTCTTCTTGATAAGTTCCTCGCAAAATTCTAAACCATCAGTTGGGTCAACGGAAGTGTGGTATGAACATCCACCCGGTAATAAAACATACACTGTAAAAATTGCTTTTCGAGGGCCACTTACCAAAACATCTTTTCTAATTCTAAATTGGTCTACCAGGTCTGTATAATATGAATCTGGTACCTGCAATGCTTGCACAGTGTCCCATTGGAGTGTTAGTACAGACGGTTCAAGTCCAATGGGTAACTTTGATGGCGCGAGTTATATTAGCAGGAGCAATTTCCCAACCTATCTTCCATCCTATGGGGGAGAAAGTCTTGCCAATGGAGTTCATAGTTATGATTCTAGAGAACATACCAGGTAATGTAGCAATAAAAATGTGCTCTCCCCCATACAACAACTTATTGTACATCATCACAAAATACCAGCAAATTATGTTCCATGCAGATCTTTGCAATCATTTCCAGTTCTCTTCTGTTGAATACCTTTCCAGTAGGATTATGTGGTGCGTTGAGCAAAATGGCCCTTGTTTTTGCACTGATTGCGCTTCGCAGATCAGGTTCAGAAAATTCAAAATTTGGAGCATAAATATGTGTCTTTCAATTATTATTTTTGTTTGAATGCAGTTACAGTTTATATTGTGCATGATTATATACTGATAAGATCGTGTATTTGTGCAGTGAGAATATAAAACTAACAATTTAGAAGCATAATCACAATTATTCATGCCAATGCGTCATGCCATTTTAAGATTCAACAAACGTAAGACCACGAGGAGTATTCCACAACAATAACAAGAAATCCAGTCATAGAGAAAAAAAAAATCCAGCTTATCTTTCGTAAAACTGTAAAACTGATATCAAATTTAATGTTCAAGATATTTGTTAAGCACACACAATTAGAGTCCTCTTTCTTCACTTTTTGTGGCTATAACAAAGGTGAAAGTGGTTTATCTAAAATAATGATGTGACAACAATGAGAATAACATGGCAACATCAAGAAGGAAGTACTACCTTACTAAGGCATATTTCTATTTCAAGTTAGGGATGCCCTTTAGCACCATTCATTTTCATAATTATTGTGGAGACCACGTCGTAGTTATTTGATGTTGCAACAACGGTGGGGTTCCTTCAAAGTCTCGCTATGGAGGATGGTACATAAGAAGTCTACAATCAATATGCACATGTCATGTCCTTCTTTTTGGTTGTATCTTGAAGAGGAAAAAGCTCCTTCACATGAATAATAATTATGGGTTACACTCATGGTCACTAAAAGTGATAAAGTACACCAACATATGAGGTATATCTTTGTGGCAAAAGTAGACACGGTAAATGTCAGTGGCATATGACAAAATGCGTAGAATATAACTTCACGTGAATACTCCACACTATATAAGTGGAAAAAGTCCCAATTTATAAATATGTAAAATCTTTGATAGCTAAGAATAAGGAGGTAGTAATAACGGAGCATGCCCAAGGCAAATATTGTGGACTTTAAAATGAATGTATTGCAACATGCATTGGCTGGATTAAAGTGTCATGTTTGGGACATTATGGTGCGTGGAAGCCATTAATGAAGAAAAAACCCACATCAAACTCGAAAATTTGAGCCCATGCACATGTCTGAGATTGGCTTTACATATCCACGAGTATTTGCACTACGTTTAATAAGAGCATTAGAGAAATCCTACAATTCATGTGGCTACTATGTTGGAATGTTAGAGTATGTATAATGGGCACACATTAAGAATGACCCAATGGAAGAGTGCCAAAAGCCCATCAATGGGCCAATAGCTTGGTGGGAGAGTACTTGACTTGCAAGCAAGAGGTCCCGAGTTTGATCCCCAGCCTATCCACCCAATCATAGAAGACTCATTTCTCAACATGGTATCAGATCCATGGTCCCAAGTAGAGGTGCTTAACTACACCGGATAGCTCCAGTTGTATAGGGGTGAGAATGAGCAAAGCTTCGCCAATGGAAGCCCAACTCCCGCAGTGGTGGAGTTGCCCAAGGAGGGGAGCTTGTGGATTGTGGTGAAGGCTAGAATAGATTGGTGTGCCAATTAAGGGGCGGTGTTGGAATGTTAGAGTATGTGTACTGGGCACACATGAAGAAAGACCTAGTGGACGAGTGCCGAAAGCCCATCAATGGGCCACTTGCTCAGTGGTAGAGTACTTGACTTGCAACAAGAGCTCTTAGGTTCGTTCCCCAGCTTGTCCACCCAACCATAGAAGGCTCATTTCTCAACATACTACGGCTTCTAAAATGGAACATCTTCTTTTTTAGAAGAAGATGATTGTTTTTCTTCAATTTTATAGAGATTTTGGATCCTTGTTTTTAACATCTAAGTTATACCACTACATTCATTAGGACAACCAAACTGGCATGTATTTACTTCTAAGCTGAGTCACAAAGAACATGTAACAATTCAAAATGCAACCCAGCATATTAGCGTGGCGGCAATTTTATATGATTAATTGCAAAATGTTCATACTTGTTATGTTTGTAAAAACTTTGGGTTTTGATTATGGATCTGTAATGGTTTCTATTTGAAGAGTATAACTGTCAGTTGTTAAATGCATCTTGCATCTCGTTATTTTGTTCTACTTTTACCTGTATAGACTTTTTCATGGAAAATTAGATAGGACCTCTTACTGCATCCATTAAGGATTTCAATAAGTACACTTTATAAGTCGATATTACAATCATCTTAGAACAAAATACCTTTTTGCATTTGAAGCACATTGTGCTTTTGCAAAAGTTAAGTAGATTATTTGATCCATATAAAGAAAAATAAAAAGTAACTCCCTCCTCTTTCACTTCCTCCTTCTCAACATCAGTGCCAGCAACTTGAGTAAACTACATGACTTTGTATGACATCTATATTGGTGTCAGTTCAAAACCAAAGTCAAGTTCAAAACCAAAGTCAAGCAAGCACTGCTCAATAATATTCCTCTTTATGAACCAACGTTTAGTAAGTTTATAAGATTGATGAAGAGAAAATACTAATGATGATAATGATGAAGATGAATTCTTTGACCACATGTTCCCTTGTTGTCGATAATGAAAAGGTGGGAGCCTTCAACCTAAGACTCCACTTTCAAATATCTTGTTGTGGTTGCAGATCAAGATTGGATGACTAAAATTGAACCCATGATTTTCACCCACCTTGTTCATAGTTTTGTTGATCCTGAATTCTCTATTTCGTCACGCTTCAATGTAAGACATACTTCTACGACATCTTAAAGGATGCATTAAAAGATGTGGATAGCATGCATGATGCAACCCATGCTAGTCAGCTCAAAAGAAAGGGCATGGCAGTCAATAATCCTCCCTCCATTTCTATGTTCGAAGTAAAATGTAGAATTATTCTTGAGGTTAAAAAGCCATTTGTGTATGTTCCCACAAGTTGGGGTATACCATAAGTCTGGAAGAAATTATTTCCACAGATCAAAATTTATCCACGAAAACCGTCTTTACTGTATTTAGACTTCTCAAAATGCACCCATACTTGAGCTAGTGCATTTTTCATTGCAGGTCTGAGATACGCTGTTTCTGCAGAATCACACCCATATTGTTCCCTTGCTGCTTCATTATGTTCAAATCCCATTCCCATTGAGACGAAGGTAGTGATGCCCTTCAACATGGCTCCAGGTGTCGATTAAGAAGATGGCATTTAAAAAATGTTGCCACACAGCTACGTCAACCTTTAAAAGCTTCCTTTGCATGCACATGCTGTAACCATAGCATTCCATAAGACCGTGTTCTCCTCTGGCATCTCTTCGAATGTTCTCGACTTAAAGCCTCATTACAACATTCGTTTTGGGCCAAAATATAACATCTTGGGTAATCATGCTACCAAATATCGTGTGCGCAGCTTAAAAAATTTGCACATTTGCCAGGTTCACTCAGTGCAGTTCCAAAAGCAGCATTTATAATCAGCGCCTATGATGAATCATGCATCAACTGCATTTCACTTGTACTATCACATAAATAAGAAATATGCAACACAACTGTCTGAGAAGTTTGAGCTTGTCAATTTGGTTGTGGATTACCGGCCTTGCACCTGTAAATACAATTGCGCTGAACCTACCTATTCAGCATGCTGCAATAATGACAGTATGTGTTTCTTTGTAGAAACTGTTTGATGATATAACAGAGAAAAATATAGGACTATTTGATAGGAAGCCACATTAAAAACTTGATATCATCCCATGGCACAAAAAACATGGGCCAGAAGTACATAACTGGATGCATTGAGTACTTCCAGGTCAAGAACTCGTTGCGCAAGATGTTTTGCAATATCTCCATCACAATGCATACGAGAGGCACCAAGCAGAGATGACCAGGACATAGAAGTTGGCTGAAAAGGCATGCTATCAAGCCAGTCCTCAGCTTCATCAAATTGCCCTGCTCGTCCAAACAGATCAACAATGCACCCACACTGTTCCATTACTGGTACAATATTATGTTCCAAACTCATTGAGACAAAGTAGTGATGCCCTTCGAGTAGCATGCCTGCATGGCTGCAGGCAAAGAGAATGTTGATTAAGGAAATGGCATCTGGTTTTTCCCCATTCAGTTGCATCAACCTAAAGAAATGAAAAGCTTCTTTTGCCTGGCCATATCTAGCATATGCTGCAACAATTGCATTCCAAGAGACCATGTTGTACTCTGGCATCTCTTCAAATGTTCTTCTTGACTCCTCGAGGCTTCCAGATTTAGAGTACATATCAAGTAGGGCATTTGCCATGGTAATATCCATCTCTAATCCAGTGTCATAAACAAGGGAATGTATTTTCCTTCCTTCTTCAAGAGCAGCCATGCTGGCACATGCATCAATGACCATGATATAGGTGACCTTGTTTGGTATGATCCCTTCCTGTTGCATTTCTTTAAAGAGTTGAAAAGCCTCATTACCACATTCATTCTGAGCATATGCAGAAATTATGGCAGTCCAAGATACGACATCCTGGGTAACTATGCTACCAAATATTCTGTGTGCAACTTCGAAAAATTTGCATTTGCCATATGTTGTAATCATTGCAGTCCCCAAAATAACATTACAATCAGCATTGGTAGTTATGATGAAGGCATGAATTAATTTTACCTCGCTTGATGTACTATCACATGCATGTAAAATACTTACATAAGTAACTTCATTAGGTATCTGTCCCATGCAACACATCTGTCTCAGGAGTTTGAGTGCGTCTTTCCCATGCCCATTTATGCAATGTGCTGCAATAATGCTTGTCCATGATATTACACTACTTTCCTGCATGTTGTCAAATACCTGCCTTGCGTGCTCTGTGTTGCTACACTTACTATACATATTAAGAAGAGCATTGCTTAGAACAAGGTCTGAATCCAAGCCAGACTTGATGATACAGGCATGTATAATTTTCCCATCATATAATGCTCTTGTGCAATAGCATACCTCTAAAATGCTTATAAAAGTGATCTTGTTTGGCATAACTCCATGTGAGGCCATGTTCCAAAATAACTGCTGCGCAACATTGAATTGCCCATTGAGGGTGCAGGCTGCAATAATGGCAGTCCAAGAAATAATCCCTGGTTGTTCTACAGATTTAAAGATGGTCATCGCAACCTCGAAGTGGCCACATTTTGCATACATGCTGATAAGAGCATTCTGAACCGGGACGCCAGTTGCATGATCACTCAACACAATGAGGGCATGGATAAACATACCTTTTGGAAGACTTTGTTGGTCAGAACAAGAACTAAGAAGGGAAGTAAAAGTGAACTTATCTGGAACACAGCCATCATCTTCCATTTCATTGAAAAGCTTAAATACCGTATTTACATGGCCTTCTTGAGAATATGCTGCTATGACAGTATTCCAAGATATTGCATCAGGCTTGAAACCATCTTGACGCATTTTTTGAATAGCTTGCAAAGCCTCCTGCTCATACCCATTTTGAGCATATGCAGAGATCAAAATATTCCAAGTAAAAACATTCCTGAGCAGAATCGAGTCAAACACCAGCCTTGCATCAACAACACTTCCACACTTTCCATACATATCAATTATGAGGTTATTCAAAACTCTACTTCTTATTAGCCCATCTTTAGAAATGAGATTATGGACCCGCTTCCCTTTAGACAATGCCCTGGCTTCGTTGCAACGGCGCAACAAACATAAAAACAAGGAAGGATTTGTATGAAATTCATGCATTTCCAAGTAATCCAGAACCTCATCCAACTGCCGAAATGTGCAGTTGAACAGTTGTCCGTTAAAACCTTTAAGCGCGTGATCTTCTTGGCCATGGATTGAGGTTTTTAATGCAACGGCGGAATCTGGTTCAAGCTTTGCTGTTTAGAAAAGAGACGGAGACAAGGTTTTGCGAATAGGTGAGTGGACTAGTACGGCTAGACCTCCATTTGTTAGGTGAGTGGACGGCAAGCTTTTCCGCATTACATCGTTGTAGTGTGTCGTGTTATCCTTTATTATAAAGTTTTAGTGTATGTCGTGCATAAAACCCTAAAACTTTCGACGGCCCAGATTTCACTTAAAATTTTGGACGGTCCTTGATCCCAAAAAAAAAAAAAAAAAGGGGGTTATTGGGTGTTGCTATGGACCTTCGAGCTGCTAGCTCCTCCTCCAGAACGCACCTTCTGGAACAATCTCTGGGTTGCGGGCTGCGGATGGTTGAGCTGGGCACTGGCCATAGCAACAGAGTTTGGGTTTTTTTTTCCTAGGGTTCGCGCTTCTTAAGGAAATGGAGTGGATCTTTGGCAACTTTGGGGATGTAGCTTTTGTTCAACGAAAGATGCCAAGATCATCCTCCTAGGTCCGATGGCATAATTTCATCCTCCTACATCCAGCAGCTTAGAATTTTTTATTACCTCTGGTGCGGCTGCTGCTTATTCTCCTGCTCCATCAATCCCTCGATTCAGGGTCGTGTTGGCTTCATTTTCAGTTCGATGCAGATTAAGGTTGCCTTTCGATCTTGCTGCAATTTCAGGTAAGCCGACTCTTTATACTTCAGCTACAAAAGCAGAAATAATTTATGAGGCAAAAATATCACGTTGGCCTACTGTTAAGCAGTCAGTCTTACATGGTTAAGACAAATCGGTTGCTTCTGGCTTCTAACTGAATGCTTCGTTAAAAAAAATAATGCTGGTTGTTTCCCAAGATCTTGGGTATGTTCTAATTCTGCCATTTCCTTATGAGATCTCAATTGAGGAAAGCCCAGCTGCAAGATGATCAGGGTTTTCGAGTTGAATTAGTCCAAATTTATTGGCTTTGTAGACCAACATCTTTAGAACCACATGCCTAGGTATTGGTGTTCGGTGAATTACACTGGCATGGGGATAGTCAAAGGGAAAGAGGAATGAAGGCAGGAGATATTCATGGTTCGAGAATGATCTGTTGCTGCAAGCGAACTGGCCGGCACTATCAGATAAGCCATCCTGGCATTATTTGGAATCCATGCTCAATTTATTTTTTCTTCTAAATCTTGCCCTTCGATTCTAGCATCTTAGGAGAGCTGTGATAGATCTCTCAACAAATACTCTGCCATTGAGAGGTTATGACAGAGATCAGTGAATCTACAGCACTGGATATTGGCTTTGCCAAAGTCTCAGCTCCGTTTATTCCAAACTGTAAACAATGGAGAGATTATGCCAACTTCCAAGCTCCCTTTGGGCTTGCTATAGCAGGTATAATGTCGGCAAGAACACAGGCAGGCAAGAAGCGTAGAGCTTAGGTCAGCCACGTTTTTTTGGACTGTATAAACATCAAAATATGAAATAGTTTCTACGTCTATGATCTAAGATTGTTGCAAAGAGATGTGAAAGAATAAAAATATGGCTGGGCATCTCCCTTAAAGTAGGATAATGTTATCTCTGATGGTTTTTAAATGCCTCTTTAATTAGGCTTATATGGCGCCTATCTAGACTGCTTGCAGGGGATGCAAGTGATGTGAATGCTTTATGTACTGCAGATACATAATTTGGCTGCTTAAATGCTCAAAGGGTTAGATTGCTGTTGTATTATGTTGTATTCTTCTTTCAAGAAAGCAGAAGATACACTTTCAAAGCTGGAAGAATAAAACTTGGCACAAGCATAGAGCTCAGGTTAGCCACGATTTTTTGAACTGTATAAACATCAAAATATGAAATAGAACATGCAAAATATATTTCAAAGAATGGGACTTAAGCAAGGAATATTTACCAGATAGCAGGCAACCTTTCGCACTCTATTTGCTGCTGGCCAAGATGTGAATGGAGTTCCAAGACGTGATGAAAGTGGCCAGCAATCTTAAACAATGCGGATCAAGGAATGGATAGAAGCAGCTATAGGAAATTTAAAGAATGTGGTTGTGCCATGTAGCGCTTCATCACTAAACTATAACATGAAAAGCCAGATGTGGCCATCTTTGGAGTAGACTAAAGGTTTTATAAATCCAGCTTGCAGCTCTAACAGAAGAAAGAAATCTTCAAAGTTCAAAAATCTGAGCATAGCCTTCATTGGGACAAAAGATGCAAGGTATGTCTATATTCCAACTATTGAAGCATTTCGTAATATTAACAACGTTAGTATCCTTGCATGTCTGTAAATTACTATTTATCAATCTATTGCAAAATGTAGGGATAGAATTGTACCTATTTATCCATCTGTTGCAAAATGTAGCGACAAAACGTGCGTTGCATCTATATTTACGATTTTGTTTCTGAGAATGGAATAGTTGGGAGTTCAAATCTCCTGTAATTTATTACATCTCTGTTGAACGCATCGCAGTGCAAGAGCATGCCTTGAGTTAATGTATGTACTTTCTTTAGACAATACTATTTGCTGAGCTATTTTTAAACCTATTAAAAACACAAGGCGTGGAGCTTTTGAGTTGCAGCTTACAAGCCACTTTGTCGTGTAAGCACTGAAGTGGTTTGGATGATACGGATCAACACTATAGAATTGATTCAATTGGACTCAATTCAGTAGCTTAGGCTCATTATCATCATTGTTACACAGAATTTTTAATCCTCTTTATTTACAATGATATGAGTGTTGCAAACAACCTGCAGTCTATTTGGAGGTAAGTATATTTTAAAAGGTCTACCATCCCTATATTGGATCTTAATCTGTACCAAAATATGCCCAGCAAGGTGCTGCATAGTATGAAATGCTTCTCTAATGTATCTAGATGGTGTGAGTTTGTTGTTCTTGGTGACTTGCTCCTTGGTGTTTACAAACTTCTAGAAGTAATAGGGCTTACCCAATGCCATTGAAGAGATGACTCCAATACACCTCAGTGGTTTTTATGATGCTGTATATTGTGTTCCTTTTAACTATTGCATGGTCCATCTACTATATGCCTATTTTGAATTAGGTAGTCCCACTTATCTTCCATGATATTCCATTAATTTCGACTTTATCATGAATAAAAAAAACAAGCGGGACTTCTAATATCAAATGAACCATAAAAAGCAAACAAACTTAATATATTGTTAACCCAAACATGTGTGTAAATTATAAGTTCTCAACCCCAACAAATATTCTTTCTTCAAATAGTCTTTCTTCAGTGATAAGTCCTTCATATCATAAGGGAGGCAGATGTGCACTTGCTGTAAGACAAGGCCATCTTGAAAAATATCAACAACAAGGTCTTTTAGAGGTTACGAGGACCGTTCTATTCTACTCTTCTCAGGTTTCTTTTAAATGTTGTTAAGCCTTTGGAAAAATAAAAAGTTACAAAACTTGGATTATTACTGTATGTTTTTCTCATTGCATCTCAAAACATTTACAACCTCTCAACTTATGCCCAGCAACGCTGGGCACTATTACTAGTTTATAATTGCTACATTTCCTTATCGCTCAAACTATCTCATTGCAGGCTTCGAAATCCCCGGTTATGGTCTAGGGTATGGTTGCCATGTTTCGCGCACTTAAGAGGCAAATCCTTGTAACTCCAGGTACATTTGCACGCGTAGACGTCCGCCAGGTGTTTTGGCTACCTAATGAACTTATCTACAACATTGTAGAACAAAATTTGCTCAGATTCTCTAAGGTTAAAAAGTTATAGCTTCGCGGAGTCGGGGGTCTAGGAACCCCGTCGTTATTTCGATAGCCCCATTCGGAAGATACCCCGAACTCCCCGCCTCGACAAATTTTATGGACTCGCGATGACGCCGAGTGTGCCAGCTGACACGACACTTAACACTGTGTACGTCTGCCAGTCTCCCACGATCGAGGACCGTGCATCAATGAAGGCCCTCACGCCTTCACCGTTTTCGCCATGCCCGAGGCTCCCTATGTCGTCATGGTTGCCAGCTACCGTGCCCTATCCGTTATCCTAGGGCACGGTAGCTGGCAAATAATCCGTTACCCTAGGGCACGGTAGCTGGCAACCATGACGACCTAGACTTCCTAAGGCGGGATTAAATCCTGCCTACAAAGTGTGCATGTAAGGCAAAAGTTTAATCCCGCCTTAGGAAGTCCTCATCATGAGGAAGTCCCTAGAGTTGCCCCTAGGACCTAGACTTCCTAAGGCGGGATTAAATCCTGCCTACAAAGTGTGCACCTAGGACCTAGACTTCCTAAGGCGGGATTAAATCCTGCCTACAAAGTGTGCATGTAAGGCAAAAGTTTAATCCCGCCTTAGGAAGTCGTATTACTTTGTTTAAGGTCCATACTAGACTAGCTAGTTTATCCCACTACCTTTGCGGCAGCCAAAGTGGAGGACACGTATAGGCTTTTAAGTTCTACCACGTCGGGGATCATCATCGTATACCTCCAATAACCAACTCCCAAAGATAAACATACATTGGCAAGGCTTGAACCCATGACCAAATGCACATTTATTTTGACATTATTAGGCATATACCAACTCGCCACACATCCGTTGAGCAAAACTTTTGCCTTACATGCATACTTTGTAGGCAGGATTTAATCCCGCCTTAGGAAGTCTAGGTCCTAGGGGCAACTCTAGGGGCATAGCTTTTTTAGCCTCACCATCCTAGTGCCACCTACCATAGTCCCATTGTTTTTTTATTACTTTGTTTAAGGTCCATACTAGACTAGCTAGTTTATCCCACTACCGTTCATGGTGACCAAAGTGGAGGACAATTATAGGCTTTTTAAGTTCTACCACGTTGGGGATCATCATCGTATACCCTCAATAACAAACTCCCAAAGATAAACATACATTGGCAAAGCTTGAACCCATGACCAAATGCACATTTATTTTGGCATTATTAGGCATATACCAACTCACCACACATCCGTTGGGCAAAACTTTTGCCTTACATGCACACTTTGTAGGCAGGATTTAATCCCGCCTTAGGAAGTCTAGGTCCTAGAGGCAACTCTAGGGGCATAGCTTTTTTAGCCTCACCATCCTAGTGCCACCTACCATAGTCCCATTGTTTTTTTATTACTTTGTTTAAGGTCCATACTAGACTAGCTAGTTTATCCCACTACCTTGCGGCAGCCAAAGTGGAGGACACGTATAGGCTTTTAAGTTCTACCACGTCCGGGATCATCATCGTATACCCCCAATAACCAACTCCCAAAGATAAACATACATTGGCAAGGCTTGAACCCATGACCAAATGCACATTTATTTTGGCATTATTAGGCATATACCAACTCACCACACATCCGTTGGGCAAAACTTTTGCCTTACATGCACACTTTGTAGGAAGGATTTAATCCCGCCTTAGGAAGTCTAGGTCCTAGGGGCAACTCTAGAGGCATAGCTTTTTTAGCCTCACCATCCTAGTGCCACCTACCATAGTCCCATTGTTTTTTTATACTTTGTTTAAGGTCCATACTAGACTAGCTAGTTTATCCCACTACCTTTTTGGCAGCCTAAAGTGGAGGACACGATAGGCTTTTAAGTTCTACCACGTCGGGGATCATCATCGTATACCCCCAATAACCAACTCCCAAAGGTAAACATACATTGACAAGGCTTGAACCCATGACCAAATGCACATTTATTTTGGCATTATTAGGCATATACCAACTCACCACACATCCGTTGGGCAAAACTTTTTTGCCTTACATGCACACTTTGTAGGCGTGGATTTAATCCCGCCTTAGGAAGTCTAGGTCCTAGGGGCAACTCTAGGGGCATAGCTTTTTTAGCCTCACCATCCTATTGCCACCTACCATAGTCCCATTGTTTTTTTATTACTTTGTTTAAGGTCCATACTAGACTAGCTAGTTTATCCCACTACCTTTTAAGTGGCCCAAAGTGGAGGATACGATAGGCTTTTAAGTTCTACCACACGTCAGGGGATCATCATCAGATACCCCCAATAACCAACTCCCAAAGATAAACATACATTGGCAAAGCTTGAACCCATGACCAAATGCACATTTATTTTGGCATTATTAGGCATATACCAACTCACCACACATCGGATTTGGGCAAAACTTTTGCCTTACATGCACACTTTGTAGGCGTGGATTTAATCCCGCCTTAGGAAGTTTAAGCCTTAGGAAGTTTAAGTCCTAGGGGCAACTCTAGGGGCATAGCTTTTTTAGCCTCACCATCCTAGTGCCACCTACCATAGTCCCATTGTTTTTTTATTACTTTGTTTAAGGTCCATACTAGACTAGCTAGTTTATCCCACTACCTTGCGGCAGCCAAAGTGGAGGACACGTATAGGCTTTTAAGTTCTACCACGTCGGGGATCATCATCGTATACCCCCAATAACCAACTCCCAAAGATAAACATACATTGGCAAGGCTTGAACCCATGACCAAATGCACATTTATTTTGGCATTATTAGGCATATACCAACTCACCACACATCCGTTGGGCAAAACTTTTGCCTTACATGCACACTTTGTAGGAAGGATTTAATCCCGCCTTAGGAAGTCTAGGTCCTAGGGGCAACTCTAGAGGCATAGCTTTTTTAGCCTCACCATCCTAGTGCCACCTACCATAGTCCCATTGTTTTTTTATACTTTGTTTAAGGTCCATACTAGACTAGCTAGTTTATCCCACTACCTTGCGGCAGCCAAAGTGGAGGACACGTATAGGCTTTTAAGTTCTACCACGTCGGGGATCATCATCGTATACCCCCAATAACCAACTCCCAAAGGTAAACATACATTGACAAGGCTTGAACCCATGACCAAATGCACATTTATTTTGGCATTATTAGGCATATACCAACTCACCACACATCCGTTGGGCAAAACTTTTGCCTTACATGCACACTTTGTAGGCAGGATTTAATCCCGCCTTAGGAAGTCTAGGTCCTAGGGGCAACTCTAGGGGCATAGCTTTTTTAGCCTCACCATCCTATTGCCACCTACCATAGTCCCATTGTTTTTTTATTACTTTGTTTAAGGTCCATACTAGACTAGCTAGTTTATCCCACTACCTTGCGGCAGCTAAAGTGGAGGATACGTATAGGCTTTTAAGTTCTACCACGTCGGGGATCATCATCGTATACCCCCAATAACCAACTCCCAAAGATAAACATACATTGGCAAAGCTTGAACCCATGACCAAATGCACATTTATTTTGGCATTATTAGGCATATACCAACTCACCACACATCCGTTGGGCAAAACTTTTGCCTTACATGCACACTTTGTAGGCAGGATTTAATCCCGCCTTAGGAAGTTTAAGCCTTAGGAAGTTTAAGTCCTAGGGGCAACTCTAGGGGCATAGCTTTTTTAGCCTCACCATCCTAGTGCCACCTACCATAGTCCCATTGTTTTTTTATTACTTTGTTTAAGGTCCATACTAGACTAGCTAGTTTATCCCACTACCTTGCGGCAGCCAAAGTGGAGGACACGTATAGGCTTTTAAGTTCTACCACGTCGGGGATCATCATCGTATACCCCCAATAACCAACTCCCAAAGATAAACATACATTGGCAAGGCTTGAACCCATGACCAAATGCACATTTATTTTGGCATTATTAGGCATATACCAACTCACCACACATCCGTTGGGCAAAACGTTTGCCTTACATGCACACTTTGTAGGCAGGATTTAATCCCGCCTTAGGAAGTCTAGGTCCTAGGGGCAACTCTAGGGGCATAGCTTTTTTAGCCTCACCATCCTAGTGCCACCTACCATAGTCCCATTGTTTTTTTATTACTTTGTTTAAGGTCCATACTAGACTAGCTAGTTTATCCCACTACCTTGCGGCAGCCAAAGTGGAGGACACGTATAGGCTTTTAAGTTCTACCACATCGGGGATCATCATCGTATTCCCCAAATTGGCCCACCTTCGCCGAATTTCCAGCCATGATCCATAAACCCTCCTAATTCTTCAATCGATTCGGCCCTAAACTGCTCGGAACCTCTCTGCTCCGGCTGCAATGGAAGAATTCGGCCTTTAAGGCGAAGCTTTTTGGAAATCTGGTTTGCCCAGGCCGCGCCAGACCAATCATTTCCTTTGGCCTTTAAATTTGGAGTTCATTGTCGAGGTAGAGAGCCGGAGTATTCTTAATCAGGTATCTTGAAGCGCTGCAGGTAAGCTCCGGCTTCTGTTATCTCATTCAGCTTAACCTTGTAGGCTTCTGTAAACTAACGTGTTTTCTTGGATTAACGTATCAGGCAGAGCCTTGGACATGGATCAAGCACGCCGGACGAGTTTCCCTGGATGTGGCCCGACCTGGGACACTGCCAGGTCCGGTAGGAGGGGGGCGCCCTCGCCTGGGAAACGGCCTCGCCCGCCACAGAGTAATTGTCCCAGCCCTAGCAGCTCAACTACGTCAACAACTCCGAATTTTTTCACCATTCGCAATTGCCTTGTTACACCAGCAGAGGTTACCCGTGCTGTAGGATCCTCTTTACATGTAGAGGTATCTCTTGAAATAGTATCTCAGGTTGAAAGGGCTCGTTGTGATACTGATTTGATCCACTGCCAGATTGTGGTCACTGAAGAAGACAACGTTTTATTTCAGAGCCCTGTTGGTCCTTGATTGCTTCCACTCATCTATGCAATGGCGCCACTGGACGACTTCGCCTCCCACTCTTCTCCTACTCTTTTTGGCTGATCTCCTACTCTTTTTTACTTCTCCTCTCATGCCAATGGTGATCTAGATTGTGGCCTGTGGGTCAATATTTTTTGGTGAACATCTTTTGTATCAGCCCTCGGGCCATCTTTTGTATCAGCCCTCGGGCTTAATTTAATATGAAAATGAGTTACTGACTCTTTAGTATTCGTCTGAACACTTGCAAACAATGAACTTCAGTTTTGGTCTTAACACAGTTGTTAATTACATATAATATCTGTGTGTGTGTGCTTAGCATGATCTGATTGAAACAGAACTTCAGAGATTGGGCTGATGCTCCCTTTTATGGTAAAGACCACTGTTTGCTGTATTACATTCCAGAGATTTGATTTTTATGTTAACAAATATATCAAACTTAAATATACAATGCAATGAATGTAGGGTTCATTTCATAGTTAATATTGTGTTGCTGCTACATATGTAGCTACCTTAGTTGTCTATGGTCTCGTCACTGTCTTCAGATACCTGCCAACAGCAAATGTTAGTATTGTATCACAAATGCCAGAATCCTTTATGCCCTTGCTGTATACTAAATGCACCTGGTTAGTGAAAGAGTTGCCCTCCTCGAATCTTGGTGTTGGTACCGACCCTTCAGACATATTTGCCCTCCAAGTCTTTGCAAACTCCACATCCATTCCTCTGGCCCGGGAGATTATGTCCTTGTCCACACCTATTTCGACCATTTCTCGAATGATCCTAACCTTGTCTATGGTCTTATCCATGTCATGCTGAGGTCCAGAATATAATTGACCCAACCTTGTGTGTCCAATCTCATGGAATTCCCAGGGCCAATATCAGCGTGTGGCTGTGACTCACCCTCCCTGTTGACCAAGTCCCATGTCTTCAATGGTGACCTGATTGTACTAATGGAGTTTGGGACAGGTCTGACCAGAGGCAGGAAGCCTTCTATATCCTGCACACCAGCAATGTCTCCCGAGCATAAGTGGGTGTCTTCCAAGCTGCACATGACATGCACTTCCTCTTCACTGTCATGGGCAATTGCATGATCACTCATAACAGGTGTGGTCAATCCACTAACCTGCTGACCTTCAGGTTCCATGGTAAATGATGTTTTCACTATTGGATCCCTGATTGGACTCAACCCTTGCCTTATTCTCATTCGGTTTCTAACCTCTAACCTTTTGCTTCTCACCTCATCACTCATTGGCCTCTGGAAGCTAAAGACTGCAGCCACTCTTGAAATGCCCCTGGGGTACATGAGTGCTCTAAGTCTAGCAGTAGAGGCTTCAAATTCTGCTTCAGCCTTCTTCCTATTTTCGCTTTCTATTCTGTTGAGCCCTCTTGGCAACCTCTTGCCTTTCCAATTTCCTTCTTGCAATTTCGAGTTTCCTGGCAGCAACTTGCTCATTCTTAAGTTTTGCAGCCTCAGCCCTTCTAGCCCTCTCAGCAGCCAAGGCCTCACAAAAGCCATCACTAGAGATGTGCACCCTCCCACTCAGGTCTGGGATTAAACCCCGATTCCTTGCCCTCGTGGCCTGAGACTGTTGCATGCAGGCCTGTGATGTCCTCACGTCTGCAGGGAACTGCACACATGCATCTGCTGTTCCCATGTCACCAGATGGTACCACATCCTGCTATGAGGGTCTCAAGGTTGCATCAATGACCTCACGGTCCCCATCTCGTGCGCCTTTATCGTGAGATGGATGCACATCATGGCTGATAATATCCACATGGTCAGGTACATGTTCATGGCCACCAACTGGCTGCTGCCCACCTTGGACGTGGTGCCTCCCATAACTGTTGCAAGTCAGCCATGTTGAATTGCTCCAATTCCTCTTCCCCCAAGTTGGCTGCATCTTCTTGGCACAACTTTGCATAACCTGCTCTATGGGCACTCTACCAAACCTGCCACTTTCCTGGCCTGGCTTAACCTTGTCTGAGTTGAATGGCCAAATCCCAGTTGCTCTAGACCCAGCCTTGATGTTGCTAGGTGTCAACCCTGATTCAATGGCCTGTGAAATGAGCTCTGCAATGTCCTCCCTCTTCGGCTCTGTCCTCCCTTTGCTAACCATGTAAGAAGATCTCAATCTTTTGAAGGCTGCCTTGAATGGTGCAAAACATGCAACATCCAAAGGTTGCAACCTATGTGATGTGTGGGCTGGAAGCAGGGAAAAATGTATGCCCATTTCCTTAGCTGCCAAAATAACCTCCAATTCCACATGGTTGCAATGGCCATCCAATATTATCAGGTGTGGCCTTGATGGAGATAGTCCACCAGAAACCCTAGCAACAAAATGCGACAACCAAGACTTGAACAATTCTGTTGTCATCCAGGCCGAGGGCTGGACAGCTTGAATTGCCCCTTCCTCACATCTGGCAATGTTATCTTGCCTCATCCGAGTACCCTTGAAGATGTATAAATTAGGTATCTTAAACCCTTCAGCATTTACACATACCAGTATTGTAACTCATTCCCTATTGTTCATGACAACCTCATTTACCCTGTTCTCCCCTTTCCTACCTATGATCTTCATTCCCTTCGCCTTCCCAGCTTGAATGCCACCAGATTCTCTTGTGTCATAGCACGAGCCCGAGCAATATCTAATGTCTCTGCACTCCTTAATGCAACCTCTGAATGCCTTTGTTTGAACAGCTTCCACCATTTACTCCTAGGAACCCCGCAAAAGTTTGAGTTGCCCCCCTCCATAGCCATCTGTGCTGCCCATTCTTTTACAACCGAGAGGGTAACCCCCATTCCCTGCTCGGCCCTGGACAGTGCCCAGTTGACTAACTCTTCCTCTTGTAGAGTCGTTAGAATTTGTGGATTACCAGTCTGCTTATGAGTTATACGGCCATACAGCTAGTTTCTTATTGTTGACTCTAGGATTTCAGACCTTCTAGATGAATCCAAGATGTCTGCCATTTGATCTTCAGTCCACTACCCTCGTTTGCTTGGCCTCCTTGGCATTGTGGGAGATGCAGCACTGATTTGTGGTGCCCGATGCTTCCTCCTTGGCGCAGTGACTCGTTTCCTTGATGTAGGTACTCTATTACTGGCTTCACCATCGTCCCCTCTCCGACCTCTTGTGGAAACCATGTCTGATATCATGCTCCTCACAGCCTGATATCGATAAGCTTGAAATTTGGAAGGTGAAGTTGCCTTTTATTCTGTTGGGAGCCATAGCGGGAGCTTGGTATTCAAATTGGACTTCGGTAATCGAGTGCTCTGGAATGGGCGTGAATTCAAGCAAGGGGCATTGAATTCTACTTTCAAATCGATATGATCAGGTTTCTTAACACAGGCATGAGTGTGAACATCTGTTCCACAATTGTGGCACCAATTACACGATGGCGGGAAGCAGGGGTTCACGCAATGCGGAGCTCTGTTACACGACTATGGAGAACAGATGCACGACAACTGGCAACTGGGCTAACGCATCGCGTAGCTCTGTCGCAGTTGCAGGCACCAGTTGCACGACATCGGGTCACAGGACTAACGCATGACGACCAGGCCATAACAGTCACAGAACGTCCACATAACGTCAACGGGTCACACACGTGGTGAAGCCGAGCCTCCATCCCACGGTAGAAAGGCTAGTCGGCATGACACATGGCGATATCGCGTGGGAAGCGACGGGGGGGTGAATCGTGCTGCGAGGGACAGTCACGATAGGAGGCAACCATACCCTAAGTGCGACCCTTTGTATTTTTTAAAACTTGTAACCATTGTTAAACCATTGAATTATCACGTATAAACAATGAATACACCAAAATGTGCAAAGACATGCACAACTCAGTGGTTCGATGAAGCCAGAGCCTGAACCTGATAAGCTCTGGCAAATGAAGCACCTGCAGATAAATCATATGCAGTGGCAGCTACAGCACATGCAATGTCCACAACCAAAAAGCGAGATTCAGAGGTACAGAAATGCAAGAGGAATGAAAACTGAATGAAAGGGCTCGTTGTGATAAGGGCTCGTTGTGATACTGATTTGATCCACTGTCAGATTGTGGTCACTGAAGAAGACATCGTTTTATTTCAGAGCCCTGTTGGTCCTTGATTGCTTCCACTCATCTATGCAATGGCGCCACTGGACGACTTCGCCTTCCACTCTTTTCCTACTCTTTTTGGCTGATCTCCTACTCTTTTTTACTTCTCCTCTCATGCCAATGGTGATCTAGATTGTGGCCTGCGGGTCAATATTTTTTGGTGAACATCTTTTGTATCAGCCCTCGGGCCATCTTTTGTATCAGCCCTCGGGCTTATTTTAAAATGAAAATGAGTTATTGACTCTTTAGTATTCGTCTGAACACTTGCAAACAATGAACTTCAGTTTTGGTCTTAACACAGTTGTTAATTACATATAATATCTGTGTGTGTGTGCTTAGCATGATCTGATTGAAACAGAACTTCAGAGATTGGGCTGATGCTCCCTTTTATGGTAAAGACCACTGTTTGCTATATTACATCCCAGAGATTTGATTTTTATGTTAACAAATATATCAAACTTAAATATACAATGCAATGAATGTAGGGTTCATTTCATAGTTAATATTGTGTTGCTGCTACATATGTAGCTACCTTAGTTGTCTATGGTCTCGTCACTGTCTTCAGATACCTGCCAACAACAAATGTTAGTATTGTATCACGAATGCCAGAATCCTTTATGCCCTTGCTGTATACTAAACGCACCTGGTTAATGAAAGAGTTGCCCTCCTCGAATCTTGGTGTTGGTACCGACCCTTCAGACATATTTGCCCTCCAAGTCTTTGCAAACTCCACATCCATTCCTCTGGCCTGGGAGATTATGTCCTTGTCCACACCTATTTCGACCATTTCTTGAATGATCCTAACCTTGTCTCTAGCCTTATCCATGTCATGCTGAGGTCCAGAATGTGCTGCTGCATAATTGACCCAACCTTGTATGTCCAATCTCATGGAATTCCCAGGGCCAATATCAGCGTGTGGCTGTGACTCACCCTCCCTGTTGACCAAGTCCCATGTCTTCAATGGTGACCTGATTGTACTAATGGAGTTTGGGACAGGTCTGACCAGAGGCAGGAAGCCTTCTATATCCTGCACACCAGCAATGTCTCCCGAGCATAAGTGGGTGTCTTCCAAGCTGCACATGACATGCACTTCCTCTTCAATGTCATGGGCAATTGCATGATTACTCATGACAGGTGTGGTCAATCCACTAACCTGCTGACCTTCAGGTTCCATGGTAAATGATGTTTTCACTATTGGATCCCTGATTGGACTCAACCCTTGCCTTATTCTCATTCGGTTTCTAACCTCTAACCTTTTGCTTCTCACCTCATCACTCATTGGCCTCTGGAAGCTAAAGACTGCAGCCACTCTTGAAATGCCCCTGGGGTACATGAGTGCTCTAAGTCTAGCAGTAGAGGCTTCAAATTCTGCTTCAGCCTTCTTCCTATTTTCGCTTTCTATTCTGTTGAGCTCTCTTGGCAACCTCTTGCCTTTCCAATTTCCTTCTTGCAATTTTGAGTTTCCTGGCAGCAACTTGCTCATTCTTAAGTTTTGCAGCCTCAACCCTTCTAGCCATCTCAGCAGCCAAGGCCTCACAAAAGCCATCACTAGAGATGTGCACCCTTCCACTCAGGTCTGGGATTAAACCATGATTCCTTGCCCTCGTGGTCTGAGACTGTTGCATGTAGGCCTGTGATGTCCTCACGTCTGTAGGGAACTGCACACATGCATGTGCTGTTCCCATGTCACCAGATGGTACCACATGCTAGGGTCTCAAGGTTGCATCAATGACCTCACGATCCCCATCTCGTGTGCCTTCATCGTGAGAGGGATGCACATCATGGCTGATAATATCCACATGGTCAGGTACATGTTCATGGCCACCAACTGGCTGCTGCCCACCTTGCTCGCCAGCTGGACGTGGTGCCTCCCATAACTGTTGCAAGTCAGCCATGTTGAATTGCTCCAATTCCTCTTCCCCCAAGTTGGCTGCATCTTCTTGGCACAACTTTGCATAACCTGCTCTATGGGCACTCTACCAAACCTGCCACTTTCCTGGCCTGGCTTAACCTTGTCTGAGTTGAATGGCCAAATCCCAGTTGCTCTAAACCCAGCCTTGATGTTGCTAGGTGTCAACCCTGATTCAATGGCCTGTGAAATGAGCTCTGCAATGTCCTCCCTCTTCGGCTCTGTCCTCCCTTTGCTAACCATGTAAGAAGATCTCAATCTTTTGAAGGCTGCCTTGAATGGTGCAAAACATGCAACATCCAAAGGTTGCAACCTATGTGATGTGTGGGCTGGAAGCAGGGAAAAATGTATGCCCATTTCCTTAGCTGCCAAAATAACCTCCAATTCCACATGGTTGCAATGGCCATCCAATATTATCAGGTGTGGCCTTGATGGAGATAGTCCACCAGAAACCCTAGCAACAAAATGCGACAACCAAGACTTGAACAATTCTGTTGTCATCCAGGCCGAGGGCTGGACAGCTTGAATTGCCCCTTCCTCACATCTGGCAATGTTATCTTGCCTCATCCGAGTACCCTTGAAGATGTATAAATTAGGTATCTTAAACCCTTCAGCATTTACACATACCAGTATTGTAACTCATTCCCTATTGTTCATGACAACCTCATTTACCCTGTTCTCCCCTTTCCTACCTATGATCTTCATTCCCTTCGCCTTCCCAGCTTGAATGCCAGTCTCATCAGCATTCCAGATCCTAGAGGCCGGGAAATCGAACTCGTCATAGATTTGTCTCAGACCAGCATAGAAGTTATCTAGATTCTCTTGTGTCATAGCACGAGCCCGAGCAATATCTAATGTCTCTGCACTCCTTAATGCAACCTCTGGATGCCTTTGTTTGAACAGCTTCCACCATTTACTCCCAGGAACCCCGCAAAAGTCTGAGTTGCCCCCCTCCATAGCCATCTGTGCTGCCCATTCTTTTACAGCCGAGAGGGTAACCCCCATTCCCTGCTCGGCCCTGGACAGTGCCCAGTTGACTAACGCTTCCTCTTGTAGAGTCGTTAGAATTTGTGGATTACCAGTCTGCTTACGAGTTATACGGCCATACAGCTAGTTTCTTATTGTTGACTCTAGGATTTCAGACCTTCTAGATGCCTCTCTAACAGATATACCATACTCACTTACCTCATCCAAGATGTCTGCCATTTGATCTTCAGTCCACTACCCTCGTTTGCTTGGCCTCCTTGGCATTGTGGGAGATGCAGCACTGATTTGTGGTGCCCGACGCTTCCTCCTTGGCGCAGTGACTCGTTTCCTTGATGTAGGTACTCTATTACTGGCTTCACCATCGTCCCCTCTCCGACCTCTTGTGGAAACCATGTCTGATATCATGCTCCTCACAGCCTGATATCGATAAGCTTGAAATTTGGAAGGTGAAGTTGCCTTTTATTCTGTTGGGAGCCACAACGGGAGCTTGGTATTCAAATTGGACTTCCGTAATCGAGTGCTCTGGAATGGGCGCGAATTCAAGCAAGGGGCATTGAATTCTACTTTCGAATCGATATGATCAGGTTTCTTAACACAGGCATGAGTGTGAACATCTGTTCCACAATTGTGGACGCCAATTACACGACGGCGGGAAGCAGGGGTTCACGCAATGCGGAGCTCTGTTACACGACTATGGAGAACAGATGCACGACAACTGGCAACTGGGCTAACGCATCGCGTAGCTCTGTCGCAGTTGCAGGCACCAGTTGCACGACAGCGGGTCACAGGTTTAATGCATGACGACCAGGCCATAACGGCCACAGAACGTCCACATAACGTCAACGGGTCACACACGTGGTGAAGTCGAGCCTCCATCCCACCGTGGAATCGGCATGACACATGGCGATATCGCGTGGGAAGCAACGGGGGGTGAATCGTGCTGCGAGGGACAGTCACGATAGGAGGCAACCATACCCTAAGTGCGACCCTTTGTATTTTTTAAAACTTGTAACCATTGTTAAACCATTGAATTGTCACGTATAAACAATGAATACACCAAAATGTGCAAAGACATGCACAAGTCAGTGGTTCGATGAAGCCAGAGCCTGAACCTGATAAGCTCTGGCGAATGAAGCACCTGCAGCTAAATCATATGCAGTGGCAGCTACAGCACATGCAATGGCCACAACCAAAAAGCGAGATTCAGAGGTACAAAAATGCAAGAGGAATGAAAGCTGAATGATCGATTCTACCTGCTCTGGATGCAGACAGTAAGTTTTGAATCACAAAGAAGGGCACGAACTAAGCTTTGCATTTCTTCTGGCTATGGCAGATATGACAACAAAGACTTTTAAGAAACTTTGAGAAGCGATTTCTGCGACCCAGCTGTTGTGCGACACAGCTGTTTGCCAGTTTTGCAGAACCGGAGCTCAAAGGGCAGCCCTATGACCCTGTGCCAAAAACCTAAACTTGCCACAACACCTGCTCTGCTCTATTCCACGCAACAAATCTTTTGCGCTGCCAGAGACGGCCAGAGGTAGCCGGATTAGAGAATCCTTGGGTAGTTTGGGTCTGAAGGATGCCGGAGCTAGCGGATTAGAGAATCCTTGGGCATTTGGGTATGACAGATGCAAAGGAAACCCATGTGACTCTCTAAAAATAAACCTTCGAACTTACACCTAATAAAAACAAAAACAGAAAGAAAAAACATCAAGCAACCTACCCAACCTTTAAAAAACGATGGGAATCATCTATAGCAAACCTTATAGCTCCTAGAAAATTTGCCACCACAAATAAACTTCTACTGAAAATTACGAAATTAAACCAGAAACCGTTTTCAATTTGAATTAATCAGAAAAATGCTATCAAATCCAAAATTTTGAAGGCTACAACATATTACATATATGACCAGCGAAATGCCATCAAATTTAGAGTTTCAATTTCAAAATTTTGAAGCCTGCCTCTCTGCTATTTGGGGGCGTCCTCCTTCTCCTCCCTAACAGCAGCCTACTCGATTCCCTGCATCCCTATGAATCGATCCTCCTCTAGCTCTTTCCCTTCCTCGCCGGTTCCCGCCTCATGGTTGCCTATGGTTCTGAATCCGATCCAAGGAACTCCAAGAAAGAAGGAAAAGAAGAAAGGTTCGACGGTTTAGGATCCCATGGGCAGGATTTAGTGCTAAAATAAAATTTAAACATTCAGTTACACCTCGTTAATTAGCGTTATTATTTAGGGCTAAAAATAGCGTCATTTATGCCATCCGCATGCAAGGACCCATAAACATCATGCCAAACAAAGAAAGGGAAGTGGGTGGTCCCCTCAGTCATGTGTAAGAAAACTGAATCTAATTCTCAAGAGATGGTCAAATAATGGCTCCAAAGTGCACTATGAATGATGGAAGTGAATGAAGAGTGTGTCATGTGTTAGTGCATGGTTGTGAGGGATGTGATGGATGAATTTGAAGTATGGATATAGTGAATGTGAATGAGATGACTAGAATATAGATGGTAATGGATGAATTGAAGTATGGATATGGTGAAAGTGAGCCAAATGACTAGAATGTGATGGATGAAAGAGTGAGTGTGATGATTATGTTATGTGAAGGTCGTGATATGAGATGCATGATGCTATTGTTGCCTCTTTTCTGTGTTACAAAACTAGTTCTTCTAAGAAAACTAATTCCTATTCATGCAATGAGATATCTATGATCAACTAGTTTTAGTATGCAATAGACCATATGAACAATAAAGATATTATTCATAGTAAACCATTGGATATTTTTTATCGGAATCACTGTAGCAGCATATATTTAACCAAATAATCACGAAAGCCCAAGCCTCAACTCAAGTTGTGCTTAATATGGATCGGAATGATCCTTCTGCCTTCCGGAATGCTCCCGCCTGCATCTATACTTCTTAGAACTTATCTTTTATCTGCGTCAATCCGGCCGACTTGGAGTCGGCAATCGGCAGATGCAATCATGTCTCTTTCAAACACAATTTGGCTCCCAATATGGCGCCTAAACCTCCTCGTCTATACTCAGAAACAATTTATAAGGATAAGATAAAAATAACCCCAATGGTCATCTTTTCGTTTAATATTAGCTTAACCACTAAGCTATTATAGTCTTCCTTTTCTATAGTCAAGATCCACATGAAAGATCATGTATATCCATTATGCCATATTCTAAGTGATCAAAGTCTGCTTGTTCAGGATCTTTCTGCTATGTTACTGCTCCCAATATGTGATGATTAATTTTTCCATTCTTACATTCCTCCTTCATCACATATCTGTGTAACATTTATATCATTCCTGAACTCTACAAACTTGGATTCTGTCAAGGCTTTTGTAACCACATCTGCGATTTGCTTTGCAGTATTTATGTACTCCATTTGAAGATATCCTTTCCCTGCCAAAGTCCCTGATGACGCTGTATATTCAGCCTCTGCTGAAGACATGGCAATAGCCTTTTGTTTCTTGCTTCTCCATGCTATTAGCCCTCCACCTAGGAAGACAGCATATCCTGAGGTCGATTTACGTGTGCTCAGGTCGCCTCCCCGCATCACTATAGGCATAAAGCTTTAAATTTTCATTATTGTAGGTGATTCCATACTCTGCAGTTCCCTTTAGATATCTCAAAACCCTTTTGCCTGCTAACTAGCGCGCTTTGCTTGGATTGTGGCACCTTCGGCTTAACACATTAACTATGTAAGCTATGTCCGGGCGTGTATTATTTGTCAGATATAGCAAGCAACTGATCAGAGCCCTGTATGGTACCTTTTCCATTTCCTTTTTTTCTTCATCAGTAAGTGGAACATCATCAGTCAATTTATGTCCTGGTACTGCTGGAGTTTTAACAGGATGCGCATCATTCATGTTAAATCTCTTGAGCATGTTCTGGATATGCGTACATTGCTTTAATTTCAGAATCTTCTTTGATCTATTTCTGATTACTTCAATGCCAAGGAACTGCTTTAATTCTCCCATATCTGTCATGCTGAATCTTGACATCAGAATATGCTTGCATTTGTTTAGGCAGGTCTTGCTATTGGCAGCCATGATGCAATCGTCCACATATAGGGCGATTATACAAAAGTCTTCCCCTGATTTAAACCTATATAGGTTTCCATCGTTCTTCAGTTTTTCAAACCCCTGCTCCCTGAGAAAATTATCAATGCACATGTACCATTCTCTCGGGGATTGCTTTAGCCCATACACCGCCCTATTGAGTTTCTAGACTTTGTTTTCCTGTGCTTCTATTCCATTTATTGTATCAAAATTTAAAAAACTTGAAAGTGCAATTTTAAGCAACTAAATGATGAAACTAGTGGTTTAGATTGCTTATTCTCTTGTAGTGATAGGAGGGAGATCACTAGATCAGGGAAATCTAGGGAATTTATTCCTTTCAACCTTCAAGGCCTGTAATAGAACCACAACACACTGCCGATAGTAGTAGATCAGCAAGTGAAGAAAGTCACATGCTATTGGAGTGGGAGACGCAGGGTCTTCAGGGAAAAGAAGAGCTAGTGATGGCAGTTTCTCTTTTAACAAAAACAATGGCAGATAATAACAAGCAGCTTGTTACTATGATGGATGTGCATTTTGCAAAAGGTTTGGAGATAGAAAGGGAGAAACTTCAGCTGCAGCAAACTCTGGTTGGTTCATTTAGTGTGATAGAAAGGCATTCAAGAAGATGGGGAATTATTTTGCAAGCAAGGTTGCCCTGCAAGTTCCACTCAGGGATAGGTTCTGTACGTACAGAATTATTTTCCTGTACGTATAAAGTCCAAAAATATGTACTTTTAGGTAAAAAAATGTATTTCCCGTTTTTTTCCCTCGCCGACCGGAAATTTTTTTTTTGCGTAGTTTAAACCTCGGGCCGCTTATTTGAAACGTTTTTCGCTGGTGAAGCAAAATGAGGTTTCGCTTTTGTTTTAAAATAAAAAATAAAAAATAAAAAATATTTTCGCAGTAGTTTAAATAGTCGTTTAATTTACGCGAAAACCTGTTTTCGCGATAAGCAAAAACAGAGTTTTTACGAAAAAAAAAAAAATCGATTTTTTTTTTCACGTAGTTTAAATAGTTGTTTTCGCCACGCCGGTTCAGCCAAGAAAAGCAAAGAAGCGGCTTACTAAAAAAAAAAAATTTCGAATTTTTTTTTTTCGCATAAGCGAAACTGCTATTTCGCTTAAGAGATTTTTTTTATTTTTTTTTAATATATATATGTTTAAATGCTCTCTGGTAGTTGGCATAGAGTATTATATTAATTAATTTCTTTAAAGAATCAAATGAGACATGCAGATACTAGGTAATCGCATCGATCCGCGACAGCGGATCGGCATTCTAGAATAGGGCGAGCATGCATGTCTTGCATGCATGCGGGCGGCGCATGCCCTTTCTGGCTAGGGTTTCGCTATTTTAGGGTGGTTTCAGATCTTCGATCTCATCGGCGCTTCCTCTTCTCTCAGCAGTACCTTATTCTCTTTGATTTATTTCCAGGCAGGGGAGGGGCTTCTTCCTGCCTGGTTTGGCCAAGTTGGCGTTTCTTTCTTGCTGTCCTTTTCCGGCCTTTAGCCTTTGTCCTGTGACCTTCGTCCTCGATCCTAGTTTGGAAGGAAGTTCTCTGGTATTCGGGCGGTTTGTTGGTTCATGCGAGCCCTATTCTAGAATCACATCGATCCGCGACAGCGGATCGGCATTCTAGAATAGGGCGAGCATGCATGTCTTGCATGCATGCGGGCGGCGCATGCCCTTTCTGGCTAGGGTTTCGCTATTTTAGGCGTGGTTCTGCATCTTCGTCTCATCGGCGCTTCCTCTTCTCTCAGCAGTACCTTATTCTCTTTGAACCCACCCTCCCCCCCTTCTTTGTTTATTGTATTGTGCATAAATTTTTGTTTATCATGTTCTTCTTCCACCCGCTGGGTGATGCTATCCTCTGGTATGTTTGTGTTGTCTCGTTTGTTGTGTTGGTGATGTGCAGGTTCAGGTTGGCGAGCGGCATCTGTTTCGACTTCTCCATGCGGGGGTTTTTGGGAGCGATTTTTATGCCTTCCGTTTGTCTAAGCCCCTTGCCGAAGGCTTATCACTAGGGTTTTTCCTCGAAAACCCGAAAGGGCGGGGTTTTTTAATCCCGGTGATAAGCTTTCGGCAGGTACATCAGCCACTCATCTATTAGCATTGTATTTTTTGGGGTCCAAATGATATAATTGGATTTCCCCTTTATTTTTTGTGGATAGTTCGCATGTGTGCGGCTATCCACTGTCCACCATTGTAGAAAATCTGTGAAAGTTTTCCAGAATGCATTGCATGGTGCTAAATGGTGTAGATGGGCACTTATGGACCCTAGTAAATATTATCCCCATGATATTAAACTGATGGGTATACCTTAGATAAGTCGAATATTTCCTTTAACTAAAAAATATAGTGGATTCTTCATCTCCACATCAAGTGCCAGGGTTAGGGTACCGACGGACAGAGGAGCTGGTCGCTCCCGGTTTGGTCCACGGCCCATGAATTGTAACGGACCTAGCAACCTAGCACCAACATTAAGATGTAAGTAACGTTGCCATTATATAAGAGTGCATTTTCAATGGTACAATAAATGATTATATGCTAGGAATACATGCATGCAATGTGTCCATGCATACAGTGTGTGCATGCATGCGTGCAAGGGCATTGCTAGGTTATATAAGCGCAACAATATTATTCTTGAATTCTTGGGAAGGAGTTTTCCATGGGAAAGAAGTCTTTTATGTGATGGTGAAGCATTCGGAAGGAGATAGATTGCAGATGGATTGCTGAAGGAGCGAGTTGCGTGCAGAGATCTGGGAGCGTTGCTGGAAGTGCAGAAGAAGCAAGCGGGATTTCCAGGTGGGGATCAAGCCTTACACCTGGGGTTTTCTAGTGTTTGTATATAGCTGTGTTGATTTAATAATGATTGCTTTGAACGTAGTATAATTGCCCTATGTAATGCACGCCAGGGTTAAGAAATAAGCAAAAATGTTAATATTTAGTTAGTAAGGTAATAATAAAGTATAAAGTTAAGAATAGAATAGAATAGAATAGTTTTTTTATCGTCCACTGAGACCAATCGGCCTATGGGACCCAGAAGGAGCGCAGCAAACTTATTACTGTCCGGGTTAAAAAACCCCCGCCCCGAAGGGTTTTCGAGGGAAAAACCGTGGCAGTAATAAGAATGCTGTCAAACTGTACAAGTATACATCATCATGAAATAAATGTGTATGTATATGTCAAGTGCGTGCCCGAGGACATAGCTGATCTCGCATGTCCATGACCTCCTGAAGGTATGATCCTAGCATCCGTACGGATGCCGTGCTCAATGTCACATGTAGCGGCCGGCCGTGCCCCGACCAACTCAAAGATAGCCGTCCGGATTTGATCATATCTTTGGGCAACTTTGAAGGGTATGAGATTCATCCTCAATGACTCCCATTTGGCAAAGATTGACAGAGCTCCGGCCCCGACGCGGGCTCACCAATCCATCCGCTCGTCTCAATTCGAAGATGATGTGCCCCTCGTGCGAATGGAGGCAATGAGTCCGCGTCTTTTCATGGGCAAGTGGGTGCGCAGTAGCATTGTGGGCCTCGTTCCAATGTGGGATTTATGTGGCGCTGGTAGTGTCTTTGTCTTGACCTGTTCAAGGGCGCCGGCATCCCAAAGCTTGCCGATGAAGCAAGCGCCAAGATATTGCCTCAAGCTATGGCGATCGCCTCTGTTTGCACATGTATGCACTGTGCTCTCGCACATTCCATCTAGCCATCCATTGAGCTCTCTTTTTTCCCTCCAAAGCAGCCTTGAGGCGTTGTGGCCCCATTGCCATGATATAAGCTAGTTTTGGGAGACGAAAGCATCGTCCATGTTGACCACCTTCCGAAAATAGACAATGTGGCGATCAAGGGCAGCCCTATGAAGAGGCAAGAATCCCGTTTCCCAGTAGAATTTGATATGGGACTGTGGACTTCACCCCTAGTGCTCGCATTACCAAGAAGGCTTTTCGACCTGCTCCAAGTCATTCCAAGTAGCGAGGGATACCATCGGGCCCCATACTTCCACCCCATTATAAAAAGGACAGGCTCCACTAAGACTTTGAACAGGTGTGATCGATGGGTCCAATCATACAACTCGCTCTATGACTATTGTTTTGCATTGCATATAGTGCTTTCCAAACTGCCAGTAACTCGTAGTCGTATGGATGTGTCCCAAAGTGCATAGTAGACGGAAACTCCACTCCCAAATATTTGTATGTGGATGCTACTTCCACATTCGCGCCTCGATAGAATGAAGGAGGGGATCCTCTACCGTCGGAAGATGATATGAAAACCACCTTAGTCTTGGCCAAGTTGACGCCAAGATATCACGCTTGACAAAATGTGTCCGGGGCATCAAGAGTGTCGTTGCATGTCTGGCGGGTGTGTAAGCTAGAGGTCCACATCATCAAGATATATTAACCGCTTGATGATCCGGTAGAGAAGGTGAACCCCCGCCCCCCATTATCGCAAGCCGCCTCCAATTGATCAATGTAAAGCCCAAACAATGTTGGGGAGAGAGGGCATCCCCTGGCGAACCCCAATACTACTATCAAATGGTTGGTTTGTCTACCGCAACCGACCCGAGCATCTTTCATAAAGCTCGCATTAATCGTGATTACGCAAATCCACGGAACCCCGGTACCGCCGCAATCTTGCCCATAGTTTTTCCCGAGGCAATTGTCAAATGCCTTTGCAAAATCCACGAAGCAACAATATAGATCCCGACGGCGGTTCCTGGCTGTCTTCAACCGTGAGCTCGCAATGTGAAGATGTGGTCAATGGTTGAGTGTCTGGTCTCAATCCCCGCCTCGGGTGAGGCCCTCAGATCTTCGCCGCTTTGCCTCGCCGACCAATAACCGCTGCTCGAGAATCCCAAAGAAGCAATTTTGCAAACACCGAACCCGACCATGATTGTTCGGTAATTGGTCAAGCAAAGCTAAGGGTCACCCGCCTTATAGATGGGAACAACTCGCTATTGGTCCATCGTGATCGGAAGCCTTCTCGTAATGCCTTGTTGAACAAGGCGGTCAAGATCGGGTATTATGGACGGCCCCCGCCCACTTAAGCAATTTCGCCCGCATGCCATCCAGTCGGGGCTTTTCCATTGGCAAGACGTTGTAAGCCTTGTTCCACGCCCCGAATGCGGATTTCCAAAGACCGGGCCTTCTTGCGAGGGGTAATGCCGCATGTGCACCCCGAGGGTCGATAGCTGTTGCAAGTATTGCCTCCACCGCCGGGGAGTGATGTTCCCCGTGGGTCATGATCGCTTTCTAAGAACCCTTCGCGGAAGGTCCCCGGGTGACGCTTCGAGGAGATAAAACATTTCCCTTTGATGTGCTGCAATGTACGGCTTTCTTAGCTTTAAGGAAGACACGGTGATTGTCCGGACGGCATGTGGGCGTAAAAATGGTGCGTGGACTTGGCGGAGCGGCGTTTGTGTTCCTTGCACTCGCATCAAACCATTGATTACGTGGGAAGGTTGTGTTCCCGAGGTCCGTCGGGCGGCTTATCCCAAAGCATCTCTCTCGCCAAGCAGATCCTAAGCACATCGGTCACCGGCCGGGCTCATTTGCTCTAGTGTAGGATATTGCAAAATTTTGCCGTGTCATCTATAAGCATCGGGCATAAGCTCCCGCGATGTTCATAATCCAATCGCAGCTGAGGCATGTGAGAAATCAGGGTGGCACGGGGGTTCGCACAACCCGCCAAGCCAACTTCAAGTAAAGTGGTAAGTGGTCCGAGTCGATCTCTTCATCCCTATTAGTTGTTCCCACGGAAGTGCTTGACGACATGCATATCCCGCTTCGTGCACCAAAGACATAGTCCACCACACTAGATCCTCCCCCCGGTTTTCCCGCCTACAAGTGCTTTTTGGTGGGTGGGCCGGCCACCGCGCCTATCCATTGCAGATTACCGTGTCAAAGATACCACAGAGCAAAAGCAATTGTCTACCATAGCGTGTGACCTGATTGTCATCCGATGTCCGTGGGCTGCCGCTTCGCAGGACGCAGCCTGCAATATATCATCACCAAGGGATCAAATCTCATGGGTTGTTCTACCCCGGCGGCGCATTGAAGTCTCCAAGGAGTATGACATCGCCTAACCGCTTATCTTTCGGGCCAGATGTCATCATATAGATCGACATAGGGGTCCAGCCTATCCACATCCGAAAGTGGGTGTGATAGAAGTTGCTTTCTCGCGATGTGGAAAGTAGCAAGCCGCCACAAAGAGGGGTCTCAAGCATCGCAGCTTTTGCACACGCACCCACAAGTACCGGTTGTGCTTTGTCCGCCTTGAACAAGGAAACCGACCGCGCAAGGCCGCTCGATAGTAGCAGTAACTCCCCCATGCCCCCGCTTCGTGCAATCATTGAAGATTGAGTAGCGCGGTATCCCCGCAAGTCGGGTATCCCCGTGGTCCCGCGATGCTCCCATGTTTCCATAAGGAAGATCAGATCCATATCCGCAAAGAACAGAGTTGAGACTATCTCCCTTCGCCATATGGGAAGCCCCCGACAATTCCGGGAGACCGCGCGGAGGCACAATTCCTATTTGTCGGCAGGGGCAGCTTGGGGATTCAAAGGGTGGCAGCAGAAGGGGGGATGGCGTAAGTAGAGGCAGCCCGAGATGTGCGAAAGCAAATGTAAGGTGAAGCAACTTGAGCAGGGCGCAGGCGGCTGTAGCAGGCTAAGAAGTGGCATGGTCGAGCTGCTGGAGGGTTAGCGGATTCGCAGCAAAGATTTGGCGGCTTGAAAATTTGCATCTTACCCCTAATCGGGCCCCCGCACTCCTCCCCTCGCTTTTAATGCTTTTAACTTTGGCCAACTCGCGGCTCGGTCTTCTTGTTGGGCTGGGGTCGTCTCGTCAACATACAAGGCAGTTCCCTTCACCGCTTTACCCCGGGCGTAGGATAGCCGCTTTCTCTGGCATCTCGCATCTTTGGAACGTGACTACCGTGGCGGTTTGGTTTGGGGGCCAAGCCATGGCGCTCGCCCTAATAATATGTATCGCACGGGGAATGTCATTCGAGCAAGAATCAACATTTGGAGCCGGTTAACGAGGTCCTCCCTGGCTCTTCTCGTCGGGCCACGTACCACCACATTGTGGCTTCTCCGCCTCGGCTCACGGAACTCTCGATTTTTGGGTCAATCCCGCCCGCACTTGAGGAGTTGTTTGTTGTCGGTGGAGCATAGGCCGTGGCCTACGTTGGGGCGGGGTGGCATAGAGTGGCTTGGGGTGCGATGTGCACGGTCTGGGCCGACACCTTTGCGGACTCTTGGGCGGGAGGTGGGGATCGCCGTGGCGGTGTATAGCGGTCTCTCCTTCTGGCCGGGAGCTTAGCTCCTGCTGAAATTGTTCTTGCCTTTTCAATTCACACATGCACCGCTGCAATTGCTCATGAGCCCTCGCATTGAGGCCCTTGCCTTGTTCGGTGATGGCTGCCCCGGCTCCCCGCACCTTTCGATCTCGAGCTGCGGAGCTATGCTCCAGATTCTGCAAGCGAGAGTCCAGCATAGGGTTGATTGCAGAGGCCACTTCTTGTGTCTCAACCCTAGTTTGAAGGGCTCTCAATTGTGACTGGCTCTCTTCAAAAGCGACCTGAACTTTTCGCATCACAGTAGCAGCCTCCTCAGCCTCTGATTGAAGGCGGGAGATGGTTGCCATTGTCTCTTGCTCAACACATTGCTTTTCCTGTGTCATGGTTTCAATGGCGGTGGACATGGAATCCATGCGGGCCTGCATGTCAGCAAGACTCTTCTTGTCCTTCTGCCTTTCAGAGTGCACTAGGCGAAGGCCATCTTCTAGGTCTTCAGATCACGGGTCTCCATGCCAGAAACACGTTGTTTTTCAGTAGCCAGCTGCTTCTTGAGCAATTTGGGTGTGGAGGCCTGCATTTCCTCTGCCAAGTAAGCAATTCGAGCTTTGTTGCCCTCTGCCATTGCTTGAACCTCGTTTCGGTGCTCCTCAACCGCCACGGTTTGGTGGTGGTGAAGCCCGGATACGGCTTGCCGCTAGGCTAGAGTATCCGGTCATAGGCCCTGTCGAGCTATATTTGTTGCACGAGACTTTGCCCCCTTCTCTTTTCAATGTGCACCTATCAATTTTGCCGGTGTCATCTGGTTCCGCGATTGGGGATGGCATCTATGTACTCTCCCAATAGAAGTTTTTTTGCCATATCTGCGCTTAGGTAGAGGGGCTAGCAGATCGCGCACCATCCACATGTATATCCGTGGGGTTGGATGAAGGGACGCAGGCTCGTCAAACTCTTCTATCACCGGAGTTGCCATGAATAGGGTGTCACCCCTGAGGCAGCTTGTCCGAAAGCCTCCAAGCACTTTGATCACGCACAACCTCTGTCCCTTTACGGGACGCGGGTCCGAAAGCTTCCACGTGTCGGGCGGTGCGCGGGCTTCCAAGTGCAAGAAGCAAGTGCAGGGGCTCTTTCACCTTACGGACACACAATGCGAAAAGTGTTCAAGTGCATAAATCAAGCGCAGCCTCAAGTTCAACCTCTACCACCTTACATGACATTTGTGCGAAATGAAACCTCTGTCCCTTCTGGGACGCCTTCGTCCAAAGCTTCCCGCGTCGGCAGCGCAGCTTCCAAGTGCAAGAAGCAAGTGCAGGCTCTTTCACCTTACAGACACCTGTCTGAAAGTGTTCAAGTGCATAAATCAAGCGCAGCCTCAAGTTCAACCTCTGCCACCTTACAGACACTTGTCTGAAAAGCTAAGGTTATAGGTTTAAAATAAAATATTAAGGGTTAGTTTGGATCAAGGAATTGGGCTAGTGATTTATTTAGGATTAAAGGCTAAGTTAAGGAGGGGTATGCTACTGGGTAAGTATTTATGATTACGGGATGTGTAGTTTAACAAGATAGCTAGTTGTATATCTAAACCCTTTGGAAATAACTAAATTAGCAAAGGGAAAATATATGCTAGGGGTATTACTAGTTGGGAATGGGTGCAGGAATTAATAAACTAGTTAGCAGGGTTATGGAAGCCACCGTCATTAAGGTTATAAGTAGTAATTTGAAGGAAGTTGATCTAGTTAAAAGTAATAAGATATTAGTGAAGGTTATATTTTGCTTGAGCACTGGGCATTGCATGTTGCATGGTAGAGGTAGTAATGTTTATACGAGCGTATAACTGGATTTCATTTGTTGCATGAGGTGTAAATTATGGAATTTCTAAGGTAAATTTGATATGGTATTGTGATCTATGTGTAGTATAATTCTTTGATATAGACCTCTGGGGCCGGAGTCTAGGTGCGATGGTCTAGACTCGCGGTTATTGCACAGTGCTATGTAAATGGTATTATTTGAACATCGAGCGTTGGTACCGTATGGTACAACGTCATACACAGTTAAGTGGTCCTCCAATGTTGGACGCAGCGTGGATGGGTGTGTACACACGTGGTTACCCCGCCTCTATGTCACTGGCCTGATCAGCCGAGTTGACCATGCTCAGACCCAGAGGAATATTGGTTGCAATGTAATATGTGGTCTTCTTTGTTGGAATTAAGTTGCATTGGTCATGCTTGCTGGACTAGTTACTTGGATTGCAGGGGCGAGGCTACGGTAAGGTTAGGTTGTTGTTCTAGGTTAACGCCTTGTATTGTTGAAGCTAGATATGTCCTAGATCCCCGATCCCCACTTAGTCCGTGCGAATAACCCCATGGTTGATGGTGTAAGCAGAGGTGCGAGATGCTCCGGAAAGTAGCCAAGCTTCGGAAAGGCGAGAGTAGAAGTGTGTGATTGCTATTCAATAAACTTGATTATTATTACCATTATTATTATATATGGGCTTGAAGCTATAATTATTAAGAACAATCATTGTGTGCGGGGATATTGCCGAGTAATGGGCAAGTATATGTTTGGGACCTTAGAATATGTGTAAAGATTAAATTCTTTACCTAAGTATGCATGCATCAATTTCTTGAGTCCCAGAGGTTAAGTAGTTCCAACGGTAGAGATCGATGGGATCTCCAGTTACCGAGAGGTTAACTGGCCGGGCCCGTCACAGTTGGTATCAGAGCATAGTTGGATCCTTGGATGTATGATAGCGAATTTTAGATTCAAGTTGAGATTGTGGATTATGATAATAGTATTCAATTGAATATATGTGGAGATGACGGCCTCAGAGGAGGCGTGACAAATTGTTTTATGAAGGTATGTGAAATTGATTACATGGTATTTCTATAATCTTGGTTGATTTTCTATCCTACAAAGCAGATAAGCTAGAAAAATGTACTTCATCAAGGGGCTAACTTTGATTTAGGGTTGCCAATGTGCGCATAGCATGGAAGTGATGCTTGAGGGAGATTAAGTTACAGGTATTGCGTTTCACTTTGGTAACCACTTCTTATAATGTAGATGTGATCTCGTAGTAGCATACTCTGATGGGAAGAAAATTTGGAATAAGTAGTGCATGGTATATAATGCCTATGATATTCAGGGAAAGTTCATCTCACCATATCGGATGAATAAGATTCTTGATGTGATTTTACGTGCATCCTTTTGAAGCTAAAATTGAGAAAACCAGGCAGCATCCATATATCGATTTCCAGTAGTAAAATAACAATAAGTTTCTAAGTTGATAGCATTCAGGCTATGGTTGGATAAGGTTACAACACGGTGGTTGTAAGACAAATTTTGAGAATGCTTAGATATGGTTATAAAATAAGATTGACATGATAGTCGGATTGAAGCTCATGTGTAAATAGCAGATGTGTGACGTAGAAGGAAATGTCATGATTACATCATGGTCCTACTTGAGGTCTATAAAGTTGTTGGCCTTAGGGTCGGTGATAGCCTTGAAAAAGTTCTTGGCCTTGAAAAAAAAATTCTTGGAGTATAAGAAAGCACTTAATGGAACAAAGTGGTCAGGTTACGATATTTAGAGAATGATATCCACTTAAATTACGGCAGATTGAAGAATTGATTGGCCAAGATTGAACAATGTTATCCATCTTATGGATAAGGAAGAAGAAGACGATGAATAGAGGAATAACATATTTAATCGTGGTAGTAAGTAAACCATGAAGTTGAACGAAAGAGTTGTCAGATAAATCCCAGATATGAGATAAAGGCAGACGGGAATGTATAGACATGGGGAAGTGCCATTTTTTGAAAATCTTAGAATAGAATAGAATATGATTTTATCGTACACGGAGACCAACTGGCCTATGGGACCCAAGTACAAAGAGAGAGAAAGCAAGCGATACTACCGGGATTAAAAACCCTCACTCGGGGTTTCGGGGAAAAACCTTAGTAGCAATAAGGATGCCGACATACCGCACGCTTATATACATAATCACAAGTACGTGAGGTTAATGCCTGGACAGGGGGGCATAACCGAAGTCCGCACAGATCCATTACCTCCCGGAGGTACGATCCCAACAAGCCTACAGAGGAGGCGGCTCGAGAGCTCATGCAAGGCCCGATGGGGGCATAACTAACCGAAAGCATACCGAGCCCGGATATGCTCGTGACACGGACAGGCCCGGAGGGCGTGACTTTCATCCTCAATGGCGCCTCGCTGACAAAGATCGACGGACTCTATCCTCACGCTGCTCCCCGAATCCATCTCCCCGCCTCAATGCGGAGGTGGTGTGCACTGCGCGAATGGAAGCAATCACCCCTGCTTTTTTCATGGGTAGATGGGTGCGCAGTAGTGGTGTGGGCCCCTCGTGAGCATGGGATTAACTCGCCGCCGATAATTTGCCACCTTGACATGTGATGGGGCCTGATCCCAAAGCTTGGCCATGAAGCAAGCATCCAAGCATCGCTTCAAAGGCCAAGCGTTCCTTCGGTGTATGCACCGGTCCACATCCGTGCCTCGCACATTCCATAGCGAGAACCACCGGGCTTGCTTGTCTTTCCAGCAGGCTTTGAGTCGCCCGGGCCCATCGCCACCGCCAAAGCAAGGTTGGGCAGCCGGGCTTCATCCATAGCCACCACCTTCCTCGGAAGTAAATAATGTGACGTTCCAAATGACCCCCTCAGAATGGAAGGAAGCATGTCTCCTGGAGCAAGATCTGATATGGGACCGTGGATTTCACTCCCAGTGCCCGGGCCAAGAAGGCCTTCTGTACCTGCTCTAGATCATTCCAAGTGGTGAGGGATATCACTGGCCCCCACACTTCTGCCCCATAGAGGAGGACCGGTTCAACCAATGCCCTGAACAAGTGTGCCTGGTGACCCCATGCATACAGCTCTGCCTTGTGACTGTTAATGTAATAGAAGAGTTGTAAGCACATCTAGTAATGGTGCTTCCATGTATCATAATTATTTTGCATGCTAGAAGTGATTGTAGATTAAAGGAGGGATGGTGATTGCATTAGTTGATTAAGGATATATTCAAAGGATTGAAGTTGTGAACGAAATACATGAAGTAAGAGCTTCATTGAAATTAATGGCAATTGGTGCCTATAAAATCTTGTTGAAAGACTAACCAGTGTATAGAAGTAGGCTAAATATAGAGGCCAAGTGTATATCCTAGGATACTTCAATGTCATTGGATGAACTCGTAGAGGAATTCTCTATACCATGGGTTATAATTCTTATGGGATCCCTTGTATCCACTTAAGTATGTTACCTAGCTATAAGATACCCAGACTGGGGGACTTGATTATGTATTTTGCTTGTTACTTTTTGGATTTGGCCACCCAAGAAGTCTCGAGAGATTACATATCTAGTTCGACCTGAGTATCTCTTTGGAATGGTGGGTTTTTTTCTATGGCACGTACCTTCTTTATGAAAAGTTGCATTAACTGCATTACGTTTATTATATTGAATTGGATATGTATGTTCCTCTTTCTGATGCATAGAGTATACTCATAATATTTGAGTTAGTTCTAGACTCGGCGGTATGTTAAATTGAATGTTAGAAGGGTCATGCATTGGAGCTATCTAATATGTATCTTTCCTTTAGCTTAAATTACTTGTATGAAGCTAGCTTTGAACTTTCAAGTTGGAGAGGCATCATCTTGGATTGGAAGGCTAAGCAATTGTGTTTGACAAGGATGGGTCAGTTCTGGGGGACAAAATTGTATTCATTTGGGAGTATGTTGAATTGAGGATTAACATGTGAAGACATAAAGGGAAGAGACCCGGGGAATTAAGGAGGCAGACTATAAAAAAAAAAATTTAGATCAATGGTTGGGCTTGTTCCAAGGAAGATGTCGCAAAGGGAAATACAAACTGGACTTTTCATGAGTGCTCTAAGATGCACCCATGAGGACATGGGTTGAATTTTTGGAGAATGAGAATGAGAATGATTTTTTATCGTCCACTGAGGCCAATCGGCCTATGGGACCCATAAGGAGCGCAGCAAACTTATAACCATCATTCAATTATTTTGGGATTATGTCTATTCCAAAATCGCACCAAATAAGCATTATTTTTAGAGCATTTAGTGTTTTTCAATTCTATTTTTTGCATTTCGAAAAGTGTAGTTTATGTTGCATATTTGGTTAATTATTTGTATTTACTTCCAATAAGGCACATGAAGGACTTCCAATAAGGCACATGAAGGACTTATTTTCTTGAAATTACATCGATAGATCATAGCATTAAAACAACAAATATACTTGAAATAACGATTTTTTACAAGAAATAGTAATTTACTTATCGAAATCAAGCATATATTTACAATATATAAAAATAAAATTACTCCAAATATTCACATAATTTTAACAATCTTAAATTTAAAGTTATGATATTTTAGGCAAATAGCCTTGAATATCTGTACAACTAATAAAGGAGACGTCCTCTAAAATGCTATTTGCCTTGAATATCTGTACAACTAATAAAGGAGACATCCTCTAAAATCCTTTGAAATAGAAAAGTCTGATAAAATGAAATCGCCCCACGCGCGATTTCGCAAACTGTAGACAACAATAAAGCTCATAACTGCATCCCCAGTTATCCTCCATCTGCACGGCTGGGCAGCTTCTTCACTAAGCTTGGCTCCATATCTTCAACTGCAGACGTTTCAGGCTAGTTTCCATAGTTGCAACAATAGATTTTCATTTAATTGTCAGCCAATATACTATGGCATGTGTTTTGTTTAATAACTGTACCAAGACCTTCCAAAGAACTAAAGCACTAGCAGTTTAGAATTTAGCAAATCACAGAGAACATTTTGTCACAATTTAGCAACCACAGAGAAGATTTTGTCATAATTCCATGATAATCTACTCCAACTAGCAATTTAACTTTTGAAGAAACCTGTTGTAAAAGGAATTCACAGCAAGGCCTCAGTCCTGTTATGCCCACAAGAAACTCCAAATAATTCCAGCATTCCAATAAAAGAGAAGCTCCTTGCTGTTTCGATGCACAATAAGCCAAATTCAATAACCTAAAAGTGAAAGCAGCAACAAAACTTGTAGATAAGACCCAAAGAGAAGGCTTATACCATTCTGAATTGATAAAGAAGCATCCCTATTTGGCATGCACAACAATCGATTCTCTTGCATCCAGAATAAGTAAGAACTGCTCTGTCTTTTGCACTGAAATATGATATTGCTGCTTCTGTATCCTGCATCCGAAATAGATAAGAGCTGCACAAGCCTTAGAAAGAGGCTAAGCCACGAATCTATGGGTAAACAAGGCAGCAGGCAACATTAATTGGAGGATTTGCCCCGTTGTGCAGATATTCTAGTCCACATGCAATCTGAAAGGCAATTCCCATGCGCAGTTGCCAATTTTTGAGTGATTCTTGGTCATGAAGCTGCTTTTGCAGATTTCCGTTACACATATACTCAAACAGGAGTATGTGTTCTTCTGAAACAATTGGAAGAACAGAGTTTATCAAGCAAGGAAGTGTTTAGACACAAAGGAAATCTGTCTAGACTATAACTTACCTTTCTCATCACAGAAGCCCAGATATCCTTTGTATCCTGTCTTCTTTATTACCTCCTTACCGGAATAAGCAGTACCTTAGGTCAACTAGAACTTATCATCCTTTCTTGCCTCAGTCGAAATGGGCTGGAATGTGCCTCAGCCTCTTACCTCATCCTTCCTTAGTCTTCCTTAGGGTCGAAATGGGCTAAGCAGGCGCCATAGCGTGAAGAGACCATAGCCTGAAGAACAGGCGCCATAGCCTGAATGAAAGGCCTTGAGTTGGCTACCGCCGACGAGGGGCGCAGCAGAGAAAGAGAAGGAAAAGAGAGGGGAAAAGCAGCGATAAAAAAATGAAAAAAAAGGGAGTGTGAGGAAAATGAAAAGGACGAAGAAGGGGAAAGTGGAAAAATTAAGGGGAAACTGGCGGGCGGGCGGGAAGAGAAAAAAAAGTGGCGGAAGAAAAAAATGCCTTAAAGCAACGGAAACTGCGCAAAAAAAAAAAAACTCCCAAAATTAAGACATATTTTTAAAATAATTGAATGCTGGTTTTATTACTGTCCGGGTTAAAAAAACCCCCGCCCCGAAGGGTTTTCGAGGGAAAAACCGTAGCAGTAATAAGAATCTTTGTCCAAACCGCACAAGTATACATCAATGTTTATATACATGTCAAGTGTGTGCCCGAGGACATAGCTGATCTCGCATGTCCATAACCTCCTCGAAGATATGATCCCAAAGACCCGCACGGATGTCCGTGGCTCAATGTCACATGTAACGGCTGGCAGGGCGACCAACTCAAAGATATCGGTCCGAATTTGATCATATCTTTGGGCAACTTTGAAGGGTATGAGATTCATCCTCAATGACTCCCATTTGGCAAAGATTGACAGAGCGCCCGGCATGGCTCACCAATCCATCGCCTGTCTCAATTCGAAGATGATGTGCCCCCGTATGCGAATGGAGGCAATGAGTCCGCGCTTTTCATGGGCAAGTGGGTACCTTGGTAGCATTGCGGGCGTGCTCCAATGTGGGATTTATGTGTATACCGGTAGTGTCTTTGTCTTGACTGTTCAAGGGCATTGGCATCCCAAAGCTTGCCGAGGAAGCAATCGTCAAGATATTGCCTCAAGCTATGGCGACCGCCTCTGCTTGCACATGTATGCACCGTGCTCTCGCACATTCCATCTAGCCAAGCATTGAGCTCTTTTTTTTTCTCCAGCAGACCTTGAGGCGCTGCGGCTCCATTGCCATGATATAAGCTAGTTTAGGGAGACGAGCATCGTCCATATTGACCACCTTCTGAAAATAGACAATGTGGCGATCAAGGGCCGCCCTCAAGAGGCAAGAATCCTGTCTCCTGCAGTAGAATTTGATATGGGACTGTGGACTTCACCCCTAGTGCTCGTACTAAGAAGGCTTTCTGGACTTGCTCCAAGTCATTCCAAGTAGCAAGTGATACTACTGGGCCCCATACTTCCACCCCGTATAAAAGGACAGGCTCCACTAAGACCTTGAACAAAGTGGATCGATGGGCCCAATCATACAACTCCCGCTCTATGACTATTGTTTTGCATTGCATATAGTGCCTTCCAGCCTGGCCACTGTGAGTCGTATGGATGTGTCCCAGTGCATAGTAGAAGGAAACTCCACTCCCAAATATTTGTATATGGATGCAACTTCCACATTTTGGCCTCGGTAACTGAAGGAGGGGACCCTCGGTTGATGTGAAGATGATATGAAAACGACCTTAGTCTTGGCCGGGTTGACGCGCATATCGCCGCTTGGCGATGTATCGTGTCCGTGGCATCGAGATGTCGTTGTATGTCCGTTGGTGTGTAAGCTAGGAGGTCCACATCATCGCATATATTAACCGGCTCGATGATCCGATAGAGAAGGTGAGCTCCATCGCCCCCATTATCAAGCAAGCGGCTCTCCAATTGATCAATGTAAAGCCCAAACAATGTTGAGAGAGAGGGCATCCCCGACGAACCCCGATCACGCTATCAAATGGTTGGTTTTGTCCGCCGCGAACCGACCCGAGCATCTTTTCGTATAGCTCGGCATTAATCGTGATTCGCAAAATCTACAGGGAACCCCTACCAATTGCGGTCTTACCCATAGTCTTTCCCGAGGCACGTTGTCAAACGCCCCGCAAAATCCACAAAGCAACAATATAGATCCCGACGGGCGGTTCCGGCCGTCTTCAATCGAAGTTCGAAGCGTGAAGATGTGGTCAATGGTTGAGTGTCGGTCTGAATCCCGCCGGGGAGGGGCCGCACCTCTCGCCGCCTACCTTGACACATCAAGCCGCCTTTCGAGAATCCCAAAGAAGCAATTTTGCAAATACCGAACTGACCATGATTGTTCGATAATTACCGGGCATGCCTTATATATGGGAACAACTCGCTATTGGTCCACCGCAATGGAAACCTTCTTGTAATGCCTTGTTGAACAAGGCGGTCAAGACCGGTATTATGGACTGGTATCCGCCCTCGGTTTTCGCCGCGCAAGTGCTCTTATGAAAGTGGAAGGCCTTTGTGCTAGTCCATTGCGATTACTGTGTCAAAGATACCGCAGAGCAAAAGCAACTGGTCGACCATAGCTGCGGTGACGATTGTCATCCGATGTCCGCGGGCCAAGCTCCTTCTCGCGGGGATGCAACCGCAATATATCATCGATCAAGGGATCAAATCTCATGGGTTGTTCTACCCCAAAGGCGGCGCGATTGAAGTCTCCAAGGAGTATGACAACGCCTAACCGCTTATCTTTGCCGTATGTCATCATATAGATCGACATAGGGGTCCAGCCTATCCACATCCGAGTGGGTGTGATAGAAGTTGCTTTCTGCATGTGGAAAGTAGCAGCCTGCCACAAAGAGGGGTCTACTACTGCAGTTTTGCACACGCATCCACAGGTACCGGTTGTGCTTGTCTGTCTTGAACAAGGAGATTGATTGTGCCAAGGTTGTTCGGTAGTAGCAGGCAACCCCCCCATGCCCCCGCTTTCCTGTACAATCATTGAAGATTGAGTAGAGACTGTAACGGACCTAGCAACCTAGCACCAACATTAAGATGTAAGTAACGTTGCCATTATATAAGAGTGCACATGCATGCAATGTGTCCATGCATACAGTGTGTGCATGCATGCATGCAAGGGCATTGCTAGGTTATATAAGCGCAACAATATTATTCTTGATTTCTTGGGAAGGAGTTTTCCATGGGAAAGAAGTCTTTTATGTGATGGTGAAGCATTCGGAAGGAGATAGATTGCAGATGGATTGCTGAAGGAGCGAGTTGCGTTCAGAGATCTGGGAGCGTTGCAAGTGCAGAAGAAGCAAGCGGGATTTCCAGGTGGGGATCAAGCCTTACACCTGGGGTTTTCTAGTGTTTGTATATAGCTGTGTTGATTTAATAATGATTGCTTTGAACGTAGTATAATTGCCCTCTGTAATGCACGCCGGGTTAAGAAATAAGCAAAAATGTTAATATTTATTTAGTAAGGTAATAATAAAGTATAAAGTTAAGGAAAGCTAAGGTTATAGGTTTAAAATAAAATATTAAGGGTTAGTTTGGATCAAGGAATTGGGCTAGTGATTTATTTAGGATTAAAGGCTAAGTTAAGGAGGGGTATGCTACTGGGTAAGTATTTATGATTACGGGATGTGTAGTTTAACAAGATAACTAGTTGTATATCTAAACCCTTTGGAAATAACTAAATTAGCAAAGGGAAAATATATGCTAGGGGTATTACTAGTTGGGAATGGGTGCAGGAATTAATAAACTAGTTAGCAGGGTTATGGAAGCCACCGTCATTAAGGTTATAAGTAGTAATTTGAAGGAAGTTGATCTAGTTAAAAGTAATAAGATATTAGTGAAGGTTATATTTTGCTTAAGCACCGGGCATTGCATGTTGCATGGTAGAGGTAGTAATGTTTATACGAGCGTATAACTGGATTTCCTTTGTTGCATGAGGTGTAAATTATGGAATTTCTAAGGTAAATTTGATATGGAAATGTGCCTAGTTGATATTGGGTGGAATTCATAGTATTGTGATCTATGTGTAGTATAATTCTTTGATATAGACCTCTGGGGCCGGCGTCTAGGTGCGATGGTCTAGACTCGCGGTTATTGCACAGTGCTATGTAAATGGTATTATTTGAACATCGGGCGTTGGTACCGTGATGGTACGTCATGCACGATTAAGTGGTCCTCCAATGCTGGACGCAGCGTGGATGGGTGTGTACACACGTGGTTACCCTGCCTCTATGTCACTGGCCTGATCAGCCGAGTTGACCATGCTCAGACCCAGAGGAATATTGGTTGCAATGTTGATGCTATGAATGCTTGGTTATTATATATGTGGTCTTCTTTGTTGGAATTAAGTTGCATTGGTCATGCTTGCTGGACTAGTTACTTGGATTGCAGGGGCGAGGCTACGGTAAGGTTAGGTTGTTGTTCTAGGTTAACGCCTTGTATTGTTGAAGCTAGATATGTCCTAGATCCCCGATCCCCACTTAGTCCGTGCGAATAACCCCGTGGTTGATGGTATAAGCAGAGGTGCGAGATGCTCCGGAAAGTAGCCAAGCTTCGGAAAGGCGAGAGTAGAAGTGTGTGATTGCTATTCAATAAACTTGATTATTATTACTATTATTATTATATATGGGCTTGAAGCTATAATTATTAAGAACAATCATTGTGTGCGGGGATATTGCCGAGTAATGGGCAAGTATATGTTTGGGACCTTAGAATATGTGTAAAGATTAAATTCGTTACCTAAGTATGCATGTATCAATTTCTTGAGTCCCAGAGGTTAAGTAGTTCCAATGGTAGAGATCGATGGGATCTCCAGTTACCGAGAGGTTAATTGGCCGGGCCCGTCACATGAATCCATATAAAAGCATTGAGAATACTGATTCTACATATAGCATCTTTTCTGGCATGCTCGGACTGTGGCTTAAAGGTATTAATAGCTGACATGAATTTGACCATAGTTTAGTGTCTTATAGTAAAAATAGATTTCAGAAATGGAAATGTTATTAATAACCTAGGCCAGTGCTACGATTGCAATGGATTCTATAGATTGGTTCACATGCCGGAAGGCTGGCAAATGAGCTGCACTTTATGCACACAATGAGAGGGAATAAATGCCCTAAGGATTTAGCATACGAAGACTTCATGTTTGCTGATGAGTATGATTCAGAAGGATACCCAATAAGCTCATACAGTGAGGAAAATTTGAAAGAAGAGTGGTTTTCTGTCGAGTTTGAGGCCTGCCTTGACATTAATCCGGCTAAGATGGATACTGGAGGGAGAGCTTCCAGTAAACGCCCCTGGCAAAATCTTCATGGGTCTGGTGACTACAAACAGAGATTTGTTGGTATACAAAATGGTGATGGGAGAAGATATGCTGGCTCTAACTCCTCATACCATAGGAACAACGTCCCTAAGGATGAGGATTCTGAATATGAACTTGAAGACATGCAGGTTTGGATTAATTCTAATATTAGAAATGATTGTTTAATATGGCTCATGCTATGGCATACTATTGCTAAATGAGAACTGATATGATATTGACTGATTCACATGAAGATGATCGAGTTTTTGAGTTCAAGCTTCATGTGTACTAATGCATCTTTAGTTGGTTGAATCTACCATACTTCCTTGCTGTTGTATTGCTATAATATGTATGGTAATGTGATGCTTAAGCGATATTTGCTTTAAAAGTTCTAGTATCTGGTCTGATACATCTCTTATTTTTAATCTTTTATTGCTGGTAGTGATTTGAGGGTATAAGGGCTACAATAGGTGATCAGCGAAGAGCTGAGAAACCTAATGTACCTTTTAGCCCCTCACTCATTACCATTCTTATGCTACTGTTGTGTTGGTTGGCTGCAGATACCGGTTTCTACTCTTATTGTCGTCTTTATGCCTTCAAGTTCATGATCTGGCTATAAAAGAATGATTTTGCAATGGAGTATTCAGGGGAACTCGCTCATATCGAGTGTTTACTTCATGGTTTTGTATAAGAAAAGGGAGAACTACTGCATCTGGATTTCAATTTTTTTCTTTTCTGCCTACACGAATACATATGTGTACTTAATGCATTTTGTACCACAAGATGTTGTGCTGTTTTGCTGTTTTAAGTCTACATATCTCAGACTTGGTATTTGACTATACTCCTAACTTGCTGGATAACAGGGCAGTACTGCTGTATTTCTGTTATAATGTGGGAAAATATCTCAAAACTCTGTTTTAAAGCATATCCGAATTCTATGGAATTATCCTTTGACTTCGTCTATCTTTATATGATCCTATCTTCATGATAATAAAACAGCATCAGATTCTGGAATACATCTTATTGTTACATTACTGAATGCCTAATAAATGTTATGCTGAATTATTATGGGAATATGGGATAAGTGTTAAAGGCATGGACTATGTGTGAGTAAATTGCTAAATTGTCTGCATATAGTTGTAAATGATCATGCTTAAAATTGGTATTATCCATGGGTGTGATATAGGATAAATACTTAAGTTTTAATTCACGCCTGAAATGACTATGACTTGTTCTAGTTGGGTCTAGAAAACAAACGACATGGGATGGCCATGCTTGAAATATAGGTAATTCTACAAGTTAAATAAATCAATAATGGCTTGTGAGGATACTTCTGCTCATAACAGTATTTACAGCCAGGATAACATTCTAATTCTTGTCACAGTACTCATGGTATATCTTGATTAAAATTTAATTCATGGCCGGGTTTTTTTGATCCACTCAAGTTGAATGGTTTAGGCATACGGCCTGGTTTCCTTATGACCATTCTCAGTTAGTCTGCTAAGAATAATCATTGGCAATTGTCCCATTTAGACTAGTCTAGTCGACTTATTGACTGTCTGATTGTTTATTGTTATGGACTAAGTACATATTGTCAAGATATATGTGATATCAAGATCACCATGTTGCTCTTGACAGCACTGACAGCACTCAGCACATAGGTGCTGACTATGTGCTGAATCAGCACTCCATCAGCACCTACACCAGCTCATCCACTTGCCTTAATTAGCTATGGCATCCACTTGCCTTAATTAGTTACGGCATAATTAGATGTGGTTGGTAATGGGAGCAGTTATTATTCACTGCCCCTTTTTATATCTTGTATTCATACTTACGTTCAATACAATTCCATTTTGCCTTTGTTTTGGGAGCTTGCGCTCTCGGATATTGGTGTGCATCCCCCTCTCTCCCTTTCTTGGTGCAACCTTGACATGGTATCAGAGCACTAGGTGTGCTGAGATTGATTCAAGATCAACACAGCAATGGAGAAGGATGCAAGCTACAACCACATTACCTTCCCTGGCGGTCATGCGATTCAAATCTTTGTCGGCACAGGTTTCTAGCAATGGAAAAGCAGAATGATCTTCATTCTCAAGGATGAAGGAGTTTGGGGAATTGTTAATGGCCAAGGACCTGTACCGGATGCCAAGAATATTGCTGATTTGCATGCTTGGCAGCGCCGAGATGACAAGGCAATGGCATATATCGGGCTCTCCTTAGCTGACTCTATCCTTGATGAGTTCCAGCAAGAGAATAGCCACGATTTGTGGCATGCTCTCATTGAGAAGCACGACCAAAAGACCCATAAGATTGGGCACTTGTATGCAGAGGTGATGGATATGTGTTGGGACTAGACTGCTGAGTCTTGACGAGTTCTCAGATCACATGAAGCACGCCTTCCAGCAGATTGAAGTTTTTGGAGAAGAGCATCAGATCTCACAGTCGATGCAACTATTTTTCTTCCTCAGGTCACTACCTAATGCATTTGATTCTTTGTGCAGCAGCTTCATTCAAGACAAAGATATGGGCTTCCATCAAGCAATCACTTCTTTACGATGGAAACCAAAGTAGTGTTCTTTACGATGGTATTGGAAAAGTTAAAACCGGGGGAGGGAAGGGAGGGGGGAGGGGACGCTTGGATAAACAAAAGGACATTGAATAATTCTTCTATAAATAATATGCAAAACTCTTTTCTGAGAGCAAAGTCGATCTAGTTGACATGCAAACTTTCTTTAAAGACATCCCTGCATCACAAAGCATTAAGGACGAGGAGATACTTGTTGTCCCCTTGGAAAAGGAAATCTGGGAAACCTTAAAGTGAATGGCAGCTGGCAAAAGCCCGAGTCCGGATGGCGTTCCCCCATAATTCTACGTTGAGTTTTGGGAATTTATGAAATTTGATGTGACTGTATTCATACAAGGAGCATGGAAAGCTAGCAAACTAAACCCGACTATCGATGTTGGCCATATTGCATTAATTCCTAAGGTGGATCATCCTAAAGGTCTGGGGGATTGGAGATCCATCTCCCTTACCAATACTACATATAAGATACTTGCAAGGATGCTGGCCAACAGAATCAAGTGTGTACTACAACAGGTGATCAACCCCTGCCAATCTGCTTTCTTACCTAACAGCAGTATCCTCGTTCCTATATAATAATATTTTAGCGTGTGTCCATTTTCCATCATGCCCTAGATCGGAGGGCCCATCTTTCAAGCCAAGATCGGACGGTTTGTGTCATTTTTAGGGTTCAATGGTGATGCGCTAGATCGAATTCTGTTGACCGCGAGAACCCTGTTGTTGAACAAGAACGAGAGCTGCCCGGTTGCAATCATCTGCGGGTTCGAGAAGCATGATTGGCAAGTCTGCAAGTCTGCGAGTTCGGGATCTGTAGGCTACAGAGACTATGGCATTTATCATTCATTTAAGTGCTTGCCCTGTCTCCATACTATTCCAGCCTATTGTATCTTGCAGTCTCAGAGATGTCCTCAGTCTGGGCTATTATGATTTCCAATCTAGAAATTTCCTTCATAGTATATTGAGGATGCTTGACCAAATGCAGACCACACTTATGTTGTATGTGACAATAAGATGGCGTTTATTTCAAACTCAACTAAGGTATAAGGTATGGTAAACCTTGGATTTTCCCAGCTTTATCTCCGCTGCACTATCGTTCCTGTGGCAAGAAGGGGTTAAGGTTAAGAAGGAATTCGGCCAGTAAGCATATCACGGTGTGTAAATTTTGAACTGAGCCAACTACAAGAGCCGTTAATTTGTCATTTTCAACTTCTACTTTGGCTTTTCAAATGTCTATTAGAACATTTCAAGGAGATTGCAACTATTTATAGCCTTTGCATCTGCATTTCTTGCTAGAGTGTTAAGCCAGATTGAGTATAGGTTAGATCTTTTTAGCAAATGTATATTAGATAATTTAAAGGGGATCTTTGCAGCTATTCTTGGTCTTTGCAGCTGCATTTCTTGCTCAAGCATCACGCCCCAGTTTTCTATTCACTTCAAATCCTTTGCACATGCAGTATGGGAATAGCCTATATAATGAGATGTTTTGCAAGGCCTTTCAAGAAACAACACCTATCAGACGTCGGCATGCAAGTATATGTTTGGAGTAGGCATAATCCTTAGGTTCACATGAGTTCTCTTAGGTTATTTAGATTCATAATACCATACCACATATTTTTTAGCAGCATACAATTGAAGCTGGCTGCGTTCATATTCTCCGGCCCTCAAATTAATCAAGTACTGAGTGAAGGCTTCTCACTCTGTGGGTAGCAAAACGCTCATTCACCTGCTACCAGACTCGACCTTCTTCCAATTGAGCCCCGGATCAGGAATCTCCCCTGTTCTTAGATGAAGCATGGAATCATGCCTCTCTGTGCTTCGAACCTCCTCTTTTGGATGCAAGATGTAGGGAGATAAAAAATTTTCTAGCACCCAGATCTGGCTCCTGAAAGGATCGGATGTCTTGCCCTACAACATCCTCAAAAATATAGGCAATGGACAAAGGCAGGGCTTTGCAAGTTTGAAGACTTGACACATGCAGAGGGTTGGCTTATTTGGGAGGACATAAAAAGCAAAACCAAAAGCTCTAAGCTTGATAAGAAAATCTATCTCAAGATTATAGGGGTTGCGAGCCATGGTGTCAAACCAGTGGAGTCTTAATAATACAGAAACATACACGGTTAGGGAGATCTATGCAACTCTGTTGGACACTAGCGAGAGATCTCGAAGCAAATGTTTTTTGGCCAAAGTTTTATCTTGAACGCACTCCAAAGCCACCGCATTAAATAGAAACTGCCACTTTGCCTACCCAAGAGTTCGATCCTTTGCCTACAAAACTTTTTCTAGGTCATCCTTAACTAAACCTCCATATCCACATCATATTCGTACGATTTGTGCATCCAATACAACTTTTCAACCTTTAGACTTTCTTACGTAACTCCCTCCCATTTCAATGCCTTCCCCACATTCTAAATACCCTGCTTCGAAACTTTACCCACGTGCAAGATGCATTCCTATTGTGAAATGAAAAGATAAAGCATGGCATTAAACTTCTACCACATCCTATCATTTTTGCCTCCAACATTTCTAAAATCCTTGTAGCCACCTACACCAACACCCTCACCATTTTGAGAGGCATTACCAACGTGCATGTGACAAGGCTCGCTATAGCCTCTTAGTGCTTACATGGCAGCCAATAGAGACCCTAGCCATAAAGATGCTTATCCATTATCAAGTTTAGTTATCTTATGCCAATTGCAGTTGAAAAGACACAAAAATGGAGGGCAGCTGAAGCGATTTTATGCTTCATCAAATAGCAAATTGCAATAATTATGACATCCTTTATTCCAATGTAGAAAGAAAGGCATTTATTGAATGGCGGAGGCCATTGCCTTCACCGCAAACATTAATATCTGGAATGCAATTTTCTCTTCTCTCGTTCTCGCACTGGGAGGAGTAGGCCTTGTTCCCCTTTTGGCAATTCAAAGTAGCTGTTCACCATATCTTTAGTAACATCTTCCAAACGCGCAGGTTTCCACTGAATCATAGAGATAAACATTAAGTCTTTAGTATCTACCATCAGATTTCTTCTCCCATTTTTTTTCCTTATAAATGAATAAGTACCTGTGGTTGATTGTCCTTGTCTATCAAGATGGCTCTACACCCCTGTAAAGCAACAATCAGAATGTGAGTAACATTCAGAAAACGGAAGAAAATGTATTAAAAATCGGTACCTCATAAAAGTCCATTGAAACATCACCAATGACAGCACGGACACTCATTTTATATTCTCGTATTAAGCACTCCTGGAGCGTCTCCCGTCTACCCTTCCTTATCTGGACAATAATATAGCCGTGGACCATCAACATATGCACTATCCACCAAATGATCAGGCAAGTTATTAATATAACCTTTCGAATTTAATTCTCCAGCAAAAGACAATTGGTCAAGACCATTATCAAATACAGAAGTCAGTAATCTGACTCAACTTCTCAACTCCTCTTCTCTCAGCGGGCACAACTGCCTTCCAAATACTGTTCCTTTTGAACTCGAAACCTATTTATGCGCTTTTGTCAACTTCATTTCAATATATTTTCTACTCGAGTTCCCCAGATGGTTAAATCAACATGAGAGAAAACGCAGAAGGTGCTCAGACATAATCATCAGCTAGACCAAGACTGAAGGACAGTTTGAAAATGTGTCATGGCGATAATATATACTGGTTAGCCGAAGGGGCAAATATAATTAGCAGATTCAATGACCACTGGCACATTCAGCAAACGCCACAATCCATACAAGACCATATAAAATGATCAATTTGGTACAATGCGTTTACAAGTTGCTATTAAGGAGAACCTGATACGAAACTATAATCAATAGTAGGGCTCAGCATTCTGAAAACATCCTGTAGCATGGATCAATCCAGATGTGCATAAAGGACAGCAATAGCTAACATGTACAAATGTACAATGTATCGCGCCTGATAAATACTAATACAGATATAATCACATTCGTGTAAAGATAAATTTTGGATCCTTACCGATTCCAAAGTTATCTTGAGACTTGTGGGGGATGCATTCCGTAGCTTAGTAAGAGTCCCGACATACCATGTATCATTACCACTTTCCTCCTGCGAAGTTAGGTGGTATGACTTGAATTACATACGTTACAAGAACATCAACCAGGACCTAGTGATTACCAAAGCCTTCAAGATATCTTCCACACTGTCCTTTGAAAAGCATGCATTTATAGCATCTGATCTGAAAACACATACCAAGAATGTTATGACAAATAGTGAAGAAGAGTCACCATCCTCTAGACTTCTAATTAACACAACTGGATGGAGTTCGGTACCAACTTAGGTGGTGCCAGATTAATCATTTATGAGAACATAGTGGGCTATAATATCTCAAGAGAGAAAGTAGAGCTTCCCAGATATACCATGTCAGCATAATTTATGTTTGTTGATAGTAAAGAAAAGAAATGCTAAGTATAAACCTAATAGCTGCCCAAAGAACTGGGTGGATACCTGTGCAGTGGGCTCACATCACGAGGCTGGACCAATTCTGAAAATTGATCTAGCATTGAAGCTACCTTTTCGGCCGTTGCATGTTCAAGCTCACGAAGTTTCCCCTCCAACAACGGTAATTTCTGCAAACAGTTTTTTCTATTGTTTATACAAGCAAACAAAACAAAAACATGAGTTCTCTTTAAGAACAAATGCCTAAGAGCCAGGCCCAACAACGGAAGCTGCGCTTCCATTTGAAAGTTAAAATCTTACTTTAACTATAAATAAGCTGCGAGCATAAATCTGGCATTTTAGTACCAGTAATAAATCCCCAGTTATAGGCTATATCTTAAATCTGTTCCTAAGAAATGGTTTTTCCGTACAAGTAGATAGAATGCCTAGATTAAAGGCATGCATGTAAGCATGTTTATGATTAAAGGGGTGCCCTTTTGGACTTTATTTAATGAACACCACGAATTCTTCTTAACATGTGCACTGAACATAATATACCTCTGACGTAACATAATGTGTGGCAAGCTTAAGGCCAAGCATATCTGCTCCATCAAGCCGCTCCCCAGTAAGCCCTATGTATTCACCTATATGCATGCATCATTGAAATCGTATAAAATCCAACATGCAAGCAAATTAGTGTAATTAGTTGAGTATTACCCATGTGACCTGGCAGATGAGACAAGAAATAGGATGCACCAACATCGGGGTGGAGCCCTAGAGCAGTTTCCGGCATAGCACACAACTGTCAAAGAAGGCTGCTATGCATTAAAAGAGAAGAATAGGAAACCAGTAAAAAAGGGACTGTTTTGTTTACTCCATATAGGCATGGCATGGTTGATTGCATTCATAAAATGACACCACAATGACTCAACATGAAAAGGTCCCTGAAGTAAACAAAGGATTACATGTGGTTAAACCCTGAGGTTCTAATAGAAGGCAATGGGAAACAGCCTGCAGAGAAAGCCTAAGGTCGTTTTTGTTTCAGTTTATATTGGAAAGATGAGACTCCCTTGGCAATTTCAACCCATGGGAACTTTATGTTAGTTGCTATGAAAAGTAGTCTGGAATTGGCAGGTTGCAGAATATCATGACCCCAATATGCACCGACAATGGTATGGCTTTCAGAAGTAGGTTGCCTTCCCAATCATCTGGTGTCTCATTTCTCAATAATGCATTTTAGCTCTTACAGTTTTCTCTGTTGCAACGCGAAATGTTCCATGAATAGAGATACCACAGCCACCACCCATAACTACACCATGCAACAAAGCCACCTAATAAACACCAAATATTATCAAAAAAAAAGTACACAAAAAAACATGTATGTTTTCTGCTGATATAACTCACGTGTGGTTTGGTTAAAGTTGCAAGAGTAGAATTCATTAAGTACTCGTTATAGAAGAAGCTCTTTCCTTCTTCATAATTTCCTGAAAAACATGTATTCATCCCTAAACACTGTTGCTGCAAATAACTCAAGTGTGCTTGAATAAAGAAAATTCTCGAAAATGCTGAAGGTCGACGAGTCCACCAAATATACACATCACCATGCATATAGCTCATGAGTCACTAAAGATAGGTCCAGCATGATGATCATCAAAATAATGGATGTATTAAATAGAAGAAATTTAGCCTTCTGCTAATTTTGCATTTACTGCTTCACCAAATGCGAGAAAAATCATCATTGCACTAGACTTAATTACCATTTCTTCCAGCTGCACATACTTTTGCAACATCACCTCCTGCACAAAAAGCTCTTCCATTGCCCTGCAAAACCATAACGTGACACATTTAGCAATTAAATCCATTTAGCCAATATTATTTTGCACCATATAGAAATCCAGCGTCATAATGTTTATGAGAATTCTGAAAGAATTCAACCACGTGGAGAACGATAAGCTAATGAACTGCACGTTTAAGGCTAAACAGAACGAAAAAATTTAGACAAAACGAATGGCAGTAATGAAGCAATGAAATTTGACTGTTTCCACCTTCAATATGACTGCCCCAACATTGTCATCCCGTTCAATCTCTTCATAAAGCTGTTTTAGCCGAGTAACCTGCACATCTATTTCCGAAAGTTGTCTTCATACTAACCCCATGAAAGAGGCTGAAATCTTCAGAAATCAATTAATTACAATGGAACATCCTTTTCGTGAAAATCTAAATGCATTGTCTGTCCGTTTTCTATGTTTACCATGTATTCTGTGAGAGAATTGAGCTTTTTGGGCCTATTCAACACTAGAATTTGAACAGACTGTCCTTTCTCGACTAGAACCTGGAAATTAAAGAAAAAATATGAGATAAAAAGACAAAGCACGAATTATCTAGTAAGAATAAAATGGTCGGACCTCGTCATCAGCAGACGCATGGGCGGAGGATGCCATTCGTGATGCCGTGAAAAATGGACGAAGGGAAGGAAGCTTACATCGAAGCATGCTGCTTTTATACAACACTCCCAAATAATGTGCCTTTTTTTCCATATTACAAAGAACAAGGGGTGCCCTGTTACTACTGGCTCGATATATTTATTATATTATATATTAAATATTAATGTATAAATATGGGTTGCCCCGGGCAAGCCCTCGTCCATGTGGGGTTTATGGCATATTCCAGGTATATGCTAGTATATGCCAGGAATATGCCAATGACTGCTCCAAACTTGCTATTGGGGGTAAATTGGCGGTGGCCGCTGTGCTGGGCAGCCATTTGGAAACTGGCTAACCGGTTGAAGCGGAAAAGCATCGAGAGCTCTAGCTATGGCGGCCAAAAAGACGGACTATGCAGACTACAAAATTGCTTTTTATGACCCGAAACATAGGTAGTGAGTTTCCCTCTCAGAAATTGCAAGATTGTGTTTCTTTGCAATGGGTTCCACCCTATTTTTAGCATCAAAGCTGCAGGCTCCGGGTGGCCATAATGATCCCAGTTTTGATTATGTTGTCATTCTAGTATACTTGGCTCATCTACATCAGGTGTTAGGTCAACGTACTGGTTATATCTAATTCCTTCTTCTTCTAACTTATGATGGTAGCCAGTTCTTTAACATAAACGGCATTATTTGCATAACACATACGTCTGGAAATGCAGCTCCGTCAAAATGCAAGATTCCAACTTTCCGGTTCAAGGGAAAGATAGTGTATAGTAAAACTCCTGCTGAAGTCAGTGTTGCATCATATGAAATAAAACAAATTTTATCTTTTAGAAGGAATTCTGCAGACTCAGCTTCATCATTAGGTTTCGACATTGAGTGGGGAAAGCCTCCTTCCAAAGAGATAAAGCAGATCACACAGGTCTACTATAGTCACTGGATTTTGCATTGAACAATTTTAGTTTATGCAGATATTGTTACAATTCTACAGGGATTCCATAGGGAAAAGCAGTTGTCCTCCAGATTTGTATTGATAGAAGTCCGTGTGATGTAATGCATATCTTTCATTCTGGCATTCCTGCTCTAGCACATTCTGGATGATGCTAGTATTTACAAGTTATTTTCTCCCATAGATTTTTAAAAGGTGGATACTTCACCCTTTATAATGTGGTCAGATGAGGTATAAAGTTCTTGATTGCCATATCCAAATGTTCTGAACTCTTTTAAAGATTAGAGTATGTTCAAGTCTATACCTTAGCCTGCCTTTGACGCATAAGGTTTGGATTCCATCAGTTAATTGATACAGTTCTGTGAAAGAACAAGAAAGTCGATAGCTGGAAGAATTACAAAGTCTTGTACAGCAGTTATTTCTTTTTCTCTGACGGTAGAAACTACCCAAAGCTTCTAAGACATGTCAAGAGCTTTCAAACAGCTCTCAAACAAGTGTCACCTTTTGTCTGTTGTTTATTCCATGTCGAATCTGCTTGCAGGTTGGTCTAGGCGCAGCTTGTACAGAGATTATCAAGTAACTGTATTATTAGTTGTGGATTTATCGGCCTTAGCAATAGAAAATTGCAGGCCAGCAAAGGACAGAGACTCTCTTCTTTATGCAAAGAGCTAACATAAAAGGAGGTAATAGATCTTATGCCTGCCCCAAATAATTCGTCTTTATCTCTCCCCCTCCTCGGCTTGTGGGAGGGTCCTTCATGAGTTATCTGTAACAAGTTTAAATTAAATAGTTTTTGTAGATAAATAAATGGTTTCTGGTATGACTTCCCCCTGCTCCTCTTTGACAGGTAGATAAGAAGAACTGCATTAGAATGGGCAACTGGAAATCCATTATTTGCGCCACAACTACGATATGCTGTCATTGACACATATGTATCATTGCACCCATATGAGGTAAAGGTCTTACTAGCATTTTGCAAGCTTTAGAACTATTCTCTAGTATTTACATCTAGCTCATATGCATGCCTACAAGGGTTACACATGGCTCCTTAATAAAGTCCAGCTTGAAACCAATAATAGGATTGCCGATGTGATACATGGCAGGTTGGTATGTTGAGATATTTTTTTGAACTAATGAAGACGAAATGTTTTGCTTATGCATTTCTGGAGGGCATCAAGAGGTTGGGGAGATGCTCCTTAGCAGGCCTCTGGTATAATGACATTGTTTGTGGCCAAACAATAAGATGAATCAGCAGATTTTGCTTTTATTCAACTTTGTAGTTTAAATAGGCGCACTGGATGCATATATATCAGCTTCAAGTGGGTATCTGCATGGTGTTTGCCAGATCGCAACCACATGCCAAGAGATTTTATGCAATAGTTGTGAAGACGCAGTTTGATAATAGAAATCTTGCAGTGACAGAATCTTAGTAGCTATTTACACTTGACTTGAAGAATCTAATTTTGTATCCTCGGGATGGCAGGGTTGCCATGGCCTTTTGTTCATTGTCTATTCCTCGTGCAAATCTCACATCCAATTGATTTGTTTGATGTTTTCTCGCTAATAATTTGCATCCACTTCCAGTTAGACTAACTCAGGGAAACCAATGACCAGATGCATTATTGAAATTACTTTTTTTGAACTTCTCCAATTGCTTCTGTCAAGCTTTTTGATAAGACGTGTAGATTTCCCTTATTATTTGGGAAAGATAATGACTATTCTTGTGCATGTTCTTCAAAATAGCTTGTCCATTAAAACAGAGTCAGCTCATCCTATGCCTCTACACGCTCAACACTCATGCATAGCACCTTAACGGAGAGTACAAACTTTTGGAGATTTTGTTAGTGTGCTTTGTATTGTCCTAACTATCTTTAAATCTTGGCCTTGCAAGTTCTATTAAGTTTTCCAGACCGTATTGCTGACAAGGAAAGCGCTAACCATTGCACACGCAGTGGAAGTACTGAAGTGCATCCAGTCAACTAAGCTTCATGCTATTCTGATATTGTGAATAGATTGAAGACCTCGATTTATTTATTATAAGGAAATTTCGAGTTCGGCATATCTGGCAGTGTGGAAAATCACACTTGTGAATAGTTTGAAGACCTCGATTTATTTATTATAAGGAAATTTCGAGTTCGGCATATCTGGTAGTGTGGAAAATCACACTTATAACTGACTTTATGCCACAAAGTAAATTGTATAATATAGTATGCAAGGCAGGATTGTTCACATTTTGAAATCTAGACGAAATTCTTGGAATATATTTTGAAATTATCTTTTCTTCAGGATCATGCCATAACTTGTTGCAACTACTGTCAAATAAACTAATGAACATGATAGCAGCTCAGTTTTTCAATTCTTCTCCGGAGACAATAGTTTCTTACAAATTGTAATAACAGTAAAAAAAATAAATGATTCCCTTTGACCCAAGAGCTAAGTACTCGGGTTTCCCATGAATTTAGAGCCTTAAGTAATGGTAGTTTCCCATGAAACTGCGGACCTGAAAATATCTTGTGGCTGCAAGGTCCAAACTAAATGCATTGAGGAATATTTCAATTCAAGTCAGAAACTTGAGTTCTTCAAGGTTGGGCGCCCAAACTAAATGCATTGAGGAATATTTCGATTCAGGTCAAAAACTTGAGTTCTTCAAGGTTGGGCGCCCACACGCCAAGAACTTGACCTCCAGAAAACCTTGAGGCTGAAGGCCCATGGGAAAGCACCCTAAACCCTAAGGCGTATTTGGGCAATAAGGTTTTTGTCAACATATTGTATTCATGTTGGTATGACGATGATGTTGGCAGAGTGGAAGGCTTGTGTGTCTAATTTTTGTTATTTATTTTCTTTGTAAAAAGGACTCTTTTTAGACCCTTTTTGGGTTGCCCCTAGGGAGTAAGCCCTCGTCCATGTGGGTTTATGGCATATTCTAGGTATATACCAGTATATGCCAGGAATACGCCAATGACTGCTCCAAACTTGCTATCGGGTGTAAACTGCTGGTGACCGCTGTTGCTGGGCAGCCACTTTGGAAACCAGCTAACTGGTTGAAGCGGAAAAGCATCGAAAGCTCTAGCTATGGTGGCCAAAAAGACAGACTATGCAGACTATGCAAAGGCTAAGAAATTGCTTTTTATGACCCAAAACATAGCCCATGAGTTCCCTCTATCTATGAAGTTTCAAAGGAAGATGTTACAATCAGTCTCTCCACATCTGCACTCATTGATAGTATACAAAGTCTTCAAAAAGAGAGCGATGAAGTTAGCCTTTGATTCATGGTAGGAAAAACATTTTCATTACGGCCAGATCATTCGATTTGCCAATGCTTATTTGAGATTTTTGTATTAATAGGGTTGCAACAACAGCTTATTGAGACTCCGGTAAATCACAACTGGATCCTCGCCACTCAACTGGATTTCAAATGACTTCTACCATCATTCTGAGTAATGGCTTCTACCATCATTTTGAGTTTATTGCATCTCTTGAAGTTGCTTGGCTTTTCTTTTTTGGGCTAGGTTGTTATCCCATTCATTGTTTCACGAAAAAAAAGCAGCTCTTTTAAATATCAATTGTACCTCTATTTGAAATACTGATTCTGGCAATATTGTTTCTCAAAAGCAAACAAACATGGAGAAGCTACTCAAGTTAACCTGGAGCAAATACATCCATTTGAGTTTAGAGCCTTGAAAATGCTATGCAAGCAACATGCACATATCATGACACTCGGTATTTTCTGCTTTTGAGTTTTTTTTTTTTTCTTTTCTTTTCCTGAAAGACCAAGTTTGAGAATCTATGGGAGGGTCCCTTTGAAGTCACATCTCCAAGTGGCACAAACTCTTAAAACATGACTATTCTCCATTCATACCTTGATTTTATTCCACCATTCCACATAGCCCAAGCTGCCCTTCATATCTTCAGAATGTAAGAATGGAAAAATTAATCATCACATATTGGGAGCAGTAACACAGTAGAAAGATCCTAAACAAGCAGACTTTGATCACTTAGAATGTGGCATAATGGATATACATGATCTTTCATGTGGATCTTGACTATAGAAAAGGAAGACTATAATAGCTTAGTGGATAAGCTAATATTAAACGAAAAGATGACCATTGGGGTTATTTTTATCTTATCCTTATAAATTGTTTCTGAGTATAGACGAGGAGGTTTAGGCGCCATATTAGGAGCCAAATTGTGTTTGAAAGAGACACGATTGCATCTGTCGATTGCCGACTCCAAGTCGGCCGGATTGATGCAGATAAAAGATAAGTTCTAAGAAGTATAGATGCAGGCGGGAGCATTCCGGAAGGCAGAAGGACCATTCCGATCCATATTAAGCCCAACTTGAGTTGGGGCTTGGGCTTTTGTGATTATTTGGTTAAATATATGCTGCTACAGTGATTCCGATAAAAAATATCCAATGGTTTACTATGATTAATATCTTTATTGTTCATATGGTCTATTGCCTACTAAAACTTGTTGATCATAGATATCTCATTGCATGAATAGGAATTAGTTTTCTTAGAAGAACTAGTTTTGTAACAGTGGTATCAGAGCAGGAAGATGTCCATTCGTTTCGGAGCAAGCAAGATATATATCGTCACTTTTAGCATCACCAATAATAACAGTTGTAGTATCATATTCTATAGCATTGCAGTGGCATAATAGTATCATTTGTAGCATCATTTATATCTGCACTTATAATATCATGCATTTTGTCCTTGTAATGCTATAATAGTGTTAGCTATAGGATCACATGCATTGTTATAAGTAAACCATCCTTCATGTCACCATGAGTGCTATAACAGTGTTAGTTGTAGCATCACCGGTATACATGACTCATAATATCAACACGAGTGTCATCCTTTGTATCATTCTTTCTAATCTGATTAGTATCAGATGTAGCGTCATTGACAATGCCACATATAATATCACGTGGAGGTTGTGATTCTATCATTATTATCATCAAGTATAATGTCACGTATTATATAAGTTAGACCATACTTATATCAAATATAATTTCATGTTTTCGAGCACCTATAACACCTGCTATAAAGCCAATTTTGTCTTGTCATTAAACTTATAGTGTCAATCATAGCATCATAAGTCACACATAATGTTAACTATCTATTAACATTGTGTACATGATTTGCGTTAAGGCATCGATTATTTCTATAATAGTATATTGCAAATATAAGAATAATAAGTACAAAAAGCATATATTAAGAAGATTCAAATATTCAAACAAAGATTTCTCAAAGATGCAGAAGATCCCAGCAAAAAATCTTGTCATTGTATCTGACAATGATCTTCATATAATCATTCCATGTTTCAAATACATTCAACTCTTGCCATTTAGACAGTGTAATAAGATTTAACCCGAGACATCTCCTTTACTACTAGTCATATATTTAGATTTTGTAGCATATAGGAGAAGCATGTTGCTGTACAAATTAAAACCAGGTTTGCATATGTCTGTCCAATAAAAAGCACTTAAATAAGTGTTACAACATAAATCGAAACCTGCAACTGAAACCATATTGGATCAAGTATAAGCATGCAGCAGCATGAAAGAGAACAGGTCGAATAAAAGTGCTGCCACTATGGCTTATCAAATGCATTAGATCATTGGTAAACAACTAAGATCTTAGAATTCTTTTCTATTTCCAATAAAACAGGTCCATCATATAAACAACCTTCCCTTTTCAAAGGGGAATTATATTAGTTCTATTACTGGCCTGTGATAGTATTGAAACTCCAAGTTAAAGCAATAAATCCCAACCTGATTAGGCGCCTTCTGCAAACACATTTGAATTTTTTAGGTGGAAACCCTGCATTCGAACTTCTTAGCTAGCATCAGAAGTCGTTTAAGGCCTTAAAACCCAGGTCATTGCATTATTGGCAGGGGAACTATTAGTATCTCTGCACATTCGACACAATACAATTTTCGGCCAGATAAGATGCATACAGCTATTTTATTTACTCTGTTATCAATATAAGCAAGAAATGATAAAATCGATGCTAAAAATGTCTGAAACATCACCGTATATCAGGTTGACCTGCCAGCATCTATATCTGGGATCGACTTCACCGTTGCTAACTGCAACAAGCAAATCCGAAACATTCTTACCTTTTGCTGCTCTTGTGTGACCAAGTACAGATCTTCAAGGAGTCGCATTTCAATGAATGACCAGAAATCTCCATTTCTTGTAGCCGACCACGCCACTGTGGCCAGAGGCTCTATAGCCGGTCGAGATATCAGAACAATAGCCCTAATATTTGCATAACCCTATTTTCGCCTTGCTTAATGTGGTCTTTTCCATAATTATTTTGCCATAAAAATGTTGAACAAGGCCACTAATAAATCTAATCTTGTCCTAAATGTCCTTTATAGAAAGTTATGCCCCCAAGCGTTTGGGAAGTTCCCAGGGAGACGACAATCCTACCGTCCTCGATGGACAATTTTTTGTATTATGTGGAAACTTGACGGATCCCATCCTGCCCATACTTTGACCTATTCGGATTCTCGCCGCCTTAGAGAATAGAGGACGGCATTTATAGGTCCGTTTCTATACAATCATAACCACAGGCTATGGCAATTGCTTTGGTTTTAGTCTTCTCCTCGAAGCACCATCTTAGCGCCTAAGCACTGCTCATGTAATTCCTCGCATGTGTTAGCATCAAGACATAGAAATCCAGCCCCCAATATTCTATAGCAGGACATTTGGCAGCCCGATTCTGCAGCCATGATTTTTCACCCAGGCACCAAGGGTTTGGAAGAGGCTTCTTGTTGATTGGTTCCCCAGCATCTCCAACCGGTCCGCTTGTCTTGGTCCCCTCTTGGAATCGATCAAAAAAGGCCCAAGGCCCAGGTCTTCACTCCAATGATCATGTTGGCCAGTTTCCCTCAAGATTTGTTAATTGGATTTATCTGCAGAGCCCAAAATTTGACAGGCGTAATACAGGTTGCATTACAGTTCTAATTTTCTTGTGATCAATATACAGATCTGCACCATTAGCTCGGCATGCTATAGGGGCATAAACATCTTAGTTTCAAACTAGTCTATCTTGCTCGCTCTCATACAACCTACACTTTCCCATACTGGATTCAGGCTGACTTGGTATTTCCAAGCTCAGTTTCTTCTCCCAGATCTATTGCTACGCATCCCAACCTTCCTTGCCAGATCTAGTTTTCCCAAGTGGGTTCATCCCCTTAAGCTAGCCCTCTTTTCCTTAGCTCAGTCCCATCGACCCCTTGCCATGACTCGGCAGGCCAAGGATTTGGAAAGAAAGGCTGCCCAGACTAAGCCCTCCCTGCCACCTACACTAGCAACCCAATCGACTCTAATCAAACCTTTAAATTTTGTCGAAGCCTCTCTGATAATAGAATCTCATTCTATTTAGGTCCATCTGGACTTTGGCCTTTCGCTCTGTATCGTTTCATGGCCCCATGGGGGTCTCCGTGGACGTAAAAACAGGTTATCATATCTTATCTTCTTGTTGCATTTTCTATTATGCCAAAGCATTCCAAAAGCACTTTGATACTAGTTCTGTTGTCGCTTCTATTGTTAGCTTGCTTCAGATTTGTGGACATGGGTGGAATTCTTAACATGAGTTATGTGCCCTAGTATTATGCTCAGTTAAGCATGCAAACGATATTTTTTTCCCTTCTGCCACTATTTTGGATTGTTTTTGAGGTTTTGGCTTGCGTTTCTTTGCTTTCCGACTTCTACAACCCATGGAAGGAGGATTCTGAAATGATTTAATTTGAAGAGGTTCTTTCCTGGTCAAACTGGTGACTTCAAGACGATGAACATCACTTTAGTATGCATATTATAGTCCTCATAGATGTTTGCAGGGCAAAGGTGCTTTTAGCATGTCATTATGTCAATTTGTCTGCTAGCTAAACAAATAGCGAGCATATTTTTAATGATCTAAATTGATCTTTGTTTGCACTCACAGATCTTAGACTATTTCAAATATGGCAGATGATCAAGTAGAGAATCGTGCTTCAAATGAGGAGTTCGTAGAATCGTTTTCTTTCTTTTCAAATAATATCATTATGTGTGCTTTGTCCATGGAAGTTTGAAGAAGGTAGTGCCATTACAAATGATATATAATTGTCATAAGCATTAACACTTGTATTATCATTATCAAAATTATAAATAAGTATTGATAGTAAGAGTGATGCAAGTCGTGATATTATCCATGATGCTATTATCGACATATATAGTATCATATGCTAGCACTAATGTAGTATTATCAATATGTGATACTATAGATGAAGCTATGGGTGATATGTAACTGGCATAAGCTATAACACTTAAATATTGTCATTAACACAATTGGACTAAAAAATGGTGGTAAAGATGATGCAATATGTGATATTATTCATGACGAGTCATTAATACTACTGATATAATTGTTGACCAAATTTATGACGATGCTAATGATGGTATAGATGATATAGTCTTGTCATTGGTAGTGGCACTGTACCTTGAATATCATTATTTATATCACTTGGTACTTTTTGAAATTTTAAGTGATATTAAAGTGATGAAAAATGGCTATCCTCTTGTAGTGTATCGGCCTAGTTCCTTGTTGCTATGGGGAGAAAGAAAGGTGACCTCAATCTTGCTACTAGAAAGAAGATTGAGGATGAGAAAAGACAAAATGCTAAACGCAAGAAAGTGTTCGATTTCCATGTTCCTGTGTGCTCTGCAAAAAATAAGGCAGATCTGGCTACAATAACTCCTGCTGCCAATGCTCTGGAGAATTTGGGGGTTCCTGATGGTAGCAAGGATGCTGATGCAACTCTCCATGACAACATCATTATCCCTTATGCTGAGGTAGAAATTATTGATTACAGGAGCATCCTGGCTCCAAGCAGTACTCCTACCATGGAGACCAGCAATCATAAGGCAAATCTGGAGGCTTCTGGTCCCACTCAACCATCTCAGGTAACATGATCTTTTGGTCTTTGCACTGATATGTTCTTGTTTAAAAACTGTGGAGCGTCTCGCACATGAAGGCTTTCTTCAAAAATCTGTGGAACATCTACTTGTCCAATGTTTTTCTACATTTTAAACAAGTTTTGATTTAATTTGTTTTTGATTAACTTTCTGCCCTTATGATAATGAAAAAGGTTGTTACCATTTTTTACTACATGATTATGATTATGGTACCAATTCAATGCTTAGATATGCACACCAATATTGTCTAAGACTGCTAATTGAAGACTAAATTCTCAATTGAGTTTTTGGTTTTAATGTCTTGACTTGTCTCGACAAAGGTTTTTTATTTTTTTATTTTTTTATTTTTTTATTTTTTTATTTTTTTTATTTTTTTATTTTTTTATTTTCGCTTAAGCGAAACCTCTGTTTCGCTTACGCGAAAAACGTTTCACGTAAGCGAAACTGAGGTTTCGCTTACGCAAAAAAAAAAATTCTGGCCGGCGAGGGAAAAATACGGGAAATACATTTTTTTTCCTAAAAGTACGTATTTTTGGACTTTATACGTACAGGAAAATAATTCTGTACGTACAGAACCTATCCCTGAGTGGAACTTGCAGGGAAACCTTGCTTGCAAAATAATTCCCCATCTTCTTGAATGCCCTAGGTGGGGATTTTTTGCCGATCTATCGACCTATTTTGCAAAATACAGAAATAATTTGCAATATATCTATAACCATCATTGTTCCTCATTAAATCCCATCGATCCGAGCCATCGGATCGCCATTCTGGGAAAGGACGAGCCCCTATATTAGGCTAGTTCCATTCGCAGACCGGTTATCGGCGTCTTCTCACAGCAGCATTTTCTTCGTTCTCGTGGCTTCCCATGGCTCTTCGATCGATGGATTTCTTCTGGAGCTTCTCCTTCGGCTCATGTCTCCACGTCCTCGCTACCGGCATCTTCTTCGCAAGTTGTCTTACCATTCTTTGGAAGGTACGCCTTCGTCTTCTCTTGTTGATTATGCCTGGAATTCTGGATCGGTGCTAGCGTAGATCTTGTTTTTCTATTTGGCTTTCGCTTGCAGTGGGTGCTTGCATGAGGAGTTGCTATGATTCTTATGGATTTCGTGATTCTATTGTTTTCGGGTTTCGCATGTTGGATCGCCATTTCGTCTTGCAGCTTTTGTGTTAGTTTGTTGTTTTCTCCTTAGTGCAGCGTTCGCATGTTGAATTTCCCATGCATTTTCTTGGTTTCTTTGTCTCTTGTTGGAGGTTTTCTGTGGAGTCGGGCCTCTGTTGCTGGCTTTTGGTTCAGGAATTGCTGGACTCTTGGGCCATTTATCATTTTTCCGTTTGCTCTCTCGCCCATTTTGCATCATAGACGGCGATAGGTTTTCGTCAAGGAGCCCTTCGGTTTTGGCACAGGCATCCGCTTCCGGCCATCCTAGCTTGGAAATTGATATCTATGCTTGGGCATGGAGCCCGATCCCAGCCCTGGTGGTATGCCTTCGCTCCCCTGTTCGCCCCATCCCAGCCACATTCCTCTGTTTGCCCGATCCCGGCCATGCTCCTCTTGGTGGGTAGCTCCCTGCTCCATCCTTGTCTGCCCCATCCTAGCCACGCTCCTCTGTTTGCCCGATCCCAGCCACGCTCCTCTTGGTTGGTTCGCTCCCTGCTCCATCTTTGTCTCTGGGTTCTGTGCGGCGGATTCATCCTTAGCTATGTGTTTTCTGGATTTTTTCTCTGCTGTGCACTTGGGTCTCTTATTGGCGCTCCTCCTTCCGATCTTTTCACCGTTTCTCTTCTTTCCTGATTTTGTTTTTCTGTTAGCGACTGGTTTTTTTTGGCATCATCCTTTGCTTCATCACTTCTTCTTGTGCTGGCTGGTGAATAGGGTTGGCATCGTCCTTTGCTTGCTGGCTGGTTCCGCTCCAGGGGCTCTTAGTCTATTTATGCTGTTCTTACCATGTCTTTGCTGTATTCTGCGAGGTTATCTTAGGAGCATCTATTTTCATCAGGTTTGTGGCAGCCCCTTTTTTTGCTTGTGCATGTTGTTCTGTCCATTCGCTGCTGCATGCGTTTCTAGCCCTTCAATCGGCTCCTCTGTTCCTTGGTACTCGCTGTTGCATGCTTTTCTACCCATTCGTCTGCTCCTTCTTTTCTACCCATTCGTCTGCTCCTTCGTCTCTTTTTAGTCTGTTCTGCTCGGTTTTCTTTTCTTAGTTCTTGTTCTTCATTCTTGTTGCTTCCTTTGCTGGTCTTCTTAGCCGCCATGCCGTTTCCTTGCCCCCTTTGTTCTGCTCAGATGTTTCCTCTGGGATTTTTCCCTCCCTTTTCACCTCCGGAGATGGCGATGACTTCCCACCATCTTCGTCTTGCATTTGGCGGCGTTGCATCCGGTGCTAGCAATGCTTTTCTGAGTTGTCGGGAGGACATCGTTCGTCTGCGGAATACTTTCGGACGCTTCGCCTTTTCTTTGCTTTTTAGCCCGGTTCGTCGGCGTATTCGGGCTTATCCGGAGGCTTGACCCGGCTTCGTGCTTTCGTTTTTTTCTAGGGGATGTTATTTTGTTGTGGGGTTTTTCGTCTTTGCGTCCTATTCAGCTGAAGGAATACTTTTTCATCATGACGGAGTATCCCCCTCAGTTCCTTCCAACTTATCCGGCTCTTTCGTTGGGGTTGCTCGCGTGAGTATCTTTGTTCCGGGGCGTCTGTCACCTCTGTCCTTGGGCACAATAGTGCGGTTTCCTTTTTTTGTTGAATAATATGCTCTCAAGCATTTGTCTTGTGTTTGTTTTTCATCTTTTTTTTGGATATTTAATAAGAATGTGATTTCTCTTGGGGACTTATTATGGGGTGCTCTTTATAAGTGATTTCTTCCAAAGCGTTTTTGATGGGTTCCCTCGTTATTTGTTGTTTTCTCTTGTAAGGTTATTTGTTGTTTTCTCTTGTAAGGTACTTACGGATTTATCATGAGGTGCTCTTTATAACTGATTTTTCTTCCTAAGTGTTTAATGGCTCCCTTTTTTGTTGCTTTTTCTTGTAAGGTACTTATGGATTTATAATGAGGTGCTCTTTATAAATGATTTTTCTTCCTAAGTGTTTCGTGGGTTCCCCTTTTATTTGTTATTTTTTCTGGTAAGGTACTTATGGATTATAATGGGGTGTTCTTTATAAGTGATTTTTTCTTCTTAAGTGTTGTTCACGGGTTCCCTCTTTATTTGTTGGTTTTTCTCGTAAGGTACTTATGCATTTGTAATGGGGTGCTCTCGTAAGGTACTTGTGGATTTATGATGGGGTTATTATGCGATTCGAGCTACTGTGTTTTCATCTTTAGGATTCTTTTCCTTTTTTCGTTTGGTATTGTGCTTTAGAACCTGTTGTGTTTTTACGGCTATTCTCGTTTCTGTTTTAGTGGCATTATCTCATGAGTTGTTTTTTGTCCATGTTTATCTATTTTTTTGCCTTTGTTATGGGTTTGTTCTTTTTTCTTTTTGTTATGCAAGTGGATCGTGGGTTGCTATTGTATTTGCGAGGGTTTGATGGGTTCTACCTTACATGTGTTCTATTCTTTTATTTCTTCTCGTTTGTCATATTCTGTTGTGAGTTTGATATCTATTTCGGTTTATGCGTTATTGGCCTCATTTGATGGGTTATGCTTTGTCTTTTTGTGTTTACCCAATTTTGTATGTTGTTATGTGTTCCTTGTTTTTTTGGTATTTTGATCATTCCTGACATCTTGTTTGTCGGTTCTTGAATGCCCCGTCGCACTTTGTTTTTCGGCAATCTATGTCCGATTGCATTATCTTTTTTCTGTCTATGCATTTTTATGTTTCTATAGGTCGCTTTTTTCTCTTGGTCATATTATTTCCGTTACTTGTTACTTATGGTTTATCGTGATCGTTTTTCTTTTCGGGCTCCCTGTTGCCTTCCGCTGGGGTCTTAGCGTCGTTCACGGGCTTCGGTCCGTCGCCATTCCTTCGATTCCTCATTAGGGCGGCGTGCCTTTCTTTACGGTTATTCTTGTTTTCTAATGTTCTTCTTTTTTGGTCATTGGCGATCGGAGTCCCCTCAAAGCACTTACGGCTCTTCTTCCGTCGCTTTCTCCGCGTAGCGGCTAGCGGCTTGGCGGTACTTCGGCGTCAACGTGAAGCTTCCCTTTCACTCGAGCCTGACTCTTCGGACCCGGGTTCCCTTTCTCCTCCTGCTTCTCCGATTTCTGTCGCATCTTCTTTCTCTTTTTGGTCCCCTCGGCCTTTCTTTGCTCAGTCCCTCTTCTCGATTGGTCCGCTTTTACGTATCTCCTACTCGGATGGCTCCTCTGTTTTCTTCTCTTCGCATGTATTTTAAAACGGCCCATTTTGTGTCTTCAGCGCTGTTTCTCTCCTCGAGTTCACTTTCGGTTTGCTACATGAGCTTCAGGCGACAACGGGCTACACTCCGGGCTCTCCGGACTTGATGGCCGCCGGTTGTCGGTCGGACTTCGGCTTGAGCATTTCCAGCGGGACACCCGGGGGGGCGGGCCGCGCGTCCTACTCCTTCTTTTGACCGCGACTCCATGCGGCATTATTACGAGTTTGCGTCTGCCATGGACACTCGTTTTCGATGGATTCATGGCCGTCTTGCGATGTTGGGGGTTGCCATTCCAGATGATGTGCTGCAGATGGTAGAGGAAGGTAAGCGTTTGGCGGATCAGGAGATGAAATTTGTTCTTATCGCTGATCAACATGGTTATGACGTCGCCTTGCACTTTAGTGAGTCCCCTAGTCTGAATTTTTCTTCGGAGGAGTCCAAGCGCTTGCATCAGGCTAAAAATTAAGCCGGGGGAAGCGTCTATCTTCTTCTCGCCCTTCGCCGTACCCTTCCTCTGCTTCTTTTTCTGCTTCTTCCCCTGCCACTTCTTCTACTCTTCGTTGTACTTTTTGTGGTCGCTTTCGCCACACTGCCGACAATTGTTTTCGTCGCCAGTTCTCTCATAATGCCGTTCCTCCCCTTTCCAACCCTTATTTTTCTCAAACTGTGCCTCTCAATCCTACTCCTTTGTTGGCCGTTCCTCCGCCACCTCACAATTCGGCCCTTTCTCCGCCTGTGTTGCCTCGGCCTTGGTCTTCTTGAGTTGTTTTAGTTGTTCTGCAATATCTGTTGTATTTGGTTTTTGATCATTAATAAAGCATTTTTGGTTTTTTATGTTGTTGTGGCAGCTACTTCTCGCTTGCTCACCCCCCAGGAGGTTCCTTTTTTCTTTGCCACTTTGCCTTTAGTTTTTTCCTCTCGTGCTCCGTCTACTCTTTTGGCTTATTTTGCTATGTTCCGCCGCTTTGTTGCTTGGTGTCGTCTACATGCTGTTCCTTCTCTTCCAGCTTCTCCTTTTGTTGTTGCGGCCTTTTTTGCTTCTCTTCATCATCCTCAGATGTCAGCCTCCTCCATTTCTTAAAACCCCGTGACCATATCCTTTTTTCATCAACTTTTCAACCTTCCCTCCACGCCATTTTACCTTTACCCTCGTTGGCTCGTCGGTCTACAACCGATCCACGCTTCGCCCTCCTCGTACCTTTCTTCCTCTCACTGCCTCGGCATGTTCGGCTCGATTGTTCTCGCTTTGCGCATCCACGCGCTTCTTTTTCCTCTCGGCCCGTGGCTATCGTTTGTAGTTTCCTTTGCGCTTTTTGCGCATCTCGGAGCCCTTGCCCTCAATTGGCGTGATCTTTCTTTTTCCTTATCGCATGTGGATCTTCTTATTCGTCATTCAAAGCGTGACCAACTTGCCCTCGATCATCACGATTTCTTTAGCCAGCTTGCCGCCGTTCGCATGGCACGCTTCTATCCTTGGCGCTGATTTCTACCGGTTCTTATCATCTCCTTGATCCTCCATCCGGCGGCCCCCTTTTTCGTTCATCTCCTTCTTCTTTGCGTCCTTTGTCTTATCCGACTGCTCGGGGGTGGTGGCGGGAGTGTCTTCTTGCTATCGGCTTGGATCCATCCCGCTATGGTACTCATTATTTCGTCGGTGAGGAGGGCTGCGGCTTCGGGGCGTTCCACATGATGCTGCGCGCACTCACGGTCGTTGGCGCTCCTCTTCTTCTCATTCTCGCTATGTGCTTCGCGATCCTACTCAACACTTGGAGGTTTCGCGGCGCTTGGGTTTATAGTGAAGGAAGTCCTTTGGTAGTCGGCCGGTTTTTGTGTCTCTCGCGAGTCCTTTCCCAGAATCCCATCGATCCGAGCCATCGGATCGCCATTAAGGAAAGGGCGGCTATATTAGGCTAGTTCCATTCGCAGACCGGTTATCGGCGTCTTCTCACAGCAGCATTTTCTTCGTTCTCGTGGCTTCCCTCCCTTCCCGCCCTGCTGCTGGGGCGTGTATGTCTTTTTCATTTGTATTGATATTGGTTCTTGCTCTTTTTGTTGTTTTTCACTTATGGGTGTCCTTTTTTCTTGTTGCTATTTCCTTGGCATTTTTCTGTGTTTTTCTAAAACTTGCGGTGGTCTTTATTTATTTCCACCTCGAGGGTGATGCATCTTTATAGCTTATGTTTTCCACCCGCTGGGTGATGCTTTTTCCACCTTCTCGGTGACGCGATATGCTCTTTTCCTGTCTATTTTTATGCCTTATATTTTCCGGCTTTCTTGATGCAGATTCTTTTTATGGATGGGCTTGTTTCTCTAACTCTTTACGGGTGTTCTTTTTGGAGTTTTTTGTGTATTGCAGGATTTTGCTATCTTCCACCAGCTTTTGGGGTCCTGGTGTTTTCCATTCCTCATTCTCGTTGTTCCATGGGGTTTCGCGGTTGTTTGGGGTCGTGCTTTCGGTTTGCCTTCGCGCTCGTCTGGTTTCTCTGTTCTCTAGGCAATCCATTCGAGGTCGGTGGCGACCATTTCTCATTAGGGTTTTCCTCGAAAACCCGAAAGGGCGGGGTTTTTTATCCCGATGAGAACTTGTCGCCATTGCCCTCTTATACTGCCTTAGCACAATTTCTTTTTTGGGGGTAGTCCGATATTGTTCCTATGTTCGGCTACCCCTCTCTCTCTTCTTACACATTGTATACTGCTGCTGTGATGAATGACAAGCCTATCGGCCGGTTTTTGTGTCTCTCGCGAGTCCTTTCCCAGAATAGCAAAGGCAAATGAAATTAAACTTAGAAAAGTATTTAAAAAAAAAAAAAAAAACCATCAGCAAAAACTTCGAAGGGTTTATAAAGCTTATCCCTTAGCTGATCCAGGTATCTCCAGCCAAAAAGAGTATTATCTAAAAGCTCACCAGAAAGATCCGGAATAATTTCTGACAGTACCTCCTTGAAAAGATTTCTTATGCTAAAATTCTCCAGTGATTTGGAAAAAAAAGGTACTGTGGACCACTTTAGTCCTGGTCTTACTCTTTTCAGTAATAAGGTGCCTCCTTCTATTGCAATCTTTCACTATAGATCTTGAGCTATGAACAACCTAAAAAAAGTTTAATTGGATTTCAGTGACACGAATAATACAACAAGTATAACAGCTTGAAGGTTAAAAGGAATAACAACTACACCCAAGATATGAATAGGAAGAAGTTGCCTGTAACTGGGTAGATTACAGTCAACCGAAAGGTATAAAAGTTTTTTTTGAAACAACATCACACCAAGGGAAAACTTTTTTCATAAAAAGCCTTGGAGGATATAAAGATTCATAACGTCATATAGAACAAGTAGCTAAATAATATAAATAAGCAAGAGAAATGTAGAACACATATACAAAAACTTTGAAGATTTAAAATGCAATAAAAGGACCGACCTGGTAATATCCGTATAGTCCAGCTTCATTGGATCAACCTTTTCCATGGTAAGGTCCCTGTTTCCACCTTTAGTGACAGAGTAATCATCAGCATTAAGTCCATTCCTGGGTCGATTGTCATTCTTGTTCTCTGTAGTATTGCTACATTCTACGAGTCGAGGATCCATAGTGACTCTCGGAGGACGTTTAGGAGAAAAAACATTTGATGACATACTGCTGTTAGAGTCGGCCTTCTTATGGACAGGCACATTCCTTTTTCTTGAAGCCTGGTCAAGCCTGAAGGAGATATGTCTCAGGGTCTTTTCAGCAATATCAGCCAGTTTAGTATTTCCAAAAGCAGCTTTAAGGTGATTCTGCATATAGCAACGTCATGCTGATAAAAACTCTTCTAACCTCCAAATAAGACAAATAAGCCAGTACTGCAGGTTTGAGAACATTGTGCAACATTTTAGTAAGGCCAACCATCTTAGCCATAGGAGAAGAATCCGGAAAAACGGTATCCAAGTTGTTCAAAAGAAACCAGACAGCCTGGTCAATCCATACAATACCACTTCTGCATTCTGTTTTATCACCCTTTTTGGGATCCTTCTCACAAGCACATGTAAGAAACGGGCAATGGGTCCTCCAGATTTTTTTGAAAAAGAATCCGTCCCTCTTATCATTGGAGAATGCCATGTTACCTTTTTGGCTAACATTTAAAGGGGTATCATTCAGGCAAGGGTGTCCAAAGAAATCAGATTTAAACAGTAGGGACACTTCTTTCTTAATGAAGTATTTCTCAAGCTTAGATGCTTTGGAAGTGGCATTCCTGATTTCATCATCAATGATACCAGTGAGAGCTTTCCAGGTGTCTACACTGATAGGGGCAATGGCACCAAAATTCTGACTTTTCCAAATAGCATGGTTCCAAGCAGCACCATAGCATTCAACACTCTGTTCCGGAATGATGGGAAATTTAGAGGAATTCTGCAAAGTTAAGGTAGGGACAGACTCATCAATGTCATCTTCATTTCTACACTTGTCATCAGGATCTTCATCCAACAGATCTTCTTCAGAGAATAAACAGTTCTTCACATCATTATTCACAAAACCATCAGAACTTGATTCAGTCATACCATCAACAAGGAGGGAAGGTTTCATGTCATGAACATTTTCCAAATGGGAAAGGCCAATAAGAAACTTCCTTCCTAGATCATCCTCCATACATGTTCTAGCAAATAATACTGCTTCCATCTCAGCATAAACTTTAGAAATTATACTTTTGCACACTTCAAGTTTAAAATTTGCAAGTTTCATCTTTTGGAATGCGGCAAACCACCCATTAAATCCAAAGTAACTTACAGGGGACTTCTCCTTGTCAATCAGGCTTTTTTCTTTGAAAATAATGAATTCATGTATTTCCTTGTTCCTAATACACGCAATCAGAGACTGTACAGCCAGATTTGGGCTCGAAATGTTGCACTGATCATAGTTCAAAGTCAACAGCTCCTTCAACCAAACATTGTTCAGATCAGAATTACTCTTATCAGGTTGGACGTTCTGTACATAAGAAGATAACACTGTAAGAAGAATAATAAGGAGCACCATAACCCAACTCAAGGTCCCAAGTTAAACTTGGAAGCTGAGATAACATTAAAAAACCAAAAAAGCCTGAAATATACTAGATATACAGACATTTAAGACTTAAGATTCCCTTTGGAATAACAAGCCTTTGAAAATGCAGCCTTGGATAAATTTAGGTGCGACAACTCATCCAAGCCTTGAGAAGGGTAACCAAATTAGAAAGATAAAAGATGTAAAGGAAAATAAAACTTAAAGAAGTTCAAATAACAAATCATGGGACAGATGTATTAAATAAATTGAAGACAAAGAGGAACACAATGATTAATAACATGGAGACTACTAATAGCCACTAGACAGTAGGGCCAAGAAAAACATGAAACAAAATGAAAGTAAAATATAACTAGACCAAAGGATAATGTTTATACTCATCAATGCCAACCAAGATAATCATGTAGACGAGAGTTAAATTGACCACTTAAGATTAATAAGCTTATATTATTAGTATATATGATGAAGTCTGGTATTTGAACAGAATCTAAGAAATCACCTAAACGATGTATAGTAGAAAGTAATAAAACATCCTATAATATGTAAACATGGCATTTATAGATGTCGGGATATATGCCATCCATGTAAGATCCAAAAACATTTAAACATGTTGGGGTCGTCACCACTCACCACACCATTCACCACTCACCACACTTGTCACCACCCACCACACTCATCATATACCGTATATCGAGTGATAGACGCGCATGCACGCGTGCAGGATATTTGCACGTATGCATTATGGAGCCATTATCACCACTGTATTATCTGAGCAGTGGGAGAGAGAAGAACAGAGAGAGACGGTGTATTGAGAGTATTTTTTGCTTGATATAGCTATGGAGATGATGATTCTTTGTGTTGTGCATTGCCTTATTCTGTTAGATTGAGCTTGGATTGTTGGGTTTTTCATCCTTCTTGCAAGGTTAGAGTTCTGGCTCTAACAATTTGGCGACCACGGTGCTCGACAGACCATTGATCGGCAAGAATTTCCATTGAAAAAGGAGTTGTTACCATTGGTATTGGTGATCGTCGGTAAAGAACGGCACCATTGAGGTAGGAGCAATTTCTTGGGTGAAGGGGATTTTGCCGTAATTGATTTGTGGGGTAGAATTTGACAAAGGGAGCATAGTTTTATGCCCAAGAGAAGTAAGAAGGAGATCCCACTCAGCTCCATCGTAACAAGAAGGGGACCGATGAGTCAATCTTTGGGCTCAAAATTGCATCAAGATTCAATTTCGTTTTCAGATTTGGGAGCAGTCACGGGGTTTAATTCTCGAGATCCGGGAGGTTTTGATTCCATTTACCAATCTAGAAGGTAATCCAATTTCGTTTTTCAAATTGAAGGGAGATTCAATTTCGTTTTCCAATTTCAAGAAACCCAAGAAGAGATGGTAGATGGTATTACCACCCATGGTATGGGGGTTTCGAGACAATGGGGATTCCAAAGTTTGATGATCCGGTATATCGGGATCCTTTGAAGCATATTGTGAAGTTTGAGAGGTATTACCCAAGCAATGTAAGTTAGAGCTGCTGATTACTTGCTTTGGTTTCATAGTTCTTTGCAAGATTGGTGGAGGAATGGGCACAAACTCAAATTGGATACCATGATATATCAGGAATTAAAGGAAGCTTTCATTGCTAATTATCAAGAAGTTCATGGTAAGGATAAGACTATGGAAAGGTGGACCAATTTCACACAAAAGGAAGATGAATCAATTAGAGAGTATAATCAGAGGTATATTGCGGTTCTCAAAGCCGTGGTTCATTGGAAGATTGCAAGGAATGATGAAATGGATATCCAATGGTATGTGAAGGGGCTGAAACGAGCTATTGCTCATAAGGTGAAGGCCAAACAGCCTACAACATTACTAGAGGCACAAAAGTATGCTCTCAAGGCTGAAGATAAGCTGGGATACATTCATGAAGTTGCTGCTCCAGAGCATATAAAACAGAGGATGTTGCAGCCAAGATTTCTAAGCTTACAATTGGTGAGAAGCCAAGGGAGGTTCAGTTTCTTACTTGTGAGTATTGTGGGTCTATTGGGCATTCTGATAATACATGTAGATTGCTGAAATTCTGCTCAAGATGCCAAATAAAGGGCCATAATGATCAAGAATGTAGGGAGAAGAGATTCTTTGAGAGGGCCAATCCGGTCTTTGCTGTTATGCAACAAGCACCATCTATTTCTATTCAACCAATGCAAGCAGCACCTATCATACCACAAGTTCCAATGATGCCACAAGCTCCAATTGCCCAACACGTTCCAATGGGTTCCACATCAATGGTGCAACCAAAACAGGGATGGTATCCAAGTAAGGCTCATTTGTATTGCAAGTTATGTGATAAATTCAAGCATGATGAGACTACTTGTTGGAAAATCCATGGGAAACCAGAATGGGCAACCAACAAGTATCCACCAAAGCAGCAGGTGTTTGAATCAGTACCTCTTCCTAATAATGATGTTCGCATTCAAGATGCAAAGTACATTGATAATCCTCAAGTTAAGGCTCTTATTGAGGAGCTTAAGAAGCAAGAGAAGGCAAAATCAGTAGTAAATTGTGGATTTGTGGAGGTAGACAGTGACCCATTTCAGCAAGAATAAGAAATTGGAGAAGTAAATGCGGTTACAAGATCACAAAAGGTAGTGCAAGAACCAAGAGTAGTGCCAATTGCGGAGAAGACTAAGACCTCTTTTCCAAAGGCTTTGAAGGAACAAGCTTTGAAGGTGTCAGCACCTAAGAAGGTGCAATTCAATGTGCTGCCCACAGAACAGTTTCAGTCTATAGAAGAAAATCAGCCCATAGTGATGCCTCCTATGGTGGATGAGGAAATTCAAAATGAAGATGATGTGATCAGCCAAGTTTTGGCCACTAAAGTTACACTTACTCTTGAGCAATTGATGCATTATTCTCCAAATTTGTTGCAAGAGTTAGGGGGAAGAACAAAATCAGAAATTTCAGTCCAACAAATCATCTCAAATGATACCAATAAGAGTAGAATGGAGTCACCAGCCTGGCAGTCCAAGGATCCAGGGTCATTTCTTTGCGATGTGAGTATCAACGAGTATTTAGTCGAAGGAGCAAACATAGATACGGGCAGGGAGTGACTATAGATTATTCTCTGAAATCAAGCATGGATGGGACAAATAGAAATCAGGTAAATCTAATCACATCTCACATGGTTGAAGAGTATGAGCATGTTCTTTTATGTGAAAATGATAAGTTTGAACATTGTCATGAGAAAGAAAGGGATGGGTGCTTGAGCAGCCCTGAGTTTGAGACTTTTCATATATGTGACACATTTTTGGATGATGATGAACCATTATTATGTGAGTTAGAAGTGGAAAGCATGGATATTTTAGCATTTGACCACTCTGGAGATATGTTACATGCTCTTGAAATTAGTGACAGTCATGACAGCAGTCCTCTTTATGAAACTTTCAGATTTGAGACATGTGTACCAGCTGAACAAGACTGTTACATGCCTCAAATGGAGAAATTTGCTCGCTTTGATGATTTGGCACTAAATCGTGAGCTAGAATTGCTAATGTTTTATGCTTTGAGCAGTCCGAAGAAGTCTAAGAATCAAGGAAAATTAGTTCCTTTCATGTTTGACCATGGAAGTGTGGAAGAGGTGAGTAAATTTGAGCATGACTATGTGATAAAGGATGGGAAGTTGGACATGAGCAGCACTTTATCTCAATGTGTAGCAGCCAAAGAGGCTCCTAAAGGTTTGTTTGCACTATTTGAGACTAATAAGCTACCTAGAATATGTCAGTTTAGCAAGTTCTATTACATTACATCAGATTTGCCACATTGGTATGCTGGTGCAGTAATATTTGAGCAGGTTGTTGGACTGTGGCTTGTTCTTTGGCCACACTTTTTGTTGTTACATGTTATCTGCATTCTCCTATTTGGAAGATGCTTACTTGATAGGGTTGGAGTTGGTTGATAATTCCAGAAGGGGAATTGTTGTTAATCCTAGAAATGGAGAAGACCTCAGGCCTAGACAAGTGCTTTTCTAAGGGATTCAGATTTGGCATAGGTCCAATTACAGAGAATTTGTGGAGACTTTTTGGGTTACAGCAGGTCGTTTTTCTGTAAAAACAGGTGGTGACAGTTCCATAATACATGATCTATCCTACATCAAAAGATGTGTTTCGGTGATACGAATCCAACGAGCTATGGTGCAGGTCAAATGGAGGTCTGGAGCTCAAGATATCAGCTTTCAACGTTTGCCACAGTTACAGCTCTGTTTCGTCACTGTATTTTTGGACCAGTTTGTTTGTATTAGTCATTTGGATTTGAGAAGGGTGTAAATGGGTCATTTGGGGACATGTCCCAAGGACCATATGAGTTTGTTTTGTTGTGGGTTCTCCGCCACGGAGTGGCACATTTTCCCACTGTGGTCGCCACTGTTGGGGTCGTCACCACTCACCACACCATTCACCACTCACCACACTTGTCACCACCCACCACACTCATCATATACCGTATATCGAGTGATATACGCGCATGCACGCGTGCAGGATATTTGCACGTATGCATTATGGAGCCATTATCACCACTGTATTATCTGAGCAGTGGGAGAGAGAAGAACAGAGAGAGACGGTGTATTGAGAGTATTTTTTGCTTGATATAGCTATGGAGATGATGATTCTTTGTGTTGTGCATTGCCTTATTCTGTTAGATTGAGCTTGGATTGTTGGGTTTTTCATCCTTCTTGCAAGGTTAGAGTTCTGGCTCTAACAAAACAGCAAGCTTTTTGAAGTTCAAAACTACATTAGCCATTTAATAACCACTAAAGTGGTCTACAGAATAAGGCCAGATTACACCAAAGTTTTTAGTAAAATATCACCGCTAGGAGGAAAATGCAGAATTGAGCAGTCATTACGCTCATAACGAAACCAAGATACCACATGGAGGGTTCAGTCCGGTTACCTGCACCACAAGAAATTAGACAAGCATTAGAATGGTTGCCAATAACAGGGTAACAGGTAAGCAATGGACAAAACCGGCTTATCGCCTTTCACCACAATAACTCGGTTAACAACCTCTAATAAGTTAAACCATCAGATAAAGAGTGTACAAAATACAAGCATAAGATACTATGCAGGGATCAGAACAAAGTGCAGAAGTGACAACAAAAATAAAAGTAAAAGAGGACTATAAAATATGTTACCATAAGTGAGACAACAATCTAGACTAAATCACAGAATATTGACAGCAAATATAACAGGCTAGAACACTTAAGAATTAAGTAGACAATGATATAGACTCATCTAACCACCCGAAATTAAAGCCATACAAGCTTAAAATATCGGGTGTTCAGATGTATAGTCCAAGTTCTAAATATACTAGAGACACAATAGGGTAAATTATAACGAGAGACAGCAACAAAATAAACGGTAGAAACAAGGTTAGGAGATACAATAAACTATAAACAAATTAAAACTTTAAAGATACAGAACCTGTAGTAAGGAGAATTACAAAGCCAGTGTAGAAAACAGGAGCAATGAAAAGAAGGGGCTCAAAGACCTGAATGGAAGTTTTTGCGTGTTCAGAGTCTTCAACCAGATCAGCATCAGAAATAAGAGAATCCGTAGTAGTAATTTGCTCATCCGAACCAATGATAATGGGTGAACTAATATTAGAAGCCAGATTTTTAGTAGCAGAACCATGATTATTCTGGACAGAGCTGCTCCCTCCTTCTAGGTTAGGCAAATTCCTGGTCACAGGTTTGGTCATAGCCTTAGCGGGCTTATGATAATCAAACAAGCTCTTCCTCTTTTCAGCCAACCTTTTTTCCATCTGTAATTTAAGTACAGTGGCTTTGTTTAAGCCCCCCTTTTTCCTTCCCATACACCAGTAACAGCAACAAGCAAACAAATTGAGCAGCAATACTAAGGAGAAGGAGGAAAACTCTGAACATACCAACAGGTTTAAATACAACAATAGGAAGTCGGCAAAGATACTGCCAGAGGAGATCCGTCCGTTGATCTCAGAACCGTGAAGATGTTGCCAACTTATGCATGCTTGAAGAAATACATCTCCGGCCATCATGTGCCGGAATAGGTTAGCATGCCGGAATAGGTTAACAGAGAAACATTAAAGAGGAAATATGCTACAGAAAATTCATTATAGGAATTCCAAATAATGTCAAGGAGTGGAAAAATGAGAAATTAAAAGACCCATGCGTTTAACCAGAAAGATATCAAATGAAAAAAGCACTAACACTTCATGGGGCCATAACCATGTACCCCTTGATCTCATAATTAAAAAAAGGGCCAAACAAGTGGATTCTTAGCACAAGTGTGATCCTAAAATACCAAGAGATTATATTAAAATAAAAAAAAAAAAAAAAAAAAAAAAAACTTTCAAGAGGTTGTATATGTGAAATAAGAAGCTAAAATGGTACGTTAGAATGCCAGCAAAAATAAGCCATGTGCTAATTTTTTGTGAAAAGAAGGCTGAATGGAGGAATGGAATGGAAAGAAAATATACAACTGCTTGGGGAAAGAGAAAGGTGCTTATTAACCATTTAAAACTTAAATCTATTGATTCTTTGGCACTAGAAAATAGCGTACATCTCTATTATGTTCCATGTTTAATCCTATCCTATGCTCTTTTTTCTTTAAACAAGGCAGGTTTTCATTTCTGAACAATGAAGGGTATAGAATTGAGCATCAACGTTGTGGAATGGGTCGCAAAGGATGAATCTAGGCAGGTAAAGCCTTTAACTTAAAGCGCCTTTACTTAGGGAAGCAATAAAACAGACCAAAAGTAAGAGCTAGCAGAAGCAGATCTGCCATAGATTGACAAGAGAAATTAAAGGACAAAGTAACCAGTATCTAGGTATTATGTATGAAAATGGCTGCTGCTCTATCTCTTCAAATCATTGGAGTTGAAATTAGCGAAATAGGACCAGACTTATTTTATAAACCAGAGAAAGAAGAAAGCAAACGTTAGGTTTAGATGCAGGTTCGAGTTAGATGCAGGTTCGAGTCTAGTGCATAGAATCTACTGCAGAGGTAGAGGGTTGATATAAAACCTTTGAACCTCTGCCTTGTTCTTAACTGTATAAAGAGATATCTACTAAAAAAAGAACAAGAAACCACCTACCTGTGGTCGAATTCATGGACATGCCGCTCTGCTGTGGATGAAGAAAGAAGCGAGGGATGGTTGATGAAAACAGGGTCGAGTAACATTCAGTTCTGATTTGCAACATCCATGGCGCTCCACCTCGTTTTGTTTTAAGCAGTAGAGTAACATAGAAAATTGCAGAACAAAAGGGCTCTAAAAAAAATTTGGGGGCAAATTTGACCTTGCCGACCGTGGGTCGGAAACTACCAACCACGACCTAGGTCGAAAACGCTCGGAAAAAAGGGCCGACCTAGGTCGGCCCCAACCATGGATTCAAGGGCTTCGACAAGTAGTGACCGTGGAAGGCTGAGGTGTGAGCTATAGTGGTGGTTGCATGAAATAGTGTGGGCTATGGTCGCGTCTATTAATTTGTTCTTGTGTGTTGGCTGGGGTGATTTCGCTGCACCATTGGTTTATGCAGGAGAATTAAACGTATACAATGACCTTTGATGTTGAAGATTCCATTGAATCTCCTCTAAAATTAACAATACGAAAATGAACAATAAAGAAAGTGATGCGGATTCTTCATCCACGTAAATCTAATAACATGCCATTATTATAGGCTCTATTATAAGCTCTACAATAACATGCCCTATGTAAAAGGGAGTTTAATTGGAGATAAATGGTTAAGCACCTCTTTTTGTCCTAAAAAAACACTGCCATCATTGTAAGAACTAGGCCAAGGAAAGTTGCATCATTCATTTTTCGGCAACTATAGAAGAGCACAATCTAATCACCAGGAAGGACAAAGGCAAAGACCAATTAAGAAACCATTCTTGATGCCAGATATTGTTACCTTTCTAACTTTTGGCATCTTGCTTACATTCTAATCCAAGGTTTCCATGACAGAACTAGTCAAGTTATTTCACGTGCAAGACTATGCAGGCATTTGCATCTGTCACAAAGAAATGCTTCAGATTCACCGAATTTGACATAGGATCCAGCACAAATCAAACTCAACCTAACCTTCGAGCTTTGTCAGATAGATCACTCTTCATGTGCTTAATTACCATGCATGCAACATATCACAGCATCTTTGTCAATAGTATATGTCGTGCATGTTTAATCGGCATTCAACCTGAGCAATATTATCAGATGATAGAATGACTTTTGGTGACATAAATCAATCGGTAGATGACCGAGGAAATGAACATGACAGACGGTGTTGAACTTCAGAAGCTTAGATATAACTACAACTGTAAGCATGAGTTATGACGAATATCAAATCCCTCCAGGAATAGTTTCATCTAAATTTTAGATCTCAGCAGGACTAGTTTCCTGGTCACACGTCTTTATACCTATGTAAAAGGTGCATAAGCCAAGAAGAGGAAAGTTTGATTAGAGATGAATGGATCAGGAGCTAATTTCGTCCCACAGAAACACTTGTTAAGAACCAGGCCACAAAAGTAACAACATACATTCTGCAGTCAAATGAATGAACAGAAAGGACAAAAGAGAAAGAGATACATGTGAAGACTAACTGAGAAATACTAAGACGACCCGCTCTAAGCTGGTTGAAGACCTGTAATATATATATATTGGTGGTAAATGCTGCTGACAAGAGCACTTAAAAAAACAAAAGTGCTTTGTATTCTAAATTTACTAAGTCGTTTTAGATACTTCGAGTGCAGAAAGCCTGCTTGTTGAAAGCTATTATTATTGTAAAACAACACAACTTCTTTAACTGCTACACACTCTCTTGTGTTCCTTCCAATCTTCTTTCTGGTGTTCCTTAGAGCAATACCACACCTTTCTGCATCTAGCACAGTGATTAGTAGTTTCTTTATCACAAACCTTGCATCTCTGATCCCGAGCCTGAGCCTTCTTCACAGGCCCAGCAGGTGCCAAGGTGTCGAAGAACTCCTTGTTATTCACAAACCAGGAATTATAATAGTCACCCCTAAGTTCTGCTGGATGGGCAGCGAATTTTACCTCGATCAACTCGCGCAGCCTCCGAGCTTCAAACGCCTCGAGAAACTCCTGAATTGGACAGTTCATGTACAAAAACATACCTTGAAGCAGACCAACGAGGTTGCTATGGCCGCTTTCGTCAAGCCTAGAAAACCCAAAAAGCTCGAAATGGGGCGTCTTGGGTCCTGGAACCATGTCCATGAGGCAGTCGTAGTAGAGCGCTACCACAGCCAGCTTGTTGGGTGTCATGTTCTTGAACTCTTTCTGTTCATCCTCGGGGAGGAAAGGAGTAAGTACTTCATGGGCCCTGCCACAAAAATCGTCCTGCATTGGATCGAACATGCTGTAACACAACTGACTGAGAGTGTAGTCCTTCCGATCTGTAGCTGCCTCCATCGCCCGATGGGCCCGACGTTTTTCTAGCCCTAAAAAACCTTCTCTGCGCATTCTAACCTTAACCTTCTTGCGCCCCTCGCTAACGCCAGCACTTTTGTAGGTTTATATAACGTGGCCACGTATGTACCTCCCATTGGGCCATGCATGTTGCATCTTGCATGGGCCTAGGTTCTGATTAGGGCCGCCCAAAGTCACACTACGTATAGATCCGTCCCATAGCGCCCAGTTGGGTTTCTATGGACGTTAAAAATATATTTATCTATCTATCAGTGAGCAACAGATTCCGAAGAACTCTTGTAGCTTACCTGTTAAAATCAAGAAATTTCGATAATAAAAAAATTCTCGAGAAGTTTCCGGTAAAAAAACCAATATTTTCCGGTTGAGAACTAGCGTTTTGCTTCATGCTTCCTGCTAGCTTAAATTATGTAGGAAAGTTAACTTTTTCTGTATAGAGTTTCTCGTTCACTGCTATCTATCTTATGTCTTGCTAAGATTGCCAAAACGCCCTTGGTTTTGAGGCTATTTTTAAGCAAATGACCATAACTTTTCTAGAATGATCTAAATGGAAATGTGTCCTTTAGATATATTGTAGAGGAGGATGAGATCTTTTCACAAAAAGCTAAAATTACTTGAGTTGAAGTCTGAAAATTTAACTTATGGTTTTCTAAATCCTCCTAAACTGTATTAAAAAAACCATAACTTGTGACTTCGGACTCCGATACAGGTGATCTTAGCTTTAATGGAAAGATCTCGTCCTCTTATTTCTGAATAATATATTCCCATTTGGAGCATTGCAAAAGAGTTACGGTCATTTTCATAAAAGTACTTCTAAAACTAGGGGCATTTTGGCAGTTTTAGCAAAACATTGGAGTTTTTATGGTAACTTTCTACACCTCTTTATTGTATATTTTTTGGATTGCTCCTGAAGAGCAAACCCTTGCTCCTCTCGATGGGTGGGAATATTTCAGGTATATACTAGAATATGCCTGAATATTTCAACCACATGTCTAAATCCACTATTGCAGGTAATTTGCTGGAAAAGGTCATCTGTCCTCCACTTGATCTATCAGGTTCATCGGATTTACCGCCATAAGCTTCACAACTGAATTTAGTCTTGTTATGCCTGTTTGTATTATAGTTTCTCGTCAAGAAGGTGAATATTCGGTGTTTTTGTTGCAAACTTATTGCTAGAAACAAGGGTGTTGTTAATAGAATGCAATGTCAATTTTAGCCCAACAAATAGCTCTAAAAACCTCATGCCCTCTTCATTCAATATCCTGGAGATAAACGGTTACATCTAGTAAGCTTTTCTAGATCTGATGATTGGCAATAAAATATCAAAGAAAGATATTGCATAATCTCTGTGAAACATAGGTCATTTTTTTCGCATTTTGAGGCCGTGTGTCCATAACCTCCTGAAGATATGAGCTCAACAAGCCCACTGAGGTCATGTTCAACAGCATATGCAACAGCTGGTCTGGCAGAACTAACTGGTTATATCGTGCCCCGATATGATCGAATGCCGGGGAGGTTTGAAGGGCGTGACATTCATCCTCAATGGGCCCCTGTTGGCAACGCTGACAGATCATGTCCTCGCGTGCCTCCTGAGTCCATCGACCTGTCTCAACGCGGAGGTGATGTGCACCCGTGCGAATGGAAGCTATCACTCCGCACTTCTTCATAGGCAAAGAGGTGCGCAAGTAGTATTGCGGGCCTCTTGTGAGCATTGGATTGACTTGTTGTCGATAATATGTCATTTTAACATGTGTCAAAGCCTCTGCATCCCAGAGCTTGTGCAGAAAGCAAGCGTCCAGATACTGCTCCAGTGCATTGTGTTCCTTTTTTGTCCGTGCTTGCATGCATCTGTGTGTCTGTACATTCCAACGGGAGACCCACTGGGCCTGCTTGTCCTTCCAACAGACTTTGAGATGTTTTGGACCCATTGCTACTTCTGTATCTGTTCTAGGTCATTCTATGTGGCGAGGGATATCACCGGACCCCACACCTCTGCTCCATACAGTAGGACTGGCTCAACCAAGGCCCTGAATAGGTGCGACTGGTGACCCCATGCATACAACTCTACCTTGTGGCTATTGCTCTGCATGGCATATAGTGCTTCCAGCCTGCTGTGGCACACAATCTGATGGAAGCATCCCAGTGTGTGGTAGCAGAAAACTCGATCCCTAAATACTTATAGGTCGTAGCTACCTCCACATCTTATCCCTGATAAGTGAATGAGGGAAGCCTTGGCTGGCTGATGGGATGATGGAACTAGCAGCACTCTAGTTTTGGAAAAGTTAACCCTTATGCCAGTGAACCGGGAGAAAGTCTCTAGAACATTCAGGTGTCGTTGCATATCTTCTGGGGTATAGACTTGAAGGTCAATGTCGTCAGCATATGTGACGTTCCAGGTATCTATACGCGATACGTATGCATACCATTACACGTCACCAGTACATAGTGGGCCTAAGGGCCCAAGTGGGGGTTTGCCTATAATGGATTTTATTAGCTATGCTAATAAAACCAAAGGATAATTATGGATTATAATGGCATAATCACTGTTGGGCAAATTCCGGGGTAGAGAAGGTTTGTTCCGGTTGAAACTAAGAATTTCCGGTTGAGTTAGCGCATTGCAGGAAAAATTCCGGTAGATTTTTATGCATATTTGTATAAGAGTAATACAAATTTCCGATTGGGAACTGAAAATATCCGGTTATTTGATGAAAGAGTAGGAAAATTTCCGATTGGGTTTAAAAACTTTGCCCAACACTGGGCATAATTAACCTAATTAAGCCATTATTGTCTAATTAACTAATTGTGACCAATGAGGTGATGCCACCTGGCCCAAATCGATTGGCCAGGAGGGACTTACCATTTTGGGGCAAGGAATAGGGGTCCTACCCCCCCAATTCATCCCAAATTCGAATTGGGAGTGAGGAGGACCAGCAGCTAGCAGCTTATACTCAATTTTGCCAACACTTACCCACCAGCCTCGAACTATAGATGCCTACCGTGACCATGGCTCTAGCCAACACACTGGTTAGTCAATAGATAGCTTCTTTTCCGCTGACACTTCTTTAAATAAATGGAATGATTAAATTCTCTTTTGTAAGTTGTTCTGAATACTTGAATGGTATTTGCATTAGTTCTTTCTGCTTCTTCCGTGTATTGGGAATTAAGGGAAGGGTAGGGACCTAAAAGCCTCTTAGCATTAGAGATGTCTCTAGCTAGATCCCTTAATACCCAATAATTGCGGCCTGTGCACAAGGGCCAACCTGGCTGTGGATGCTATGATGTGGTTCAGCACCAGACAATGAGTATGAGGGTGAATCGGGGGTGGGGTCTTGCCTAGCGCACTTCTATAGTGTGCTAGGCTTATAGCCGGTCACTGTGTGTGGGCCAGGTATGGGTCTGACACTCTCTGGGCCGAAAGGCGTGAGTCATAGATGGTCGTCCTGGGCTCGAACGGGTTGGTGAGCTGACCTTTAGATTTAGGGGAGTAAGTTGGGTATGGATGCGGGGGTCACTGAGGGGGCACGTGTTCTCTAGCACACCCAGGGATCCATCATACTCGGGGAGGAGACACTTCTCTGACCTGCCTCATCGGACCGGGAAGATGTAACTCGGAGTAGTCCCGAAGGGTGATTCCTTGGGATTGCATCTCGGAGGGCTACAAGCACGTCATAGCATGATTCAGAGTGTGCACAGGAGGGGCGGATGGAGTGGGCAACCCTAGCCATTGTCTTATGCTAGCCAATGCCATGTTATACTTCCGTCTGTTGATATCTTGAGGCCCTGGCCGTCAGTTGATCCCTTGGAGTCTGAGCCCAGGGTAGTGCCTTGTCATGGTGTTATTTCATGTTATTAGGAATGTATTATCTTTTTTGTGATGATGATGGATGGGCCACTCTTCGTGGTGGTATATTATTTTGCATGATGATTGTATGCTAACATGTATGTATGTTTCCGCTGTATAAGATTTTCCATAGAGGACGTGGGACAAATGACACCTCTGTGTTCCTCGCCCGGACACTTGGCCATCCCAAGTGGTCCGAGTATGACGGAGGGCCTTGCCATGGTGATGTAGTTGCCATGGGAGGGAAATTCCTGTATTTATACGATGGGAGCATCGTATAGATTCTGGGAGCGTCACAACATATATGAGTTGCCAAATTATGTGGTGCATAAGCTAAGCCCCCTCCTCTTCCTCCCCCTCCCTCCCCCTTCCGTGCTCAGCAAGCCAATCTTCTAGCTGATCAATGTATAGGCCAAAGAGTGTCCGGAAGAGAGGGCAATCCTGGTGTACTCTAATACTACTGACCACAGGCTATCTAGACGGTGTGAGATGGTCTGAGCATGCCTTGCATAGCTTGTAGATTGCATTTTGCAAGTGGATGGTGTCCCCAGTTGCCTCAATTTGTCCCATGACTTGTGCCGAGGTACTGTGTCAAAAGCTTTTGTGAAATCCCTGAAACAAAGGTTTTGCCGGCGATTCCTGCTATCCATAATTAGTGTTCGTAGAGTGAAGATATGGTCAATGGTGGAATGCATGGGTCGGAAGCCTGCCTGCGTCAGAGCATGCATCTCTGCGTCCTTTGCCCACATCGTTAGCCCCTGCCCAAGGATGCTAGTCAACGATTTTGCAAAGAGACAGCTGCCCATAATGGTGCGACAGTTGGTTGGGTTGTGAGGGTCATCTGCCTTGTATATACTAGTAGTCTACTGCGGGGGAAGCCTTCTTGCAATGCCTTATTGAATAGTGTCGTGAGGACCATTAGGAGCCCAGCCCACTTGAGAAGTTCTGCTTGCATGCCATCCAAATCTGCTGCCTTTCCATTAGCGAGGCGTTGCAGGTGCATTATGACATCCCCATCTGTAATGACTAGTGCTAGGCCCATCTGCAGAGGGACTGTTCCCGACCCTCCAGTGGATCATAAAGCTGCTATATTGTACCCATCGCTCTGAGGTGATCTTTCCTGTGGGTTGTGCTAGCTTGCTCAATACCTTTCTCCAGAATGTCCTGGGGTGACGATCCAAGAGACCGAACATCTGTTGCTGGTGCTCCGCAAGGTATCTGGCTTTCTTGTCTTGAGGAAGGAGCGGTATTGCCTGATGGCCTGTGTGCAGATGGTGGGGTCATTGACTTGTTGGAGCCAGCATTTCATCTCCCTATATTTGTCATCAAACCAGCAGTTGCGGGGGAAGATGGTAGCTCCCGAGGGCCTCCGTGAGCAGCCTCTCCAAAGCATCTGTCACCGGTTGTCAAAAGGAGTCGAGTCAGTTGGGCAGTCTGCTGCTGAAGTGTGGGAAGCTGCAACATTCCCTCCAGGTCATGCTCAAGCATCCGGGCATATGTCTATAATCCAGGTGCAGCCTGGGTACATGGGATGATGAGGCAATGGTCGTGCAAGTGGCCTGCCAGTCTATATGCAAGAGTCTGAGTCTACTTCCTCGTCTCGATTGTTTATTCCAATGCTAAAATGGAGAATCAGGTGCAGACCTTGCTCCTCTGCCAGTACGTAATGCACGACACTGGTGTTGCCCCCCATCCAGTTCTCCTTTCTGCAAGTGTAGCGGCTAGAGGCACTTGCCACTCGACACTGGAGAATGCACTAGAGCTTGGGAAGGTCAAGGGCGGATGTGGGATAAGGAGTCTGCATTGGTGTATGTAAGACTCGATGGCCTTCTCAACTCGCGAGTCGAGAAAGCCCCCTAGCCCTCCTTAAGGATGCAATTCAAATGCATTCCCCTATGGTTAGTCGCAGAGGCCTCCACCCAGTCTGAGCCCCTCCCCTTCGCAATATTCGAGGAAGATGGTACGAAGGAGAGTGGCTCTGACTGGATAGAGGCACCTGCGACTCGATACTGAAGAATGCACTAGAGCTTGCATAGGACAAGGGAGGATGTGTGATAAGCAGTCTATATTGTTGCGTCTAAGACTCGATGGCCTTCTCGACTCGTGAGAAAACCTCCCAGTCCTCCCTTAAGGATGCAGTTCAAATGCATTCCCCTGTGGTTAGTCACAGAGGCCTACACCCAGTCTGAGCCCCTCCCCTTCGCAATATTCGAGGAAAATGGTCCAAAGGAGAGTGGCTCTAACTGGGTAGAGACATCTGCGACTCAATACTGGAGAATGCACTAGAGCTTGCGCGGGACAAGGGAGGATGTGTGATAAGAAGTCTATATTGCTGTGTCTAAGACTCGATGACCTTCTCGACTCGTGAGTCAAGAAAGCCCCCCAGCCCTCCTTAAGGATGCAGTTCAAATGCATTCCCCTGTGGCTAGTCGCAGAGGCCTCCACCCAGTCTGAGCCCCTCACCTTCGCAATATTCGAGGAAGATGGTTCGAAGGAGAGTGGCTCTGACTGGGTAGAGGCACCTGCGACTCGACACTAGAGAATGCACTAGAGCTTGGGCAGTCTGCATTGCTATGTTTAAGCTTGACCCCCCCAGCCCTCCTTATGGTCCTCTCAACTCGTGTATCTAGCATGCGACCACCAAGATTGAGCCCCTATCTTTCAAGGTGCTGGAGTAGAGGGATCATGTCTGGATGGCCGCATTCTCGACTCGTGTTTCGAGAATAGGGGGGTGTTGGGTGGGTGAGGCAGTCGACTCGCGAGTCGAATAGAAGTGTTTATTGGATGAGGCATTCTCGACTTGCGAGCCAAGAATAGGGAGTATAATAGCGATGCAAGTATGGGCGAGTAGATCCTGGAGTGTTGGGTGGGTGAGGCATTCTCGACTCGCGAGTCGAGAATAGGAGTGTCTGCAGGGTGGTGAGGCATTCTCGACTCACGTATCGAGAATAGGGAGTGTAATAGCTACGCAAGTATTAGATCCTGGAGTGTTGGGTGGGTGAGGCATTCTCGAATGCGAGTGTTTGCTGGATGAGGCATTCTCGACTTGCGAGTTGAGAATTCAGAGTAAGAGCCTGTGCTTATTGAGTGAGAAATCCTCGACTCGCGGGGCGAGAATAGACAGAGTATTCTTGGAGTGCTGGCTAGATGAGGGATTCTCGACTCGCGAGTCGAGATTGCAGGGTGTAGACTGCACCTTTCCTGCAAGGGAGGATATATTGTGTTAGAAAGTCTGTGCGATGCTCTAAACAACCTAATATCACAGTTCAATTATGTGTTAGAAAGGTCTGTGCAATGCTCTAAACAACCTAACTTCTTCACGGTTCAACTGGATGAAACATTCATAGTTGTTTCTTTTGTGTACATCTGCAATTTTTTCCTTCTGTCACTTGTCCTTCGAGGATTCCTTGTCCTTCGAGGATTCCTTTGAGGTTGCTTGTCCCTATTCGAAGTCACGATTAAATGGCAACAGTGATGCATTCAATTAAATATTGAAAATAAACAACACGGAACTGGCTTCAAAAAAAAAAAAAAAAAAAGAAAACAATGATCATGGTCCTGACCTGACTTGAATAAAAAAAATCACATAAGGAAAAAAAACGTACCTGGCAGATTCGCTGGAAGAAGATGCAGCTTCCATGTCTGATTCCTTACTTACACAGGCACTTGCACAACGAGAATAGGGGTTTGTCGGGCTGGAAATTGTATCAGGGGATAGTAAGATCCTCTAAATACTATAAAAGGAAGAAGAAAGTAAAAATACAGTAAAGCTTCCGGCTGGCGGACTCGATCTATGTGAAAACTTCAGAGATGCGTCACGATCCATCGACCAAGCGGCTATCATAAGAATAAGTCATTCTGCTGCTCCTCAGTCGATCACCCAGCAGGTTCCGACTTGCAGAAAAAACAAATGAGGATGAAGGAGTGCGGCAAAACAAAGGAGGATGAATCGGTCAGAAGAGAGGAAGGGGTACAATTATTTCTGGCTGCACCCTCAATCCTTGAAAAAGTGCCTTAATGAATGTTGGCACGTACAGGCCATGTCACTACAAGGGATAGTCGACCTTCAACGACGTCTAGAGGTCGTTGAACGATGTCAAATCATCGAGGAACGACGACAACGTCGTTTAATGACTGTGACGTCGTTCAACGGCATCACGACGTCGTTCAACGACGCCACACAGAGCTGACGTGTCCACCATGCCTGCGTTGCATGGTGCTGGCACCACGCTGACAAGCGTGCGTGTCGTGCCACGTGCACAAAACGTCGTTTAACGTCATCACGTGGATCTGGCGTGGCGCATCCGGCTGCGTGGCTTGCTGACATGCCAGGCTGGCACGCCACCGTGTTCTGCCACGTCGATATGATGTCGTTGAACGACGACTAAAAAACCTGACATGACCAGTCAGCTTCATGGCTTGCTGACATGCTAGGCTGGCACGCCAAAGTGTCCTGCCACGTCGACATGACGTCGTTAAACGACGCTTAGAATATCTGACGTGGCAGCAGTTTTGCCAGCGTGGCCGGCATCGTCCGCGGCACGCTATTTCAGCAGAGCGCCACGTAAGCAACGTCGTTTAACGACGTCACTCATATATATATATTTTTTTTCTTTAAAAAAAAACGTGCGAAAAAAAAAATTTAATACTGACGTCGCTTATCGTTTGGAAAGCCAAAATTACTCTAGGGACCAAGTTACACAGTTAATTTTGCAAAAAAACGACACCTACATTGCAGTATTCAACAGCCACCTCATAGGCCAATTGACTACGAGTGTGTTGGACATGAGATAGTTTGGCGTTTCTTCGAGAAGGGGTGGCCTTCTTGCCACGAAACTTGGTCCCTAGGGCAATGTCGACGTTCTGAGTCCATTGGCAGAGCCAAATCACGGTTCCGGAGAGGGGAAGTTGCCCGTCCGTCGCCAAGGCCTTAGGGAGAGGACTTTTGGGGCAAGCTGCTTCTGAGTGGTTTTTAGGGTCCGTGCTCTGGCGTCAACACTCCCCCTCTACGTCAAGACACGACGCAAGGTCCTAGTCGAATCTGACAAGGATAGAGCCTCCGAAACGTAAACCCTATGAGTTGCCAGGTTTTAGCAGGGTTTACGTTTTGGGTGCCGAGTTTTGGTCTTTTGCACTTGAGACGTGGCCGATCACATGCAGTTGAGAACGCGAAGCAAGGGGAACTGACGGAATGGAGTTTGGACCTGTACTCCTCCCGTTGTGGCAGTTAGAAGTCAAGGCCCGCTTTTGCAGTAGCAAGACATTCGTAAATTCGTAATTAATGCATAGTACGGACTTAAATTCTGATTTTTTGTCAGCTAGCTTCCTAAGTCATCGCCAACATACAGGCCAACTTTCAAAAATTTTGGATAAGGTTTAGATCAAATAGTTTGCATTAGAACGGTCCGGGCAGCCTGTTGTTGGGCAGCCGAGTTGGCACACTTGCCCAAGTCAAACAAGGCCAGGATCTTGCAAGGCCTCCTCATTAGAGGGGAGAGTCCTGATAGAAATTGAGCAAAATATATATTCTTAATTCAAATGTCTAGCAAGATTTATCATTAACAACTTGACTCAGCAAGTGATAAGGGAGCCAAAATGTGGTCACTAATCCCTTAATACTTATTAATCATAGTTCAATCAATCTGTTACATAATCATTCCTATGCTCCACCTCGCTGGTCCCACCGCCCACTCCTGCATACGCACAGATATATATGTATATCACTCCCTGTATGTGAAATCCGACGGTTCAGGTGATGATATACTTTCCAAAAATATCATACAGGTGTCAATCATTGTCTCTGAATTGTTGAAACCTAACCGGGTTTCATACGTATTCTTTTCACGCGTATTTTATATGGCAGAAAGCGTATGGGGCGCTGATAGACTCTAATCGCTTTAAAATTCAATTCTACGCACCTCAAAGTAAGGCAGCGCCCCTTTTTCATTTTGACACTCTTCACTTACATTCACTGCCACTGCTTCTCATGAATGCATGTACAACTCATAACCTACTGCCACTGCTTCTCATAGGTAGAGTTCTATGATTCACACGACTTATATCTTTGAAACCTTTCACTCCTCCTTGACTTATAAGTTGCGCTACATTCAATTGCTCTCGAATTTTACAAATTTAACCTCGACAATGCTTTTGTAAACACATCGCTACTTGACTATTGGTTTCCACATATCTCTCATTTGTATGAGGTTCTTTCTCGCTAAATCTCGTATGAAGTGCATACTTAGTTCAATGTGTTTGGTTACGTCATGAAATCTTTGGATTTTTACAATTGCTATGCAACTCATTTGTCGGTCCATATTTCGTAGGATCCTTTTGCATACATCCTAACTCATCCAACAATCTTCTTAACCAAACTAATTCTCTCGGCAGCTAAGGATGATGCAAAGATATTCGCTTCGGTGAACTCATTGCCACTTCTTTGCTTGTTTCTTGCACCTCGTGTTATGACACCTCCTCCTAAATATATAGCATAGCCAGTAGATTTTCTTGTATGCGAGATCTCCTCCCCAATCGCATCACTATAACAAGTCATAGTTAGGTTTCTCGAATCAAAACATATACCATGAGTTTGTGTTCCCTTTAGATATTTGAGAACTTCGCTTGGTTTGCCTCCCAATGTTCTTTAGTAGCATCATGATTCTTACGCGCCAAGATATTTACTGCATAGGCAATGTCGTCGGTGTAATGTTTTGCTAGGAAGAGTAAGCACCCAATCGCTCTATATGGTACATTTTCCATTTTATTTTCTTCATCTTTTGAGGCGTTGTGAACATCACGTCGAGTCTATGCCCATGTCGTCATTGGAATTTTAGATGGCTTCGCCTCAACCAGCTTGAACCTTTTAAGCATATTTTCTATATGTGTTCTTTGATGCAATTTTATCCATTTCTGCTTCCTATCCCTGATAACCTCAAATCCAAGAAACTTCCTCAGTTCACCCAGATCTGACATTTGAAACCTTGACTTCAAAATGCTTTTGCACCTGTTGAGAATTTTCAAAGAATTTGCAATCATGATACAATCATCCACATATAAAGCTATAATGCAATATTCTCCATCTTCTTCAAATCTATAGAGATTTCCATCATTATGCAACTTTTCAAACCCCTGTTCTTGTAAGAAACCATTTATACATAAGTACCATTCTCTTGGTGATTTGTTTTAGCCCATAGATTTGCCCTATTGAGTTTCCAGACCATATCCTTGCCATGTGAATATCCTGGAGCTTGCTTCATATAAGCCTCCTCTTCAAGTATGGCATTTAAGAATGTTGTCTTCACATCCATGTGATGCAGCTCTAAATTTAATGCATTTGCCATAGCAAGCAAAACTCTAATGCTTGTGAGCTTGACTATAGGAGAATAGGTTTCATCATAATCTCTTCCCTTTTTCTGTGTGTAACCTTGAGCAACCAGCCTTGCCTTAAATTTCTTGCTCCCATCAGGATTAACTTTTACTTTGTACAACCACTTGCTTCCAATGACATTCTGTTTGCTATCAGCCTTGACAAGGTCATAAGTTTTAGTTTCTTCAAAGGATTTGAGTTCATCATTCATGGCAGCTATCCACTTATCTTTGTTCTGACTTTGTAGAGCATCTTCAAAGCTTTGTGGAATGATTTCATCTTCTAAAATAGCCATAATGCTTTCTGGCTCAAATGTAACATGTCTTCTACTTTTCCCGACTCATCTCGCCATATAATTTTTCCCTCCTCTAGTTTAGCTTCCTCTACTAATTTTTCTGTCTAAGTTTTCCTTTTCTTTTTTTCCCCATAATGACCTATTGACTCTTGACCTTACATGCGACTACGGAATCTCCATTTCAGTTTGCATTGTTGAACTTTTCATTTTCCGCACTCAAGTCCCGCTTTTCTTCTTCATAATCATCTGCATCATCTAAATCAAACATAGGTGGTGTCTCTGGTTTTGTTGTGACAATTTTGATTCCCTTTTTGTATCTATCTTTATAAAGTATGTGCTCATTAAATAAGACATCTCTGCTGACCAATACAGTCTTTGATTCTGGAACATATATTCTATATCCTTTAGAATGCTCATCATAACCTACAAGGAATCCAACTTCAGCCTTGTTGTCTAATTTCTTTCTCAATTCAGTAGGAACATGTACATAAACTAAACATCCAAAAGCTTTTAGCTTCTCATAGTTTATATTTTTCTCTGGATTCCATATAGCATCTGGGATATTTCCTTTTAAACTTGCTGTAGGCAGCATGTTTTGTATTAACACAGCAGTTTGTAGTGCTTCTTCCCAAAGCTTGTTGGGCAGACCACTTCCTTTTAGCATGGCTCTGACTGCATCCATTAAGGTCCTGTTCTTTCTTTCTGAGACCCCATTTTCTTTGGGGAGTATCTCTGGGGTTAGTTTGTCTTCTAATTCCATGAGCAACACAAAACTGTTTGAATTGTTTTGCAAGGTATTCACCTCCTCTATCAGACCTAATGCATTTGAGTTTGAGATTGGTTTCTCTCTCCATCTCAGCTACATATTGTTTAAACGCACTCAATGCTTGAGATTTTCTTGTCAAACAATATGTCTTACATTTTCTGCTATAGTCATCTGTAAATGTTATAAAGTATCTTTTGTTGGTTACGCTTTGCACATTTAATGGGCCACATAGGTCGAATGTACTAACTCAAGGGTTTCTTTGAGCCCTTGTTTTACTTTTTAGAAAATGGCAACTTTGTTTAATTTGCCCAATGCACATCCTTCACAAATAAATTCATTTGCCTCACCGTCATGATAATTTATGTAGCCTTGGTTTAATAACCATTTCAGATTCTTACGATTTGTGTGTGCCAATCTTTTGTGCCATAGATCTACACTCTCTTCTTGAATTGAATTTATGCTATGATGCATAACATTATCCATCTCAAATAAATTGCCAACTCTTTTAGCAAAAAACTTCAATTCATTATTCAAGAACACATTACATTTATCTCCTTCAAAAACAACTCTGTATCCCAAATCACAAAGCTGACTGACAGAAATTAAATTTTTGATTATAGCTGGTACACACAAAACATCTTCTATGTTCACAACATTGCCTTCAAGATCTTCTAGCTGCAACAAGCCCCTTCCTTTTACTTCTTGAAGTGCTCCATTTCCAACTTGGATTTTTCTGGAACTTGTAGTTGATATATTCTTCAACAGCTCAGTAGATTGGACTACTGATCTTTCAGCTCCACTATCAACTATCAAGTGATCAGATTTATTAGTGCCTATGCCTTCATGCACAACAGCAAATTCAATATTTACCTCATCTTCGTCTATTTCCTGAGTAACTCCTTTTGCATTTGCCTCCTCTTCTTGCGTTACATATGCTTTCTCATAGCCTCGACCTCTTCCCCTTCCTGATCTGCCCCTGCTAGATTCTCCTCTTCCTTTAGATTTTCCATAACCCTTTGGTGTTGGACACTTTGAAGCAGCATGGCCTCTCCCTCCACAGGTATAACAATTAAATTCTTTCTTAAGCTTAGGACATTCATTCTTATAGTGTCCTGACTCATGACAGTTATAGCACACAATTTTTTCTTTCTTTTTAACAAACAAGACTTCAGGAGTGTCTTCATTTTGACTTTGCCTTAAGATTTTCTTCTGTTCCCATTCAGTTCTTAAGGTAGTTTCAGCTTCTTCCCTAGTCTTGCATGAATTCCTAATGAACAAGGCCAATGTCTCATTGTCACCTATGGCTCTTGATATTTGCAACACCTGACTCCTTTCAGATATTACAACTCCAGCACCATATAGATCAACTATTAAGTTGTCAAATTTATTAAAAAACTCTCCCACATCTTCATCTTCTCTTAATTTTAAGCCCCTTAATTCATTCTCAAGAAGATCTATCTGAGAAGAAGTTTTTTCCTCATAATGTTTCAATAAAGACTTCCACATGTCTCTAGGTCCAAGAGATCTAAGCTTAAGGCGAATGGAAGGACTTACCTTGCATGAAATGATCCCTTGTGCCTCTTTAGCCTTGACTTGTAGAGACTTCCCACCAGTTGAACTACTAACCGCTCCTGCTGTATCAGCTGCGGTGGACTTTGTAGATTGTTCTGCTGTTCCAGCTGCAGACCCTGCAGACTCAGACCTGCTCAAGACTCCTGCTTGTGCACTTACAGTTCCATTTGGATCTACCAAATCCCAGAGGTCTTCCACCTCCAACACATATTTGATGGCATCCTTCCAAACCTGGAATCCTGGGCCACCTTTATACACATCTATTGTGTTCAATAAGCTTGCTGCAAATCTACTAGACATGTTGTAGCTCTGATACCACTGATAGAAATTGAGCAAAATATATATTCTTAATTCAAATGTCTAGCAAGATTTATCATTAACAACTTGACTCGGCAAGTAATAAGGGAGCCAAAATGTGGTCACTAATCCCTTAATACTTATTAATCATAGTTCAATCAATCTGTCACATAATCATTCCTATGCTCCACCTCGCTGGTCCCACCGCCCACTCCTGCATACGCACAGATATATATGTATATCGCTCCCTGTATGTGAAATCCGACGGTTCAGGTGATGATATACTTTCCAAAAATATCATACAGGTGTCAATCATTGTCTCTGAATTGTTGAAACCTAACCGGGTTTCATACGTATTCTTTTCACGCGTATTTTATACGACGGAAAGCGTATGGGGCGCTGATAGACTCTAATCGCTTTAAAATTCAATTCTACGCACCTCAAAGTAAGGCAGCGCCCCTTTTTCATTTTGACACTCTTCACTTACATTCACTGCCACTGCTTCTCATGAATGCATGTACAACTCATAACCTACTGCCACTGCTTCTCATAGGTAGAGTTCTATGATTCACACGACTTATATGCTGAAACCTTTCAAGTCCGAACCCCAGGAGGCGAGCCCCAAAAAGCTTCCCGAGGCAGCCTTTCCTGGCAGCGCTCCGCCGAGGGGGCGTACGCTAAAGACCACACTCCCGGATCTCGGTTCTCGTATCCGACCATTGAATCCTTTGTTCAAGGAACCTGGTTCGAGAAGGTGCAAAAAAATCCAACATCCGTCCGGGAGAACATATCAAACCGCGAAGCGTCCTGCGGGCGACAGTGTAGAAACCAAAGTGTTTTGTCGTTCGGACATTGCGGAGCCTCCGAAATGGCGATTCGACTTCGCCACATCGTCCGGAATGCCAAAATTACCCTAGGGACCAAGTTACACGGTCAGTTTTTCAAAAGAATGAAACACTTACGCCCAGCAGCCACCTCCTAGGCCAATTGACTACGAGTGTGTTGCACATGAGATAGTTTGGCGCTTCTTCGAGAAGGGGTGGGCTTCTGGCCACAAACATATTTTATCTCCCCATCTGCACCTCTCTTCCGGCACTCAGTCTTAACTCCAGTTCTTCCTCCATTTGATTTAATCTGCTCAGTCTTAACTCCAATTCTTCCTCCATTTGATTTAATCTGCTCGGACAAGTGGTTAAGAGGAGGTTAACCTCCTCCTTGAGAGGGTTATCCTCTGGCCTCGAGGGTTATTTTGCATAACCCCCGAAAGGAGGAGGTTGACCTCCTCTTCACACTGGAAGTTAAGTTAATATTCTATTTGGAAGTTAAGTTAATATTCTGTTAATGTATTTGGTTAATGGGTGTTAAGTAATTTTTAAACGGAAAACTCTAACTAGCATATCATTTCAGACAAGATGCCATAGTTAACATCTAGTTAATGCGAAATTAACTGGCGAAAAAAAGATTAGTGTAAACGTTAACACTAAATAAATCACCTGAACAATGTCCTTTACCGCCAATTAACCTTATGTCGATGCGAGCTCTGGCTCCAGCTGCTCGAGGTAATAATCGTGGCCGAGATGGCCGTGGTCGAACTGGTCGTGGAAGAGAGGGGCGTGGAGATGGACAAGTGCCAAATGCCAATCAAGAGGTAATCTTTTCTACATTGGAAATTTTGATACTGCAAGAATGCATTTAGGCAGAATAGATAATTTTTTTGTTCTTTTCTATCTCTTGATTGCTTAAACAAATTAATTTAAGATAGACAGGGAATAGGGAATGCTAGATCATAATGTTTTTGTTGTTTTCTTCTTTTGAATGCTTGAAAGGTTCAAGAAAGTTTTAAGTAAACGAATTCAGATGAATTCAGATGGCATAAATTATGACGTGAAGAAAGGTTAGTGGTCATGGGCACTTATATTTTAATCTTGCCATCTCTCCTTGTATAAACTAGTATTCACAAACTAGTGCTCTGTTTGCAGCCACCGTTGCACATCAACATGCATCAAATTCTTCTCATGCATCTGATGGATCCCAGAAAAATAAGAGATCAAGGAATTGGTCTATGTCAGAGACAAGGATGTTAGTGGAGTTCAAAAAAGCAGAATGGCTAGCTTTAGAGGGTGCTTCAGCCAGGGATAAGATAGAATCAGCAACATCAAGGTGGAGGAAGATTTCTGAAAAAATGGCAGAAGTAGATTTTGATGATAGAGATGCCAATGGTTGTAAGCTGAAGTATGAGAATCTAATTGGGGAATATAAGACTATACACGATTTTAGCAAGAAAAACGGTATGCGGGACTATACACGATTTTAGCAAGAAAAGCGGTGAAAAGAGTCTATAATCTTCCTGTCATAGATGATATAATTTACAAGCTGCTAGATTCCTTTCAATCTTCAAGGCCTGTAATAGAACCACAATACACTGCCGATAGTAGTAGATCAGCAAGTGAAGAAAGTCACATGCTATTGGAGTGGGAGACACAGGGTCTTCAGGGAAAAGAAGAGCTAGTGATGGCGGTTTCTCTTTTAACAAAAACAATGGCAGATAATAACAAGCAGTTTGTTACTATGATGGATGTGCATTTTGCAAAAGGTTTGGAGATAGAAAGGGAGAAACTTCAGCTGCAACAAACTCTGGTTGGTTCATTTAGTGTGATGGAAAGGGAGGTCGGCCTTCTCCCACCTAGGTCGGCGGGTCGGCTAGGTCGGTGGGTCGGCCCAACTATGCTTGAATCCAACCTGAAGACCAAGGCCATGAGGCCGCAATGAAACCAAGCAAAATCCATGAATACAATCGGTGGCGTAGATCGGCCAGAATAGACGAAACAACAGATTCAAGCATTTATTTAGCGCTAGTGCACTTTAAGGTTTGGAAACTGCACAAATAAAAATGACGAATTCGTGGTATTCTACCATAGCCACTCACCCATTCCTTTATCTGATTCAAGTCTGCCATAGCCATCTCTTCGATGAACGCCGCTCAGTTAAAGATTCATTCTAAACACTCTAAAAACAGACCGTAGCCTTCATTGCAGCAGCTTTAGAAAATGGGCGGCCGTGACAGACCCAAAGTATTCGTCATGGCTACTACATCATGTCCACGATATCTGGCTTTCTAATTCTGGCCGAATCGTATCCCCTTCTTTGACCATTCACATAAAAACCTCTCTACAAATTAACTCTTGATATTAGGCACCTCTCAATCTCGGTATTTATACGAAACAAAGTACAATACTCCCCAATAATCATATGCCCAATGAATGCGTGAATACCCTCCAGTAATACACAAATGATTGTGCAAAGTTTATTGTAGAGAGGAAACTAGACTAGTAGAACTGCTGGGATCCAAAATATGGATAAAATCGTCGTTTGTGGGATTGATTATATTGTCTAATTTGGAGCGTAAATCTCTTACAATTCTAGTTATATTATGCCTCTGCCCCATTCACACATCTTTGAGCCAACCTTGGATGAATCCTTCATGATTTTATGTCATCAAGAAAACAGAATCTGAAGCATGAGGTCAATAGACTTGAGTACAGATTCATCCTGAAAAGCCAAGCTTTTGATCCAAGCATAATTGTCAAAATCTTATAAAAAGACCATGACATATCCAATAGACATTTTTCCTCAACATCTACCTATGTGAAAGTCATAATTGCAAGATGATAGAAGCTATTTATAGAGCTCATAATTGCAAGATTATAGAAGCTATTGATAGAGCTTTTGTTGTTGGATCAATATATCGCCATCCCATTGAACAAACATATTTTATCTAAAGACATAGGATATCTAAAAATATGGATAAAATCGTCGTTTGTGGGATTGATTATATTGTCTAATTTGGAGCGTAAATCTCTTACAATTCTAGTTATATTATGCCTCTGCTTACAATTTTTATTATATTTAAATCTCTGAAGTTCAGAACTCTAGTTATGTTTAGGCTCGTGTTTCAGAGGCATCATCGTGTGGTCACAAAGATAGGTGAGAATTATACATTGTATAATCTTTACTCTTGATTAATAAAACCTTTTTTTGTCCTTCCAAAGAAAAAAGAAAAAAAAAACTTCTAGTTACATTAGATGTGGTTGTTTATGAAAGTCCGATGTTTCTTGGGGTTTTTATTGAAATCAATATAATTAAATGTTGAAATTGTGGCCGTTCGTAGATGACATATAAATCATGGCCATTTGTTAATTGTTAATGACATATAAATCATTGTCGCTTGTTCGTAACATATAAATCATATTTAGAGGGGAGGGGTATTATTCTGTCTTTTAGAGACCATCAGGTCTATGAGACGTCCTAAAACACAGTTTTAAAATCGAACACATTTTCATGTGATAAGCCCTCGTAATCAAGAGGCTCATCATCAAGCTCTCCCTCTTCCTCGTCACTCATAATATCTTTGGATATCTATACAACCATTTCTCGGACACTGCTAATGTGGCATGACGTAAAAATAATATATATCTATCTATCTCATTTGCAACACATCCATTAGAAAACTTGCAACTCTAGTTGCTGGCAAGCAAAAAAAGGAAATAATATCTACCCTTTTAATCCCAAACATGTCCCGTATAGCTGATAAGCTGGATACCATAATATTACATGTTCCTCATCTTCAACCTTGTTTGCTCCACATACCCTGCATATCCTATGCGCATGCGCTATTTTCATCCACCTCCCAACCTCAACATTGAGGTGGCATACTCAATCTCATCCTACTGATAACATGGCCTTTCTTAATTGATATGTTCTCATTTAGATAGTTCATCTCTTGTAGTGTAGGATTCATCTTTACCCTGTAATGCAACATCTTTATGCCTGGCCTAGAGCCTGATGAACCTGACAGATCAAGTGGGGGACAGATGACCTTTTCCAGCAAATTACCTGTAACAGCGGGTTTAGGCATATGGTTGAACTATTCAGGCATGTTCTAGTATATACCTGAAATATTCCCACCCACCGAGAGTAGCAAGGGTTTGCCCTTCAGGGGCAATCCAAAAAATATACAGTAAAGAGGAGTAGAAAGTTACCATAAAAACTCTAATGTTTTGCTAAAGCTGTCAAAATGCCCCTAGTTTTAGAAGTACTTTTATGAAAATGACCATAACTCTTTTGCAATGATCTAAATGGGAATATGTTATTCAGAAATAAGAGATGTGATCTTTCCACTAAAGCTAAGATCACCTGAATCGGAGTCTGAAGTCACAAGTTATGGTTTTTTTAATACACAAGAAAGTTATAAGAATTTAGGTGGATTTAGAAAACCATAAGTTAAATTTTTAGACTTCAATTCTAGTGATTTTAGTTTCTGTGAAAAGATCTCATCCTCCTCTACAATATATCTGAAGGATACATTTCCATTTAGTTCATTCTAAAAAAGTTATGGTCATTTGCTTCAAAATAGCCTCAAAACCAAGGGCGTTTTGGCAATTTTAGCAAGACATAAGATAGATAGCAGTAAACGAGAAACTCTATACAGAAAAAGTTAACTTTCCTACATAATTTAAGCTAGTAGGAAGCATGAAGCAAAAAGCTAGTTCTCAACCGAAAAATATGAAGAGTTCCATGGTTTTTTTACTGGAAACTTCTTGAGAATTTTTTTCTATATCAAAATTTCTTGATTTTAACAAGTAAGCTACAGGGTTCTTCGGAATTTGTTGCTCACTGATAGATAGATAAATATATTTTTAACGTCCGTAGAAACCCAACTGGGCTATGGGACGGATCTATACGTAGTGCGACTCTGGGCGGCCCTAATCAAAATCGCGGCCCATGCAAGATGCAACATGCATGGCCCAATGGGAAGTACATACGCTAGGGAACTGCCTAGTACGAGGCGTTTCTGGCGGGAAACCGGCAGCGACATCGTCATGAGCGGCGTTAGCCGCGAGCGGCGGCGCCGCTGCCGGTTTCCCGCCGGAAACCTCGAGAACCAGGCAGCTCCCTCACGTAAGCCACCGGCAGTCAAAAATTCCGGCAACAAAAAAAAGGGTATTTTTTCCTTTCTTTTACTTTCCTCCTTTCAGACAGCTATGGCGAACGTCCAGAGTTTCGGCGACGGCGATCTTCGGCGACGGCGATCTTCGGCGTCGGCGAGGCGCTTCTTTCTAAGTCATGTTTTCTGAGCTCCTGGAGGTCGGAGCTCCAGTTTGAGCGAGTTTTTGTTAGATTTGGGGTAGCTTTGGAGCTTGTGTGGTAAATTTTTTGTTTTCTTCTATTTTTCTTCTGTTCTCAAAGATTCAAGATTCTGCTTCTAATATCTTTGATTTTTTATAGGTTTACGGTGGTGTGTATGCAAAAATGGAGCAATCCTGCAAAATCTTGTTCTGTATACCCATTTTTTGCCAAGAATCTCGTGGATCTTCCGGCTGCGGTGGTTGCGTACTGCAGAGCTATTAGCCGGGTCGGATATGGAGAATGGAGGAGTGTGTATTTGTTTATTATGGATAGCAGACTTGAGGATATCGCGTAGCCCACTAAGAAGGGCACCGTTGTCCGCTTCCAGCCTCCTTGCTACTGCTTCATCTTCATGGCCGATTGATTGGGTATTTTGATTCATCTGGGATTTTTTGTTGGTGTTTGTTGGAGGTCTCTATGAATTTATTTCGTCAGCTGCTCCTTGCTGCCTTCTTGTCAAATCTTTACCTCTTACAGTTGAGGTGATGGACGCCCCTTTTCCTGTTTCAATTTTTTGTTCAAAATCTTGTTCTCATGCAAAATCTTGTTCTGTAACACTAAAATTTGTAAGACTGCAATATTTGTAACACTGAAATTTAATACCTGTAACAATGCTGTTGTGAACTTGTGGCGGCGTTGGAAGCGGCGCCGCCTAGAAACCCCCGGGCAAAAATTACCCATTTTAAACAAATAGCACAAAATCTAGGAATTTTTTACTGCCGATAGTTTACGTTATATAAATCTACAAAAGTGCAGGCGTTAGCGAGGCGCGCCAAGAAGGTTAAGGTTAAAATCTTGGTTCGAAAAATTTTTGAACTACTAAAGGAAAATTTCTTGTATTTTATAGAGCAACCTGTTAATTCTTAATTCTTGCCTACAATTTCCTTTAATTTTAAAACCAACAAGCTAATTTCCTATAATTTAATATCTTGCCTACAATTTCTTACAAACTCTAAACCAACAAGCAAATTTGATACTTAAAATCAGATCCACACATCCAAGTACATATTCAATGTAAAGTATACATATTAATGCCCCCCCAAAAAAAAACATGTTTATCTCTACAAGAAATTTATTGCGGCGGCATAGGCCACCGCGAACGTTTCTTTAGTTCCAAACATACGTAATTGGACCCAATGTTAACATGGACAATCTAGTATTGCATTGCCTGCTTAGTACTAGAATTATGTCAGTTCAAAAACTATTTAACTATCTATAATTGTTGTATAGTAGATTTACAAATAAAGTAATAAGAAATAATGAGTACTTGGCATGATAAACTTGATAAAATGTTTGGCATTGACATTTAGCACTTCAGTTTGTATATCTTTAAAAGATCATAAAAAATTTACAAGATAAAAAATAATTGCCGAAGGGTTCAGTTTTATTCTTACTGGCATTATTGTTTTTGTTTTAATGGTTAGCACTATTTGGGAAAAGTACGCAATTCCTCTGCAAATTTTCTAGGCAATTGTTATCATGTTACAAACATAGTTGTTTTCATATACTGGAATTTTAATGCTGTCATCTACAGTTTGATTATGCAAGTTTAACTTTTAATTTTTTGGATCAAACATTATTAACTCCAGAAATAGTGCTTTAAATGGCAAACTTTGTATAATGGCAAGAAGTCGAGCCTTAACAGCGAAATGAACAAAAATTATACACAACAAATTCAACCTGCTGCAAAACAAAGATCATTTAGTTGAAACACTTAAAAAAGCTTGTCTAAAGCCTTTCAACGTAGATTGGATCTGCAACATAGCCACAATAAGGATGTCAACTAAATTAAACAAAAATAAGATGCTTGTATCAAAACAGCCAAGTTCGAACACAGCCATGTTCAAACAAAATGATAGTGATAGCCTTAATCCATGTGCAAACAAAACGACCGTGAAAACCTCAGCCAAAATACTACAAAAACTTGTTCATTGTGGGTGCTAAACTTGCTTTGGTGTGCAAGAAACGCACGAGCTGCCATACATGAAACTTGCTGCAATGTTCCCATCCTGATTCACGTAAGACAACAGAATCATACCTTGAATGTGGCACTTTGTCATGCGCAGATTGTGGCGTTTCATGTTCTACAACCATATGTGTAGTCCAGCCCATCATGCTAACGTATAACAAATTTGAGAAAAAATTGGCAGATCAATAGAAGCAACCTAGTGCAAGCAATGAAGTTTATGATCACAAGGTGGGCCTTAGCTTCTGCCAGCCCACTGGTGATATAAACACTGCCACATAAATTGGCTCGCTCTACAAGCAGATGCCTGAGCTAGAGCAAACACAAATTACAATAGAGCTTATCACCATGGATCCACAAACAGATTAAGGATTTACTATAAGCAAGAAACTAGACATCAAAATGCACAAGCTAACCTGCTTGCGATCAGTTGAAGAGCGTAGATTTAAAGGACATGCCACATAAACAATCGAATTTACCTTTCAGCGTTGTGAGGCTTATTGGCTGGCCGTGGGTTTTAACATAACTTTCAAATGCAAGCTCTATCTTTGCAGTAGGAGTATCCACTGGAAAGATCAAGGAAAGACCTAAGAATATTGCTAGGCACACAATTTTCAGAATCCTACTCTAAATCGCCCAAATATGGCAAAATTCATTTGCTGTTCTAATTTTACAACAGCATAAAAAGAGGGCCATAACTTTAGCAAATAAACTCTGTTTCTCAAGCATGCACATCAACTGGAAAATGAATGATCTACGAAAGTTGCTAGGTACATATTGTGTAAACATGTCAAATAAACCAGAATGTTTTTAAATCCAACTTCTCCTTTATGAGGAATGTTGTACATACTTGGCAAAAAGAATAACTCAAAGGGTCTCGTTTTCTATATACAGATGCTCTTTTGAAATGTGGCTGATAAGACAAACAAGCATATGTGCCATTATTGCATCATAAAAATTTAAAAACCTCTTCACATAAGCACATGCTTAGCACATCCTGAATATATGTATGAGAACAGAAAGTATTGAAGGCGACAATATATGCAAAATGGCACAGAATCAAATAGTGAAGAACATTTCAGAGAAAATAAATGGCCTCTACAGAACAGAGACACAACATAACATGCAAACACATTCATTTTTTACCTAAAAATAGCAGAATTGCTTTTAGAGCTACATAAAGTAAAGAATGGAAAGAGCATTTATCTCAAGCATGCAGATATGGTACAGCACATCCCCCTTTTTTTTGTTACTATATGTTTAATTCAAATGCAAAAACCTGATTGAGATGGACGTCTTCATCATCAAATCCTTGAAAGTCCGTAGTAGAAATGACTGTGCTGCTTCCAGCTCCATTGTTGAAGGATTTTCCGGATTTTTCTGAACCTTCCGTTATTGTGAAAGCTCCAAGAATGAACAGCATTAAGAAATTGCCGAAACGTCTAGATCTAGACGTTGCAAGACAGAGATGATAAGATTCTAGCCTTTGCAAACTAAGCAAGATCAATATTCTAGGGCAGAGAAGAAACTAACTAAGAGCCAGCTCCAGCAAAAATATAGAGCGACATAGAGAAATTGTTGTTTAGCAGGAGCACAAGCATTTAGTTCGATTTATTTGCTTAAAAACAAATCATGCTAGTACTATGCTATTTTTAAGAAGAAGCACTGCTTTCTCACGTAATCATAAATATAATGATATCCTATTTGTTTTAAGGAATAATATAACATGATTAATCTGTCAGAAAATAAAAATTCCCCATTCACACATCTTTGAGCCAACCTTGGATGAATCCTTCATGATTTTATGTCATCAAGAAAACAGAATCTGAAGCATGAGGTCAATAGACTTGAGTACAGATTCATCCTGAAAAGCCAAGCTTTTGATCCAAGCATAATTGTCAAAATCTTATAAAAAGACCATGACATATCCAATAGACATTTTTCCTCAACATCTACCTATGTGAAAGTCATAATTGCAAGATGATAGAAGCTATTTATAGAGCTCATAATTGCAAGATTATAGAAGCTATTGATAGAGCTTTTGTTGTTGGATCAATATATCGCCATCCCATTGAACAAACATATTTTATCTAAAGACATAGGAGTAGAAGGTGTAACTACTTTGTCAGATTGTTTTCCTATATTGTTCTCTTCATCGCTCAAAACTACAATTCCTCCTCTCCCTAAAGTCCTCCTCTCCCTAAAGCACTGGGTTCACCAGATATAATAATTGAAACAGACAACAAACGGTGGGAAATGTTGCAGCCATTTGCCATTACCTTGCCAGATCGCCTTTAGCAACCACTTTAGCTCTTCCAGGTAAGTTCTTTCTTCCTACAGCTTGTTCCATCAGATCATATCACACAAAATCTCTAACACAAAGTTACAGTTGTGCTGGTGCCAGTCTACTAACTCTGTAGACTGGATCTTTGATGGCAGAGACAAATCCCTGCTTTGCTGATACAATATCAAAGAATTTTAACAATTCTGGAAGAGACAAAACTTTTGTCTCTTCCCACAAAACAATGGCGATAAGGGATAGAAGCGCTCCATTATTATATTGATTTAAAGGGTTTAGGCTTAAATGTGAGAAGGCCAGTAGGCAGTAGGCAGAAGGATTGAGACCTATTACAGCTATGTTCACGAAGTTTTCAAGAGTATCAAGAGCTTACAGGCCAAGCCCGGCAAGCTATGGAGAAAATGAATCAACAAAACCTAACAAAATATACATTGATGAAGACATAGAAACAGGGGAGAAAAACCATGAGTGGAAGGAGGGGAAAGTTTACGCAGCCACCTATTATGATGCATGCAGAAAATTCGACCCTGCAGGATCTGAACTTGGAGCATCCGGTGGCGATCTTCCAGCACTTTGTACAGCAGAAAGTCGCTTAAAAGGCGAGGGCCGAAAAAGCACAATAGAAAGCTGCGACCTGCTACAAAAAGGGCTGGATGCCATAGCCAAAGGGACACAGCACAAAAAACACGAAATTTTTTGTTACCTGGGTTATGGCGGCGGTGAGCATTTGCAGAGCATACCCTGGCAACCGTCTACCATCCACGGCCTCCAGCAGAGCATTGGAGACAGGCAAATTAGTCCACAGACTCTAAGGAGGAGTGTGGGCTTGGCAATTAAATCCAACCAGTGTTCACATTGGTATGGTGTCGGTTCTAGTTGCTTGCCTTGAAAGGCAAGGAACTTTGGATATCTGATCCCGATGGTGCTCAAGAATCTCTCTCGGTTGCTTGAAAGGAAAGCTTCTCAGCAAAAATCAACACCTTGCAAACGTCTGTCGTTTTCAAGATTTTTTGATGCAATCAAGGTCGCTTTCATACCCATTCGATGCAAGCTGGAAGAATTTTGACTGTCAAGTGAACTGCAACCAACAGCCGTTGAAGAAGGGGACGGTTTGGATAAGTGCCCCGGTGACACGAATATGCCGAAGAATCATTGTATAATATTTGTACATGTTTAGAAATAGCAAAACAGTTGCAGCAGCTATAAATGGGTCCTGCGTAACTTCAATCTCATGTTGGAATACAGCCATTTCTAGAATAGATGTCTGGTTCTTGTCCTTTCGGCTCCAAAATGCGATGTCTTTTTTCAAGTTGCCATTGGATTTACCTAAATAAAATAAATACCATATATTAATAAGTATATATCTTGCAACAACAACAGGCATCCAATAAAGGAACAACATGCATCCAATTATATCTAGAAATCCATTCAAGAAAATATCACAAGTTCAAAATATGGCATTCAGATTGTAAAACAAATGGCATGAGCTAGAAGAACATTGGCTCACCTCCTCCTATTAAAACTTTGAATTGCAAAATTAATCAGCTCCTGTCACTGCAGTAAAAAAGGGTACATCAATATGAAATGGGTACTTTATGGGTACGACAGTCATTTAGAATTTAGCATAGTCTAATAAATGCTAAGAAATCTAATCATAAATTTGCTTCAAATGCACACATTTCAAAAACTTACAAATATTTGGCTATTTTCCCATAGATAAAACTTGTGAGCTCAAGTGATAGTAGGGAAAATAAATTAATGCCCATAACTTTATGGGCACAACCGTCATCTCATTTTAGAGTTTTACATGTGCAGACTAGGTCTAATAATATTCAATCTTAGCAATCATAAATTTCCTACCCAACCTAAAACTGATACCATATAGCATATGCCCATATCTCAGAAGCTCATAAATATTAAGCCTTTATAACGGGTCAGAACATGGCTGATATTTTAAAGCAAATGGCAGGACTAAACTAACATGAGTTGCTCACCTTCTCTTAGTAATTCTTAAGATTTCCCTTGCAAAATCGATCTGTTCTATCACCTACAGTAGACATGGATACACTAATAATGTAGCAAAATAGAGAAAAAAACAATGGAAGAAATACCAATAACATTTCTGGCCCAGCTTTTAAAGAGGGTCCAGACCAGAATAAGGCATCAAGCAATGGCATGACCTATAAGAACATAGGTTTCTCACCTCCTAAAAACCAATAAACATTTCTGGTCGAGCTTTTGCAGCGGGTCCAAAACAGGGCATTCCTAGAAGAACATGAGTTGCTCACCTCATATTAGAACTTGAGATTTCCCTTGCAAAATCAATTTGTTCCTCTCACTGCATTAGTAAACATTAGTAACCAGATTACACCAATATAAGATATAACAAAATCAGAGGCACCTTTTGTAATGCTGGAAGCCATTGCATCGAATTTATCTGGGCATAAGAGAGTAAAAAATAGACCTGGCCTCTCTTTTAGCAGCAGCGCAATTTCTAGAAACCGATGGCAGTGGTAGACCACATTGGATACATATTCTAGCCTTCAAAGATTACCAAATGAAAGAAAAAACCAAATGAAAGAGATAATACACCCAGCATGTAAAACTTGTGCTAGATAGCTAGACAATGCTGCTCTCACTAAATGATGCAGTGTTGCTTTCTAGATTTTAAAAATGCCATTGCCTCCAGCCAGCTATCCTATAATCGATCCTTCCTTCCTCCTCCCTTCTCCTGCTGCACCTGCAAGCCGCCCACCATGATGGAAAACAGTGTGTGCCGAGTTCCTAGGAAGACTAGCATCCTACTTGTTGAAATCAAGAATTTCCGATAGAGGAAAAAAATTCCAAGAAGCTTTCCGGTCAAAATCCGTGGGTTTCTTTATATTTTTCCGGATGAAATCTAGATTTTCATAGGCCCCTTCCGCCTAGCATAAATTATACAGGAAATATACTTGTTGGGCTTTTAGAGTTTGTCCCACGCTGATGGAAAATTTGGAAAACAGAGGGAGAAGCAGAGCTAATGAGCTAATCTTGGACGGAGGAGCAGTAGCTGGCAGCCCTGTTAGCGCCGTCCTCTGTAGTCCTAGGTAAAAGCGGAATTGGTGTCTCGTGAAAATGCCGATAAAAAAAATTAAATTTCTGCCTCTTAAACTGTCCCACGTGTATTTTCCTAAGAAGGTAATTTTTTTTATCGGGAGTGGATCCGCGAATTTTTTGGTAACAAGACTTTTTCTAATTTTGTGCGGTAGCTCTTAGGGTGATTTTCCACTAGAGTGGTGTCTCATATTTTAGGCTTTTCTATTGGGCCACATAAGCAAATAAGAAAGAAATGATTTTCTACTTTTAAAAATAAGACACGTCCCATTTAGGTTTGGATAGGTTCGGTTCCTCCTTTTAAGGGGAATGGAGTCTTATTTTATACCGGGGGATTTCCCCCGGTATAAAATAAGACAGTGTCACATATATTAAAAATATCATTAAAATAAGACATGTCTTATTTTTTTTGGGTTTTCCACTAGAATTTTGATGGTGTTTTATTTTATGACACCTTATAGTGGAAAAACAACTTTAATTTTATGTGTCCTATTTTTTGATTTGGAGTCATAAAGGGTGTCATATCTCAATGTGACAGTCTTATTTTATGACTACAGTAGAAAATCACCCTTAATTCCGGGGAATTTCCCGAACCAACAGAGATCATCGGGCGATGGAGGTAGCTACAGATCTGTGGGGGGCTACAGATCAGTGGGGGCGCTCTCTTAGTGAAGTGTGTTACAGCATGTTCGATCCAATGCAGGACGATTTTTGTGGCAAGGTCCATGAAGTACTCACTCCTTTCCTCCCCGATGATGAACAGAAAGAGTTCAAGAACATGACACCCAACAAGCGGGCTGTGGTAGCGCTCTACTACGACTGCCACATGAACATTATTCCAGGACCCAAGATGCTCCATTTCGAGCTTTTTGGGTTTTCGAGGCTTGACAAAAGTGGACATAGCTACCTCGTTGGACTGCTTCAAGGTATGTTTTTTCACATGAGGAACTGCCCAATTCAGGAGTTTCTGGAGGCGTTTGAAGCTCGGAGGCTGCGCGAGTTGATCGAGGTAAAATTCTCTACCCTTCCAGCAGAATCTAGGGGTGGCTATTATAATTCCTGGTTTGTGAATAACAAGGAGTTCTTCGACACCTTGGCACCTGCTGGGCCTGTGAAGAGATGCAAGGTGTGTGATAAAGAAACTACTAATCACTGTGCTAGATGCAGAAAGGTGTGGTATTGCTCTAAGGAACACCAGAAAGAAGATTGGAAGGAACACAAGAGAGTGTGTAGCAGTTAAAGAAGTTGTGTTGTTTTACAATAATAATAGCTTTCAACAAGCAGGCTATCTGCACTCGAAGTATCTAAAACGACTTAGTATATTTAGAATACAAAGCACTTTTGTTTTTTTAAATGCTCTTGTCAGCAACGACTGCCTTAGCATTTATCACCAATATATATTGCAGGTCTTCAACCAGCTTAGAGCGGGTCGTCTTAGTATTTCTCAATTAGTCTTCACATGTAACTCTTTCTCTTTTATCCTTTCTGTTCATTCATTTGACTGAAGAATGTATGTTTTTACTTTTGTGGCCTGGTTCTTAACAAGTGTTTCTGTGGGACAAAATTAGCTCCTGATCCATTCATCTCTAATGAAACTTTCCTCTTCTTGGCTTATGCACCTTTTACATAGGTATAGAGACGTGTGTCCAGGAAACTAGTCCTGCTGAGATCTAAAATTTGGATGAAAATATCGCTGGAAGGATTCGATATTCGTCATAACTCATGTTTACAGTTGTAGTTATATCTAAGCTTCTGAAGTTCAACACCGTCTGTCATGTTCATTTCCTCGCTCATCTACTGATTGATTTATGTCACCAAAAGTCATTCTATCATCTGATAATATTGCTCAGGTTGAATGCTGATTAAACATGCATCACAAGGCTCCCAAAAATGAACTACCATATAAAAATAGTATCAAATAATCTAAAAACCATGATAGACGTGGTTTTTTATACAAGAATTTATTTGATAGCAGAAAACCACATGCTATAGTGGTTTATCAAAATGATAGTGGTTTACAACATGGTTATTGATATCAGTTACTAAATAAGATAGTGGTTTGCTAAAACTAGTTGTAGCTTATGAGATCATTTCAATACAAACTAAAATTAGTAGTGGTTTTTTAAAACTAGAAAAGCTATCTTAAGATCTCTAAATGAATAATGGGATGATTGAAGATCAATACAGTGTGTTTAAGAACCATGGATGACAATATAGTCCTTGCAACCACTAATGATTTAGCTGGAAATAAGAAGTCTATTCCTTGTCTTGTCAGTGCCCTTGAATGCCTTATAAAACTGAGATGATAGATACCCTGCTAAAGTACACCAACCCAGAGCAACAACATGATTGGCGGGTGAAAGAATACCTAGTAATTCAGATTTATAAATTACTCATATATCGCATTTCATAATAATAATAAATCAACATGTATGTATCCCTGCAAGCAGAAAAAACAAAAAAAACAATCCTTATATAAATAACCCAAATTTTTGTAAATTTTTGATCATTTGTTGCAATGACATAAATAATGTTAACAACTAAAGCAAATGTTCTACAAGACTCTTATATTGGATGTTGTCACAAGACTTACCATCTATATCTACCTCGTGGATTTAAGGTTGTAAACCCGTAAAACGCATTTGTCATGAAATCCAACACCTGATCCTCCTTATTTAGACTATGAACATTCTTTTACAATAGAAGCTTAATTGATATAGTTCGCAGCTTCACTTATTTAGTACTAGTCTAGTCCCCCATGGCAGTGGAGATGCTATTTGCTTCTTCTAAATTTTATCCAGAGTGTTATTCCTCATGCTAAATTTTATTCCGGAAAGGCGAACATGGACATCGATGTCCTGCATTTGGATTGTGTGGGCCTGCGTCTCTGCTACCAAGATGGAGAGCATGAGGCAAGTGTGATTGTGGAAGTTGGAATTTTGGATGCACCGTTCTTTCCAATCAGCAATCTTCATCTGATTCCATCAACATCTGTGCATAGAGTAAGAAGGAATTCTACAAATATTGCAATCTAGTAGAAGGCAAAACGAAGATGCTGGATTCAAAGCCAAAGTCTAGGCTTCCCTTGAGAACAATTGTTACATCTAACTGGTCTTCCTTGGGATCCCAGAGGCCTTTACAGGTTTTCCCAGAATTCGCAGAGCTTATTCATTGGATTGTCGCCCTGACACTTTATCTCTCATTGAACGAGTGTAGCCAAACATTGTGTATAGGCCATTTGATGGTTGTGAAAAGATGTAATGTACTATTATAGTCTTTCTGTTTTTAGAGTGATTATCTAACCATTGTCTTGTAATTTATGTGATGTAAATATCGTGCGTTGGAATCATTGTGTTTTGTTAATGTCAATTTGTACCATTGAAAGTTTATTTGGGGTTGAGACATTAAGAATTCGAGGCCTTTGATAGGGAATATTCTCCCCATCAATGGCCCACAATAAAAGATAGAAACATCCCATTAACTTGCCCATATAACTTGCCTATATCCTAGAAATTTTGTAAGGAATGAATATGAAACGAAAATAGCGGCAAACTTGGTTCGGGAAATACCGAGGTTAAGCCCATGCGTCCAACAAATTCTCTAAATTCACATGTATAAAAAAAGTAGATGGATGTGGGCCCATCCAACTTTTTTGACGTTATAGGAAAATTGAAGGGGACAAAAATGTTGACGTAAAAGTCTCTTGCCCTTTTTTCATTTCGGATTCCTCATGAGATATCATTTACTCTTGACAGCCCAGAAATGCAAGCGTAAGGTCTTTGGCATAACGTGAAGGCGGGTTAGATGCAATCCGGTGGTAGAAACATCGTAATTGCAAGTAAAACAAGAGAATCGGGGTAGAAACCTGCAGAATCGCAAGTAAAAACCCGATCTGTTAAAGTAAAAATAGAGAGCCAAGTTTTGCTTGGCGTTCAAAATTTTAGGCAACATTCTTTAAAAGAAACATTGCCATGTGGGCGTCGTGGTTGGCTCTCGTGGCTTGGATAAGTTGGATTGCATCTAACCCGCGCCTTTACGGTTCGGGAAATATTTTACATGTCATAGGAAAATTTCCTACAACTTAGGAATCAACATATCTACTATTTTTTCCAGCCTAAACTTTCCCGCAATACATCGCGAGGAATCCACGAAAAAGTGGGCAAGAGCATTTTTTGTCTGCAAATGAAGCGTTTTCATATAGGCAATCCTATATATCCTAAAAGTTTTATAAAGAATGAATATGAAACGCAAATAACGGCAAAAATGAAGCGTTGAACAAAGGGTTTAAACGTTTATTTTTCCTCTTCTATGGCGCAACGACGGCCTTCTTATGGCTATGGCGCTCATCATCCGGCATACTCTAGGCAAGTATTTTGTTCCTCCTTCCAATTCCTTTTGATTTTTCCTTCCAGATTGACTAACGGAACCGCTTTGTTTGAAATATAGGAACTTCTTTGGGATGGAATGATTCGGTGAAAGCGCTTGGGCAATGGCGATGAGGGCTCAAAGATGCGGCAATGGCGGATGAGGGGCTCGGCATGCGGCAATGGCGACGCAGGCGCCAAAGATGCGGCAATCTCTTTGCGGTGATATCGAAGTCTTAGGCAAATCCAAGGCATGCTCGTCTTTCCTTTCTTTTCTTTTGGGTTTTAATCTTGGCCGATTCATTGCTCTGATTTCTATTTAAATGTGGGAAAATGCTCGATCTGTGAATCCTTGATGATTTGGAACTTTTTTTGGAAACCCACCTTCTTTATTTAAGACTCGCTCTCGATCTCGGGTATGGCATAAACCGTGAGCTATACATGTAAGCTTTTGTCGCCTTGATTTTTTTCTCGACTTAAATTTTCTTTTGCAAATTCCGGGTTCCAACACGATGTTGGCGATGTGGATAAGCATCCTTCTACACTATTACATTTTTACATATCTCCTTTTTGCTCCCAAATAACCGTTTTATTTGCATGATCACGCCTCCTTACAATGGGTTATGGCGAATAAATTGGAACTTGCTCATCCGTAATTTTAACGCCAACATCTGCGAACACACAGCTTATGGTCTCCATTTTTTTGGCACATCCCAAGGTATCTCGCACCCTTTCCATTTGATACTTTTTAGCTCTGCTGTTTTCGCGTCAGGGGGGTTGAAATGTATGTCCAACTTTATTTACTAAGCATCCGTGGTTCTCGTTCTCTTGAAAGACATTGTTAATTTGGTGTCGGAAACTTGCCACGACCAAATGCCTTGTTTCACTATTGTTTGTCTAGAGAGGAATCTTTGAAAGACACTTTGCTATATCCTTTGCCAAATGCCTTGTTCCACTATTGTTTGTCTGGAGAGAAATCTTTGAAAGACAATTTGCTATATCCTTTGCCAATTTTTGCTTAATAAAATTGTAGCTATATCCTTTGCCAATTCTTGCTTAATAACATTCTAGAAGTTGTTCTTAGCGAAATGCTCTAGAATGCTGTATTCTATGGGTCTATATGTGATGAACAACCTGGATAATCATTATAGCGGTGTGGTCTGGAAGGACCAGGGTATAGTCTGGCTAACTTAGTTTACCGTTCTTTCCTTGTTGAATTAACGAAGTCAATATTGTGGCAGGGAAATGAAATAATATTGTGGCAGGGAATGAACTATGGAAACTTAAGTGGTTGCATGGTTATTATCACGAAAGTTCGCACGAGAAAAAATATTGGAGGTATAAATCATAATTCCTAGTGTAAGGGAGCCAAAGTTAATGGGCTATTGATGCGGTTATTTTCGATCCTTGAATGGTTTTGCTAATCTCTTCTAGCAGCTGCCCTTATTTAGCAATTAGTTGAAAATAGGTAGTGGGTAATTTCCTTATTTAAAATACTTCACAAAGTGTTTCCTTACGCTACCCAAAACTAATAAGGGTTAAGAGTGACTAGTCATTATGTTTGTGGAAAAATGGAAATATCAGGGTTCAAATCCCTGGGCACCGTGATTTTAATAAATCAATCATTAATGCTTAGATAAAAAAACATTTGAAGGTTTGATATAAAAGCTTGCATCAATATGCTTAATATACTGAATATACTGCATATAGATTATGCCTTTTAGTAGTGTGAGAATTTCTTAATTTGTTATAGAAATCAACCTCAATTCCATATCACAAAACATTGAATGTTTTATGGAGAAACTCATAATAATTATGTATTCATATTGGCAATGATTTTCAAGTTGAGTATGCCTTCTTATATTTGGTAAACCAATATAAGTATATTGTCCAAAGCATGCAAGCCCTTGCTATCTTCGTGGCAAAACCATTACCATTTAACCTATAATTTTTATAAAAAATTGGCACACTTCAATGCATGGAAGAACATTGATTTCTATGACAATGTAACTAGATTGCATATTCAATCAAAACAAATTTTGTTACTGGTTTATGGTCTATAATAGTAATTCTACGGCACATCCAAAACACAGTAATAAAGCACTATTATCAACTAAACAAATAAACCACCATAAAGAACCATGAGGGTGAACAGTGGTAACAAACTAGAATAATAAACCATAACTAGGAACCATGCTATATAACTGGCAGCGGTTATTCAACACATTAACCCACTTAGTAATATCACTTTATTTTAGTGGTTTCATGTAAAAACTATTGTGAAAAACTGGTAATGATTATTTTTTGGGGGCCTTGTGCATGACATGTACTATTGACAGAGATGCTGTGATATGCTGCATGCATGGTAATTAAGCACATGAAGAGTGATCTAGCAGACAAAGCTCGAAGGTTAGGTTGAGTTTGATTTGTGCTGGATCCTATGTCAAATTCGGTGAATCTGAAGCATTTCTTTGTGACAGATGCAAATGCCTGCATAACTTGAATTAGTCTTGCACGTGAAATAACTTGACTAGTTCTGTCATGGAAACCTTTGATTAGAATGTAAGCAAGGTGCCAAAAGTTAGAAAGATAACAATATTTGGCATCAAGAATGGTTTTTTAATTGGTCTTGGCCTTTGTCCTTCCTGATGATTAGATTGTGCTCTTCTATAGTCGCTGATGATGCTTGGCCTGGTTCTTACAATGATGGCAGTGTTTTTTTTTTGGGACAAAAAGAGGTGCTTGACCATTTATCTCCAATTAAACTTCCTTTCACATAGGGCATGTTATTGTAGAGCTTATAATAATGGCATCTTATATTATAATGTTGTGTAATGGACCGCACCCTAAATCGGACGGTCGAAGATTTGATTGACCAATGGTGGAGATGATGTGTGCGTGTCTTCAACTAAAATTTCATCTTGACTATGGCTTCAATATGAAAGGGAAAAGGAAAAAGGAAAAAGGAAAAGGAAAAGGAAAAGGGAAAAGGGAAAAGGGAAAAGGGAAAAGGGAAGGGAAAAGGAAAAACGATGAAAGGGAAAAGGGAAAAGGGAAACAGAAAAGGGGAAGGGAAAAGGAAAAACGATGAAAGGGAAAAGGGAAAACTATGAAAGGGAAAAGGGAAAAGGAAAAGGGAAGGAAAAGGAAAAAAAGATGAAAGGGAAAAGGGAAAACGGAAAAGGGAAAATGGAAAACTAAAAGGGAAAAGGGAAAAGGGAAAAGGAAAAGGGACGGGAAAAGGAAAACGATGAAAGGGAAAAGGGAAAAGGGAAACGGAAAAGGGAAGGGAAAAGCAAAAAATTATGAAAGGGAAAAAGGGGAAAGGGAAAAGGAAAAGGGGAAAGGAAAAGGAAAAAACGATGAAAGGGAAAAGGGAAAATGGAAAATGGAAAACGGAAAAGGGAAAAGGGAAAAGGGAAAAGGGAAAAGGAAAAGGGACGGGAAAAGGAAAACGATGAAAGGGAAAAAAAGGGAAAAGGGAAACGGAAAAGGGGAAGGGAAAAGGAAAATGATGAAAGGGAAAAGGGAAAAGGGAAAAGGGAAAGGAAAAGGAAAAACGATGAAAGGGAAAAGGGAAAAGGGAAAAGGAAAAGGGAAAAGGAAAAAGGAAAAGGAAAACGATGAAAGGGAAAAGGGAAAAGGGAAAAGGGAAGAGGAAGAGGGGAAGGGAAAAGGAAAAACGATGAAAGGGAAAAGGAAGAGGGAAGGGAAAAGGAAAACGGATGAAAGGAAAAAAAGGGAAAAGGGAAACGGAAAAGGGGAAGGGAAAAGGAAAAACGATGAAAGGGAAAAGGGAAAAGGGAAAAATGAAAAGGAATAAAGGAAAGGTAAGAGGAAAAAGGAAAGAGAAGGAGAAAAGGAAAATGGAAAGATAAAAGAAAATAGAAAAAGGAATAGAATAGGCGAGGGGGAAAGGGAACTAAAAAGAGCAATCAGCGAGAAGGGTAAGAAGTAAAGGTGAGAAAAGGAGAAAAGGTAAGGGAAAATAAGAAAAGGTTGCAAAAGTCTATGGGAAAAGAAAAGTAAAAAGGAAAAGAGAGGGGGAAAAGGGAAAAGAGAACTTGGGAAAAGGGAACGAGAAAAAAGAGAAAAAATGAAAGGGCGTGAAAAAAGGGGAAAAGAGAAAGGGTGAAGAAAGAGAAAAGGAAAGCAAAAAGAGCACGAGAAAAAAAAAGGAAGAGGGAAAGGATGGAAAAATGAGGAAAAGGTAGGGGGGGGGGAATTAGAATAGACAAAGGGTAGGGAGCAAGGAATAGGAAAAGAGGAAGGAGAAAAGGGCAAGAGAAAAAGGGAAGAGGGAAAAGGGTGAGGAAATAGAAGAAAGAAAGGAAAAAAAGAGTATGGGAAAGGGAAAAAAAAAAGAAAGGAAAAGAAAGGAGAAAGTGGAAAGGGGAAAAGGGGGAAGAAGATGGGGAAAGAAGGAAAAGGGTACATAAAAAAAGGTTGAGAAAAGGGAATGGAAAGAGGCATATGAAAAGCTTAAAAGGAAACCGGGAAAGGGAAAATGTAAAGGAAGGGGAAAGAGAAAGGAAAGGGAAAAAGGGAACATCGCAAAGCAAAAGGGTGGGGAAAGTATGAAAAGGGAATGGAAAGTTGAAAGGAAAAGGGAAGCGGAAAAAGGAGAAGGGAAAGCAAAAAGAGCATGAGGAAAAGAGGAGAGAGAAATGGGAAAAGAGATGGGGAAAAGGGCACGTGATCAAGAGGAAGAGGGTGGGGAAAGGAAGAAAAGGGCACATGAAAAGGTAAGCAAAAGAGAACAAAAAAAATGCATGAGAAACGGGAAAGAGAAAAGGAAAAGGAAAAGGAAGAGGAAGGGGAAAAGGAAAGGGAAAGAGAATAGTGGAAAAATGGGAAGAGCGGGGAAAGATAAAAAGGAAGGGAAAAAGCTGATAAGAAAAAGAGAAAGAAAAAAAGGGAAAGGGGAAAGGGAAGGCAAAGGGAGGGAGAACGGGGTTAGAAAAAAAAAAGGGAGAATAAAAAAAGAAAGAAATTAAAGGTTCCTACAATACAAATGCCAGGACACCAACATTACCAGTTCCAACAAACCTTATTATTTCTAGGTCTCCAACATTGCCAGTTCCAACCTGTGCCCAGCAACGCTGGGCACCTTAACTAGTGTTATTAGATTTACGTGGATGAAGAATCCACATCACTTTCTTTATTGTTCATTTTCGTATGATTTCGGACCTTTAGATGATGGGAGATTCCATGGAATCTCCAACATCAAAGGTTGTTTTTTTGAGGTCTGTTTTTTTGACGTTTAATTCTCCTGATCAATCAATGGTGCAGCAAAAGCACCCCGACCAACACTCACAAGAGCAAATTAATAGACACGACCATAGCCCGCACCATTTCATGCAACCACCACCATAGCTTGCACCATAGCTTGCCACGGGTCACAACTACTTACCGAAGCCCTTGAATCCAACCTGAAGACCAAGGCCATGAGGCCGCAGCGAAACCAAGCAGAATCAATGAGTACAATCGGCGGCGTAGATCGGCCAGAATAGACAAAACAAAGACTACTTGCAGCAGATTCGAGCATTTATTTAGTGCTAGTGCACTTTAAGATTTTGAAATTGCACAAATAAAAATGATGAATTCGTGGTATTCTACCATAGCCACTCACCCGTTCCTTTATCTAATTCAAGTCTGCCATAGCCATCTCTTCGATAAAAGCTTTACTATACCAAACGGTCAAGTAAAGATTAGACCGTAGTGTTCACTGCAGTAGCTTTAGAAAATGGGCGGCCTTGACAGGCCCAAAGTATTCGTCATGGCTACTACATCATGTCCACGATATCTGGCTTTCTAATTCCGGCCGAATCGTATCCCCTTCTTTGACCATTCACACAAAAACCTCTGCAAATTAACTCTTGACATTAAGCACCTCTCAATCTCAGTATTTATACGAAACAAAATACAATACTCCCCAATAATCATATGCCCAATGAATGCGTGATTACGTCGCCAAAATTTCTCGTTCCTATGATTCTTGCAGTGGTTTAGCGAGAAAAGGGGGATGGAATTGAAGTTAAGAGCAAATTTGATTTGAAATCGAAGGTTTTAAAATAGAATATCCTGCCAGATCATGACCTTTGCTGGAAGATCGGCCTCAGAGGCTGCTTTGTGGGCGGCCATATTCTTGCTGGGTTGAAGCAAGCGAAGTGCAGGAGCACAATCCGGCCTACTTGCTTCGGAGTTTTCCAAGAATTCCTAAGGCTTCGCAGGGGCTATTCCTCATCCTTTTTTTTCGCCGAAGCCTAGTCGAAGCATGCTCAAATTCGCAAACAGGCACAATGGTTCGGGAGAGGTTTGGCGAGGCTCCGGTCTTCAGTCATTTGGATTGCTTCCTCTATATGGACAAAGCAAGTACATAGATGAGCAAAGCGGGCGGCAAACATGAAGATATCCTCTTCGTTGGTTTGTGTACAGGTGTCGAAAAGGTGTCCGTCCCAAGATACAAATCAAAGATGAACAAATTCAATGTGGAGCATTTTGTTTTATGCTATCCGTTGTTTTTAGCAGTGCCATCGATGCTATTGATATGACTTCCGGTGAGGTTGAAGGGATTTAGGCCTTCTTTAACCCTAGTTTCTCAGCCATATCATCTTTGTGTTGGATTGTTTTAGGCTGAGCAAGAGATCGTAAATTCACGCTATCTGAAACTTGTTGCTAGAAGCACTTTGAGTCCTGAATTCGTATGAGCTGGTGTAGACGTCTTTTGCACATTGTGATTAAATGAAAGCATCTTTTGTTTGCATACAGGTTTACAGGTTTGTGTTGCTTTGACTCTGTGTTGGTGCGGCTGTCATGGATTCTTATTGGTGTACGTATACGAAGCATATGGGGAGCGCGTTCATATACGGGGGTGTGAGATGTAAAGTCTGACACCCTTGATTTGGCATATTCTGACGACTATACCTTAATCCAATGGACATAAAAAACATTAACACATAGAGGCATTAACACATGTAAGTTAAAAGGAATACCCTCTAGTAATACACAAATGATCGTGCAAAGTTTATTGTAGAGAGGAAACTAGACTAGTAGAATTGCTAGGATCCAAAATATGGATAAAATCGTCGTTGGTGGGATTGGTTATATTGTCTAATTTGGAGCGTAAGTCCTACTTACAATTCTAGTTATATTATGCCTCTACTTACAATTTTTATTATATCTAAATCTCTGAAGTTCAGAACTCTAGTTATGTTCAGGCTCCTGTTTCAGAGGCATCATCGTGTGCTTACAAAGATAGGTGAGAATTATACATTGTATAATCTTTACTCTATTGAAACTAAGCAAAAAGTATACAAAAGACTAGAACAAAGGAAGTAATCCCAAAGACTCAAGTGATGTATTAAATATGAACACATATATAAGTACATAGAAAAATGCATGCCTTTAGGCATGTGCATATCTAAACTTGGAAGAGCCAAGTTTAGTTGAGAGCCCAACGTGGCATCTCAATACCCCCCCTGCAATGTTGGTCTCTCAATAAAAGAGAACCAAAAAATACAATATATAAAATGTCATATACAATTACTCAGAAGGTGACCAAGGATGCACACACCAAACATCCCCCTTGCAACCTTGGTCATATGCCCGGATTAAAAAAACCTTTTGTGGGAATCAAAAGGAAGAACCGTGGCACCCTTCAAAACAAAACTAAGTAGAAGATTAACTGCAAATGCTAACAAAGCACGCACAGTGGCAAGACGCACTACAGGCGAGAATGTTTCATGATAATCAACTCCAGCAATTTGAGAAAACCCTTTTGCAACCAACCTTGCTTTAAATCTGTCAAAAGTACCATCTGCTTTAGTTTTAACTCGAAAAACCCACTTACATTTTATAGATTTACAACCAGAAGGAAGAGGTACTAAATCCCAAGTGCCTTTACTTATCAAAGAATGATATTCAGCATCCATTGCTTGTTGCCAATGTTCACGTTCATTAGAATTTAGAGCATCATGAATAGTAACAGGCTCAGTAATAGACACGAAAGTATAATAATCACGCAAAGTAACTGGAGGACGCCGTCTACCCGGGGGATGCACCTATTGTATAGAGGGTATGCCACCTGCGTGCAAGGGGTCGGCAAAAACCCCCTTTTATACGCATTTGAATTTTTTCAGAAACCCCCTTTCCAGCCACATACGGTACCAAAATCGCCCTAAAAACGCCAAAAAGCTACCCCTAGGTACGAGTATATGTACAGTTTAAGGGGAAAACAAACCCTTTTGGGTCACTCGCATGGTTTGTACGGCCAAAACTATATGAACCTCCCTTGGCCGTCTAGTAATACGAGTGTCATGAAATTCTTGTTGAGACATAACTCTAGAGGATTGTGCAGAATTATCTTCAGGTGATATAGTGTAATGATCATCTAGTGAAATAATATTCTCATGTAACTGATCAGATAAATCTTCATATTCTCCTCCAACACTATTAGGTAAATCCGAGATATCAGGTAAAGTAGAAGGTTGATGTGACGGTACTTTCTCAATATCACTCTCGTTGAAAATATTTTCATCAGAATACTCACGAAAATTTGATAGAACATCATGATCATGATCATTAGACTGCGAAGGAGATTGGATCATAACATTTTCATTAACAACTGTATCTCTATAGTGGCATAACACAACCTTTCTAGAAACCAAATCAAATAGTCGATAGGCAGGTGCATTATCAGCATAACCTAAAAAGACAACCTTTTGAGCAACTGGCTGTAACTTAGTCCTTTTTCTCACTAGGAATATAAGCATAAGCCTGAGATCCAAATACTTTAAAATGTTCAACTGTAGGGTAAAAGCACGTTAGGGTGATAAAATATTGGGTCATTTTAATACATATACATTTTTAGAAATGTATAATAATTACCGTGAATTTTGGTTTTTTTTTTCGACCGAAAATAGGCATATCGAAAATTCCCTCCAATTCTTTCTTCCCCGTTCTTGTTTCTTTGTCATTTGATCTCTCTGCTTTTACCCTGCGATCCGGCACCTCGATCTCTTGCAAGCGACTAAAGCACGCTCTTCCGAAGTCGCTTGGCCATTTTCGACAAATCAAAGGTACAATCGTCTTCTTCCCTAGTTTTTTTCTTTCTGCTTTTAATTTATTACTTTAGGTTTTTGTTTACATGTGCAAGCTCAGATTGTTGCACCTTTAGGACAATTAAAAGATATTTCTTGTTGCATTGCAGGTATAGACAATGGCGAAGACACCAAAGAAGAGTGTTGCCCCTGCATCAGTCCGAAAATCTCCCAGGGCTTCCAAAGCAGGGACACATTTGAAGTCTGGAAGTCCTGGCTGCAGCAAGGAGGACACAGTATTTTCTGCAAGGGATCTGGCGAATATGAAATTCAAGGAAAAATTTGCAGAGTACAACTCTTTAGTGACAGAAGTTTGGGGATCTAAGGAACCTACCAGGTACGGGTACAAGGATGAGCTGGTGAAGTTGGAAGACCAGGCAGAATTTTTTAAGTGGTATGAGTTTGCATTCGGTAGGAAAGATGTACAGAATCACTATGTTCCCCTGTATTTTGCTAGAGCATTTGCCTTACACTTAAAAGGTGAATCAGTTGATTGGGATGATGTTAAAAAAACAGCCACAGCTAAAAGCAAGGTCAAAGAATCCGAGGTTTTGACTGAAGTTGTAAGACCAAGTCCAAAGAATGCCAAGGGCCACAAGTCCTATGATACTTTCTACAAAAAAGAGGATCTGGACAGTTTGAATGTATTTCTTGAGAGCAGATCCTCTTTGAAGGAAAGCATATGTAAGGAGATGCAGAATTTACAGGAGACGAGACTGCAGCTATACGAGACTTTGAAGCATAGGGAAGGGGAAAGGGCAGTATATTCTAAGCTAGTCCATGAGGCCGAGACTAATTACTTGAATCTGATGTCAGAGTTGGAGGCATTTCAACAGCAGATGGATGGAAGTGACGGTAGTGCTATGAAGTTTGAGCACATAAAATGGAAGGTGGAGGATGCAATTGCGCAGAAGAGCAAGCGGGGGCAGGATCTAGCTGAGCTTAGCAAGGAAGTGGAAGCAAAAGCATCTGAGTTGAGGCAGCTAGATTCTGAACTCAATTTAAGGTCTTCAAAGAAGAGAGCAATTGAGGAGGGGGACACAAAGATTTTGGAGTTGAGGGAGTTCTTAGATCACTCCTCGGTCCTTAGCTTGCAGCCTCCTCCTCTTTCTTTGATTTCAGTTGCAGAGCATGTTGGAAAGCAAGTATTTACTAGAGCTAGTTTTTCAACAAATGTTATTCAATCTTCAAATCAAACTTGCAACTAACAAGTAGTAAATTCAAGCAAGGAAGATAATAGTTTCAATTTATCAAAGGAGCCAAGAGATGGTCACTTATCCTTTGATATTAATATCCTTCCTTTTAGACAATAGAACAAATCTTAGTCATTAAACCAAGTATACTGTAGCAGCTTCAAACCTTCAATCTTGTCTGCAGCACGGCACAAGTACCTTCTAATTCGTCTCTCTGTGTATTTATCCAAGCTCCTCCGACGGTTACGGCACTGGATCAGCACCTACAGATAGAAAGCTTGTGCTATCAATATTATCCCACAGGCGTAACTTTCCAATCCGGCTTTTTTCACTTCTCCATTTATCCCACATGCATACCTGCTTGAATTGGCTAATCTCCAACCATTGAACGAAATAGATAAAACAATATAGTAATCTTGAACTATTAACAAACTTATGATTCCCCCTTAACCATATGATTTAGCTTAGGTCAACATGTTTCTCTATGCATTACTCATGATCACTGTAGCCAAGTATATCATCTGACAAGTCAATCTTCAACATTCCCCCTTCAGATGATATATTCCTGTTATTATATTGTACAACATTTCTCAGTTCTTCAAACCTGCCAACTGATAGGGCTTTAGTCAGTAAGTCAGCATATTGATTCTTAGTTTTGACATAAATCAACTGTACTTCTTTCTTCTGTACCATATCCCTGACAAAGTGCACTTGCATTTCAATATGCTTAGACCTTTCATGTAGAATGGGATTTTTCGTCATAGCTATGCAGCTAGTGTTGTCACAAAAAATGTGAGTTGGACTTGTTTGCTCACATTTTAATTCTGCTAAGAGTCTTCTTTCCCATACTACCTCTTTTGTCAACAAAGAAGCTGCATTATACTCTGCCTCAGCACTAGAAAGAGCTATGCTATTTTGTTTCTTGCATTTCCATGCTACTGGAGCTCCACCAAGCAATATAACATATCCAGAAGTAGACTTTCTTTGGTCCAGATCCCCAGCCCAATCAGAGTCACAGTAAGCTTTTAATGTGAGATTATTTGTACAATACATAATTCCAACATTTAATGTCCCTTTTAAATACCTCAGTATTCTCTTGGCTGCAACCCAATGTTCCTTGCCTGGATTGTTATTATATCTACTTAACAAATTAACTCCAAATGCTATATCAGGTCTGGTAGAGTTGGCTAAATATGACAAACATCCTATCAGAGATCTGTATGGCATTTTTTCCATTTGTTTCTTTTCTTCAAGAGAATCTGGACACATGTGAACTGATATCTTGTGACCTGGTACCATTGGTGTGCTTGCAATATTGCATTCACTCATAGAGAATTTCTTGAGCATATTAGCAATCTGAGTTTCTTGACTTAAGATCAGCAACTTATTGGATCTATCTCTGTACACATCAATACCTAAGAATCTTTTTAATTCTCCAAGGTCTGTCATTTGGAATCTTTTCTTCAACAACCATTTACAATGTTCCAATATTGATGTATTATTTGCCACCATAATATTGTCATCTACATATAAGCCAATGATACACCAATTTTTGTCATCACCAAATCTGTACAAATTTCCATCACATTGTAATTTTTGAAAACCCTGCTCTAAAAGATAACCATCCATACATCTGTACCATTCTCTTGGTGCTTGTTTTAGTCCATACACTGCCTTATTCAATCTCCAGACCTTGCCCTTTTCTTCTTCAAAACCAGGTGCAGGTTTAAGGTAGATTTCCTCTTCTAATTCTGCATTTAAAAATGTTGTACTCACATCCATGTGATGAATTTCAAATCCATGAGCATTTGCAATTGCTAGCACTATTCTCAAGCTGTTAATCTTTACCAAAGGTGAGAAAGTCTCATCAAAGTCCATACCTTTTTTCTGTGTAAAACCTTGTGCCACTAGTCTTGCCTTGAATTTTTTTATTTTTCCATCCACTCCTTGTTTAACCCTGAAAATCCACTTATTCCCAACTACATTTTTGTTTTCAGGTTGATCTACCACAGTGTAAGTTTTTGTTCTTTGAAATGCCTGCATTTCTTCTTCCATTGCTTGAATCCAGTTACCTGAATCTTTTCCTTTTATAGCCTCTTCAAAGTGTGTGGTAGGTCATCTGTTTCCAAAACTAAAATATCAAATAAGGAGTTAACTTCAAAGGTGTCATACCTTTTACTTTTTCCAGTCTCACTTCTCCCATACAATTCTGTATTCACTTTTGCTTCATCAGCCAATATTTGAGCCTCAGTTCTCCTTTTCATTCTTTTTTTCTTTTCTGGTACCATTATAGCTGCAGGTACAGGCTCTTCATGCTCAGCTCCAACCTGTTCTTCTTCAAACTCAGTTGCCTGTATTTGTTCTTGTTCATCATCACTATCATCATCTTCAATTGTTTTTTCCCCTTGTACAGGTTTTCTGTAATCACAGAATTATCAGTTTTAAAGTCTATGTCTTTGATTTTTTCATTTACAATTGGAATGGCTTTATAATATCTTTCCTCATCGAACACCACATCTCTGCTGATCAATATTTTCCTGTTCATGGGATCATACAACCTATAGCCTTTTGAATTAGGGTCATAACCTACCAAGTAGGCAATACAAGCACGATCATCAAGTTTTTTTCTTACTTCTTCAGGTATATGAACAAAGGACAAGCAGCCATAAGATCTTAAGTGTTCATAGTCAGGTATTTTACCTGACCATAGCATATTTGGTATTGTACCTCTTGTGCTGATTGAAGGTAGCATATTTTGTATATACACAGCAGTTCTTACAGCCTCATCCCAGAGAAAATTTGGCAACCCTGAATATTTTAACATTGATCTAACAGCATTTAATATTGTCCTGTTTTTTCTTTCTGCCACACCATTTTGTTGTGGAGAATACCTGCAAGTTAATTGTCTTTTTATACCTCGTGTAGCACAAAATATTTTGAAGTCATCTGACAAATATTCCCCTCCTCTATCAGATCTTATGCACTTAATTTTCCTTCCTGTTTCTAGCTCAACTTCAGCAACAAACAATTTTAGTGCATCCAAGGCCTGATCTTTTGTTTTGAGCAGATAACATTTTGTTTTTCTGCTAAAATCATCTATGAATGTCATAAAGTATCTATTTTTCTTTAAACTTGTAACATTAATAGGCCCACACAGATCCGTATGAATTAGATCCAATATTCCTTTAGCTCTTTTTGTAGATCTTTTAAAAGACAATCTTGTTTGCTTGCTAAGCTGACAACCAGCACATATTCTTTTCCTACCTTCTTCCTTTGTATTTATATATTTGTGCTTTCCTAGTAATTCTATGTTTGCCATATTTGTATGACACAATCTATTATGCCATATATCCTTTGTTGACAGTTCAGCAATATTGATGCTTGGATTTTGTTCTCTTTGAAAACCAAACAAATTTCCAACCCTCCTTCCAATAAATCTCAGAATATTCTCCTTATATATTTTGCACTGAAGTCTTTCAAAAACAACTTTGAAACCAAGATCAACAAGCTGACATATTGATATTAAATTTCTTACTAGGTTTGGAACACACAAAACCTCCTTAAGCAATACACTTTTTCCTTGCAAATCAAATATTTCCAAAATTCCAGAATCCTGAATTTCTTGTACTCCACCATCACCAAGTTGAACATGACCCCAACTTCTTTTGCACTCTTTTAATAGTCTTAGATCATGTACTACACTCTTTTCTGCTCCTGAATCTAACACAAGGAACTTGTTGTTAATTTTATTCATTCCTTGAGTGACACGAAATAATTTTGTTACCTCAACTGTATCATCCAAGTCCTCTTCTTCAATCTTGGCATCTTCAACTATGTTTAAACTAGAAGCTCCTCTGGATCTCCCTCGACCTCTTGAGCTTCCAAAACCCTTGCCACGACCTCTTCCCCTACCACTGATGCCCTTAGGGCTTGGACAATCAACTGCAAAATGCCCTTTCCCATCACAGTTAAAACATAATTTAAAACCTTTACCTGCACTTGGGCATTCAGATTTTAGATGGCCATATTGATTGCAAGTATAGCAAGGACCTATTTTATCTCCCCTTCCAAAACTTGAGCTTGCTCCCTTCCTTTGTTTTCCTGTATACAATACCTCGGCAGATTCATCATCATCATGCACACCTTTTGTTTGTTCGAACTCAGTCCGAATCATTCTTAAAGCATGTTCTTTAGAAGTTGCAATATTCCTTATCAGAGTTGCCAACTGTGTATTATGTGACACTGCTCTAGACAGTGCTAAGATCTGATATTGATCACTGAGAATATTTCCTGCACCCTCCAAATCTGCTACAATTGAGTCAAATTTTTCCAGAAAATCTGTCAAATTATCCTTTTCAAACAACTTTAACTTTCTTAATTGTTTCTCTAGTAAGTCAATTTGTGAAGAGCTTTTTACCTCATATTGACTCACCAAATAACGCCACATTTCGTTTGGTTTCATTCCCCTCAGCCTTAACTTAAGAGCAGTACCCACTTTGCTCAGTATGATCGCTTGTGCCTCCTTAACCTTTGCTGCATCAGATACTACTGGTGTTGAAGAGCTTTTAGCCACTGTGGGTCCTGCAGCTCCTCCAGATGCACTTGTACTAACTTCAGGACTTGAGCCTCCAGAACTTGTTGCAGTTACAACCTGCCCTTCTCCATCTACCAAGTGCCACAAGTTTTCAAACTCAAGGACAGATCTTATACCATCCTTCCACACCTGAAAACCTGTATCTCCCTTAAAGACTTCAATCTGATTCAACAGATTAGCTGCAAATCTAGTAGACATTTTCAACAACCTGGAGCTCTGATACCAATGTTGGAAAGCAAGTATTTACTAGAGCTAGTTTTTCAACAAATGTTATTCAATCTTCAAATCAAACTTGCAACTAACAAGTAGTAAATTCAAGCAAGGAAGATAATAGTTTCAATTTATCAAAGGAGCCAAGAGATGGTCACTTATCCTTTGATATTAATATCCTTCCTTTTAGACAATAGAACAAATCTTAGTCATTAAACCAAGTATACTGTAGCAGCTTCAAACCTTCAATCTTGTCTGCAGCACGGCACAAGTACCTTCTAATTCGTCTCTCTGTGTATTTATCCAAGCTCCTCCGACGGTTACGGCACTGGATCAGCACCTACAGATAGAAAGCTTGTGCTATCAATATTATCCCACAGGCGTAACTTTCCAATCCGGCTTTTTTCACTTCTCCATTTATCCCACATGCATACCTGCTTGAATTGGCTAATCTCCAACCATTGAACGAAATAGATAAAACAATATAGTAATCTTGAACTATTAACAAACTTATGATTCCCCCTTAACCATATGATTTAGCTTAGGTCAACATGTTTCTCTATGCATTACTCATGATCACTGTAGCCAAGTATATCATCTGACAAGTCAATCTTCAACAGAGCAGCCAAATGCTGATTTTCAGTCCTGCACAAATTGCGAGCAGTGTTTTGGTTCCTTCCCAGTGGTATTGGCATCTTGCAGACATCCTTACTGCCTATTATGTATCTCCTATCTTGCTAGCACAAGGAACAACTGCGCGGTACCAGGCTGCACATGGGATGTGAATCTACCTCGTGCATTGGGGCTGATTGGAAAAGGTAAGCATGCATAATCGATTTCTTTCATGTCTTTCTTTATTAGTTCAGGTGTAAGATTGGTAGATGGATATTAGTTAGAAGTTGTGCATTGGTTGTGCATTAATTGTTCTGTAGTATATTAATTACATTTGGGTTTTAAAATGTAGGTTGAAGTGAAGATTTGTAGGGTTGGATCGTTTTGCTTTTCTAGGCTGGTGTAAACATCATGTTAGTACATGCATATTATTAATGTGCATGATGTATAGTGTTGCCAGATAATATTGAGGCGTTACTTTTATGTACTAAGAAAATAGGATAAGTAGGTAACTGCCTGTGTGTACATTTGTATAACATGTGGTCTTCTACTGGGGGACATTTTGATACATGCTGTACTCTATGATACATTTTAATGCAATTACAATTTTCCAGTAAGCTTTTCTACAGTTGGCTCCAAATACATATATCTAATACAGCTACATGGATGGAATGCATTTATGAATTCTTTTTTCTAGGAAGCTTTCTACATTTGGATGTGGGTACATAAAACTGTACATAGTTCTGCAATACAGATACATGGAATACATTTGGAATTGGATTGTACATTGCTTTTGTGGATTGTACATTTCTTTCAGTCATCTAGTTATTATTGGTAATGCTTTCATTCTTGCAGGTGACATGGGTAGTATAAAGAAGCCAGAGAAAGGTATGTGATATGTGGTTATGGTTTTTTCATATGTATTTCAATTTCACCTCGTATGCAGATGCCGACAAGAACAGAGTAGATCCTCCTGCAAAGACACTTGATTTTTCAAGTTGTGTAGATGATTATTATGGAGGGAAGCATGATAAGTCAACCCCGTCCACATCTAGGTCACCTCTGAACACATTCAACACATTTTTGCAGCGAGCATGAGAGAGGAGGAAAAGGAACATCAAGTAAGTAATTAGTTTTAAATGAATTTGCTGGATTTTATAAGGAAGCAAATTGAGCTCATTTTTTTAATAACAGATACAGTTGTCACAAGCAAAGCTACAATTGTAGCTTCATATGCACAACAAATTGAGCTCCTGAAGCAAAGGGCTGAATGTGGCAACACAGGTGTGTGTCCATATTAGTTTAATTTCTACATTTTCTTGATGTTTATGCTGTTGTTGACAATGAGTTATCTTGTGGTACTGGAACCAGCGAGCGAGGAGAACAATGAAGCCGTCTCTGACACTCTAAAGAAAAAAGGTATTATTGTAGAGATCTTCGACACTCCAAAGAAAACAATTGCAGACAATGTGCAGAAGGTACCAATTCTAAAGCCAATGCCACATCATCAGACCGAACTTGAAATGCTGTTTTCAAGTGGTAAGTCAAAAACTACTTATTGCATTTAGTTATTGCATGTTCATACATTTTATTATTCGCAGAAACAGAGGAAACTAGTGGATCTATGGCCTTAGTTGGAACTACAATCGAAAAGATTGAAGAATCATGTAAGACAGGAACATATACAACTGGTACTGAAGAAATTTTAGTGGAGAATGTGGCTCTGAGATATAGGCGGTGGTTGTGGTGAAGCAAGAGAAGGAGGAATCTGAGGATAGAACAGATACAGATAGTGGTGTGAACGAGAAAGAGTCAAGAAAAAGAAAAGATACAAAGGTGTCGCGGCCAGCTAAGAGAACTAGAAGCCAGACATCAGTTGAGCAACTGTAAGTGTAATTGGATTAGTAAATATGTGTTTTATGCTAGTTACCATTGATGCTTGGTTTGCAGTGACATGGATAACCTTCAGACAATGGTTCCATTCTATCCGTTCCAAGCTAAACCTCTGATTAAGGTCACTTAAAACCGTGTGGAGACATTGTTTAAAGATAGGTACTTGTCTAATGAGACATTTAGACATATTCGGAAGGTATGTGAGCAGCACATTGACATCCAAATGGCGAGATGTCTTCTTTTTCTTCCCTTCAGAAAACTTTTTGACTTATCGGGCAGCATTTAAAAGATTAGCCCTGGATGCTAATAGTATGGGACAGTCAAGGCGAAGTGCAGTTGAGAAAGGGCTACAAGGCATTGTTGTTAGTAAATGCCAGTATATTATGGTTCCAGTTCAAGTTGAGGACCCTGCCCATCATGTTTTGGTGATTTTTGTTTTAGAGTCTGCAAAAAATTGCAGTACCACCTCAATGGCTTCTCCTGCAATTATTGTGTTGAACTCCATGACTGGTATAACAGTGGACAGCAAACTCCTAAATATGTGAGCATTTTCTTTCAGTATATGTATCACTGCTGCTTGCTTAAATCTTAGTTGCATGTTCTCATTTGTGTGTGCAGGCTTCATAAGGATGTCATCACATATCTAACCAACTCTAGCTCACGTAGAGTTGAATTATATGTGAAGAATGCAGTGAAGAAGGAAACTATTCCAAAGGTTCCACAACAACCAGATAATGTAAGCTGCGGTCTCTATGTGATGGCCTTTATGCAAGCTTTTGTGGATGCCCAAGTGAATTCTAAAAGCATGGTGAGTTGTTCTTATATTTCACATAAATCTTTTGGGATGTTTTATTGTAGCGGATCTTAATTCTTGTGTTTGTTGCAGTTTTCATCAACATGGTTCGACAAGGATTTTGCACTTGGCAGAAGAAATGTATTAATAAAAGCCATGATTGAATATGGTTTGAGAAGAAGAGATGAGACAAAACAAGTTGTCACTGGGTCTGGGCAGAAGAGTGGTAGTTAAAGTCATTCCAACTTATGGAATTTAAAGCTAATTGACTATTGTACTTTGAAATTTATTTGAATAAGAAATTGTTTGCAACACTTTAATTTCTATCAAGGGTTAAAAACTAGAATTAGTTTAGACTTTCTGTCTTATCCTTAGGCTTGGTCAGGTTAGATGTATGGCTAACCTAACTGCCCTGGATTACTTACAGGGCTTATTATATTTGATCTCCAAGGCATTTTGGGTTACTATTGTAAATCAGCACCCAGTGACTATAATGGCACTCAAATGCCAATCCAATTACCTGATGGAGTCTTCTTTTGTCGTCCATTGTCGAAATCATTGTTGTAATCTTGGTGTTCCAACCATTGGGATTTGGTGTTTGGTCAGATCTTCCCTTGGATATTCTGACAGCCATTGTAGACAAGTTGTATGAGCAAGGCATACCAAGATTTAAATTCATTTATGGTGGCAATAGATGTTGGACCCTCTTCTTAGAGGCCAATGATGGGATAGACATATTTCTTTTCCCTTTGGATATTCCACTCCTCAAGTATCCAGAATACGGAAATAGATGTGTTATGATTACTGACCTTCCTTTCAAATGTATCTTCAATGAGGGTTGCTCTTGCTGCATACCAGTATGGCATCCCAGGCTAACTGGTGAAGACAAAGATTTGTGTTGGCTATTTGACTGGTTTGTAGGCTTGAAGAATGCAAATGACTTTACCACTTATGTCCAAGAGCATCAATTTGATACTTCTCGTGCATACAATGACACAGTAGTGAAATGCATAAAATCTCAATATGGTGAAGACATTGATAGTTTATGGAGCTTTTGCAATAGAGGTTGCTTGCTAATTAAGAAGCCTAGCATCACAGTGAAGAGATTCACAATAATAGAAGAATCTAGTGAAGATGATGAAGGTGGGGTACAAGATGAGTGTGCTGGTACATCAGCTAGCAAACAAGTCGAGGACACGGGCACATCTTCGTGTATGTATCTAACTTAGGTAATACAATTATGCTTAGATGTTGTATGTTGTAGAGCTTTTGCAATACAGTCGTATGTACATAACTTAGGTAATCTGATTAAGCTTTCACATGATATACTAATAATTTTGTATGCATTGTAGGTGTAAGGAATGATCTACAAAACAAGTGTCAAATTCTTCAACCCCTGAAGTAGATCTTCAACCAAGCGATATAGAAGAAACAAATCTAAGTTCCCAATATGCTGGCGGGGGACTAATCCAAGGTCGAATACCATGCTTCACGAGCTTTGGGAAATGGTTGAGAGAATCGATGATTCGAGATACTCGAAGCAATTTGCTAAATCTACTTTGATCCAAGGTTTACTACATAATCCTTGGGGAGACCATCCTTTGCGAAGTAGTTGATCAGCCAATAGGGTGGACCGGCCTTCCAATAGCAGAGAATGCCCAGCGGCAAGTGCTATTCTTTGCGGCACATGTAAATCCTGAAAACCGTTGGAAGAAAGGCGTGCATGATGCAATAATACTGAGATATTGTGTTCCAAATGACATAGTGATTAGGCCGCTTCTTAAGTTATTAAGTGTGTACCTTGTACTATTTGCTCCGAAATATAATTATGTGTACCTTTTGCACTTGTCTACAATTTGAACTTCAACATGTTCCATGCTATATTTTACAAACCGGGTAGTTCACACGGTACAAAACCTTCGCAAATTCAATTCAATTCAAAAGTAACACAATACAAAAGCTTTGCAAATTCAAAGCCTTCACCTAATCCAAGGCATCCACCATTTGGAAGACTTCCTAGCAACATCTCATGCACATCATCGGACAATGCAAAAGCTGCACTAGCACCTTTAACCACGTGATTTATCTTCTTCATGGGAAATTTAGCTCAATAACAGACTCTACTGGCACCAATACTTCTCTATCATCCAACAGCTTATATTTGTTATGGCAACTTGGCAATTTCTGATAATAGTAAGCTGATATGACTGCGTCACCTGCATGATGCTCATTCTTGTAATCATCAATGATTTGTTTGATCCAATACATGCTTTTCTCTAGTGCAAACAAGAACATAGTATGGCACATCTTCCTCATTACCGGGAAGAGCAAAGGAAGCAAAATTATCACCAAACTGTATCACATCATGTAACTCCTCTACCTCATTTGCAAACATTGCAGTTTCTGATTCCAATTCTGTACCTTCAGCATGTGCACATGGGACTAGCTTCTTCAATGTCCACTTTCCACAGTGTTGAATAGACTCACATGCACGCCATTCAAAGTTTATGCGAACCTTTGCAAAAACAAGATAGTGGTCTAACCATCGGTAAGGTTGGGTCCTCGGGACTTATGGAAGATACATTAGTGACTTTGGACACCGGGAAGGGGTTGCACATCAAATGGCTTTGACCTGTCAATCTCAGCCTCCTTCACTTCCCAATACACTCTACGAACTTGAGATTTCTTGTTTCTCAAAACAACACAGGCATCATGAGCACCCTTTATTTCAATCCCATGCTCTCTTCTTTTGCTCAGCGGCCAAGAGTTGCTTGGCCTTGGCAGCCTCTCCATCATGTTCCCCTTCCCATGCCCACGATCCGAAGAAATTCCATTGTACACGAATGCCATGCCGACAATGGTACGCATATGAAGTAGAATGATCTTCGGATTTGGTGAAAGCGGCACAACCATCACGACCACACGAGATGATACCGCATGTGAGATCCTCCATTCTCTTTCAACCACTGAAGATGAAGTTGAAATGCATGTTGTACAAAATGTGTGTCATGACTTCTATCATCAGAAACATATAAGTGAACAGTCTTCTGCAACTTACCATTTACCTTGAAGAGAGTGATGTGTACCAAAATAGTGATCTGGTCTGCATTCCAATGTTCAGACTGCACTTCTTTGAAGGGCTGCAATGTGTAATTTTCTGCAAAGTCTACTACTGATATCACAGAATCATCTCTTAGACTCTGAATGCTTCTTCTAAATTCCTTGCTCTGCCAATGAGCTGCAAAGTTATGATGCACAAACTTTTTCATGTGATCAAACATGGCAGATAGCATGAAAGGAGCATCTGTTTGCTTCTCCACCAATCTTAGTCTTCTAGAAGTGCCCTTCCTTGACTTCTCGTCCATATAACAGTAAGCCTGCCATTTAACATCATCTTCATTATTCTGATCAGTCTCTTTTGGACATAAGGGAATCTTTTGCTTACCACATTTTTCACAATCCCCCCTTATGCACTTCAGATTGTGCCACTCTTCCCTTTCCTCTTTTTGGCAAACCATTTCTCTCCAAAGAGTGCTAACATTACAAAATGTAAGCTTTTGTGCCTGACAAACCCCATCATGTGTACCAACAGCACATACATCACAATTGCAACTCCAATTTATGTGAAACTTACGCCTCATAGAGTTGAAAGCTTTTTACGAAATTCTGCGCTTGTTCATGCTTGACACAATGACAAGTGTTTCTCTCCTTCAATTTCCTTATGCAACTTGGTTTCGGTATTCAAACATTTCGATACCAACATCTCGCATCTGGATTCTCCTCCACAAACCGCTCATACATTTCGGCCACGCACATTGCAAAAGAAAATATGTAAGTTGGAGAAGAGGCGTGCATTGAATACCTTTACATATCCAATTACAAAAGTAAGAAATACTATGTATACCAGTACATATCAGTTGTACATGTAAAAGATTTGATTGAATCTGTACATATTCGATTACATATGTACGTAGATTATGTATAGTATCAATTTATAGCACATTTAATCCTACATCCTTACACTATGTACATATATATCACATATTATACATGAAATACTTCCAAGAGCAAGTAGATGACCCCATAAACCTCATTTACATGTATAATACATTAAGAAAAACAGACCGAAAAGGCTACATCAAAGCAAGTAAACTAAGATTGGCAAAGGAGTTCACTTCTGGCACATTTAATCTTACATCCTTACACTATGTACATATATATCACATAATATACATGAAATACTTCCAAGAGCAAGTAGATGACCCCATAAACCTCATTTACATGTATAATACAGTAAGCAAAACAGACCGAAAAGGCTACATCAAAGCAAGTAAACTAAGATTAGTAGAGGAGTTCACATATGTGCATGAAAATGTACATGAAAACAACAAAGAAACTGAAATGTAATAGGGTGAAAGCATGCTACGGTGTACCATATAAATTACTTTTTAGGGAGTGCAAAACTACCCAGAAAAGTACCCAGTACTGGGTACTGGGAACTTGCACAAATGCCTCAATCAACAATAAGTTTGAGAGTTGATTAATTCATTTTAGTTTCTAATGGTATTGTTATTCTTTGATACTATAGATTGATATGTTGTTGACCTTCAATTCAAATGTTTTTTATTGATTTTAATGGAACGAAAACTATGAAAGTACCAAATTTAAAAGTACCCAGCGTAGGTACTTTTGAGGGTTCCAAAAGTGGTACACCGTAGCATGCTTTTACCCAATAGTTTCTTTGACAAAAGCTTTAATACCTGAGGAATGTCAAGATACTGGATTGCCTCGCTTCTTTTTTTCCTCACATCCCTGTATTTTGGTGAAACCTTGGTGTTGTTAAGCCAGAACTGGATGACTTTTAGCTTGGTTTCTTCATCCAAACGATCAGATCTAGCCTTCCTGCCTGCTAATGCCCAAATGTTTGAACCAGCAATTGCCATTCTCTTTCTTCTGCTAGCAGCATATGAAAGATTTCGGGGATGGCATTTGAGCATCTTGCAAGCAATTCCCTTTTGCTTCAAATCACCATTTTTCCCCACAACCATTGATAAAACTGAGTGCTTGGCAGCCAATTTATCACCACTATTAGAGCATTTTACCTCTTCCAATCCATCTTTAAGGTTTTCTAAAATTGCATGCTTGACCACTGCTTGTGAAGGCAACCCAATCACAGGTTCAAAAAGCTCCAATAGCCTGTGATCTTGCAAGAATCTAGAAGCAAATAAGTACCTTTGATTAGGAGCCAGAGATTCAGCTTCTTTTCTCATAACAGTAGCAGCATTTTGCACACTGGTCCTTATTTTTTTGGTAACATACCTTGAGGATGTACTACCCTTTTCAATTTCGCTATCATGCTCTGCCATCTTCTTTTTCCCTTTCTCATCTCTCCCACTTTCGAAATTACTGCATGCCACCTGTTGTTTACTCTTCACAATTTTGAATTCACCAGATGCCATCTGATGTTTGCCACATTCGGTTTCAAAATTACCAGATTGCATGTTCTTCTGATCGCCACATTCAGTTTCAAAATCACCAGATTGCATGTTCTCCTGATCGCCACATTCAGTTTCAAAATCACCAGATTGCATGTTTCCTGATCCTGGAAAAAAATTCAAATTGTGTGTCTACTTTCTTGGTTCGATCTGGGAATTTTCTTGAAAGGAAATTTTTCTGGAGGGAATTTTCCTGGAGGAAATTGGAGGGAGGAATCTCCTCCAGGAGTTTCGCATCAACCGCCGGCCTCTACTCGTCATAATTACAAACAAACGGGAATTTTGCCCCCTTTTAAATATATAAGACAAAATTTATACATGAAATAAGTACATTTAAAATTCAGCAACCCGTTCAAAAGTTTACATGAATTGCCCCCTAATGTATGACACCCTAACGTGCTTTTACCCTGTAGGCTTTTTTCCATGCCATACCTCAAACGGTGTTAAACCCTCAACAGAAGAAGAAGATATACAATTCTGAACATAAACTGATGTACTTGTTGCTTCAGCCAAAAACTTGACATCCAAACCAGAATGAAGTAACATACTTCGAACAGCATTTAAAACAGTTCTGTTTTTACGCTCAGCAACCCCATTATGTTGTGGTGTATGAGGAACTGTATACTCTCGTAAAATACCAGCATGAGCACAAAAAGAATCAAACTCATTATTTTTGAATTCACCACCATTGTCACTACGGATACTTTTCACAGTCTTTTCCTTTTGTAATTCCACCATGACTTTCCATTTGCAAAATGTAGCAAAAACTTCATGTTTCTTCTTAAGTGCATAGATGCAACAATAACGTGAATAATCGTCAATTATCAGTAGGAAATAAATGGCACCACCAAGTGACCGTGGTAAAGGCCCACAAAGATCCATATGAACCAACTCTAAGATAGATGATGCACGAGGAGCAACATGATTAAAAGGACGCCTACAAGGTTTACCAAGTACACATGCTTCACAACGCGCTAATACCGCTCTTGAATCCATCGAAAAACCATGCACAACACCATGTTTCATACGCAATAATACTGGAAAAGACGCATGACAAAAACGTCCATGCCACAGATCTCCATCAGAATTTCTTACAGTGAGTGCATAAATTAGATCATCTGTGATCTTATACTCATATAGATTGTGATGACGCATACCAATACCAAGAATCAAGCCATCTTTTAAAAGATAACAAAAGAGTTCATCAAAGTAAATATGAATCCCAACATCAGTTAAGCTAGAAACTGAAAGTAAATGATGATGTAAGGCAGGTACATGTAATACACCACGAAGAAAATGAATCCCTGAACGAGCTTGTAATGGCAAATCACCAATTCCAAGAATTTGTTGGCGACTATCATCACCCCTATAAATATACTTCAAAATATGCAAAGGATGATAATTTCTAAGCAAAGATTTCTCAAATACCATGTGTTGAGTAGCACCTATGCCAACAAAAGTACACAAAATAAATATAAAATCCAAACTCAAATACCAAATATAGCTTCATATATTTCAGCATTATAGGCAATAATAAAGCACACACTTATTTCTTCTTTAATTCCAACAAAAATCTCGAAATAAACATACACCACCATTACCACAACAAACTAGTTTTTTTTTTTTTTTTTTTTTTTTCACACCAACACTATTCAATAGTTCTCACTTATTTAGAAGGAACATGATGCACACCTGAATCTATCATCATGTTATCAGTACTCCCTAGAACACTTGTATTACACGGAACAGAAGGTCCACTAGGCTTGTCCACATCATAACGTTCAACATCACGTGACATGCTAACATAATTAGCTTCAGCAGCCCACTTCTCATCATCTTGTCTGTCATAACATCTTGCAATTCCATGACCAAGCAGACCACAATAATCACATGCATAAGGTTGATAACCGCGTGGCCCTCGACCACGTCCATAACCAACACGACCACTACGACCACCACTACCACGACCACGATCATCATAACCACCACCACTACCACGACCACGACCATACGAATCATATGTTCCACTGTCATATCCACGACCACCACCTCCATTATAACCACGAGAAAACCGAATCCTTTTCTTTTGTTGTTCAGTAAATTCAGAAGAACTTTGTCTCTTTCGTATATCTTCCACCATAGCAACATCTTTTACAATAGGAGGCGCAACAATACGACCCACATGATCCTCTAAGGATTTACAAGCATCTTCAAAAGAAATATTTTTCTTATTCATTAATATAGAAATAATAACCCCAAACTCAGAAGACGGAAAAGTTTCTAATAACTGCATAACTAACTCATCTTTTGATATAGGTGCACCAGCTGCAGCTAATTGTTCGACAATCTCTTTGAAACGGTCAATATGTTCTCGAACAGTAATCGACGAATCAAACTGAAGATTTGCTAAACTCCTCTTTAAGAAAAGTACTTCTTGCTTCGTTCTTTTATTATAGACTTGTTCCAAATAATTCCAGACTTCACTAGACGTAACAAATTGATCAACATCCGCATGGATCGAATCTTTCAATCCATAAACTAATAAACACCGTGCTGCACGATCTTTGATTTTCCACTGTTCTTCTTCTTTAAGCCACGCATCAAAATCTTTGCCAGAAGTGACCAATTGATCACCCTGCACTGGTTGCTTCAGACGTTCCTTTTTACCAATAACAAAATCAAGCAAATCATCGCTTTCTAATACACATTTTATTTTTCTTTTCCAACCCGGATACCCAGTACCATTAAAAACATAATTCGTCTTTGCTGACAAATCGCCTTTCACAGATATTACCTGCTACTCTGATACCATATTGAAACTAAGCAAAAAGTATACAAAAGACTAGAACGACGGAAGTAATCCCAAAGACTCAAGTGATGTATTAAATATGAACACATATATAAGTACATAGAAAAGGGCATGCCTTTAGGCATGTCTAAATATGGAAAAGGCATATCTAAACTTGGAAGAGCCAAGTTTAGTTGAGGGCCCATCGTGGCATTTCAACATACTCTTCACTAATAAAACTTTTTTTGTCCTTCCAAAGAAAAAAGAAAAAAAAACTTCTTGTTACTTTAGTTGTGGTTGTTTATGAAAGTCCGGTGTTTCTTGGGTTTTTGATTGAAATCAATATCTAAATGTTGCAATTGTGGCCGTTCGTAGATGACATATAAATCATGGCCATTTGTTAATTGTTAATGACTTATAAATCATTGTCGTTTGTTCGTAACATATAAATCATATAGCGGGGGGGAGAGGGAGGGGGTATTATTCTGTCTTTTAGAGACCATCAGATCTATGAGACGTCCAAAAAAACAGTTTTAAAATCAAACATGTTTTCATGTGATAAGCCCTCGTAATCCAGAGGCTCATCATCAAGCTCCCCCTCTTCCTCATCACTCATAATATTTTTGGATACCTTTACAACCGTTTCTCAGATGCTGCCAATGTGGCATGACGTAAAAATACTATCTATCTCATTTGCAACACATCCATTAGAAAACTCGCAACTCTAGTTGCTGGCAAGCAAAACAAGAAAATAATATCTACCCTTTTAATCCCAAACCTATCCCGTATAGTCTGATAAGCTGGACACCATAATATTACATGTTTCTCATCTTCAACCTTGTTTGCTCCACATACCCTGCATATCCTATGCTCATGCGCTATTTTCATCCACCTCACAACCTCAACATTGAGGTGGTGCATACTCAACCTCATCCTACTGATATCATGCCTTTTCTTAATTGATATGTTCTCATCTAGATCATCTCTTGTAGTGCAGGATTCATCTTTGCCCTGTAATGCAGCATCTTTATGCCACACTCGTGAAGTTACTGTCTCTTTAACCCAGTCTCTGATCCTGTTTCTATTCCGATCCAAATCTTGAATGTGAACCCATTTCCTCATTCATCCCATTCCATCTGCATATGACCTCTTATCAAATGATTCTTGTATTGCTGGAGAGAGAGAGAGAGAGAGAGAGAGAGAGAGAGAGAGAGAGAGAGAGAGAGAGAGAGAGAGAGAGAGAGATATAGATATATAGAGAGAGAGAGAGAGAGAGAGAGAGAGAGAGAGAGAGAGAGAGAGAGAGAGAGAGAGAGAGAGAGAGAGAGAGAGAGAGAGAGAGAGAGAGAGAGAGAGAGAGAGAGATGAGATGAGATGAAATGAAATGTTTTCTTAGACCATGGAGACCTATCCATCGACGTTCAAATTATTTTCTACATCAAACCATTCATCAAATGAGCTTCCACGGTTGGAAGCATCATCGGGCTATCTCTCTCAATTCTATCTCATCTTCATCATCTTGTAAAAGTGCATCTATAGTATTAATATAAGTTCTCCTAATTTTTAAAACATCTATGATAAAACCACCGGAATGGAAGGGGGGCAAGCCAAACACGTCACGCTAATGTGCCTTGTATCCCATATCTTTGCCTCAAGACTTCAAATCTTTGGATACATCACTTCTCGGATAATTGCCAGCATAACGGGGGTTCATGTTATTTAGGTATGCTTCCATCTTGACTTTAGGATTTTTCCACAATTCCAAGACGTATGCCCGTAATCACCCATCCCCTTATTTAAGGTGGATGGGCAGTCCTCAAGTTTTAGATTCCATTTTAGCAACCATTCTTTAATATTCCTGTACCATCCCTTTCCTTCACTTTCACTCATAGCTAGATAGGGCAGTCTAGTATCTTCTAAACCTTTCACCTTATTTATATAGATCAATGTACGAATAAGAGCTTCCCCTTCCAAAGGAATCATGCCACACTCACGCCATCATCATCTCATACTGAGTTTGGGTTTTACCCCAAGTTCGTACACACAAAATCTCTTCTGAACCTTCTCCACTCTTCTCCACAAACATGCTGACAGCCCGGGCCCCCACACTTCACATCCGTAGAGAACTACTGATTGAACCAAGACTTTATATAACATCTTCTTCATGTGCATATTCAAAACATGTGCCTTACCCTGACTCCTCTGCAGATAGCATAAAGGGACTTAAGACCTCCATTGACTCTACGCTCTATGCATCATTTCCACTGAAGTTCTTATCAAGCACTAGACCCAAATATTTATATGTATCCGTGGATTCCAGCTTTTCACCCTTATAGTAGAGATCACAATTCTTCTTTGAACCCACCACCATAGTCTTAGACTTGGCTAAATTCACTTTCATCCCCATTGAATGGAGAAATTAGCGGTGCATCAAGATGTCTCTCGGATCCCTGTATTTTCCCTTGACATCAACACTACATCATCCGCGATAAAGTAGCAGAGCCAAGACATATCCCGCAATAAGTGTTCTGGACCACCTATTTTGCATAATCCATTCTTCTAGCCCATCGATAAACAGCCCAAAAAGAGTGGGAGACAAAGGACAGCCCTGTTTGACACCTACATTGCTCACCACCCTATCATTACATTCATCCTTAAAAGGAAAAGACAGCTCCACTAACACTTTTTCATAAATCAGCCTGGTTGCATCTCTATATTCCACTGGAATATTTAGCTTTTCCATTCTTTCAAACCAACGTTCTCTAGGAACCATATCAAAAGCTTTACTGAAATCAATGAATGCAAGATATATAGGTTTTTTCTTACCCTTCACCGCCTCCATCGCAACCCTGAGAGTCACCAGGTGATCAACAGTAGAGTGCTTTTGCCGGAAACCCGCTTGCCCTTTAGCTCTCAAATCATTCTCTTCCACCCATTTAACAATCTTTGTCTCTAGCACAGATGCAAAAAGCTTAGAGAATACGTTGGATATCAGGATTGTGCTGTAATTGCCAATTTCAGATTTATCACCACTTTTAAAAACTGGCACCACCCTATTGACCTGCCAAGTTACGGGAAAGCCCTCACACAAAACCATGTTAAATAGTCTCGTGATATGTTCTATCATCTGGTCTCCAGCCCACTTCAACATTTCTGCTACAATACCATATGCATCCGCTGCCTTGCCATTAGTGAGCTTTGCAACCCCTTTTGAAACATCCTCAATTGTGATGAAAGATTCAATCTTTGCTTGTTCTATCACTACCTGTGAGTCAAACCCTTCCAGTTGATATAATTCCCTAACATGTTGGAGCAAATCCTTGGCATCAAAGTTTGAAGTATCTGTCCCTCTCCTTTTCAGTCTATTCCAAAAGTTTTTTGGTTCCCGAATCAAATCATGTACATGCTTTACTTGACTCTCTCTGAGGAATTGTCTCTTTTTATTTCTGATGAGAGCAACATATTCTTTCTTTTTCTGCTGTTTGTCCCCTGCTACTGCCATCGAGTATTCCCTGCGCTTATTCTTATATGCACTATCATACCAGCTATTACAAGGCATCCCCTTTTCTTTTCGTTTATGTGTAAAACTTTTTTCCGCTGCTCTAAGGATAAGCTGTGTAATTTCCTTATCTAATTCTGCCGCATGTACTATATTTTCCCACTTTAACATCCCTGCTTCACATATCTTTTTATACATATCTTCTTTTTTCTTATCTACCTTCACGTAGTGCTTCTGCATGCTTCCTTTATCTGGACTGGATACACTGCCAGAGAAAGAAGAAAGAAAGAAAATGTATTGTGTCTATTGGGAGGCCTCAAGGGCCTATTAGACAACAAAAATTACACAATGTCATAAAACAGTAGATGAGTTTCCGAGTCCTCATCTAGCTCATCACTCTCGCTCAAAATTTCCGTATCTACATCAACTGGTTGAGATTCTAGATATGTATCTCTAATTTGTAGCAACTCAATCAGATACTTCCCTATGATGTCACCATGTAGCATAAAGAATGAAGGGAGGTCCTCATACTGAATTCCATATTTTGCTCGGAGTTCCTTGTAAGCACTACATCGTAACAATGTATGGTCTTCATCTTCTACTTGTGCTGTGTCACATAATTTGCAATATCTCAGATGTCTAGGTAATATGTGTCCCCATCTCCCAGTCTCCACACCCAAATGGTGTGAGCTAAGCTTTATCCTGCAAATTGCATGTCTCTTCTGTATAGATATATTTGTTGATCCAAAACCTGGCACCTGGACCAACCTCAGTGGAGCCTACATGGTTAGGACCTCCAGGTTGCTTAAGGCAACCAATCTTGGTGCAAAATTTGCAAGAAAAGATCAATTACTTTTAGGATCCCTGAAGAAAAATAAGGCAGTTGCACTCAGACATGAATATCTCGAGATGTACTGATCCTTTTCAAATGATTTTTGAAGGAGAAATCAGAAAAAAGTTGTGGTGATATGTGGAAAAAAACTTGACTCAATTTGGATCTGGAATGGCTGAGAAAATCGGGTTCAAAGTTGACAGAAAATCTGGCCAGTGCACTTCCCTGAGATAAAATGAGGTCTGCACACTCAAATGATGATATCTCGAGATTTACTGATCCTTTTTGTATGATTCTTGAAATGACTATGAGAAAACAGTTGTAGGTACATGTGGAAAAAAACTTGGCTTGATTTGGAACTGGTATGAGGGAGAAAAAAGGATTCAAAGTCGATCAAAAATTCTGTCAGTGAACTGTCACAGAAAAACAGCAAGCAAATTTTTGTATCTTGAGTTCTATAAGGTATTTTTGCATGATTTCAATTGTCACAGGTCTGAATAGAGCCTAAAAGCATGTGCAAAAGATAAAATAGCAGTTTGAATCACGAAAACTGCTTCTGTAACAATGTTTTGGTGGCAAAAAGTTGCAGAAATAATGAAAGATCAAATTTTCAAACTTGACAGGGGATTTTCATTGATGTATCAATCAAATAATCATAATAATACTGTGTTCATGCTATTCAAGCAATAAACTCAGTTAAAAATCTTGGGAAAATAATTTATGGAAGAATATTAGCCATGAATCATTGCCAATGGCTAAGGAATGCTCAGATAGCTTGGAGATCATCAAGAAATCATGCACTGCCATGGTAATGGACGCTTCAATACTTCTGGGCCTTCGAAACTTCTGTAGATATTTCCCATGTATTTATTCTTAGTATTAACGGTTCCAGAATATTAGGTCTTAAATTTAGGCTTGTTGGGTAGATAATGAGCGGGAATCCAAGAATAGATAGGTTACAGAGCGGTAGGATCCAATTCCGGCAGGATATAAGCAGATTTCCAAATCCTAGGGTTGAAGACCGTATTTTTCGGCAAAACTCACGATACGGTTTGCGTATTTTGAGGAGTATATGCCCGAATATGCCCGTATTTTGGCATTTTAGAAATTTCGGACAAGGTCTTTTAGGGATAATTCAATTATAATATGGAAATCTAGCAATTTGGACCATGAGGAACTATAGCCATGTGATTTTTCAAGTTTGAAGTCCATTTGGGGCTATAATGAGTGGCACAAATACCTTAAGCAATGGTCACCATGGAGTAAGAAGAAGAAAACAAATGGGATCCAAGAGAGTAAGAGAGTATGGAGTAAGAAAGAATAGAATGGTGGGAACTCAAAAGGATGTGCATGGGTAATGATAGAGAAATATCTTAATGGTAATGAAATGAAAGGAGAATGTGGATAAAGAAATATTTAAGATGATCACCTTGGCAAATATAGTAAAAAAGATGTATTGGGAAAGAAAAATTAGGCAAGATATGATAGGGTATGCAAGAGTGAACAAAAGGGAGTATAGATATAGGGAAAAAGAAGGCTAGAAAATTTCAAGGGGCAAGAATAAAAATGAGTGGGAATGGCTAGGGAATGGGATCAAATACCATGGGGTCTTCCAAACTTTGAACTTCCAATCTTCAAAAAATGCCTTCCAATCTTTAGTCAACCCAGAGTTTTCTAGTGCATAGTTTGACTTCAAAATAAGTTCTCTTTTCCCAAATTTGACTTCAACATCAATGTCCCCTATCAAGGTCTTCCAAACTTTGACCTAATCTTCAAACATAAACCAATGATTAGTATGTATGTTGCCCTTTTGGGGCAACATCTCATAAAACAACAAAATGGCTGGTCCCCTCAGCCATAGGATATCTAAATGAGCAATCCAGAGGGGTCTTCAACATAAACCAATGCTTCTGAGTGAAAATGTGATAGAAGAGATGTGTGAAAATGAAGGTGGAGTGTATGTATGATGGAATGAGTATGAGTGTGGTGGAGATGTAATGTGAACGAAATGTGGATGATGGAGTAAGTGGAGAAGTGAAATGCATGATAAGTATGGGATGGAAGATATGGAATATGAGTGTGCAAATGAAGTGAGAAGTGTGTGAGTGTGATGTGAACTCGCCAAAACAAGAAAAATGGCTGGTCTTCTCAACCATAAACATGCTAATGTAATGTCAAGGAGCAATGCCTTGCCTTGGACTACATTTTTGGATGGATGCATGCTTCAACCAACTCCAATTCTATCAAGTAAGCATCTTCCAAATAGGAGAATGCTCAAAGCATGTAATAACAGCAAAAAGTGTGACCAAAGAACAAGCCACAATCCAACAAGCTGCTCAAATATGACTGCACTAGCATACCAATGTGGCAAATCTGATGTAATGTAATAGAACTTGCTAAACTGACATATCCCAGCTAACTTATTGATCCCAAATGGTGCAAACAAACCTGTAAGAACATCTTTGGCTGCTGCATTATACTGAGATAAAGTGCTGCTCATGTCCAATATCCCATCTTCTATCACATAGTCATGCTCAAATTTACTCAACTCTTTTACACTTCCATGCTCAAACATGCAAGGAAGTAGTTTTCTTTGATTCTTAGACTTCTTTGGACTGTCACAACACTGAAACTTAGGTCTGAACCATTCTATGCACACTTCATTCATCAAATCATCAAAAATTAGCAATTCTAGCTCACAATGTGGTGCCAAATCATCAAAGAAAACAAATTTCTCCTTTTGAGGCATGTAAAGATCATGCTCACCTGTATTTTCAGCTGGTATACATGTCTCAAATCTGAAATTCTCATAAAGAGGGCTGCTGTCATGACTGTCACTAAATTCAAGAGCATGTAACATAACTTTAGAGTGCTCAAATGCTAAAGTATCAATGCTTTCCACTTCTAATTCACATAATAATGGTTCACCATATTCTAAAAATGCTTCACATGTATGAAAACTCTCAAACTCAGGGCTGATCATGCATCTATCACTCTCTTTCTCATGACAATGCTCAAACTCATCAATTCCATATAAAAGAACTTGCTCACACTCCTCAATCATGTGGGATGTGATTATATTTACCTCATTGGACTTCAAGCTTGCTGATAAAGGTACATACTCCAAGGTTTCATGGCTGGCCTCATGTGTTACATAACCAAAACATTCAAATCTTGGACTGTCATGGCTGATTTCGTGTGAACCATCATCAAAGCATTCAAGTTTTGGACTATTATGATAGTTAACATGCTCTAACTGCTGTAATTTCTCATTTTCACATGCAAGAACATGGCAACATTCCTCAAGCATAGTAGAAGTATGCAAATTTACCTTCTCAAACTCCAAACTTACTGTTGGAACTTTATTTTTGGATTTGGCATGATCAAGAAAATATTTTGGAATGCTACACCTCTCATCCAAATACTTTAGGAGATAATATACTTCAACAGACTTCTCAAAAGCTTCATAAATGGAATCAAAAGTACCTTTTGCTTGGAGCTTACGTATCTTCTTGTAAACTGGAAAACATGGCTTGAGACCTCGCACAAAAAAATGGATTAGGTGGCTGCTGGCTGGTAGCTCCAAGTTTCTCTTCTTGCACCTAAGAATATATAAGCACACTCTCTCCACATAATGGGGTACACTTTCCTTCTCTTCTATTCTCAAAGTATATAGTTTCTCAATCAACATCTCATCTGTAACAGTGCTAAATCTTTGGACAAAATTATGGATCAAAACTGACCACTCGGTCGTTCCACAACCATAATTCTGCTCAAACAAGAACCATCCTTCAGCTTCACTTTCCATACATTTTCCAAAGACTACACATTTTTCCCCTTTTTTATAACCATACTCATCATAGTATTTTTCAAATTGTACCAAAAAATTCTCTGGATCTTTTGAGCCATCAAAGATTGGTAAAGGAATAGGAATACATACTTCAATCTGAAAAGGTGGACCTTGATTGTGAAAAGCCATTCGAGTAATCTCTACCAGGGGAGAGATCTCGGTAGGACCTCCAAAATGTTGATCCAAAACCTGGCACCTGGACCAACCTCAGTGGAGCCTACATGGTTAGGACCTCCAGGTTGCTTAAGGCAACCAATCTTGGTGCAAAATTTGCAAGAAAAGATCAATTACTTTTAGGATCCCTGAAGAAAAATAAGGCAGTTGCACTCAGACATGAATATCTCGAGATGTACTGATCCTTTTCAAATGATTTTTGAAGGAGAAATCAGAAAAAAGTTGTGGTGATATGTGGAAAAAAACTTGACTCAATTTGGATCTGGAATGGCTGAGAAAATCGGGTTCAAAGTTGACAGAAAATCTGGCCAGTGCACTTCCCTGAGATAAAATGAGGTCTGCACACTCAAATGATGATATCTCGAGATTTACTGATCCTTTTTGTATGATTCTTGAAATGACTATGAGAAAACAGTTGTAGGTACATGTGAAAAAAAACTTGGCTTGATTTGGAACTGGTATGAGGGAGAAAAAAGGATTCAAAGTCGATCAAAAATTCTGTCAGTGAACTGTCACAGAAAAACAGCAAGCAAATTTTTGTATCTTGAGTTCTATAAGGTATTTTTGCATGATTTCAATTGTCACAGGTCTGAATAGAGCCTAAAAGCATGTGCAAAAGATAAAATAGCAGTTTGAATCACGAAAACTGCTTCTGTAACAATGTTTTGGTGGCAAAAAGTTGCAGAAATAATGAAAGATCAAATTTTCAAACTTGACAGGGGATTTTCATTGATGTATCAATCAAATAATCATAATAATACTGTGTTCATGCTATTCAAGCAATAAACTCAGTTAAAAATCTTGGGAAAATAATTTATGGAAGAATATTAGCCATGAATCATTGCCAATGGCTAAGGAATGCTCAGATAGCTTGGAGATCATCAAGAAATCATGCACTGCCATGGTAATGGACGCTTCAATACTTCTGGGCCTTCGAAACTTCTGTAGATATTTCCCATGTATTTATTCTTAGTATTAACGGTTCCAGAATATTAGGTCTTAAATTTAGGCTTGTTGGGTAGATAATGAGCGGGAATCCAAGAATAGATAGGTTACAGAGCGGTAGGATCCAATTCCGGCAGGATATAAGCAGATTTCCAAATCCTAGGGTTGAAGACCGTATTTTTCGGCAAAACTCACGATACGGTTTGCGTATTTTGAGGAGTATATGCCCGAATATGCCCGTATTTTGGCATTTTAGAAATTTCGGACAAGGTCTTTTAGGGATAATTCAATTATAATATGGAAATCTAGCAATTTGGACCATGAGGAACTATAGCCATGTGATTTTTCAAGTTTGAAGTCCATTTGGGGCTATAATGAGTGGCACAAATACCTTAAGCAATGGTCACCATGGAGTAAGAAGAAGAAAACAAATGGGATCCAAGAGAGTAAGAGAGTATGGAGTAAGAAAGAATAGAATGGTGGGAACTCAAAAGGATGTGCATGGGTAATGATAGAGAAATATCTTAATGGTAATGAAATGAAAGGAGAATGTGGATAAAGAAATATTTAAGATGATCACCTTGGCAAATATAGTAAAAAAGATGTATTGGGAAAGAAAAATTAGGCAAGATATGATAGGGTATGCAAGAGTGAACAAAAGGGAGTATAGATATAGGGAAAAAGAAGGCTAGAAAATTTCAAGGGGCAAGAATAAAAATGAGTGGGAATGGCTAGGGAATGGGATCAAATACCATGGGGTCTTCCAAACTTTGAACTTCCAATCTTCAAAAAATGCCTTCCAATCTTTAGTCAACCCAGAGTTTTCTAGTGCATAGTTTGACTTCAAAATAAGTTCTCTTTTCCCAAATTTGACTTCAACATCAATGTCCCCTATCAAGGTCTTCCAAACTTTGACCTAATCTTCAAACATAAACCAATGATTAGTATGTATGTTGCCCTTTTGGGGCAACAATATTGTCCCTCAGGTGTCTAGCTTCTCCCATGTCAGGGTTGATATTCTGCCTATACAAGATCATTTTGGTCTTTGGTTGCTTCCACATTTTCCTATGCACTCTTTGCATTATCCATTGTCTCAAATCCGAGTCCACTTGGATTATTTCTTCCCATTGGATTTCCCACTTTCCAAGCCACTTCGTTATATCATGCAATAGGCCTTTTAACTCGCTGGATAGTAGAGCCTTTTTAGTGGTTCTTGAGTCATCCATATCTAGCACCTTCTTAAGATACGAAACACATCTCACAATTGCTTCCCCTTCTAGAGGCATAAGCCCACTCTCCACTAGCATCATTGGATATGGTGTTTGAGCTTTGACCCCTAATTCTAGTCTCAAGAACTTCTTCAAGACCTGTTCAATATCATCCCATAAACATTGTGGCCCGGGGGATTCACCTTTGATCAGCATATAACCCATGAGAGTTCAACGAAGGGGTGTTTTTTGGACCATTTGCGTACGTATACTTAGGGGTTAGGGGTGTTTTTAGGCACTGATTTGGAGCAATATCCATACACAGAGGGGTCAAATTGCTTTTTAAAATTGTGTATACAAGGGGGATTTTTTGCTACCCTCTGAACGCAGATGCCATACCCCCCTTATATATAAGTGCATCCCCCGGGCATTGTGGGAGACCTGGCCCCCAAATCTCACATCCATAGAGCACCACACTCTGTACGAGAGAATGAAACAATTTTACCTTTAAATGCCATGACCAAAGATGTGATCTCCTGCACATGCTCTGCAATGCATACAAGGCTCGTTGCCCCCCATCAATCCTCTGAGTGATACAAGTATTCCATCTATGGTTGCGGCTAAAAACAAGTCCTAAATATTTATAGGAATCACACATTTCAACTATATCCCCTTTGTACCTGAAAACATTTTCTTGCTTCAACACACCGACCGTCATAATCTTTGTCTTGTCTAAGTTTACTTGCATGCCAGTCTTATCACGTAAACCAGCCCAGCCCATCTAACCGCTTCGCTTGTGTTTCGCCGGGCAAACATGACAACATCATCTGCATACATCAACGCACCACATACCCATGTATCTCCATTCCTCCTGGACAGTTAGTATGTAAACATTCTTCCAATCCATCAATAAACATGCCAAACAATGTAGGTGATAATGGGCATCCCTGTTTTACCCCTATATTATTCTCGATTAATCGTCAAGGATAATCTCAGAGAATGGCTTTGATAATTGGACAAGCACTTTTCCATACAAGACCTGTACCGCATCTCTAAGTTCATGTGGCACTTTCAACTTTTCTAACCTGTCCCATAATTGTTTTCGGGGGTACTTTGTCAAAGGCTTTTCTAAAATCAACAAATGCCATATATACAGGTTTCCTAGAACCTTTTACTTTATCAAAAATGGTTTTCAGCACTAACAAATGATCTAATGTGGATCTGCTTGCCCGGAAGCCCGCTTGTGACTCCGCTCTCTTATTATTGTTTTCAGCCCATAGACTTAATTTCTTCTCTAAAATAGTCGCAAACAACTTTGAAAGCAAATTACTTACCATAATTGTTCGATAATTGTTCGCTTCATGCTTCGACCCACTTTTGTGTATCGAGACAACCCTGTTCTTACACCAATCCAGTGGAAATCCTTGCTCAAGAGCCATGTTAAACATGTTAGCAATCACCGGATGCAAGCTGGGACCAGCCCATTTAAGATGCTCCGCACACATCCCATGTAAGTCTGGTGCTTTACCATTTGCCAAGGAAGATATCCCTACTGCAATTTCTTTCCTCGAAGATTGATTAGCATGGCCGATCTCCTATGGCTAGTCATGTCATCTACATCATCACTATGATACATAGAGACCACATGCCTCCGAGATCCTGGCAAGATCTAATGGCACTTCAGTTTGCTTATGCTTTTTAAGTGCATTCCAAAACGACTTAGGCTCTTCCAAATATCTTTGGCATAAGATTTGTTGCCTTTGCCTCAGGTAATATCTCTTCTTGCTACGAACCAATCTCTTATATTTCTGTTTGCATGTTTCTTTTCCAGGCTGGTCACTCTTCTTCCACTGCTCCTTAGCATCACGACATTCTTTATCAAACCATGCCTTGCATGGTAACCCCTTCAATGCTCTATGTGATGTGAATATCTCTACTGCGGCCTCCTCTAAAACCTCAATCAATTGCTGGTTCATTTCGTCCAATCCTCCATCCCATACTTTGTTTGATGCCTTTTGCCCAACTCTTACTCTATATTGCATATGCAATGCTGATTTCAGCCAATATTTCCGCTTAGAAGAGCATGGCTGATCATTCTGAATATTAGCACTCAGTCTAAAGCACAAAGGATTATGATCGGATTCCAATTCATCTTCTCTTACTATGAATTCTTCCAATCTGCATATTGTATCTTCTGCCATGACTAGATAATCCACCGTACTTCTAGAGCGACATGTATTTTTTATAGAGCCAGGGAATCTACTTAATCCATTACAGATTAATAGATTAGCACTACTGCAAAGACTAATGAATTGTCTACCTGTCTTAGTGATCACTAAGTCTGTAGACTCTCTACTTTTGCCACATAATGCAAGATCGTTTTCATCCATTGATTCCAGCCATAGTGGATCTTTATCTCCTGTAAGCACGGATGCTTGTAAATTACATGTCCTGCAGTTGAGATCTCCTGTCAATATTACTTTTCCCTTTCCTTGAAAACTCATAATGTCTTGTTCTAGTGAAAAGAATAAATCATCTGTAGAGGCATCCGTTTACGTGGTATGTTTTCATATGTTTAGGAGCAAAATAACATCTTGACATGTAATAGAGAAAATTTCCTTTATTTCCAACCGAATATATTGTGTGTGTGTGTGTGTGTGTGTGTGTGTGTGTGTGTGTGTGTGTGTGTGTGTGTGTGTGTGTGTGTGTGTGTGTGTGTGTGTGTGTGTGTGTGTGAGAGAGAGAGAGAGAGAGAGAGAGAGAGAGAGAGAGAGAGAGAGAGAGAGAGAGAGAGAGAGAGAGAGAGAGAGAGAGAGAGAGATGCGTTGGCCACATGCTGACTTAGAGAATACGAGAGATGAGAGATGGGGGAGAGATGGGAGAGATGGGTGAGAGTGGGAAAATCCAACTCTCACCTTGAGAGATGATTCGCCTCTAACAGTCGTTTGGGGCGTTTTCATTGCCCACTAACCAAACAATTAGGCTTAATTTTCGCTGCCTGAAAAAACTGCCCGAAATGTTTCCCACACCGAAAACTAGGGGCGCCATTTCCCCTGCTTCTTGATCTTCAAGGCCGCCTAATTCTTGCTCCAAGTATCCAATTTCTCGAAGCAATTAGCCGATTACGATCCAGGTATTCGTCAGATTTCGCACCCATTTGCATTCTGTTTTTTGAGCATTCATACATTAAGTTTTGAACCTCAATTTCTTTTTAAGTCTTCCTTATTCCCCTACAATTATTTGGATTCAGATGTCTAAGGCCTCTCGATCTACTTTGTCAGCAAGCAGCAAGCCTTTCGTGCCTCCTCGGGTTGAAAAAATGGCACCAAGGACCTGGAAAATGACAGGCCAGATCTCCATGGATATGCATTTGGAGACTAATTCTGAGCCAATTCCATCTTCAAGACAGCCAAACGAAAGAAGATCCAAACAAGTATTGAGCAAAATTCAGGCATCCTCTGATATTGTGAGTGAATCTTTTGAAAACGAATCTGTTTTGGCTCTTGTTGTGCACGAGAAGGAAAATTCGAAAGTGATAGACACAAAGAATAGGAAGTCTCCTGTGCAATGGACAGATCAAGGTGTCTCCACCTTCCTCAATCTCTTAAACGAGATGAAATTAGTAACCAATAGCATCCTCAACCTCTCCAACACACAATGGAGGGAAATTATGATCAAATTACAGCCTATAGTTGGGGGTTTAGTGGAGCTGAGACAACTAAAGAACAAATGGGATAAGCTGCAAGCTAAATTCAAAGAGAAGAAGGAGGGAACCATCAACTTGGCAGTGGTATGACAGAATGGAAGAGGTGAAGTATGGTGTGACCTCAGATAATCCAATTCCAGGGGCTGGTGATGATGGCGAATTTGGGAATGAAGCTTTCGAGGCTGCAGACTTGCATACAAATTTCTCAGAATCTTTCATGAATGACACTTTCTTTGAAACTGTTGGAACAGATGCAGCATTTGAAGACCACTTTGAAGATCCACCCAATTCAAATAATAATGTAAACACGGGGAATCCGAGCAATCCAGTGATGTCAGACATTCCAAGCAATAGGACACCAACAGGAAACCAGACAGATTCTTCAAGTCCTAGATCAGCTGCATGTAATCAGCCTGGAGTTTGTGGAAAACCTACAAGTAGAAAGAAGTCCAGGTTGCAGATAGATGAGGACATTGCAATGGGAGTATCACAGATGGCAAGCACATTTGGGGACACTGAGGTGAAGAAATTGGATTTCCTGAAAGAAGAAAGTGCAAGAAAAATTGAGTTGGTTAGGGAATTGGAAACAATAAGGTCTGCCAACAGTTTGAAAATTGCTGAGTCCATGGCTGCAATGACTCAAAGCATTTGTGAAATGACAAAGGAGACATTGCTCGAAATTGCTAAATTGGCTGCCAAGAACAAAGATTAGAGGTTCGTTTTCAATTTTTATGCTTTTTAGAAATTCTATTTTGGAATTGTCTCAAACCCATTAGTATTCCTAAATATTGAATGACTTGTACTGGCCTATTTCTTTAGTATTAATTATTGTCTTCTAGTCGCAATCACCCCAATTCGTAAAGGCTATTTAAGCTTTTCTGAATTCCTTGCATGCAAGTCGCTCCAGCCAATATGGTTCGAATCGTGAACAGAAAACGCCCGATCTCCGAGTTCGTCTTCATCTTCCTCCAGTTCCTCTTCATATTCCTTGCCTCGGGAATCTTCATCTTTTTCTTCCAGTTCAGAGTCATATTACTCTGAATACTCTTCATGGCCTACTACTAGTGAAGAAATTCTTCCAGATAGTAGTGCAGAAGGTCCCGAGTTCAGTGATAATCCAGTCAGCTTAGAGAACGTGTTTCAGGAGAACCATGTACAAGAAGAACGCCAAGAGGAGCAAGAAGAAAGCCAAGAGCAGCAAGAAGAAAGTCAATACTCCTCCCCTTCGGTCGAGGTAGCTAACCCTGAAGTGGAAATCTTGTCCCACAAGCTTATCCACTGTAGCTACTCTAAGCAGACTGTTACTGATTTTTTTGAGATGGAGGTGAATATTGAAGCTGATGTTTTAGAATGGGCTGCAAATTCTGCCAAGAACCAGACTGCCCATATGGAGAGTGTTTACGTTAGGCATAATAAAAAATGGTACCTCCAAGAGATACGAAATGTAACCTTTCAGTTTAACCTTTGTCCCAGGATATGAGGAAAAAAACTTGATATGTCTTCATTTTTTTTGTGTTTTCCATTTTCTTTTTGAAACAGGCTTCTCTTATATATAATATGGCATGCATGCCATTTTTTTTACTGATGTAACTGCTCGGGTTCTGACAGAAGTAACAAATTTTGTCCTTCTATTGATGCAGATTTCCTATGCTCATTGGAAGGCGTGCATTTTTTGGTTTTATGTTGTGAAGTCATTTGGCTCACATTGATTGTAACAGGCTGCTGAGATACTGAACTATTTTGAACAGGGCAGGATATGAACATGTATTGTAATATTATGAATACAAAACGTGGTTTAGCCTACTTGTTCCTGTGTTGTTGATATTTTATAGTTTTCAGTGTGTATTAATGTGAAGTCATTTGACTCAGAAATGTCTGTGACAGACTGTTCAGTTTTGATAATGAAATGTTTTCGAGCTCTAATCTATGTGTCACAAATTAAGCTCTAAACTTATGCTACAAACACATTCATCTTTTCATCATTCTGTAACAATACATGACAGAGAATTAAAGAGGTCAAACCGAATATAATTGAATATGGATTTCATTTTCTTGGATACAAAATTCATTCAAAGGATGACATGTCCATCCAGATTCTCAAATAGCACGTGCCTCATTTGATCACCTTGTTTTTTTAAGGACCTGTTCATGGCTTCTGTTTCATAGTAATATATTGGTGGAGGATCGTCTTCAGCATATCACAGCCCTTGTCTTCCATTATACAAAAGTTCCAAAGAACACAACATGCATGTATGATCTTGGAGGCTTTGCCAACATGTATAGGCAAGTGTTTTAGAATTCTAAATTTTTCCTTCACAATGCCAAATCCATTTTCTACACACACTCTGCCCTACAAATCCTTTTGTTAAACTTACCATAAGCACCCTGATTTTGAGGAAAGACTTTAAGGAGAAAGGGCCTGCTAGAATAAGCTGAATCACCTAATAGTAATGGTGGAATAGTTACCTGAACCTCTTGGTCAGTAGGCTGCCCTTTCTTCAGTTTTCTGCCACTCAGAGTCACCACTGGTTCTTGCAAAATTTGTTTTGAAGCAATTTTATTATAAATGGAGCTCTTCTTGAACTGGTTGGAATCATGGACTGAACCTATTCTAGTTACACAAACATTTATAAACAATCTGCTATGTGTAACAATTCCTTGCATGAGACATGAGTGCCTCTTATGTCTGCTGTAATAGTCATCCCCATTATCCCTTTTTTTTGGGTTTCCTCCATAAAAAAAATATGGGAACCGTCAACTGCACCATATATATTGGACAACCCAGTTGCATCATGGAATTCCTTAATACACTGAGTTAATCTTGCTCCTGTAGGCATAGCAACAAACCGTTTGTACATCATTGTCTTCGAAGCCAATACAAGCGTGACTTTCTTGGTATATTTTTGCACTGTTGCTTTCCCAACATAAAATCTCTGTCCCACATGTAAGGGCATATCCCCGTGTGCTAGAAAATACAGAACCATAGCAACTGCTTTCCTTGGATCAACAGGAGGCCTTACTTTAATCCCGAGCCTGACAAGATAAGGCACAATTAACTACCAGTCTCTCAAATGTGGCCCTCTTCATCTTGTAAAATTGGTGTCACATATCGTCTTCGAAGGATGGCAGACAATTCTAAGCATAGTTATCGATATTATCCCACTGTGTTCTTTGCCTTGGAGCAATCCAAAATCTTCTTGGTGGTCTTCTAACCCTACTGGAACCCGCTACCATTAAAGCTGCAGATGCGCAAAAAAACAAACTATTGTTATCTTCTAAAACTTCATCATCGAAAAGGGTCATTGGGTCTTCGAGCTCGTTGAGTTCCAGTAGCTGCAAACAGTATCTCTGTCATGCAAATCCGAGTGTCAAAGCCCGAAAAAGCATGGCAATCATGCCAAGAATGACCGGATCCATGGTTTAGTGGCCAGAATCGAAAGCATAGAGAGGTAAAACTAGAAATGAAATATCTCACATAGACCGCCGAACCAAGAAAAAAACAGACTTGAATATCCCACAATTTGGCGCCCGAATGGAACGTTACGGTCGAATTATCCCACAAAGAGTTCGTCGGCCGGAATGGATGCACGATCGAAAATCCGGCAAACAGCAAAAATTTTACCCATAACCGAGGCGAGACAATTGTCTCTCCTCTCCTCCCAAAAAAATACGTACATTTAGGGGAGGAACCGTATGTGACGAGAGATGGATTTTTTTTACAAGCAATCGAAGAGAGAGAGAGAGAGAGAGAGAGAGAGAGAGAGAGAGAGAGAGAGAGAGAGAGAGAGAGAGAGAGAGAGAGAGAGAGAGAGAGAGAGAGAGAGAGAGAGAGAGAGAGAGAGAGAGAGAGAGAGAGAGAGAGAGAGAGAGAGAGAGAGAGAGAGAGAGAGAGAGAGATGAAACTTGATTATTACGTCTGTGAGACCACCAGGTCTATAAGACGTGCAACTTGTACATTCAACATTATAAAATAAATCATCTAATGCATCCTCTGATAGTAATACATTAGTCTCTCTCATATCTAACTCATCTACTTTTAAGGTTCTTAAAACATCGTCTCTACGCTCTAAAATATCAATGATACATCTCCCAATACTTGATCCTGGAAAATTAACGAAAGCCATCAACATGTTAGCGCATACATCATACTTCTCTCGAATATCTCTGTAAGCATGACAATGTAGAAGTACATGTTCCTCATCTTCAAGTATCCCTGCCTGACATATCTTACACAATCTAAGCTCGTGAGGAATGTCATTCCACTTGCCTACTTCAACACCAACCTATATGAGCTCAGCCTCATCCTGCAGATGGCATACCTATGCTTCATGGAAATCCCCTCTACCAAATACTTTGCCTCCTGCAATGTAGGATTAATATGGGTCCTATAAAACTTCCTCCATGTCTTATGAAGAACATTTATTTTGACCCACGTGCGGATATCATCTTTATGTAAAGCTAAATTATAAATATTCATCCCCCATCGTGCCATTCACTGAGTGGCATCAGCAAACTAGCCCTTAGCCCATGTCTCCTCCAAAGCCAAGCATGGTAAACTTTCTTCAGGCATAATATAAAACATCTTATAGACATAATTAAGTAGTCTGCAAAGTGCCTCTGCTTCCAGTGTAAACATCCCACATTCTGCTAACATTATATCATAGGGAGTTTGCATTTATGTTCTAAGTTCAGGCTTAAAGAATTGCTTTTGAATTTTCTCAACCTTTTTCCAAGTCTCTAATGCCAATCCAAGACCCCATACTTCACATCCATATAAAACTACGAAGTGGACCAGTGTTATATAAAGCATTTTTTTCAAGCTTAAGTTCCATATCTCTGCTTTGGCAAAATCTATGCTGCATTGCATACAGTGCTTTGAGGCCACTGTTTACTTTCTTGCTCTACTGCTTGGTGTTCCAATTTGGACTCTTATCCACTAATATCCCCAGGTACTTGTACCTATTGGTAATTTCTACAAGTTCACCTTGTGGGTGTGTGTGTGTGTGTGTGTGTGTGTGTGTGTGTGTGTGTGTGTGTGTGTGTGTGTGTGTGTGTGTGTGTGTGTGTGTGTGTGTGTGTGTGTGTGTGTGTGTGTGTGTGTGTGTGTGTGTGTGTGTGTGTGAGAGAGAGAGAGAGAGAGAGAGAGAGAGAGAGAGAGAGAGAGAGAGAGAGAGAGAGAGAGAGAGAGAGAGAGAGAGAGAGAGAGAGAGAGAGAGAGATGAAATGAAATGAAATATTTTATAAATTGCGTCTATGAGACCATCATGTCTAGAAGGCATTCTGCAAGACATTTTACAAGTATATCACTGCTATAATGTACCCTCAGCATCTTTAGTTTCACTACTCTCTTTCTCATATAGTTCCAGTAGATGTCTATAATTCCTTATTGACATATCTCTCGCTTTCATCACATCTATTAAGTAACCACTAGTCGTTGCAGCTGGCAATGCAAAGAACTCACATAAAGAAATATCTGTGGGGATACCTGCCACCCTCCTCAGAATTTGGTATGCAGGATAGTAGAGGATGAGGTATGCCTCATCCTCAAGAACGTCAGCTCCACATGCTTTACGTGTACGCATATTTCGGGAAAAATTCCCCCACCTACCAACCTCTACACCCAAGTGATGTGGGCTTAACCGTAGCCTGTATAATAGATGTCTTTTAAAACAAGACAACTTTCTGATAAATGTGGTGCTTCATCAAGGGCCGGATTAATCTCCCCTTTGTAGAAAACCATTTTTGTGCCTGCATCATGCCATGATTTTTCCGTTATATGCGCATAGACCCATTCCTGTAGCTCATTCTCATCTAATGGCATATCTTTCAAAACCATCCCCCATTTACCCAACCATTTAGTCACATCGTTATACCATCCTTTGAGCCACTTTGTATCATTGCAAGCTTTGACAATCTGTCAGCATTCATGTCATGAATTTTTTGCACATAATTAAGCGTCAGGAATAGTACTTCAGCTTCTGACACCTCCATCCCTACTTCAGCTAGTATCATATGATAAGGAGTTTGCATTTTGACCCCCAATTTTCCTTCAAAAGAAACTTTTTTTTGGATTTTTTTGACTCTCTTCCACATCTTTTGGGGAGGGAGGGAGGGAAGGAGGGAGAGAGTGAGAAAAAATTATTAATATTTCATGTTATGACAGTTAATAAATTGCTCTAAGGATCATAGTGGTTGTATGCAAAATTCATAGCTGAGCCTTGATGAATAGGTTTATATTAACTAGGTTACATATATTTTTGGCTCAAGGGTATGATTATGGGTTATTTGCTCGAAGGCCTTATATAAAGGGAATCTTCATATTTAGAATATTGAGGACGGTCAAATAGGTTCGAGCCAAAACAAATATGAACTTTAGGTTGGCCATTCGACCCGGATGCAACAGAAGTCGATCTGACAATGAGGCCGGATCATGAACTATAAATTAAGTAGTACTGATTGTAATAGTTTGAGCAGGTGATAAGATTGAATCAAGATTATTGTGAGAGCTTGGGCTCTCGGAGAAATAATAGTCATTATCGCTACAGTATTTAAGTCATTTTCTTTGAATAGTGTTTACTATAGCATTGGTCATGGTTTAATATTAGCCTTCAATACATTACATGATAAGTTATTTGGTCTAGTTATTGAAGTGCTATTATAGATTGGGATTTGATTAAGTTCTTGAATACTCTATAGATGAAATTTTCCATTGGTATCAAAGCCAGGTTTGCTAACATGTCTACAAGGTTTGGTTTTGAACTCTATAGAGGTATTCAAGGGAGAAGGAGGCTTTCAGATATGGAAACAGAGCATTAGACAAGTTCTGAATTTAAAAACTTATGGTATTTAATGGATCCAAATGCTATCAGATGCCCTCTTACTATATTCAATGCGGGAACAATTAGTGGAGCGGAACTAGCTCTACCACTAGTCAAGGGTCCACTGTAGGTGGAGGAAATGCTGTAGGAAGTACTGCTACTGTAAGCAGCAACTCCTATCAATGATGTAGATGAAAGCCCAAGCAATTATTTGTTGCAAGGTAGGGGCAATGATCAAACTCAAGCTCAAGGGTATTACACTCAGTCAAATGTGGATGTACACGACAGACATGAGGCCAAATCTTCCTCTCAAATTGATGTTCTTGAGAAACAACTGAGAAAATTAAAGTTGCATGATAGGGATAGTATAACTAATTTCTTTGAAAAGTTTGACTCCATCATTGCAGATTTGGAAGGTGCTAGAGTTATACTCAATGAGGAGTATCAACTTTTAGCAATTTCGAGGGCAGTCTCCCATAATGCACGTCTGGCTACACTATTGAGGAATGTAGCAAAATCTAAAGATCATGCTGCTCGAAATCTAGGCTTAAATTTGGCGAAGATAGCTTTCTTGTAGATGAACTCAAGATTCAACAAGTTTTTTCGAATCTCATTTACATGGTCCAAAATATATAGAACAAGATGCAGTTGCATCTCAACAGTAGGGGTATCTGCACGCAGTCTGGCCTGAGCTATTTCTTTTTTGAATGTTAAATCCAAGCGTCCCTCCAAATATTATCTCTTAGACTATAATCAAGCTCAAGCTGAAACTCACATAAAAGGATTAGTCTAAAAACAGGTCCTAAACATGTCTAGTCTAGAAGCTTTCCTTTCACTTACATATTGTTCGAGTACTTGCCGCCATATACTCCAACCCTCTGTTTAATACTAGATATTCATACATAGTACCACTGGGAGTGAGGGCATAAGAATGCAAGCGCTCTCGAAGCGTCATCATGACAACATCCATGCACCATAGAACATAACCAGAGTAGCTCACGGATTCTTATATAAAAGATACCGCAGCCACAAAACGCAAACTAAGTGGCCACACAAATTACAGCGCGGCCATGTTATGTAGGGTTTGCAACCACATCTTGTAGCTGCATGGTCGCAATTCTTCCTTAGCGGCTGCATTTCCAAGACCATGCGGACATCAATGACACGACGCGTCTGCATTGAATTATTATCGACCGCCCGTCAGCAGTATAGTATTCATACACAACTCACAAACATTTGAGATATTTTCATACTCTCTGCTTAAAGTAGTACCAATATACAGTTGGCACAACTCACATTTAAGCTATTCATACCATTACATATGTACTATCTATTGGACTGCGGAGTTTTACACTCCTCCTCACAACTCACATTTAAGGTATTCATACCATTACATATGTACTATCTATTGGACTGCAGAGTTTTACACTCCTCCTCCTCACAACTCACATTTAAGGTATTCGTACTATTACATATATACTATCTATTGGACTGCGGAGTTTTACACCATTCCTCCTAAAATCTAGATAACAAAAACAATAATGCATCCCCATCTTCATATCTTCACATTATCTTATTTCCTATTCATACCATTGCATATGTAACATCTACATTCTACATTGGAGTGGATAGAAATTAGTAATATATAAAGTTCTTCCCTCAAAAGAAAAGAAAGGGATAAAGAAAGTAAAGGACAAAAAGGAAAGGAAAACATACTGCAATTTTGTGGTATTTTCTGAGTATTTCACATGTTTGTTTCTTCCAACTAGATACATGCTCAGGAAGAGTAGAATTTGAAAAAAGTTTCCATTAGGAATTACAAGCAGTACACAAAGCTACTGGATTAGAGATCATTCTGATCAAGTGTTTACAGGTCATCCAATGGATTAATAACCGTGCATGCCCAAACATCTCAGTAGTTCTTTTATCAGCCAGCGTCAGATGCCACATCTGGCCGCTGTTTAAGTTATCTTTACATTATCTCTACATGGAAAGGATCTCAAGTCTTCAGCCTAACCAGTCAAACTAAGATATTGTACAAAACTGCTTTTCCATGGCTTCTAATGACTAGTGCTTGGAATTGCGGAAGCATTCAGCTCTCAGACAGGGAGGAAATAAATTGGCAACATGCTTGGATTCATGGCATCTGTACTTCTCTCTAATAAATGATGATTTATGGTGGTTGGTGTTACATTGCAATTGGTAAATCTGCTTAACACAATCCTCCAGATCTGCAGGCCGATATCCTGTATATTGCTGTAGAGTTGCACTCTAACTATAGCACATCAGAGAAAAAGAAATGAGAAGGATTTAATGAAAATATAGATCCAAGTTGATGATAGTAGAATACCCAAGGATGTTGGTGGCAATCAAGATTGAATTGCGCTAGAAAAATGGCGGATGCAGCAATCTTTAATGGAAGATACTAGAGAAAGTTGTACTCCGTCAGGGTTCGCTCTGCCAAATAATTCGCTAGGAAAACCAATTTTATCTTGGTGATCTACAGACAAACGATAGGCAGTTAGCCATGACCAGATTACAGAAAAATGATAACATCCTTGTGGCTGGTCGCTTCTAATGCTACTTGAACAAAAAATCTGAAAATGATAAGTTATCATCTCTGGCATTAGCATTATCTAATCACGTCTTCGATAAGTATGCATGATACTTACTGTAAAAATGTCTTGATTGTAGGAGTTGTTAGTTCATAACAAAGACAATCTAGGACACATCCCTCCATCTCTAGAAGCTGCACAAGATCATAATTTACGTTCATAAGCTTCCTTGATGCCTTCGCAAGAACTCTCTAGGTGGCTTACCCCCTCTCGACAATAGGCATGATCAGTAATGAAATAGAATTCCTCCACTTGAGGTACACGTATTTCTTCATATTTGCTGAATGAAATTACACAGCACACACTCTTATATAAATGCGTTAAAAACATTAAGAGGAGGAAGAAACTAAATGGAATGTGAGAAAGGAGAAACATACGCAGCTATAAGCATGTAGGAAACACCTACAAGCTGTAGGTTCCGTCTGTCGACAATGTTAGAAGACGAGAAGCGGTCTATATAGGATACTGCCAGATACAATGTCTCAGGCCCAAGATGATATTCTTCTGCGACCTATAATGAGGAACAAATGTTTTGTATGCTTCTTAATTATTATTTCAAGCAGAAGCCAAATAACTCAATATTGTATGATATTCTTAAATACCTCAACCATCCAATCAACAAGAATAGCCCTCATGTTTGCATCAATATCATGCTGCAAAGTCTCAAAGTAATCCACAACTGGTCTTCGTTTTCTCTGCCCCATCCCATCCGACATATTAAGATGTTTTAAAACATATAAATAGACATGCAATACAATAAACAAGAGTTATCTCACCTCTGCTGCTCGGAGATGGCTGTAAATTTCTCATGCATAAGCACCATCTAGATGGGAATCGTCGTGATGTTTCTCAACATTCGCAAATCTCGACCTATTTTGTAAAACATTAAGATCTCCAGCTATGACCGGCAGAGAAACGAGTTAGTTCCTGTAACAAAATCATAAGACAACAGAAACGAAAGAAGCTGTACCTCCTGCTTCTAACCTAGGGCCTGTCGATCCTTCACAGATAAACTCATCTTCTAGAGCAATATTTTGGATAGGAGGTGCATTCTCTAGATCGGTTCCCAATGGATCATCCCTTTTCTGGTTGGATGCAGAGCGAAAACTTTGCTTAGCTGCTTTACTGGATTCTTTTTTTGCCGATTTCTCATTCTATATTCAAGTGCGACATTTATTAGATTGAAAAATAATGTGGATCTTGCCTTTCGTGATTTAGACGCTAACCTAAGAACAAACTTCCCTGTTGAAGATGAAATGGTTAGAGACGTTTGCCAAAGCGGTTCTTCTCTTATCGGAGCTTAGGTCTGTCTTCCCAGTTAGCCGGTTCAAGCATCTCCGGCCCACAACGCAAGTGACCGCGAATTTACAGGGAAGAATAGGTTTGTAGCAGTCACAGCACATTCTAGAGATATTCTAGCATATACCTAGGATATGCCAAAAACCCACATAAACAAGGGTTTGCCCCCCTAGGGGCAACCCAAAAATCAACCTGAACTAGTGAATCTAGATCAGACATCTGCCTCAGTCAATCCTTTGGCAGTATTATCATCCTACTACTAGACTGAGCCTTTCTAGCATAGTATCTTTTTGCCCATTTCTCTCAGCAATAACATCTGTCCAATTAGCATTTAAATAATATTGTATAGTTTGTATATATTCATATGGTCAAGGTTTACATTTGGACAACTGCCTAGCATTTTATTTCATAGAAAGCATATGTATAATCCTTGCATCCCTCAACTTTTTTAGCATATTTATTCTGATATCCGTGGTAGGATTCTACTCCCAAGCATATTTGCACACTTTGTGGCTTTTGTACTTACTGCACTAGATTTATATGTCATAACATGTATGATTACAAGAGAAGTGAAAGCCTCTTAGCATAAATATAAAATCTATATATGCATCTCGCTTGGTCTAATCCAAGAACCAAAATTTAAAGTGAGAGAAATAAACCGGAATGCCTATTGACAATTGTAGCTATCATTTAGATGCTCATGCCACCACCAAGATTGTTTTTCAGCAACTAATTCTTCCAGAACTCCATCATTCTTCTAGCCAAATCTAAACTACAAAAGCAAAGGGAACAATGGGAAGAAAATCCCTTACCTACAGCCAATCAGTACCCTGTTAGCATGAAAACGGTATCAGGGGAAGGGCCAAAAGGTACATTGGAATTTTCAGTTCATCACTGATAACCCATTGTGCCTTTTTCTTTAAGTTAGAATTAGCAAAAGAAATGAGAGGAGAATATATTAGCAACTATCATTATCCATGTCTATGCATTATGTAATAGTACCCTCTGTAAACTTGCTAAAATCAATATTATTCCTTTGCTGATGTCAATAATGCAAAGTCCCTATTGTTACAGATCAACCAACAAGTGTTTGCATTCTTGCAGAGTTAAGGTGGATTGAATCCTTTATTGCAGCCATGCATAGACCAATTACTTGTTTGATAACTAGATATAGAAAGCCAGAACCTAAATTTCATCTCTTTCACTGCCATACGAAGTACAGATAGTCTATGTTAGGTACTTTAAATTTGCACTCAAACACAGACATAGATTTTTTTTTTTTTTTTTTTTTTTTTTTTTGAGGGTATGAATATGTTATATTATAGAGAAAGTGTTATACATATATCCCACTTATGGGATTAATAAAGCTAGCCTTTGCATTCCTGTACTCAGATCATCATCTACTAACCAGTGACACTTAAAGAACACATAAAATCCTTGGATCATACCAATCCTGTCTAGAGCTTTGTTATAGTTGAGCCCATATTTTCGATGATGGGCGAGAGCCATGAGAGCCACCTCCATATTAAAAATATTCTTCATCTTGTCCAGGGAGAATTGTTGTCCCCCCATAGTAATACCACACCTATGCTTCCATATTGTCCACAACCCTATGTTGGGCGTAGACGCCTTGAGATAACATCTCCATCAAGAGCTACAATTATTCTCGGCCATTGTAGATCATTGGTACCAATGGCGGACACACCCAATCCCGTAAGATCATGACCTTGGGGCAAAAGAATAAATGAGTGAGGGTTTCTGAGGTATTGCATCCAAGCGGGCATCTGTCACTCAGAAGAATCCCATTTCCGTAGAGTCTCTCCATAGTGCTCAATCCTCCCTGTAAAGCTAACCATCTGAAAAATTGCAACCTTCTTGAGCAGAGTGAAGTCCATGACTTAGCTAGTAGTTGTTTTTTGTGATGGTGTCAACTCCCAACCCTGTCAAGGCTTTAAAGGGGGAGTCATCAATGAGAAGGCGATATATCGTGCTGACAACATATTTCTCTTCCTGTTTACAGGCCCATCTGTCACTGGGGCCGTCCTGTCTGAAATATTAGCCAAAGTACTACATATTTCTCGGTAGATCTTCCTATCACCCTCCCCTGCACCTTGAACCTTTTCTTTAAAGCGAGACCAGGAGAGCCACCGTACACCATCCCAAAGATGTGCCACTCTAGTGATTCCTGCTGACCTCCATTTAAGAAAGATGCGGGGGTGTGTGAGAGCTAGAGGGAGGTTATTTCTCATCCATATCTGAGTGTTCCAGAAAATGCTCAGCTTTCCAGCCTCCCTCGGAGCTTCCATTGGCTTAAAAAGACTTTGAACTTCTAACCAAGCCTGTAGCAGCTTCCGCATAATTGGTGATGTGCCTGGGGCAATTTTGTAACTATAAAAGAAGGAACCCATTTCCTCCCTGGGTAAAGAAGGCTTACCTTTTAAAGTACAACGTTGAAGCCAATATTTGACAAAGTGCAGAGCTGGGGAGGTAATACCTTGTAGTGCTCTCCACACATATTTGCCTGCGAGTACCTGAGCTTGAGTTTCCAAGTCCTTGCACCCCATCCCACCTTCCTTTCGATCCATACATAGTACCGACCATGCCACCTTATGCTTTCCTCCCCCCCATATAAACTTCCTGATGATGGTTTGGATTTGATTATAAATGTACTTCGGAGCTACCATAGCTGAGGAATAGTATACATAAGAAGCTGCAAGGACTGCATTGGCAACTGCAATCTTTCCAAATGATCGCAAGCCCTTTTTTGCGACCATAAGTTGACCTTCTTTCTCAGGTTGTCCAGAATAGGGGTCCAGAGTCCTTTTAGATTATCGGAGAGGACCAGGGGTAAACCAAGCAATTTTGTGGCTTCATCTTTGAGGATGCGAAATCCAAAGTCTTTTACCCTCGGATCAACATCGGCCTCGAAGGGCCAAATAACCGCACATTTTGTCGCATTGAGCTCAATACCTGATAACTTCCCGAATGCATCTACAATTTCATGGAAGGCTGCAGAGCTAGAGTCATCATATCTGAGGAAGATGAACGTGTCATCGCATAACCGCATGATTGAAAGCTTTTCGCGAGGAGTTAGGGAGCTGAAGACCAGTGAGAGTGCCCTCAGATATTTTGAACTCTACCATCTTAGTAAGTAAATTTGCTATGATCAAAAACAAATAAGGTGCCAGAGGGCAACCTTGCCTGACACCTTTTCTCAGTTCAAACAGCCCCGAGGGTTGCCCATTAATCAAAACTGATGCTGAAGCAAGTTTGTTGAGGCCTAAAGACATCTCAACAAAGGAAGCATCAAAGCCCATATGTAGCATAATATCCTGAAGTCCCCTCCAGCGAAGAGTATCATAAGCCTTGCGAAAATCCATTTTCAAAAAAACACAATTTTGTTTGGAGAGTTTACACCAATGCAATCCTTCTCTTCTTTGCGATAAAGTTATCCGAATATGCCTACAGTAAGAAATTTGTTTGCTCACTTCCAATGACCTTATTGAGGATTGGCTTGGTCGATTGGCAATGATCTTCATGATGACCTTATAAAGCACGTTAGTCGGGGCTATGGGTCTCCATTCGTTTAGCTTTTGTGGCCTAGCCACCTTTGGGACAGAGTGATAAAACACGTGGGATGAGCCGGGTGTAGATATCGAGCCTCCCAAGCCCCCTTATTGCAGAAGAAAGGCCGGACCCGAAGATCCCAAAATTGACGAAAAACTCGGAGGAAAGCCATCGGGGGCGGGAGATTTACTGGAGGCGAGGGAGGAAAGTGTTCGAAGATTTCATCATCCTCCAAGTGACGCATTAAAGAGTTGTTGTCATTCTCTCGAGATTTTGCTCCCCAAGGAATTTTTGCCATCCGGTTTTGAAGCATAGAGCCATAATTGGCGGGAAGGGGTCTTCTTTGAACATGCATTGAAAACTTTCCTTCACATATGCTCTAATCCCATCATGTGAATCAATCCTATTCTGCTGATCATCAACGACGGGCGTGACATTGCTTTTTTCGCCAATCCGCCCCAAACAAGTCTAAAGAAGTGCCTAGAATTCTCATGATCTACCTCGTATACCATTTTGTTTTGGATCTCACAAAGCAGCCCCTAAGCGTCTTCCTCTTCGATAGCCTTAGCTCGCCCCTCAAGGTCAGCTTCTAAAAGAGTGAAGGGTAACATTAAAAGGGTCCGTAAGAAGATCTTGCTTTGCAATTCTCGAAAGTTGGTCATATATAGTATTTTTTGATCTTTTAAACTGTCGTGCCCTATCTCGCCCCCAATTTTTAATCCAAGCCTTAATCACCCCGACCAACTGAATCCATGCCTTCATACTTGGCAACCCATTATCCTGGGATGTGACACTAAAAAGGCTCGGAATGCATCACAAAATGCTGACTTCCCTATCAGAGAAGTATTAAATTTAAAGGGGACATTACCAGACCGCCTAGTCGTGGGAGCATCCTCGAAGGTGAGCTTTTGCGGGACATGATCAGACTGGGTGAAAGCCAAATCCCCTTCAACAAAACATCTGTCTAGGAAGGTAGCTGACTTGTTGGCCAAATAGAATCTGTCAAGCAAACAATAAACCCGATCATGTCCTTTCTGCTTATTGGACCAAGAGAAGGATGTGTTAGAAGGCGGAATAAGAGCAAAGCCCACATTGACAAGTAGGGAGTTCCATGAAGTATTCTCTTCAACTGACAGGTTCCTGTGGAGTCCGATTTTCTGATCCCAGATATCTGTCATATTTAGGTCTCCCCCCAATAGCCAATTTTCAACTTGTTGCTGTAGGATCCAAGTCTCAATCTCTTTCCACATTATGGCCCTTTCTGCAGGCTTGTTAGAAGCGTAGATGTTGAGAAGACCCCACCTACATCCCTGTGTCTCAAAAATCACTGCCTGCCATCTCCCATTTGTGCCCCTGAATTGGAGTGTAACATTTTGCCCCCTCCACAGTAGAGCAGTACCCCCCTTTGTGCCTTGAGCTGCATGGCCATCTTGCTAAACTTAGCACCTATCTGTAACTTTACGCCCTAGCTTCTAGCTTACTGCATTAAATAGAAACATGCTATCATTTGAGTTCATGTCCTCATTTTGCGCAAGCAAACAGTCATTACAACTCGTGCAGAGATGATCTTCATGTCTTCTGCCGCCAAATGCAATAGAGTCCTTTTGATTATTATCTGAGCACTTGCAGGTTAAACTCTTTCTCTTCTGTGCTCCAAATGTCTCGAGTTTATAGAAAACAAAGTTCATTTTTGAGGGGCTGGTATTTAGCTACGTTTTTCTGCCAAACACTCTTCTGGAGCTTCTAGAATCTATACTATTGCACTAGCCAAAACCCTCAGTGCTATAGCCTCTAGCTCTTGTCTAAGCGGCTTAGAGTTGAGAGCCGCCTCTTAGTTCCGAATGATTCTCAACAGAGCATTTCCATATTTAGTATTTCCAAGGCATGAACTGTAGCCACAGAGTTCATCATTTTAGAATTTCTTTTGCATTGAAATATTGCTATCAGAGAAGACATGAAGCATTAAAGCATTGCTGCAAGAGAAGACATGAATCCGTGAGAATCATAGCCCATATTTGGGGCTTATGCTTCCAGTCCATGGACACCCGGACTGGCTATTGCATGTAGCCACTCAAGGCTAGGATATCTGAAAAAAACCCTTTTAAATTAGAATTGCATTTTCCATTCAACCATTCCAGCTTTTCCCTTTGGTCAAAGCAAACTGCCAAATGTGCAACAAAAATTAAATTCAAAGCTCCATTATAAATTTTGGCTGCCATTATTTTTAACCATAGGGCTATCTTCACCATTATTGTACATAGCCAGTATTCCTTAGAAAGCCAATGGAGAAACTTTTTATTAATATGTAATCTATGCTCCATTCGAATATAACCACCATGTTTTGGACATACATTATGTATCAAATGAATCCAATTGGTCCAGGTCTGGAACTTTTTAGGTCCCAATTGCCTTAGTGTGACCAAGGAACATCCTAATTGCAATTTTTTTTTTTTTGAAGGACAAGCACAAGATGATCGTATGAATGTTCAGTTGCCTCCTGAAGGTGTATTCTATGAGACACAGCAGTGTTCAAATGCTTTTACACAGGCTGGCCTACCGGTTGTCGAAATTGATCATAATACTCATTTGCAGTGTGTTCAAAACCTTGTGTCTCATGGAGTTGTTTGCCATTTCACTGAACAGTTTTTGGATCTCAGGAGAGTTGGATTCTGGCTAAAACATCACCTTCAGAGACTGGGTCTTCCTCACTATGCGTCTCTAAAAGTTTTGGATAAAGATAATAATTTCTTCCTGGTCATGTTTGACTCTTCACTTGCAGTTGATAGGCTTGTGGAGCGTGGTGTTGATCCTCTTTGGGGACATATCTTCTATATCAGGTGTATTCTCCTGGATTCTTGCCAAGTAAGTCTGGTGCATTGCATATGCCTTGTTGGCTTGCCTTAGAGGATTTTCCACTAGAACTTCAAGTGTCTGATTTTATGATTGCTATTGCCAATGGATTGGGTATGCATCTTGCTTATTCTATTGTTAATGGTCCTCGAATTTGTGTATCTCTTCCTACTTGTGTCTCTATTCCCCAGTCAATAGTGGTCAAAAGTGGCCCACTTTTTTTCAAGTACAAACTACGTCTGCTTAATGGACCTGAGCTTGCCAAGATGTTTCCCAATGTTGAGGCTTTCGTTACTTACAGGTCTAGGCATACTTTTGTCTCTACCTCCCCAGTTGCTCCTATCCCCTGTCACGTAGCAGCCACTTCACTCGAGTGTCGTGTGCCTTCTTCTCTAGCTATTTCTGCACCATCGCCTTCTTTGAGTGCATCTCCGTCTCAGTCTATATTAGTAGACCCTCTTAATGAGGATCAATACTCTCGTCTTCTGGATATTGCTCACAAGCAAGAATTATTGGAAGAAGGATGGTCTACCCCACGCTTGAAGAAGCTTGCACGTCGCAAAAATAGCTCGGCTCCTCAATCTGCATTAGTTCACTCTGTAGCACCAGTATCTGCTACGATTGTTACAGTGAATGTCTCTGATTCAGTGGCATTGAGACACCGGGGAGCAGATCAAGTTGTTGTTAATGATTCTATGGATGTGGAAGTTCGACCTGGTTAAAGTAACTTTTCTATAAATATGATTATATATTATTCTTCTCTTTGTAGGAGAGGAAAATAGTGTGAATTGCATTATAAAGTCATGCTTGGGCCTCACAAACAGCTGGTGACTGCTCAGAGTCTTATATACTCCAAAGGTATATGGCTATGGCTGCTTGTTGCACTTTGGGTTTACAAAGGCTGTGGAGTTACTTTGCTGGCAACCATCCCCTATCCCAGTAGGGGAAGACTAGATTCAACAAGCTAGTGCATGTACAGACAGATCGAAACTTAGGGGTTCCAGCAAACCATGGACGGGAGACCAGGTAACAGTTGGATCACTGTGGAACTCGGGTCTATACTGGCAGGTCAAGGTGTGTAGAGGGAGCGAACAGACCACCTTCTTGGGTAGGCTTGTGGATTCCATAGCAGCATGAGATAGTGCAAGCCAAGTTAACGCACGGGATGAAGTAAGCTATCTCCATGCCCTCATCTGTAAGGAAGGGCCCTAGTTCCAGTGTAGTGTTTCCTCTATTTGATTTGGTTGTGACAAGCACCTGCGGTAGGCTCTTATCTTGGGTTGTGTCTGACACCCAAATTGCAGGATGATTGAAGTGCTGCTAATGGACGGAAAAAATAAGGGAAGCCCCTTTAGTATGTTTTGTTAATGGGAAGAAGCAGAGGCCTATTGGCAGGCTCGCCATAGTACTAGAAACATCACAAAAGATGGAGAGCTTTTCCTATTCCAGTACTTTGTTAGTTAGTTCTTCACCATCCTCCTATTTGGGTGTGGTGCCAATATTTCCTATCTAGCCTGTTGAGAGGCTTTGAAATAAGGTTGTATACCATATTTTATTAATGAAATAAAAAATATCTTGCCTCCGAAAAAAAAAAAAAAAAAAAAAAGCCATGCTTAGATGGGTGGCCCTGCTCAGTTGCATCTGATTCTCCACTGGGTTTTTTATTCCTGTCTCTGCATTGTATTATGTATTATGATGGAGTGTTATCCTAATTGCAAATTTTTGTCCTAATTCTATTGCCATCACTTTGGCTCAAGCCAACACTTCTCAACATCAACATCATGTGCAACCAAAGGCCTCATTGAATACTCATATCCACACTTCCGAATGGTAAATGTGCACATTGACTAAGGTCATCCCTTAGTGCAATTACATAATTGTAAAAAAAAAAAAAGAAAAAAAAATTGAGGGCCTTTCTCGACTCGCGAGTCGAGAAAGGCAGCTTAAAGTGAAAAACGCAATTCTGAGGGGTCAAGAAAGGAAGCTCAAAGTGAAAAACAGATTTGAGATCGGGCGAGTCGAGAAAGGCAGCTCAGGGTGAAAAACGCAGTTCTAAGGGTTAAGAAATGCAGTTGCCTACAGACATAGTTTCTAGCTCCAATCTCATGGAGCACAAATCATGACTAACTGGAACATATATGTATTTTCTATGCATTTTATAATGCACACCATATCCTATGCATTTATTATGTATACATATACGGAAAAATAGACCCTCCCCCTTTTGTAATATGTCAATATTTACCCATAGCTTTTTTCAAATATAGATAATGGGACACTATATTATATATTTTTTAATGAGCACAATATCCTATATTATGTATTTTTCCAATAACCACGATATTCTATGCATTTTCTATGATAAAATACAGTGTCCTAGATATACCTTTACAACACTTTCACATGGGGTATATGTACCTTATCATATGCCTATCAAATTGAACCTATCAAGTGCACATAATGCGTAAAGTATGAACAACTAGGACACATGCTAACTTCTTCCCCCGAAATAAGTTGTAACACTAGGCTTGAGTTATACATTTAGATACTATACAACTAGACTTGGAGCTAATTAAATTAAAGATTTTACAAGTTAGGCTAGACTCTACATACCAACAAAATATGAAGGAAAAAATTGGAGACATATAACTAGACATGCGACTATTATAATATAATCCCAGGTCAGTATTTTTTATTGTTTTTTCAATGCATTTTCTATACCCCGACTTTTTTTCCCGCCCATGCTTAAAATTTAAATTTTGGTACATACCTTTGGGCCTAATATCGGTTGTACCACTTGGAGAAGCCCTCGTCGTCGACCTATTCTTTATGCTCGACCAGGCAAAGATGATTTCGACAATGCCCTACACTGTGGAAATGAATGAAACAACAAGAAATGCGTGAATCCGCTTCTTTAGAAAGATCTCTCTCCAAAAGCCGCTATAAAATTATTTAAAGGAGTCCGATTTAAAAGGAGCTTTGCCTTTTCAGGAGCAAATATCCAAGAGCTCCTTTCTGTATACATGAATGTCACCTAAAGTGACATTGCTGCAACGTGAAAGCAGGGTGGCCGTAGATTCGGCACCACGTGTCGCACATCCAGCGGCTGTAGTAAAGAATGTCGAGTGAAAATGAGAATGTCGTGCAGAATCGCGGGCGAAAATAGAGGGCGACATTCTTGAAAAGAATTGCTGCCATGTGGCAAGGCGTGATTATTTGTTCGAGCAGAATCTACGGCACCCTGCTTTTACGTTCCTTGCAACTGAATGAGATTAAGAAAAACTTGAAGCAGCGACCAGACTCAGACTCGAAGTCATCGTTTGCAGATGGAGATGGTGCGGCGCTTCAGGAGATGGAGAAGGAGAACGGGGATGAAGACATGAGATGAAGATGAAGCTGGAGAAGCAGCTGACGCAGATCCGGCAGAGAAGGACGTCTGTTATAGAATCTGATCTTTTCTTTACTTTCTGAGCAGGAGGCAGAGTGGAGGCCTTGGCCGATCATGCAGCAAAGCTAGCCCCTAATTATAATCAAACTCTCATGCAGGGCAAGTTTCCTGAGGATTGGTATTTGAACAGAGTTGTTCCTATTCATAAATCTGGATGCAAAGATGATGTAAGAAACTACCGAACAATATTAGTGGGCAACACATTTGCAAAACTATTCGCATCTATGCTGGAAAGCAAGCTATCCTCTTGGGCAGATGAAAATGAGAACATGGCATTTGGACAAGCAGGTTTCAGAAATAATCACTCCATACTGGATCATCTTGTTACTCTTAGAGTGTTAGCAGAAGGAGCGAAAGGCTCTGGCAATAAAAGATTTTTGGCATTTATCGATCTGGCCAAAGCTTTTGATACTGTAAATAGGAAGGATCTTGCTTCTAGGCCTGGATATACTTCAAGTAATGCGTGAGAACTCAAGCAAGTCAGTAGCATGTCTATATAATCGGGTTCTTATTGAACTTTCTTTTCCATTCACGAGAACGGATCGAGTTGCTAATACTATTGGTGTCAAGCAAGGATGCCCTTGCTCTCCGACGCTTTTTGGTTTATTCATTGATGAGCTAGAAGGTTGGATGACACGATTAGGCGGTGTAGGTATATAAAACTTGGTAAATATGTGATACTGACTCCTGTTATTTGTCGATGATATAGTGCTAATATCTAGTACGACCAGCGGTTTCTGACAACATCTAGATGTTCTCGCATGCATTTTGTATAGAGAAGAATATGAAGATAAATGTCCCGAAATCAAAAGCAATGGTGATTGGAGGGGCGAGATCCATTGTTTTCCATATAGGAGGTGAACCACTAGAAAGGGTTTCTAGTTATAAATACCTAGGTATTGATGTATCGATAATTATAAATGGACACTAGCTGCACAAAAGCGTGCCTCGTGTGGTTTGCGGACATTATACAAGATATGATTCATTTATGCGAAGTAATAATCTTGACCATTGGCAGCTAAGAAAATTACTTTTTGGTGTGCAAGTGAGAGCGGTGATTTTATATGGCAGTCCAGTTTGGGGACCAGGTCTCTCTCGAAAAGGATGGAATGATATTGAACAGGTACAAAAAAGATTTCTAATTGGCGAACTTGGGGTGAAGATCCAAACACCTTATTGTATGTTATTAACGGAAGCAGGTTTGTTGCCTCTTGAAGCCGAAGCTCTTTGTAGAACCATTACTTATGTAAATCGCGTTCTATCCATGGAATCAACAAGGTTCCCCTTGCAAGCATTGGAACAATCTAATAGGAAGGGTTGGGTATCGATGTCCGTAAGTGGGCAGCTAGATGGCTTGGTCAAGATACGTGGCCGACTTCATTGAACTTTAAGGAAGTTCACGAATTTGTGACAAAGAAAGCAATCTGCAAGTTGTGGACATTGGAGGATGGAAAAGATACCAAGAAGCGGTTTTACTTGGCTGATATAAATGATTTAGATGACTATCAAGAGCAATCTTACCTAATGGCGAACATCAGTCGCAAGAATCGCATGGTGATCTCTCAGTTAAGACTGTCATCTCATAATCTATGTATTGAAACGGGCAGATGGAATAATACTCCTCGCAATGAAAGATTATGTTTGGGATGCTTTGATATTGTAGTAGAAACTGAGCAGCATACTTTTTTGGAATGCTCAGCCTATGAGCACATAAGGGCAAACTATGCAGTTACTGCTACCTCATTGAAAGAACTTCTACAACTTCCGGCACATATTCTTAGCTCATATCTGTGTAGTATATGGAAAGAGAGAGATGAGATAATTGCTTTATTCACTCTCATGAATAATTTTGACATTGGTGGCGCTTTGGATTAAGTGCTATTATTATACTGTATTTTTTTGCCATAGAGGCCTGGGGGCCTAAATGGCTTGATCAATACATTAAATTAAATTAAATTAAATTATAGATTTATTCTGAAGCAAGGATGCAGGAATCGACCTCTTGCCACGAAGCAGACGTTGAAGGAGCCTTCTCGACTCGGGAGCCTTCTCGACTTGGGAGTCGAGAAGGCATAAGATGTTCAATTCTTTTTAACTTCTATTTTTATTTCTTAACGTTTAATCTATAACTTTATTTCTTAATAATTAATTTTATTATTTAATATTTATTTCTTAATAATTAATTTTATTATTTAATATTTGTTTCTTAATAATTAATTTTATTATTTAGTATTTAATTTAGAAGGGTGATCCAGTTAGTATTTAATATGAAAGGATGATCCCCCACCCAACTTTGGCTCCTCCTTCTCCTCCTCATCTTGTACCCCTCCCCCTCTTCCTCCCTCTCTCCCCTTCTCCCCTCCTCATTTGCCCATTTGCTCCTTCTCCCCTCACTCTTTGCCCCTCTGCTCCCTTTGCCCTCACGTATCGCCCTCTTCTTCCCTCCCCTGCCCCTTCCCCCTCTCCCTCCCCCCTTCCCTCCCAGCTTCTCCTCATCAAGGTGTGCCCCCTTTATCCCATCCCCCCTTTCTATTCAAGCATTCAATTCATAACTTATTTTTTCCAATTTTTTTCCCTTCATATGTCTCATCCCCATGCATGTGCACAGCTTGCTCCTCCAAGTTATATTTTCATCACGGAGTCTTGCAAGTTTTTTTCATCACGGAGTCTTGCACAAACTTGCATAGCTCGATTTAGAGATAAGCCAATTGAGTCACATTCAAGACATTTTTGCATAATAAGCATTTTTCAAAACAGTCTCATCCCCAGTAGAAATATCTCATTTTTTGTCGTGGTAGCCTAGAAACTTATTGCCATATGTTGAACTTTGTACTGGATCTGAATAGCATATATGCTTGAATTCACATATCTCTAGATGAACATGGATAGTCTTAAAGGGTGTATATGATAGTGCATGAAAATGATCCCCTGGGGTATGCAACATGTTTTTCCTCCTCTACATTGTTTGTAAATTCTGCATGCACCAAGCAATATGGAAGCTTGAAATGCCATGCTTGTTCTAAGGTCCCTTGCCTCATTTGCCTAATGTCCGTCCAAGACTGACAATCATGCACTCATAGTGCTTAATCCTCGAAGCGAGATCGCAGTCAAAATTCATTGCAACATAATAATGATAAGCCACCTCTATGAAACCCCGTGGCTAGGTAAATTGCTAAGAAACCTCTTACGTTGGTCAGAGAAATGATAATCAGGGTCACAAATAAGCTAGCTTTCAGTCCATCGTGTGATGTGAAATTGTGCTTTGATGATACTAAGCTTGTTGATGTGTGTGAGATGATGGTGAAAGATAGGAAGCTCATGCTACTATCATTCAGACATGAAGCAACCATCATTTAGAGTTTATCCATACCCTTATTGGCCCGAACCTGTTACTTTCATTCAGAAATGAAGCAACCATCATTTATAGTTTATCAAAGATACCAGTATATCCTTTTAAACCATAACCTTACCAACTATAGGCATTATTTTTTACGTTATCCAACAGATATCTAATAGTGGTCCGAAAACTATTTCCATCCTTTACATATGAACAATATCCCAGCATATATTATCATTGACTAAGAAGTCATACACCTTGCAGTATCTTAAAGCATCCTCCTTGGAAAACAACCATCCTGAATAGCTAATGCGTTCATTGAATTGCACTACAAATATTTGTTTAGGTATAGATCCACCATCCATAACCACATAGCATTTATCTTTAACCCAGCCTATACTATCTTTAATTAAGAAGTCATACATCATGCAGTATCTTATGGTATCCACCCTAAAACCGAACCATCATGTATAGCTAATACCTTCATTAACTTGCACTGCCAATACTTACGCGGCTATATTACTTAAAACCCCAAATATATAACAGAATGTTATTCTTCAAAATCCATAAGCATATTACTATATACTGCATAATAGTCAAATGACCAAGAGGTCAAAACAACGAATTTCTTTGGTCAAATCAAGAGGCCAACATATTGAACTTAAAAGATTGCAAAATAAAGCAGAATGCACTAACCAGTGCTACAACAAACTTCAACATCCAGAAAGAGATTTCTTCAACAAATCTCCAAGTCTTTGTCCATATTTTTCCATCTTATTAGCGCATTTTTGGGTAATCAGTGGACCCAATATGCGATCTGCTCAGAGCAGACAGTAATATTAGAAGTTGTAGATGGTTAACATGTTTACTGCAATATATAGCAACCTACCGTTAGTACAACAGTCGCCCTTTTATCACTTCACTCGCTTTAGGAAAACCTTCAGGTTTCATACCCTTTGAAACACAATAGAAACTTTGCCTTTCCTCCTAATAGTACTCCTGATATTGAAGCTGCTGCTACTGATCCACTTTGAAACAGAAGCTAGCTTATTTGTGATCCTGGCAATTTGTGCCATAACAGCCTGCTTAAGATTCTCTGTATGAAAGCTATAAAGGATCCCATTCTAATTTTTCCATCTAATTTTAGCACAATAGACATAGATTGATGAACATGAACATATTGGGCTCTGCATATGTGCTATAACCGGAGCAGACGACGTGCACCTTACATGCCCTTCATTTTATTTTCAGCACAGTTCATGCAACGTACCTATATAGAAGGTCCCTGAGAAGAAATTTTAGATTACTGTAACTCTAGAATCAAACCTTGGAATCAACGAACAGAAATAGGTGACTATGAAGAAGCCTGAGTTATAGGAAAGAGTTAAAGCAGACGAGGAATTTGAAGCCCCGCTTTAATGGTCACGGCCAGCTCCGGCAATATATCATTTTGAGTTTTTTTTTCTCCCTAGGGCTAGCGTTGGGAGTGAATACCTTACCGAATAACAGTCTACCTCTGCTCTTCGTCAAAAAATGCTTTTCAAAAGGAGCCCTGGAGTCATGGAAGGAAAACGGCAAGAGAAGATGTCGTGGTAGAAAAACCCCCTTTTTTTTTGCAGCAGTTTCATGGACATCCTTCAAATCCGACCATCCACAAACCCGCAACTTCTGACTGGCCATCGGAATAGACTCATACAAAAAAGCCTCTAGATACATACCGGGCTCCAGGAAAAAAAGTGCAGAAAAAAAAGACAAGAGAATTTTCAAAGCCACTTTAAAATAATGAAATGACACCTCTCTTCTCTATGCCACGTGGCCAAATATGGATCGTCCATGGGGACGGAGGAATAGATGAACAAATATGGGCCGTCGATCGGAGTGGAGGGATATTAGGATGATCTCGGCCGTCGATCGGCGGACAGACTGACGCCGTGGTTTTATAATATACTGGATCCTCGATCCTCTACAATCAAAACTTGGCATCAAAGGATCTGTCATGTAAACTCAAAAACTATTGAGCTATTAGCAAAGAAGGAAGCTATCAGTATTAGGGGAGGAGAATTCATTTCAGAAGAATTTAAGCATTACTACAGGAACAAAGGCATCAAAAGACAACTCACATGTAGATATTCTCCCCAACAGAATAGAGTTGCAAAAAGGAAAAATAGGGCCATCTTGAATGCAGTAAGAAGCATGCTAAAATTCTTAGGTCTGCCTAATTTCCTTTGGGATGAAGCAGTCAAGACTACTGTGCATCTCCAAAATGTTTTGCCCTCTTTGAGCACTCATGTGAAAATTTAAAAGCTTAGCCTTTGTACATATACCAGATGAGCCGAGGAAAAAGCTTGATGATAAATCTCTTATAACACACATGGTAGGTTATGATGGAGCCGGCGGTGGGAGGGCTTCAGCGGCAGCGGCAAGCAGGCAGGACAAGATTTGAAACAAAAACTGCAGCCTTTTTATTGCGATGGAGGAAAGACTGGAAAATGGAGAAATAAAAGAAGCTACTTAATTCTCAAGTGACGGAAATGGGAAAAAAATGCTGCAGCGGCAAGCTACAGAGCTGGAAATATGTAGAGGAAGACATCGGAATTGGCGATGGACAAAACAGTGGAAAAGAGAGAAATTAAAAAAAAAAACCCAGTTTTCCGTTGTTAACAGGGCCAAATATGTTGCAACGGCGAGCTGCAAAGCTGAAAAATTTGTAGTGGAATTAGCGAGATTGAAAGCTCGATCTGGGCGGGGCTCGAGGGATGCCGTGGTGCCAGCCAAAGAAGAAAAATGGCTTCTTCAAGCTCTGGCTATGGATACAACGGCCCACCCGATGTCCTCTGCTATCAAAATCTTGTCAGACCCAACAGAGCCACTATTCCAATCCAGATTTGAAACAAAAATCTACCTCCATATTCCGGCAATGGATCAAACAGGAAGCAGCACAGAAGGCAGAATCAGATTCATTTAATCCAATCCAATGCAATGCTGAAACCCCCAATAGCAGATTCATTGGGCCGATCTTCGGAGCCCAGAAAAACCTAACAAAAGGCAGAATGACAGACCGGCTAGAAGGGCGGAGGGGGGTTTCCGCCATTGCCAGAGCCCGCATTCCGGCAGGAGGGATATCGCTCATGCACTTGATTCTTAAGCATACCTCCGATCAACTGCATGATCATTCCTTGCAGCATCGATTTATGGTTCATGGAGTCATTCTAACTTTTCGAATAAAAAACAATTGGCTCAACCCTTGAATGGCCTATAACCCAGGACAGACTGATTATTCCAATGCCTCCATTTGTCTTCAAATTCCCTCCACTACATCATCAGCCTTCTCCGATGCTTTTGCCATCTTATATCTGCCACAAGCATGTGAAGATAAGTACATTTGGGTCAATGCGTAGAGAAACATAGCTCCAACTGATCTAAGTGGCAAACATCTCCTTCCCATGTTGTGTGATCATGTGTTGTTTTAAACATCATATGATATATTAATCTCAAACTGTCATCAAATAAAGGAAAAGAAAACAAGGACTTACAATCACACTTCAGGTACCTCAGTCTGCCTGGCAACTTTGACAATCTCAAGATGATTTCACTCACAAGGCATCAAGGGTTACATGTATTGGAACAAATCTTGGGCCTGGTCCAACAAACTTGGTCCAGAGATGTCAGTTTGTTGCAAGAAGGTAACTCATACAGGCAAAATAGGACAAAGTGTTTAAGAAGCCGTCGAGAAATAACTTTTTGAATGGGGTATGCACTGGCTCATGGGAACATGCTAACTTGCCTCTATCCAGCTAGTGAAGTCAGTTAATACCCAGCCCCTAAGTGTTCCATTTAAAAATACAGTATAAAAGGTCACCATCAAGAGAAACCTTAGAGATGCAAAAGCACATGAAGATACTACACCTAGTTTCTATCCAATTTCTTCCATTCTACAGCCAACACATATGTGGGTTCGACTCACATAGAAGATTGAGCATCCAGAGAAGATTGGGGCCCTTCAAGACTAGTTTAAGAGACGGTTGCCCATGGCATTGTTACACTAAAATAAATAATAATGAACAAATAAAGGCCTTTTCTCTTAGTAGTGGTCTCTATCTATCTAAAGAATCAGGGTAAAACTGTTGCCTAAAATGTTGCCATTACCAAGACAAATATTGGATGGAACCTATTCCACTGCCACCGTCCACCATCGTGGCTTTCCCCGCACTACTATAACCACACAATTATTGCTTCTTCTTGATGAGTCTATGCAATGTCTGCAAACAAAATAATTGGAAGAAAAAAATGAGTTATAATTGATTCAAGTGAAGGTGAATGTTTACATCAACAACGTTGCTACATAAATTAAGAGCTTCATTTTAAGTTGCCTAAAGCATTCCAAGGACAATCCTTACTTTGTTAGTACCCTATTTTAGTACTCACATAAGCATCTCGAAATGCAGATTCTTTAATACTTTAATTTAGTACCCACCTAAGCATTCACATAAGCATCTCAAAATGCAGATTCTTTAATACTTTAATTTAATACTCACCTAAGCATTTTAAACATCTGAAATAACTCTTTTTTGCCACATGAACCACAACAAATTCTATAAAAGAATTCTTTATCAAACTCACCCACCTCTATACACATGGGATCGGGAAAGAGAAATGTTCGCGGCGGCCTCCGCCGCGATAAATGTCTGGTACAAATAATACCTAAAGTTAGACTCACGAAATGGCATTAATTGTCTTACTTTGCAATCACTCTATTCTAGCTTTGTGGGCTGAGTAAAACTTGCATTTCTTTTACCTTCTTAGAAGATCTAGGTTAGAGCATCGAAGAGGCATTATGATTGAGGTAGCCATTGTTTTTGCTTGCATACTAAGGAATTAAAGACCATACTCTTCATTATTTTATTACACAATATATTCATTGTTTGTGGCCACTTTGGTAACGGCTTTGTACATATTCAATTGATGATGTGATTGCTGCTACGGGTTATGACAGAATTTCAACACAGTTTGAACTTCTGAAATGACTTGCTCATGTTAAATTTTATTATATTTAATATGGGTACCAATTAATGTTTATGAACATAGTCTAATGTGGATATTAACCATGTTGAATGCATTAGTAAGGACACAATAAAAGTGCTTCATTCAGAATATACAATGGGTTGCTACATGCAATGCAAGATTGTTTAATGGTATCTTGCTTCATAAAAATAGAACGATTTTTTTGGAAGCGAAACATGCAGTTCGATCGCTATTTTCACAACTCAATTTATTAGCAATTCACTTATTTTTAATGAACATGGAGGTGAGCAATCTAATCTCATCCGCATGTTACTTGTATTATATAGATTTTAAAGGAAGGACAAATCTAAGTAAGACAAGTAACATGGATTATCTTTTTAAGTTCATTTGAGATCAATTCAATGGTATTGATTTGGCAAGAATATCACATTTTCATGGCTAATCATCAAATGAATATTACATTTGCTCCTATATTCTAGATCATCCTTAAATTATTTATGCAAGAGAGTATTGTGGTATTCAAAACAATTAGTTTCCACAATAGTGGAGAAGCGATGCAAGCCTGTATGTACAAATTAGAATGTGCTATAGTCCGAGCTACGAACAAGATGTGACATAGATGAATTACGTAGCACGATTGACCGTCTACAGAAGGAATTGAATGGGTGTAAGGTGAAACATGACTTTATCTTATTTGTTACATTTGATGTATAGGTGAATCTGCCTTTTGGCCACTACTACATGACAATATGATATCTCTGATCACGTATGTGACATCTGTTGTGAGTTCTTTCTCTTAGGTTAAGCTTAGTCTTATAAATATTCACAACTATGCTTGCCCTTCGGCGAATTTTTTGCTCAAATTTTTCAGTATGTAAGTCTTGGGCAATCCAGTCCAAAAATTGGGTCGACCAACTTCCATGCTGATCGAAATGAGTGGAATAAGACTTGCTGATTCCTGCAAACCAAAAGACTTGCTGATTCCTGCAAACCAAAAACCACTTCAAGCGCCTTCGGATTTTATCATTTGCAAGTGAGCAAAAAACTGGCCTCAAAATCCATGGTAACCCATTTACTATGCAGTTTGGGTGGGTAAATCTATAGTAATTATAAGGTAAACTAAAGAATAAAATGCAACAGCATTCAACGCAATAGCAACAATGAAAGATTAAAATTAACTTTATCTCTTTTTCGGATACTGATATTGCACCTTACTTGTGTTTAAGATATCAAATAGTTGTAACAGCCGATGATTATTTCATTCACATTCTAAGATACCCATTCGATCATCATCATGCAATGGATTTAGGTCAGAGCTTCATGACTATTGTATGCGACAAAGTATTGTAATGGGATTGAGTAATCTTTATTCTATAGATGGAGAAATACTAATAAACAATGTCAAGCTTCTAACGACAAGAGAATCCTGTAAGTAGCCAAGGGACATAATAATTGCTAGTAGAGGGGTCGGATGAAGGTGGGGCCCATGACTTTAGATTCCTCTTTTTGAGAACTTTTCAATGAGTAGTGCTTTAGCATCGTTTCGTCGTAATTGGAGCCAATGTGGTTGCATTTTATTGATTTGCTTCAAGATTGTTAGTCATTAGCAAAGCATCTATAGTGAGCAAGAAAGACAGTTTTCATGTCTTTCTAACTTTGTTTCACTGACTTTTATTGGCCATGATCCATTCATATGGAGCTCCTCACATCATGGTAGAAAAGATGCAAAATTTGATACAATATAAATCTAACTATACAATATTTCAAATATACTATAAGAAGTATTTTGCACTACAACAATTTTGCACTCATTAAAATAGCAAACAACTGCCTCTACACAGTCCTTATATAACAAGGGAGTTGTATATATATACAAGACATTTAATGCGTCCTACGGTGCATGTCCAAGTTTTAGCATGTTTCTATGCTGCAAGTTTTTGTCGTGCCCTACATTCTAAAAGAATCTTTTAAGAACACTCTAAATTCATAGATTCTCTAAGATTCTACCAAGGTTCTCTTGGAGGTTTCGTGGAGATTCCTCTAATTTTATAAGATTCCCTCTAGATTCCATTAGATTTTCGTAGATTCTCCAAGATTCTATGAAGATCCCCCTAGATCCCCTTAGATTCCCTTAGATCCCTTTAGACTCTATGAGATTGCCCTAGGTTCCCTTACATTATATGAGATTCAAAGAGATTCTATAAAGATTCCCCTAGATACTCTAAGATTTCATCAACATTTTTTTAGATTCCCTTAGATTTTATGAAGATTCCCTTAGATCCCCCAGATTTTAAGAGATTCCCTTAGGCTTGTAAATATTTTCCTAGATTCTCTTACATTTTATAAGATTTTCTTAGATTCTTCTGGATTCCTTTACATTCTAGAACTTTTTAGAACATTCTAAGACTTTCTGGAACATTCTAAGACTTTCAATATATTCTAAAACTTTCTGGAAGTATTTCCCTAGATTTCCTTACATTCCCGTAAGATTCCCTACATTCTAGAACATTCTAAAACTTATTAGAACAATTTGGAACTTTCTGGAAGAATTTTCTTAGATCCCCCCTAGATTCTCTTATGTTCTAGAACTTTCTAGAAGATTCTAGAACTTTCTAGAGCCTTCCAGAACATTAGAACTTTCTTGAACTAGCTAGAATGTTATAGTCTATTCTATCTTAATGGGAATATACCCTTAAGTACGATTTGAAACATAAATTGTTTCATAGAATTAATGCTTGGTTTAGTGGTTAGAATGGGGGGCTGGGGGGTCAATGGCCAGGGTTCGAATCCCCCACACAACATAAAAATTTTAAAAGTCTTTTCCTAAGGAATGAGCATTCAACTTGGGCCGTAGGATCTTGGACCCGATCAAGGGTCGAGATCTCACCACGTGACAATAATTAAAGCAACATGAGCCATAGGATCTATTACATATAATTCCCAAAGTCATATGCACCGTAGGATATGTGCCAAGCCACGCGAGCCGTAAGATCTCGGATCGACGATCAGGATCGGATCAACCTAGACCGTAGGATCGATTATATATAATTCCCAAAACCATGTGCACCGTAAGATGTGTCCCAAAGCAAAGTGAGCCATAGGATCTCGGACCGACGATCAGGATCAGATCAACCTGGACTGTAGGATTGCTTACATATAATCGGACACAAACTCCCAAGCCATCTAGGCCGTAGGATACATCCCAAAGCCACGTGAGCCGTAGGATCTCGGATCAACGGCCGGATTCAAGAGGACAAACATAAGAACATATATATGTAAAATTATGGAAGTACTTACAGCATGGGAGCAAACAATAGTATATTTGGAGAGAAAAGTGGGAAAAATATGCCCAACAAAACTTGAAAGGGCTGAGTCATTTATAAAAAGGCAAAATCAAGCATTCAGTGAAAGAAGGAAGCTCGAATAAAAGAAAAAGAATTCGGATTCCTGATAAATCGATGACATATGATGCAATAGCCGAAAAAAGATGGATACAACAACATTTATTTATATCTGGAGCAGATAAGGCAGATAACACACCAGTATTCATTTGCAAGAATTACATAAGAAAGTTGGCCTTAAAAAGAGTTGGTATCCTGGACTTTGACATATGTGTGGATGAAGACGGGTTCCCAAGATCACCACTAGCAATTAGAGATAAATGTCTACAAGACATGAAAAATATTGCTAGAAATTGAAAGGTTGAAAACTTGGGGCTACCATATTTAATGGGAACGTACAAAGCCCACAAGAAAAAATTTAGATGGCTGACAAATGCATCAAATTGTCTATTCTCTAATATGGCTGGCCTAATTACGGAAGTCATAAAATCGTTTCTTCCAACATTCAATGACATATGCTATCAATTGGACACCACAGTAAGAAGATTTATGGGAATAAAAACTAGATCTTTGTGGTGGATTAATTCAACAATTGAACTATCGGTCAATCTACCAGAGAACATACACCATACATGGGTAGCAGACATAGCAAGGTGCTATGAATCAATACCATTGTTTGGTGATGATGGGATCACAACCATATGTGAAAAGCTCTTCTCAAAAGTTTTTGAAATGAGGTATCCTCAAAGGTTAATTGGGTTTGGGGGATCTTCATCGGGTAAATATGCATGGAGAAATAGCTCCCCAACAACCAAAAATAGCTTTGAGATAACTCTTGAAGAACTGGTGACAATAAACAACTACCTACTTACCAATTGCTATGTCCAGGTAGGAGACAGAGTATGGAGACAAATTAAAGGCATCCCAATGGGATTTTCATGTTCACCATTGTGGTGTAATATTTATCTTATGTTATATGAAATCAACTTCATTAAGAGATTGACAAGATTGGGAAAGATTGAAATATCTCATTCTGTTCAAGGATGCATTTAGATATATGGATGGTTTAAGTATATTCAATAACCCGCAGATGGATTTATTTGTGGACCCAGCACAACCGAGGAATGCTGACAACCCATACTGGATTTACCCATTGGAATTTCTGGACATAAAAGGAAGAAGCACCCCAATTATTTCCCCAATATGATGTGGGATTACCGAGATGTAATTTCCTGAATATGCATGTGCAGGTCATTGACCAAGCCTATGGATCTTACATAACGACCAAATTCGATAAGAGGAGGTTGCTTCAGTTCCCATTTATCCAATACATACAGTTGGCGTCTAATAGAAAAATTAGCCAATGTTATAATCTTATGATCCTCCAAGTGATTTTATTGCTGTATTTATGTAATCGTCCGGAGGAATTCCTAGAAGAAATAAATAAAACAGTAGGGGTGTTCAAAAAGAATGGTTTTTTGGTACAAACGCTTGTGAACATAATTAAAAAAGCGATTGAAAATGCAAATGTACCGGGTGCTCTTATAGCAAAAAATGGCGGGTATAAAAGTTATCTAGTTGAACGACTTGTAGAAATTGAAGAATAAGCCTGTAAGAATATGGGTTCAGGACATACATATGCTTGATATCCAGAGATAAGTTAATGACTACTACATAAGTTCCTAATTTATATGATTTGCTGAAGAAAATGCTTGTATATTACATGGTTTTTTTGGAAAAAAAAAATTTGGTTCAAAGGGTCAGCCATATGGCAAAACCCTATAGTTCGAACCAGATAGGAAAGAATGCGGCAGACTATTTATCCCATATTGGGAGCCAAATACATGGCCGATTTCCCTAGACCTGTATCAAACAGGTCGGCCGAAGTGCCTAGAGGCACAATCGGCTTACAAAATAGAGGATTGAACCTTGAGGTGCTGGGATTTAGCAGTATCGGCACCAGTGTAGGATATAGCATCTATTTGCGGGTTAGAAACATTATTTGGTGGATTGGGGAACACAGGTTCTTAATCTGACCGAATTTATGATATAACTTCTGCATTTCTGTTTGCTTACTCCAGGAACTGGGTTCATAATCGAATGCATAGAATATCTATTAGGGAATTGGGCCACAAGGATATGTAAGGACTCTAGTTAATAATTTGAATACAAGCTCAGGAATTTAATATGAAATGATTGGAAGCATTTATACATGTAATATCATAAGATTATGCTAATATGATAAATTTCAGCAGAATAAGGAACTGAGTCCATGGATAATGTGCCAGAAGAGATGGGAGATTCAAGCTATATGGAAATAGAAGAAGACCCAGAACATCTCCAAGACGATAATCAGGTTAGACATTATGAGATAGAATGATTGGAAGCCAGGTTGTATTAAGTATGAAATATGAGATAGAATTGTGATCGAAATCATGGGAAGGAGATACAGCAAGTCAGACTTGAGTAGTGCAATCGTGTATTAATTTCGCTAGACCTATCTGGTAGAGCTGACTGATAAATAGAATGCTCGGAACCAAGTTATGGGTTAAGGCAAATAGAAACAAAATACACAAATTACTAGGTGTAATATTGGCATAAAAGCTCAATACTGCTGTAAAATGCATAAGGATAAGCATTTAAGAGAAGACTTTGTTCGTAAATTGTTAAAGGTTTTTAACATAGATTAACAAGGTTTTTCATAGAAGCTCTTGCATAGCATTATGGTTTTAAGGGCATAACTCTATGCTATGAAAAACTGGTTTATTAAGTTCTATTAATTCTATGCAAAACCATTAATTCTATGAAAAACTGGAATTCAAGACCGGTCGATAACTGGTAGTCCCTGGAAAACTTCCCCTAAGCTTGATTTTGTCTTCTAAAAGCTTATGACCAAGCATGGATGTGCTTGACTCACACCAACTCTAAGAGTTGATGGGTGGCAAGAAGTAAATCATATCTACTCTACTCCGACTAATGTTATTTTATTGTGGCTCTTTGCAAAATCTTAAAAAAACTCTAAGATTTCATCAAGATTTTTTTAGATTCCCTTAGATATTATGAAGATTCCCTTAGATTCAACTAGATTTTAAGAGATTCCTTTACACTTGTAAATATCTTCCTAGATTCTCTTATAATTTATGAGATTTCCTTAGATTTCCTTTAATTCTCCTGGATTCCCTTGCATTCTACAAATTTCTAAAACATTCTAGAACTTTCTGGAACTTTCAAAATATCCTAGAACTTTCTGGAAGTATTTCCCTATTTCCTTACATTCCCGAAGATTCCCTTACATTCTAGAACTTATTAGAACAATTTGGGACTTTCTGGAAGGATTCTCTTAGATTCCCCCTAGATTTTCTTATATTCCAAAACATTTTAGAATTCTAGAACTTTCTAGAATATTCTAGAAGATTTTAGAACTTTCTAGAGCCTCTAGAACTTTCTAGAACTTTCTTGAACTATCTAGAATGTTATATTCTATTTTATCTTAATTAAAACATTACCTTTAAGTATATTTGAAACATAAATTTTTCATAGAATTAATGCCTGGTCTAGTGGTTAGAAGGGGGTTGGGGGTTAATGACCGTGGTTCAATCCCTCAATAACATAAAAAATTTTAAAAGCCTTTCCTTAAGATTTGTTAAAAATACCAAGGCCCGAGCATGCAATGTGAGCCGTAGGATCTTGGACCGAGGATTATGATCAATCTGGACCGTAGGATCATGTAGGATATATCTAAAGCAACGTGAGCCGTAGGATCTCGGACCAACGATCGGGGATCGATCAACTCGGACCGTAGGATCGCTTACATATATATAATCGGGTCACAAACTCCCAAGCCACCGGGCGTAGGATACGCCCCAAAGCCACGTGAGCCGCTCTGGATCTCGGGTCAACTGGCCGGATTCGAGGAGGACAAACATAAGAACATAGGGTTAATGACCAGGGTTCGAATCCCCCCAATAACATAAAAAATTTTAAAAGCCTTTCCTTAAGATTTGTTGAAAATACCAAGGCCCGAGCATGCAATGTGAGCCGTAGGATCTTGGACCGAGGATTATGATCAATCTGGACCGTAGGATCATGTAGGATATATCTAAAGCAACGTGATCGGACTAACGATCAGGATCAGATCAACCTGGACCGTAGGATCGCTTACATATAATCGGTCACAAACTCCCAAGCCACCTGGGCCGTAGGATACGCCCCAAAGCCACGTGAGCCGTCGGATCTCGGGTCAACGGCCGGATTCAGGACAAACATAAGAACATATATATGTTATGATATAAAAATATGCTCGAAGTTTTAATACAAACAGAATAGAATAGAATAGAATAGAATAGAATAGAATAGAATAGAATAGAATAGAATAGAATAGATTTTTTATCGTCCACGGAGACCAATTGGACTATGAGACCCAAACAAAAAAGAGCAGCAAGCGTATTATTGTCAAGTTAAAACCCCGCCCCGAAGGGTTTTCGAGAGAAAAACCTTAGCAATAAATATACTGGTACACTGTACAATTATATAAGACAATTCAATACTGTCCCGGAAGACACAACTGAGTCCGTGGTGCGACCTGAATATGGGCATCTCCGAGCCCAAAGAATTTACAAGGATTTGTGTAATTATAGGGATGGTATGGAAAATAAATTCCACGTGTCCACATTGGAGGACCAAAGCAGCAGGAAACCATGCCCAGCAGGTCTTTTAAAGGCCTTGCAATATTGGCGGGAAATTGGCAGAGAGGTCTGATCCGCCATAGCCATGTCCGGCGCTGCCAAGCCCCCCCGCCATAGCCTCTCCGGCGCATTCAGAAAGCGTTCAGCAAGCACAAGTGGGCAGCAAATCCCTCTTCCCCTGCGGCCTGGAAATACTCGCAGATCCAGTATCTATGGCAAAGGTTCGTCGGTTCAGCCAAAACAGGATCCTCGACCCATCAATGACAAAGCATTTCAGAAGGAATGCATGAGTGACCTTGTCTATTACCTTACTTCTCATGGGTATAACTCTCCGATTTCTTCCAAGCTTCCAACCGGTAAGGAAATCAAGGATATCATAGAGTTTTTGTTTAGACAGTATGATCCTAATATGGTCTTAGGTAAATTAGAGGAAGATGTTCCTGCATTTTTTAAGTCTATTTGTTATCCTTTTCAAATCAGTAAGAGTGCCCTCTATGCCGCCGGAAGTCCTCATTCCTGGCCCGGCCTTCTTGCTGCATTAGCTTGGCTTGTACATTTGTTACGATATGATGAAAGGGCAGCTGAAATAAGGGCCGAATCTGGTGAAGGAGGGCGATTTTTTGATTATATTTGTGCTGGATATCATGAATTCTTGGCTGGAAACGATGAACATGTGGCAAGGCTGGATAATGAGTTTAGGGAAGAGTATCTCCAAGCAATAAATCAGGTTGGCCAACAGAATGAAGAACTTGAAAAGAATGTTGCTGAGTTGCAGGCCAAACTACATAGCATGAATGCTGAACCATCACCGTTGTCGGTGTTGGAAGCAAGGAAAGCAGATTATGTTAGTGACATATCGAAATTCACAAACATGATTAGCACTTTGCAATCTCATAAGGATGCAACCATTAATAAACTTGAGGAAAAGAAGCACGAATTGGTATCACTTAAAGCTGAAACACAGGCTGTCACAGAAGAAAATCAGGCTTTAAAAGAGAGAATCGGTGCCCAGGAAATTAGTGTTGCAGGAGTTGAAAAAATGGATAAAGAGAGCCAGATTTTAGATTCCAATATCGAGGCAGTTACAAAAGCAGCCCAGGGTTTTGAGAAGGAGGCATGGAATAATGAGATCCAATCTGCTAAAATGCTACGAGAACTTGAAACAGCCATTAATGGCTACAATGCTGCTTGTGCAAGGTGTGTCTTGTGTTTTAAGTACCCTACCTTCGTGCAATATAACTCTTGTATATGAAACAGTTTTTATTTCTATGTGAACAGGCTGAGATCTTTAGCTGGAGAGACAGAAGATTCTCAAAGTGAGTATGAGATTAGGTTGAACTCAAGAGCTGAGAAACCTGAAGAGATACTTGGAAAGGATATTAAGGCTATGATAAAGCCTGTTGTAGAAGCTCTAATGGAACAGAGTGAAAAGGCAATCCGAGATGCTAGGGAAGAAATTCTTGTCTTGCAAAAAAAAGTCTATGCTGATGAGGTTGCTCACCAAGCAAAACTTGATCAAGTTACAAATCAGAAAGCCCAAAATAAGAAGGTATATGTTGTACATTTTTTCCTGCATGGAGAACATGTTTAATTTTGAGGTTTTTCTGGAATTAAGAAATATGGTCCTCTTTGTAGATAGAGACACTATACAAGGGAAAGAAGGAAAAAGTAGATAAATATATAAAATCAAAGGAAGCTGAGCGTGCAAGACTTGAAGCAGACCTTGCAAATGATGAAGAAACACTGAAGACTGCCTTAAATGAAGCATCTGAACGTTTGAAGGTAATAAAACTATTTTTTGTTGCTTTTGTAGTTCGGTTTTGTTTTATTGACATGCATTGTTTGGGAATGCAGAAGACCAATAAGGAATATGAAGAAACCCTGAGCCGTTGTACAGAAACCATTAGGGAAAAACAAGCTATTATGATGGACGACTTGCAGTTCTTGATTGAGTATAAGGAGAAGATGCAAAGAATTTTTAGTAAAACTGAATTGGTTGCAGATGAAACTGCAAAAATGGCAGCAAGCTCTGTATCGAGTGTTAAATCTTTCTTGCAGCTGGGTTATAGTTCCATAGCCGAAGTTTAAGAGTGTAGTGGCAAGTAAATGATATTGCTAGTGCAAACCGAGAAAAGGAAGATGGCAACAGTATTATCAAATTGTTTCCATGTATATAACACATACATAGCATAGATCTTGCTATTGTGATAATAATATTTCATACCTATTGAGTTCCTCTGGTGTTTAAAATCGTTTTACTAAACCAAAAGGCTGTTTGTGGAAAAAAAGTGACCAGTAAAATATGCAAAACAACCAAGCTAACTAGTGTCCTTATGTTGAGGATATTTTACCGGTAGGATACTAATTGAAATGCTATTTGATTAAAAAAATGAACCACATCTACTTTTCCATTCATTTCCGCCAAAGATTTGAATAACGTGTGGGCAAATGACAGAGACACACATTGAAAACCAAATTATCATTCATATATAAAGCAGAGTCCTTTTTTCATACTTTTCCTATTTATTAGCAGGGTTGCCTAACCCCCCTGCACACTTTCCTGCGTTCTGAGCTATGCCACGTGTCCTGCCACGTCAGCTGTTTTCTTTTCTAGCCGTCCGATTCTTTATTTTCTGATCGTAGGGTCAGGGAAATTAGAAAAGCAAGTATTTGCCTGCCGGAGATCTACCAAGCTTTCGTGGTTTTCTTTCTTTTCTTCCTGCCGTTTAGGGCAAGTGCCTGTTCGCGACCGTGTTCCGGATGCCTGTTCCTTTTTGGAAGTTGCTGCCATGAAACCCAATCCGCTCCACTGAGTTCATTCTGCTCCACCAACCCAATCCGCTCCAATGAGTTCATTCTGCTCCAATCCGACCCATAGCCTCGCCATAGCCATCCTTTGACCTAGATTTTTCATGTTTTTGCTTACTGCTCTTGATCAGAGATTTGAAACCCAATCCTTTGTTGTTAGGATCATGTCATGATATGTTAACTTGGCTGACGAAATTTGAAGTTAATGCTTGAAACATGTACAAGGTCATGAAGACTAGGTTATGAAGACAATATGGAGTTCAATGGTTACATCTTAAGGGTTCAATGGTCGAACCTATATGGTGTTGATATTATTAAACCTTATGGTTTAAAGATTAAACTGCATGTTGACGGTTATAGAAGTTCGTCTATATTAAGCTGGTCTCTATGATTAGAGACAGCACAGTTGTATTCCGATCGATCCTGCAAAACCGACGGATCTGTATGCTCTTATCCGGCCATTGCAGAATGGTCCGGCATCCTTTAGTGCTGGATCCGACCTAAGCAAATAGCAAGGTTGAAGTTCGAGACAATAGAAATTACAGTCAATTTGTGAACAGTAAAAGAGTCAATGCCATTGCTACAGTAGCATACTATGATTTCTTCAATGGTTTAATAATTAATATTGCATGAAGAGTCTAGTGGAATTAAATGCTTATGCTTAATTGCTTGTTAAGATCAAACAATGCTAAAGGAATATTTTGCTATGCAATGATTACTAACAATTGAATCTGACTTCATTTGGTATCAGAGCTAAATTCTATCATGGCTAGCAGATTGGGAGCAACACTCCTAAGTGGTATTGATGTGTATAAAGGAGGTTCAGGATTCCAAGTCTGGAAGGAGAAGATTGAAGAGGTATTGAGAGTAGAAGGTTTATGGGAGATTATAGAAGAAGAAGAACATGTTGCTGGTACTGTGACCAGTCCAATCAACAGTAAGGGGAAAAGTTATGCTAGTGCAGCAGCCTCAGGCACTGCTGGAAGTCCAGTTAAGGATGTAGGTGGAGGATCCAGCTCCACAGAAGTAACAAGTGCTTCTCCAGATGCTGCTCAAAGGGCAAAGGTGTTGGAAGCAAAAGCAGTTATTAAGAGTAAGCTGAGTTCCAGCATTCTCTTAAGAATGAGAGGCTTATCTTCAAAAGAAATGTGGTCTTACCTCTTAAAGACCTATCAGGTTAAAACCTCCTCTCAATTGGATGTCTTGGACAAGGAATTGAGAGAGCTGAGGTATAAGGATGGTGAAGATATCAAAGACTTCTTTGAGAAGTTTGATAATGTTATTGCTGACCTTACTGCTGCAGGAGTTCCCATAACAAATGAATACCAAATTCTATCATTGGCAAGAGCATTCTCAAAGTATAGAAATCTGTCAACCTTGGTCAGAAATGTAGCTAAGAGCAGGGAGGATGTTGAAAGCATGATAAAAACAGAATTAGAGCAACACAATTTGACTGCAGAAAATGAAGAAGAGCCAAGCGAAATTTTGTATGCTTCTGGAGGAAAGACACGAGGAGGACAAGGTAAGCTAGGTCCTTGTTTCATTTGGAATGCTTATGGCCACCTCAAAGCAAACTGCCCTAAAGGAAATAAAGGAAACAAATGCTATAACTGTGAAGGATTTGGTCATGTTTCTTCTAACTGCTCAAGTCCAAGGGATTTTTCAAAAAGACAAGAAGGAAATGTGGCTAAAGCTGGCAGGGGCAGGGGTTACAATGCTAGAGGAAGAGCAACTCGAGGGAGAGGAAGAGGCAGATCCACTGAATTAAATGTTGCTACTGAAAAGAACAATGAACCAGAAGAGGAGCTTGATGAAAATGCTGAGGTAAGTCATCCTAAACTATTAGCAGTTATCTCAGATTATAAACTAAAGGATGTTGAAAATTTGTATGTGTTAGATAGTGGAGCTGAGAGAAGCGTGATCAAATCACCTTCTATGCTCAAAGAAAAGTTTCAGAAAAATGCAAGCTATGTGCAGATGGGAGATGGCAACCTGCAGAAGGTGGACCAAGCAGGATTATTAGAACTTTTTGATCTTGAAGGAAATCCAGTCATTCTAGAGAATGTACTATGTGTGCCTAATCTAGTTAGGAATTTAATTTCTGTAACTCAGTTGGTGGATTTGGGATATCATGTTAATTTTGAAACTCATCAATGCAAAGTACTTTTGAATGGTGAAGTTAAATTTTTAGCAAAAAGAGTTGGCAGACTTTTTGCATTTCATAACAATGTTCATGAGACAATAAATGCTGTTATGACTTCAACAATCAAGATGTGGCATGAAAGATTAGGACATACCCATCTAAATAATCTAAACTTCATGATCAAACAAGGACAAATTATGGCAGAAAATAAAGGGGAAGAAAATCTAAATTGTGCTGGCTGTTTCAAGGGAAAATCCAGCAGGCTGCCATTTCCTAAAAAGGCCAAAAGGGCCAAAGAATTAATTGAGCTTGTACATAGTGATCTCTGTGGCCCTCTGAACGTGAGAAGCATACATGGTAAGAGATATTTCATTACATTCACTGATGATCTTTCCAGGAAGACTAAATGCTACACATTGAGAACCAAGGATCAAGCCTTTGAAGCTTTCAAATTGTACCAAGCTGAAGTTGAGAGACAAACAGGTATGAAACTCAAATGCTTAAGAACTGACCGAGGAGGAGAGTTTGTATCTAATAGGTTTAATCATTATTGTTTTCAAAATGGGATTAGAAGACAAGTTACATGCTCACATACTCCACAACAAAATGGAGTTTCAGAAAGGAAAAACAGATCCATTCTTAATGCAGTAAGGGCCATGATCAAACATGCAGGGTTACCTAATTTTTTGTGGGAAGAAGCAGTCAAAACTGCTGTGGAAATACAAAACAAACTGCCATCCAGGAGCATTAATGGAAAAACTCCAGATGAATTATGGTATGGAATCAAACCTTCTTATGATAAATATAAGGCTTATGGTTGTCTTGCATATGCATTAGTTCCAGAAGAGGAAAGAAAAAAGTTGGATGATCGAGCACTTGAATGTTATCTAATTGGATATGATGAACTGTCAAAAGGGTATCAGCTTTATGATCCTTTAAGAAAAAGAATTTTGGTCAGCAGGGATGTGTATTTTATTGAGAATAAGCTCTATAAAGAAAGGAGGATGGATAGCACAAGCAAAAAGGTGGACAAAGATGTTCAAAAGGAAAAGGAGGTCACATTTGCTGATCTAGATAATGATGAATCAGAAAGTGAGCAAGCAGTAGCTAGAAATAACCAAAACAATACTGAAAATTTAGAGGCTGATTCTGAAGATGTTGAGGAGCCAGATACACAAAGGAAAACATATGAAAAGGAGTCAAAGAAGTCAAGAAAGACAGAAGCCGAAAAATTAATGGAGGATGCCATGATTAATGTCAATAATTATGGACGTACCCAGGAAGGAAGAAGTAAAAGGCTAAATATTTCGGAAGACTCAGAGGCTATTATAATGGCCATTATAGAACCAAATGTTCCACAAAGTTATGATGATGCTATCAGAAGTGTGCATGCTTCAAATTGGCAAAAGGCTATGGAAGAAGAACTAAATGCCTTTAAAAGAACTGACACCTATGAGTTGGTTAAGAAACCTGAAGGGAAAAATGTGGTTGCAAGCAAATGGATTTTTAAAAATAAACTTGGATCAGATGGAAAGTCCACAATATACAAGGCTAGACTTGTGGCCAAAGGATATTCTCAGAAAAAAGGGTTAGATTAAGATTATAATGAAACCTTTTCTCCCATAGTGAAACTTGCAAGCATTAGAATACTTTTGGCATATGCTAGTGCTCATGATTTAGAAATTCATCATATGGACGTTAGTACAGCATTTTTAAATGCTAAACTTGAAGAAGAGATATTTATGCAGCAAGCAGAAGGATTTGAACAGGGTACAGGAATGGTTTGAAAGTTAAAACGAGCAGTTTATGGACTCAAGCAGTCTCCTAGAGCATGGTATAAGTGTATGGACAGCTTCTTGAGAGTAAGTGAATTCAAAAAACTTGAGAGTGATGGGAATATATATTTATACAAGAACAAACAGAATTTTTGCATCATAGCATTGTATGTGGATGATTGCATTATGATAGCTAATGATGCCACATGCTTAGATGGCTGCAAACAAATTCTCAAGTCTAAATTTAAGATGACAGATCTTGGAGAGCTCAAAAGATTTTTAGGGATTGAAGTAACTAGAAACAGGGATGGAAGAAAGCTAATTCTTACCCAGGCAATAAATATTCAGAATATTCTTAGCAGATTTGGAATGGAAAATTGCAATAGTGCTGCTACTCCTCTTGTGACAGGCCACAAAATTTCTGAAAACATGTGTCCCAAATCAGAGATTGAAGCAGAAGAAATGTCAAATATTCCTTATAGAGAACTAATAGGTTGTCTTTTGTATGTAGCAAATTGCACACGCCCTGATATTGCATTCTCTGTTAGTTTATTGAGCAGATACTCCAACAATCCAGGAAGGACTCATTGGATAGCTGCCAAGAGGATTTTAAGATTTCTTAAGGGCACTCAAAATGAAGGTATTTGCTTTTCTAATAGTCAATTGCAGCTACAAGCTTATTGTGATGCAGATTGGGCTTCTGATCTGGATCATAGGAAGTCAACATCAGGATTTACTTTAATGTTAGCTGGGGGATCAGTTGCTTGGAAATCTAAAAAGCAAAATAGTGTTGCAATGTCATATGCTGAGGCAGAATATGCTGCAACAACATTGGCTGCCAAGGAGATAGTATGGGCAAGAAGATTGCTTAATGAGTTAGGGATAATCCAAATTAATCCCACAATGTTGTTATGTGATAGCTTAAGCTGTATAGCTATTACTAAAAATCCAGTCATGCACCAGAGAACTAAGCACATTGAAATTCATATGCATTTTATAAGGGAACAGGTTGCCAAGAAGATTATTGTAGTTGAGCATGTGAAGACACAGGAGCAAGCTGCAGACATTTTGACTAAAGCTTTGCCACAGGTTAAGTTTGACATATTCAAGTTCATGCTGGGAATACAGGAAAAACAATAAGACAGGTTCATAATTGTGCTGGAAAAACTTGGAAGAATAATGAGTTATGACAGTAGACAAATCTGTTCAGTCAAATGCAGAATCATGACATGAAGGGAGAGTCAGACAGATGCAGGATCATGACATGAAGGGAGAGTGTTGTTAGGATCATGTCATGATATGTTAACTTGGCTGACGAAATTTGAAGTTAATGCTTGAAACATGTACAAGGTCATGAAGACTAGGTTATGAAGACAATATGGAGTTCAATGGTTACATCTTAAGGGTTCAATGGTCGGACCTATATGGTGTTGATATTATTAAACCTTATGGTTTAAAGATTAAACTGCATGTTGACGGTTATAGAAGTTCGTCTATATTAAGCTGGTCTCTATGATTAGAGACAGCACAGTTGTATTCCGATCGGTCCTGCAAAACCGACGGATCTGTATGCTCTTATCCGGCCATTGCAGAATGGTCCGGCATCCTTTGGTGCTGGATCCGACCTAAGCAAATAGCAAGGTTGAAGTTCGAGACAATAGAAATTACAGTCAATTTGTGAACAGTAAAAGAGTCAATGCCATTGCTAAAGTAGCATACTATGATTTCTTCAATGGTTTAATGATTAATATTGCATGAAGAGTCTAGTGGAATTAAATGCTTATGCTTAATTGTTTGTTAAGATCAAACAATGCTAAAGGAATATTTTGCTATGCAATGATTACTAACAATTGAATCTGACTTCATCCTTCGAGTTTTTTATTTCCATTTCTCCCTTTCTTCTGCTTAGGCTGTGCTAAGGCTGTTCTATCGGACTGAACTGGAATCTTTTCAGTTATGGAGTGGCTTCAATCAAGGCCACCAGTTACAGATTTCTAATAGGTCCCGATGACCAATAGATCTGCAAGTTCAAAAGCTAGACTTTATTTATCATAGGAGGTCTTGTGTTCATCATAGCCACCTCCTTCCGTGTTGAGCTAGGATATCCTAAGCCAAATCCTATGGAAGTTATGAAGGGCCTGTTTATTCCTAGATTAAATGGAAGTGGTTCAACTGCATTGGCCATCTCTTTGCTAGGTGCAATGATTATATTGTGCGGATTTAACAAGGAACATATCACAGTCTAACCAAGGAATAAAGGTATGTATTTCGACTAAACCATGCATGTTTGGACACTTTTGCATCAATGATATTATTGTCCTTGTAAGATGTATGGCCAGAAGCTAGCCTCCATGTTGTTGTTGACCTCTATTGCCTTCATATAATGCACACTAGTTAACAGATGTTGTGAAATATTTTGCAATTATTTATCGTGCCAGCTGGATAGCTATGATCTTTATGCTCCGCTTGTTAAAAAATTTGCTCATCATGTAGGCTTGATGGTCTAACTCTAAGCTTGTAGTGTTAGCTCTTTTTATTTTTAAGTACGATAAAAACTTGCAAATTCAACATGGCTGCAAGTTCACGATTTGTTATCAAGGTTCTTCCTGTTGCTATGCAATTATTGATCAAACCTTTTTGTCCTATGTGGAAGCAGGATGGCTCTGAGATACTACTTCACGGAGAGTGCATCATCATTGTTCGTGGCTTTTCTGATCAATATGTTTTGTTATTTCTGTAAACAGACAATTTGTACCAAATAATGACCTATCTGATGAAGACAGAAAAGCGTGTGAAGACTCATACTTGAATTATACTCCATTTTTATTGCGAGTAAGTTCTTTGTAGCCTTTCACTAGAAAATAACCTGTACATATGAAGACAAGATAAAAGAACAGAGACATATGTGGGATATAGTAAAGCATTTGACAAGAGGTCCCATTTTTCAATATGTCTATTTGTTTGGGTGTGTGCCTACCTTATGGGCATGTCTCATATTGTTTTGGCAAAGAATAAAGTACATTTAGCATTAGCTGTCCAGGAAGAGGGTGCACCAGCTTGTATGGTGGTTCTAAAGTATGTAGTATACTCATGTAAGATTTGCTGAATATAGATGTCCGATGAGTGATGGATTTATAAGGTCTATTCCTTTCCTAGGCTTAGAGAATTACAATGCATTTTGGGTCCTTGCTTATTTGGAAGGCTGGAGGTGAAGGATACTAATAATCTGGCATGGCTCACTATATATAAGATCCAGTTCTAAAGAGCAGAGTGGTCACTAATTTTGTAGGTCTTCTCATTCAATAGCAATTTTAGTTCATTGGGTGAAGACTTGTCTCGCCTTCTCTGCTCCCTCTTGTATATCATTTTCTATTATTGACTATTCTCATGTTACTTTTTGTGATGCATATTCTTTTGAGGAAACAAGACTTTCCAGCATGACTTAGACGAATCCATAGAATCATATGTCCGTCCCTAATACATCTTCCCACCTGTTCAATATACACTTCATTATGTTGAATTGCTTCTTCACTTGGGTTATCTTCAAATGCAAAGTTCTCTTACAATTGTGCAGCTTGATGGTCACAAGATTGAATCCACAGCAAAATCTAGTCTTGTAGAATGTATTTCTGGACTCTATTGGTAACTAAACACAATATAATTTGCTATTTGCTAATATAATATTGGATATGGTTTAGTTGGGTTGGGTGTTAACTATGTTGTTGCAGATGGTTACAGATATACTGTCCCTATATAACCAACAATTGGCTTCATTTTATGGTGATTATGATGCAGAATTCTCAAATAAGCTCGTTATTAAACTTGAGCATCCAAAAATGCATATAAAACTTAGTACTGAGGCAGTTAGAGAGTTGAGCCAGTAACAAAGCCGATAGACCTGCAAAAGGGCGCACTGATTCTTTGTTTTCCCCACTGATTAAGTACTAAATAATTAGCATGCAAGAAACAAGGAACATCCAAGAGTAAATGTAGTAGCCTATCCATTCCAATATCCACAATTTCTACTCGAGCTATATCTCCTAAACGCAAAGAATCCAGGCCCTTAATTTTTAATATAATGCATGTCCATGGAGGGCATTTTGTAAACTTGGTAATACCTCTTTTATATCGGTAAACTCATGTACATAAGGGTTGGAATTTATGCCTTGTCTATGTTTGGTAGTAATTCATGGCTATTGTATTGCCTATTGCACATCTAAAACATTAGAGCATTGCTTAATTTTCAAAGGACCAATAAGAAAAAGAGTTATCTGTCTCCTGCCAAATAACTCCATTCTGAATCTGGGGACCACCCAAGATGTTCTCCCTCTAGATTTCTGATGTCCTTCTCAATTGTAAGTCATTTGAGATACTTTATCAACTTGTTTATTTAGTGATCTACACATAAGGAATGGAAGGCATATCATATTGTCTTTTGGTATTTTAACCAAGTCAAAAATATTTGAACATAACACCATAATAACACATTGTCGCTATAATGGAACTTTTATAGGAAAGTAAACAAGATAAATACAAAAAACACAAAGAAACCCAAATCTTGGGTCCGATTCCATATTATGGTACGAGTTTACATAACTTTCTAGATGGCACCACACTTTGTTTCAACTGTTCAAAAAAAAAAAAAAAGTTGCCTAAGCACTATGGTTTTGCCGTTATTTTGTAAGCGGAGAGTAGGTTTGCCCACAAAGAAACTAGCATTGACAATTATACATTGGAATTTTCGTCATCTCATGTAATGTAAAAAATTGCATTTAAGCTCAATAAATAATAATTTTTTCTAGCATGAATTTCCAAGATTGCAAGATACATTTCGATTCCTTGGTGATAATGAGTTGTTCTCTTAAATCTATAGGGTTAAATGCTCCCCTTTGTCTTTAAAAGTGCAAGATTCGAAAAATGAAGCCCATTAATATTTGGCAATAAACCATTTCTAACTCCATGTTATGCCTAGCATTATTGTTGCTATGTGCTTTGGAATAGCACATACAAAGTGTAAGAGTGTTGATCCACTAAATAAAACTTACATGGATTGGACAAAGCTAATTTATTAACCATATATGTACCTCATTCATATCTGCCACACAGTTGTTAGGTCGTATCAAATCCCAACACATTCACGGACATAATTTGTCAAAATATTGTTATGGATCGTAAGAAAACAACAAAAATTGAGTTTGGTTCATCCTAGTTCATATCTCAAGTGGAGACGAGGAAATACCCATTCTGACCTGATATGATTGAGTCGAAATAACATTGGCAAATAGAGCGCCTCTACAAATTGAGGATTGTTTCAGGCAATTTTTAGCATTAATATTTATTGTTATGCATTTCTTCTAATAAATGTTTGCAATAACTTTTATTAAACATCTAGGAAGCACATGCCTCCTAGATCTTTAATAAAATAACTATTAAGACTCTTTGTAGCAACTTACCACTGTTTGAAATCTTGGATTATAAGTTTCGTTATGGCATTACGTTCTTTAACAATATCATTGAAAAGGAGATTCAGCAAAATATTGAAGATGCCCTAAAAGAGATGCTACCACCCTTTGCCAACTATACAACCAAACCCAACCCATTCCTCAAGCCTGCCTTTACCTCTAAACATAAGGGATACATAAGGGATTAGTTGCAATGTCCCTATAGTCCTAGTAAAATTATAAAGACATCAAATACTGGAGATTGGAAAAGTTTCTTTGATGGATAGGTAATTCGAATAACATCTTCAACTTATGAAGTTAATGTATTATTATTTCAGTAACATGCAACTATCCTATCCTACTTTCTTTCCTATCCTACTTAACAGCTGTGGGGATATTTGAAAGAGTTAATTTAGGGTTTCTTATGCTCGGGCATACCCATGAGGATGTGGATGCATTATTTGGCAAATATAGTTGTATACTGAAGCAGCAGACAGTGACCAACTTTCCTAAGCTAATAGAAATCTTGCATGAATGCACTACTCCAAACCCTATAGCTTCTCTCATAGAAGAAGTGCCCGATTGGCAGAGCTTTGTGGATGGTTATACATTGGATCTTGAAGGTCATTCCAGGCCTCTGCAGTTCACTTTTTGGGTGAGAGATGGGATTCCAATCTTCCAATGGAAGATGAAACCTTCAGAGGATGAGTGGAGAGGAGGGGAGGAAATATGGCATAGAGATGAGAATGGCAAGCCTATGATACCTCTAGGTCAACCAAAAGCTCTAAAACCTACTGAAGAAGTGAAGCAATTGGGATTGACTAAGGAAGGAATCCAGGACTATATAAAGCATTGGCAAACCAATCCGAGATGACACCAACCGTGCCTTGGTGGCTCTTGGAAGAAGGTGATTAACCTATTGGGGGAGATAGACACATCCTCAGATGAATTGAAAGAAGGGTGGTTGCCTAAAACTAGGTGGAAAACCTTAGCAGGTGCTGAGGATGTTGATGACACTGTAAGTAGCATTCGTAAGCAATATGCTCCTCCTCCTTCTGATAAACACTATGTTGGTCCTAAGAACAATAGACCAAAGTTTCTAGGCATGGATGCTTATGAACCTTCCATCGACTTGGAATGCCACCAATTTGTGGTAGTAAAGTAAAAGAGATTTAGATACATATCCAGTGTGGTTGGGGTTCACTATCTCTGATATTTGCAAAGAAGAAGGTAATATTAACTTCAACCATGTGCGGGTAGAATGGTGGTGTCCAGTGCATCAGTTGACCAACGTATCAGATAAAGAAAGGTACTTAGATTGTTGGACAAAGAGATGTAGGAGAAATCCGAGTGATCCTGATCTTTGGCTAGACTATGAAAGTGCTTTGTACTCATGGACTCCAAACACTATTCTAGCTAGAAATGCGAGAATTACAATACCTCAGGATGTCAGGAAGAAGGCTATGATATCATTGGGGTTGCTTGAAGAAAGTTGAATAACTATGTAAATTTTTTTCATCACGTTTTTATGATATGGTGCTATATTGTGAAATATTGACTATTTTGTAAATAATATGAGATTACATTTTCATACTTTTGAGGTGGTTTGTGTGAATCTGAATATGCTATAAAAACATACAATATGAAATTTGTCCCAAAATTAAGACATAATCCCAATTTAATTGAATGATGGTTTCAATGAAAGGCTGGAAAATCGCCTAGGATGCTAAGAGCAGTTCTGGTGAAGGGAAAATGGCAAATGTGGCCCCCTTTTATAGACTATAGTCTGCCTTGGTTTCCGTGCACATGGGTTCTTGATGGGAGAAACTTTTGTTCGAAGGCTGTGGATGTCCAATTGAGCTACCATGAGGTGCAAATCTAAGCAAAGCAAAGCAAGAAACACTACATGGCAGTTTGTTGGGTCAAATTTGGTCAAATTAGGGCAAAAGGGGCCAAATCGAAAGGGTTCGCGCGAAATGGGCCTCCGTCGCGAGCGCAGAGCGCTCTGGCGCGGACCCTTTTAGTTTCGCGGATTTTGAAGCTAATTTGACATTTTTAGGGTTTAGAAGATGCTAACATGGCTAATTTGATCAATTCTAACCTAGCTAGCAACTTTTCTTGAGCAAATTGGACATCTAGAGGGGCCAAATTGGCCAAATCAGAAGGGTTCGCGCGAAATGGGCCTGCGTCGCGAGCGCATAGCGCTCTAGTGCAGACCCTTCCGTTTTCGCCAGATTTGAGAAAAATAATTTGTTTGGCTGGATCTATTACAAGCTGATACAAAAAAATTTACTACAATTTGACTTACTTAACTATATTTTTACATCATAATACAATCAATTTACAGGGGGAAAGAAATTATATATTTATAAAAGAGAAGTCAAGTACATTTGAAAAACAACTTTATACAATTACAAAATTTTGAGGGCTCAGGGTCCCTCCTTGCGGATTCTCCGCGTCAAGTGGATGTCTTTGGGTATCACTGTGACCCTCTTGGTGTGGATGGCGCACAAGTTGCCCTCCTCAAAGAGCTGCGTGAGCTCTGCTTCTGCTGCTACCTGCAGGACTCGTGTGGTCAAGGGGGTTACCCTATAATCAGTCACGAAGTCCTGCATTATCTCGCGGAGAAGGCGTTCGAAAGGCGCCTTCCTTATCAGGAGATTAGTTTATCTTAAAAATTTCGAAAAAAACCTTGAAAACGTTTTTTATTTTAAAAAATCTTTAAAAACCTTAAAAATCTTTAAAAACCTTAAAAATCTTAAAAATCTTTAAAAATCTTCGAATTTTTCAGAAATATATGAAATTCCAGTAAGAGTTCTTATATCATTTAACTTGCCTTGAGAGTTCATGTCAAAAAACAGTTAATCCTTGTTTGTACTTATAATAATAGCACCAAAAAGAGTATGTTCAGCATTTAGCATTACATTAGCATTACATCCACTTACTAATAATCTCTAATAATAGTAGAGAGCTTGTTCTACAAGAGTATATCAGTCTAAGACTTGCTGATTTTTTATAGCAGCGCATAAGTAGTGAGACAACCCAACAAATTAGAATTTTTACAATTAACAAAACTTACTTTGATCAATCAACCAAAGCATGTTCTTACTTCTTAAATTCTGCTACTCTGAGCTTCTGAAGCATGCATGGCATCAAATCTGAGCATTTATCATACCTTAAAATTGCATAACGAGATCATACCTTAAAATTGCATAACGAGGTTATGATGAATACCAAATCACTAACTATGATCAAGTTTAAATGCAAATAAAAAACATCATCATAGCTTCCCCCTACGATCAAAACTGTTTTCTAGTTTTGGCCATAACTTGCAAAGCAAACCTCTGTTTCATTAGCAAGAGTATTCGTTGGAAAGTTTGCAAGATGATCTAAAAATAATGCTAGGCACATGATCTTTAAATTTTTAGTCTAACTATGTCAAAAATCATAAAATCCGCTTGTTGTCCTACTTTGACAGCTGAAACAAAACTGTTTTCTAGTTTTGGCCATAACTTGCAAAGCAAACCTCTGTTTCATTAGCAAGAGTATTCGTTGGAAAGTTTGCAAGAAGATCTAAAAATAATGCTAGGCACATGATCCTCAGATTTTCATTGTAACTATGTCGAAAATGACAAAATCCACTCGCTGTCCTACTTTGTCAGCAGAAACAAAACTGTTTTCTAGTTTTGGCCATAACTTGCAAAGCAAACCTCTATTTCATTAGCAAGAGTATCCGTTGGAAAGTTTACAAGAAGATCTAAAAATAATGCTAGGCACATGATCTTTAAATTTTTAGTCTAACTATGTCAAAAATCACAAAATCTGCTTGCTGTCCTACTTTGACAGCACAACATGTAAAGGGCTAAGCAAATCCATTTATGTGGAAAAAAGAAATGGCAAATGGGAGGGAAAAAAAACATCTGACAATCAATGCAATGATCGGCTGCAAAATCTTTGCACATGCCAGAACTGTAGATACATCATGTTTAACTAGTACTAGTCCAAGAGAGAGAAAAGCATCTACCTTAACATGATGCCCTGGCTAAATCGTCCTGGGTAAACAGGTCCAGGATAAACAGCCTTGGCTAAATCGTCCAAGATATTTCTGATCTATTCACGGCTTGTCTCATCTGCAATGGAGCTACTGTGACTGTGGAATGCAAATCAACCACAATAATAAGCTTTTCTAAACACTAAAGCTAAGAATAAACCTTGAAAGCCAGATTACCTTGATGCAGCCATAGATATGCCCTTGTTTCCTGCTATGCTAAAGAGGAAGCTCCCTGCCCACTAGTGTACAGACAGCCATAATAGAATCGACACAGGGAGTTCTTTGCCATAATAGAATCGACACAGGGAGTTCTTTGCCACAGGGTTCTTTGCCATAATAGAATCGACACAAGGAGTTCTTTGCCACAATATCTACATGGAGTTCTTTGCCAGTTGCCACAGGGAGAATCGGCTACAATGAGAATCGGCCACAGACAAACAGGGAGTTTTCTGCCACAGTGAGAATCGGATTGGCTACAGCGGCCACGGGAAGGTTTTGCCACAGAAGTTTTTGCTGCCCTAAACCCTAAACGTGCATGAAACTATTTTGGGGAATTTTTTTTTTTGGGACTATTGACTATACGAAAACATAAAAATCTTCATAAATACGTACGGATTTTTAAAAAAGTATTTTATGAATAAAAATCGCGTTTTTTAACAACATTGATTCACGGTCCTGTCGGAGCACGAACGCGCGCTCGCCCACCTTCTGCTTCTTCACTACCTTAGGTGGCTTGGGCCACTTAGGGTAGGGTGGGTGTGCGTTAGGGTCTGAAGGCTCCCCGACGTCTTGCTGTTCCTCCTCCTCTTCCTCATCTCTGCCTCCTTCCTCCTGGTCCTCGTCAGCTACCTCGCGTGGGCGAGGTTCTTCAATCGTGACAGTTTCGTGAGGCCTATCATTCCTCCTCCTAATCTCCCTCTCCCTCTTCTTCCTCACCGCCGTCTCCTCTGGCCATTCCGCCACCTTCTGCTTGCCCTTCTTCTTGCTTGAAGAAGGGCCTGCCTGTTGGGTCTGGGTCTGGTGCTGCTGGTGCTGCTGCTGATCTTGGTCATCCTCCTGCTCTTCTTCTCAGCCGGAGAGGTTGCCAACAGGAACTGTCTCGTCGCTCTGCTGGGTCTCGACCGACGACGAGCTGCTGCTGCTGGGGCTGCTCTCCCACATTGACCCCAATTTTTGGTCCACAGTTGTTTTTTCCTTGTACGGAAGTGTTGTTTTATGCCAAAAACAACACCAAAATGGCCCCAAAAGTCCACGTGGCCCGTTTATCCAGATTTGCACAAAGAGTCAGTGGTTTTTTGGCAAAAAAAATCCCACGGTGGTTTTTCTGACACTTTTTTGTTTTTTTATCAACGTGTCCTTTTTTTCAATGTTGTTTTTACCGAACTTTTTCGACGTGTGGTTTTTTTCTTGACTGCTGTTTTTTTGAAGAGCCACGTGTTGTTTTTTCTTAAAATAAGATTGCTATACGTGAAACACTAACTTATACGTGAAAGACTCTACTGTTTTTAGTGCTATTAAGTAAATAAGGACATGTAAAAGAGCATTATAATAACGTATAGGAAATACAAGGTGTTGTTTCTAATTACCTTTTAGCTAATGAAATATTGACACGTAGTATACTTTTTAAATAAAAAAACTTATTTTAACTAATCAAATATCGACACATGGCATACATCCTATATTATAAAGAAATAGTGTCCGTGAGTGAGTGAGTTAGTGAGTGAGTTAGTGAGTTAGTGAGTGAGTAACTCCACCCCCATCGACGGTAAAGGAGGCGCCACGTGGCGCGCTCTCGGCCGTCAGATCCTTGAAAGTCCTAGAAGAGGCGTGGCGCGCTCTCGGCCGTCAGATCCTTGAAAGTTCTAGAAGTCCTAGCTTCTAGAGCGCTCTGGAAGCTTCTGGAATGTTCCAGGAAGTTCTATAACATTCTAGAAACTCCTATAACATTCTAGAGGCTCCTAGAATCTTCTAGAAGCTTCTGGAATCTTCTAAAATGTTCTTAGCCCTTTTCAAAATTTTTTCTATTTTGTGGGGAATTCGAACCCTGGTCTTATCTATTATAGAATCTTCAGTCTAAAAATAGTGAATGTAGTACATGTGGCCTCATAGGTGTAGATATGGTATGGGTCCTCATGTGTGTATGTGTGAATATGCTACCCATGATTGATACTTTGATGGTAATAGAATAGGGGGCTGAGCAATATGTGAATTGCAGGGTAGCATGTATGTATGTGAACGTGCACGGTAGTAGGCGTGAGTAAACGCCTCATGCATGGGTGGCAATAATAGATGTGGTAAATATCCCCATGGGTGTAGATGTGGTGTAGGTGCTCATGGATATATGCGTGAGCATGCTCCTCATGCATTATACTTTGCAATTAAGCAATGGATGCTAAGTGACATAGGAAGTTTTCTTGAACATATAGGGGTTCTAATTGGAATATACAGCAGTGAGTAAACTCTTCTTGCATGGGTGAAAAGTAATAGATGTGGTAAAGGTCCTCATAGGTGTAGATGTAGCATGGGCCCTCATGGCTGTATGTATGAGTATGCTCCTCATGGGTGGTTGAGCAATAGATGATTGGTAGCATAGGAAGTTTCTTGAACATATAAGGGTAGTAGGTTTGAGTAAGCTCCCAATGGGTGATAGTTTGAAATTGGTAGTCGGTGTAGTAAGTGTGAGTAAGCTTTTAATGGGTGCCCAAACCAAGGCGAGGCCTCGAAGGGGCCGAGCCGAGGAATGAGTGCAAAAGAAAGGCCGGGCCCTTTTCTAGTTTTTAAATAAAAATTTATTATTATGACATGTAGAAAAAACATTGATGTTTCTAACATATCTTCTAACCAATCAAATATTGCCACATGGCATACATGCAAATAATAATATATACCAGAATTTAAAAATCAATATGATTGTATTTAAATTAAGAAAGCTTGTAGGAATCTAGTGGATCATTAAGTGTAAGTGCGTCTTTGACAAATCATTATATGCAAATAAATACATGCCATTAAAACCATTGGAGGGAAAAGACGAAGAACATAATTTACAGCACAATCGAGAATTGGAAAAGAGAAATACTGATAAAAAAATTGTAGACTAAAACCCTGAAGTTGATATTTTTTTTCGTAAAGGCAATTGCCTACTCATACAATGCAGACTGCAACTAGTCTGAGAATATATACAAATGAATCAGCAGATCATCTTGCCGAGTTCCAAAAGCTTGAAGCTTGAGCAAGATATAAATTATTACATTTATTTTCATATAAAGCCTGTTGCAGCAAACAAACACAAATCAGTAAACTGCGCGGCAACAAACCCAAATATTTGAGGAGAAAAGAGAGAATGAATAAAAAATACATGTGGATGAACAACAGCAGCATAGTATTTTGTCATATATCCATAATGCTTCAGGCAATAAAAAAAAACAAGAAGAACAAAGAGGAACAAAGAAGAACAAGAAGAAAAGTAAAGAGTTAGAAGTAAAACCTAGCCCCCGCCCTTGCAAATGCATGACCTTGCTCCTTAAAATGATATTTCGCTTACGCACGTGCTAAGGCAGCCCAAATATGTATGTTCTCCATTGATCGCAAAACAATGAAGAAACCTATCAAACAATCAACATGTAGCCGCCTCAAGAAAAATGTGAAAGCAAACAAAACAGTCAATCGAGAAAATCTTGGTTCTAATATTCATGAAGTGGTACTGAACCTCCCATAACCGTTGATGTTTACGAGAGCCCCTGGGGCGACTTGATGGTCCCTTTATGCATAGGATGTGGGCCAATCCCAAGAACGCATCCCGGTGTCGCATATCCATAATATCCTGCATAAGGAGGCACGTAACCAGTAGCAAATGCTGCTTGCTGTTGTGCATACCATGCATTTGGGTTCCAAGGCCCTGCCAAAAGTATTTGAGACTTGGAATTGGTTAGAAAATAGCAAACAAGAGTAGGCTACCATCACAAAACTTCTAACAAGTAATCCTTAACGACACTTTCTACATAAATAAAAGCAATACCTGTCAGATGATTGATTCAGTTTTTTCATATGCACCAAAGCCGCATTCTCCACCACTTGGGTTTCAGATACGCCGGATTTGCCATATCCAAGAAGGAAAGGAAGGAAAATAGCCTGAAGGAAAAGAAGGCTGGAAGCAAAAGAGGTTGCCATAGCCGGAAGGAGGGATGTCAGCACATGCCAGATCTCTTTGTGATCCCGGATTTGTAATGAGGATTGCCATATCCAAGAACAAGCAAGGCCAGCCCTTGCCCTTGCCCTCGCCATCGCCATCGCTAGCTGGAAGGAAAAGAAGGAAAAGAAGGTCGCCATAGCCGGAAAGAGGTCGCCATAGCCGGAAGGAAGGAGAAGGCCGGAAGGAAAGGTGCAGGCACGATCCAAGGCGGGAAAGCTGACAACCAATAGGATGATACTACGAGGATCACAATCCAAACCGTTCATGGGCGCTAAAGGGTGAAAGCATGTTGTAGTGGAACAAAAACGTGCATTTTAGCACCACATTTTTGGGTGCTAAGTGTGGTGGGAACTACCGAATTTGTAGTGGGAGAGGGAGTTATTTTTTCAAAAATACACATGATTACTTATTCAAAATTTTGTCCTTTCAATCTTATTCAGGCTTATTCAGCAACGTACACGATCATTTTCCCTCAAAAACTCTGATCAGGCTCCCTTAATCCAGCAAGACCATTTCTGATTCTGAATTTTCATTTTCCCTCAAAAACTCTGATCACGCTCCCTTAATCCGGCAAGACCATTTCGATTTACGGCAAGAAGATCGATCACTTAAATGGCTCGATCATCTGGGACTTGAATGCCACGGATACACCTACAAGGAAATGTACAGGCAAGAAAAGCATTACGCCACACAAGAAGAAATCGAGTCTGTTTGGGGACCGAAAGTATTAGAAAAATCCACTTACAGGTGGGTTGCATTCTAGATTCGGGGATGCCCACGATTCTCTCGTTGTTTAGAATATTGTTTTGTTTCATCATGCGGGTTGAAGAATCGAGCAAGGAGAGGTATAATGAATATATGTGCCTTTACAAAAAATCACTGGGTGGGAAGTGTGCACGGGGAGGCATGGCCTCACAGACTATGGTCATTGCGTATTACCTTCACACAAAAGGAAAAGAAATAAACTTGTTGAGTTTCCGCAACAGATTAAGAGAAAAAGAGTCCAAGCCTCCCGTCCCAACGTAAGAGGAAGAATGCAAGCATTTCAAATAGTGAGGAAGCAGAGCAACATGCCACGATGATGCTTCCTCTCTTGAAATGACTAGGCCACAATTCAAGCCTCCTCAAGTTTGTAAGAAGAATCTCGGGGAAAATCAATTGAAAAAATAGGTACTTTTCAACCCTCTTCTTCGGAACCACCATATGATGCAATTTAATATTGGAACTGTTATTTTCCAGCAAGGTCTAGCAAGCTTGAACAATCAGGTACACCACTTACTTCTTCATTTGGGTGTGTTGTAAGTTATGTGTAGGAAATTTGTGCTGCTAGTTTCGAGTTGTGGTGGATAATTTCAGTCCACAGTAGTATGTAGCTCCAAATGTGTTACAGGACAGTCATATGGTGCCAATTATATGTTAATAATGTAGTTTGTAGCATATGTAGTGTCACATATAGTACCAAACGTGGTACCTTTTCTGAATAGTGAATTGGCTTCCATATCAACAAGTCGGACAAATCAGTAGATGTCAACAAATCAGTAGGTGCATCAAGTCAAGCTCCAGTAGGTGCTCCAACTGGACAACAATCTGCCAGATCAGCAGATGCATTAAGTCATGCTCCACACCAATCTGCCAAATCAGCAGATGCATCAGGTTATGATCTGAACAAATCGTTTGGTGAATGTAAGTCACAAGGTAACTTCCAACCTTTTGTGTCTGTCTTCTTTTTAATTTGACCCATATAGTTACCGAATCTGTTAAATTTTTGCAGCTGGAAGTGTCTCAGAGAAAAAGCAAGAGCAGAATTCCAAGCAAAAGACACCTCCAAGACATTCTGAAGCAGAAGTTTCCAGCCCTGCACGAAGACATTAGAGGTAATTTGAGATCTCCTTTTGTCCCCATAAGAATCCTCCAATAGAATGAGTACTCTACATCAAACTGCAATTAATGCAGCATTAACAACTTCATTGCTGTCGTTTTTTCCCTATAACTTTTGATCTACTCATGAAAATGCTATGGCATTTGTTGCATTAGATGCAGAATGAAAAGATCTTTCAAGTGATATATGGTTATGATGTATTTCAATACAAGCCATATGTGTTAACCTTAAAAAATATGGTTTTTTGCTCTTTTCTTATATATTTACATCCCAAAAGATATAACAATGGGTTGTCATTAGAAAGATCTTGAGGAGACGAATCCATTGCCACAAATAGTGTTCGAATCGGAGTTTTTGATCAAAAGTTATAGTAGAAAAATGACACGCAAAAGTTAGTTAGAACCGCATTAATTATCACGCCACATAATCTTGGAATAAAATACTTTGGAGCTCTTCTCTTATTGGACGGTTTAAAAGGCGATGTGGCTTTTAAGCATCCCTTAATGGGACAAAATGAGATCTCAAATTACCTCTAATGGATCAGGCGTAAGTTTCCAGACCCGCACCAAGAATCTTTGAAGCGAAGTTTCGATACCGCACCAACTCGTCCATGTAGAAGACTACAAGGTTAAGCCCAATCACGCTTGTTTTTTACTACAATGGAGTTCGGGTAGAAGCTATGACAAGAGTGAGTCCATACCCTTTGCCAAAGAAGATGATGTTAAGTTGATCACACTTACGAGAACCAAGTGGGTAGTAACTAGACCACATTTGGGCGAGTTCATAGATTGGTGCGGTGTAATTTTCATATAGCACTTTGGTCTAGCCTGCGGGCTCAAAACTTGAGAGTCATAGTTAAGGGAGCATTGATGAAACACAAGGACAAATTCAAGTTCATATGGAGTCGAGGATCGAGTGTACCAACACAAATTTATTTAACGGTAAAAGCCAATTTTTTTGAAGCACCGAAAAAGGTCTACGACCAATTTCGGGTTTCACAAAAGAGAACGTGCTTCTCATTGATGACAGCAGAGATACAAAGGGTACCTCAATGCGCCAAACACCATGATCCGTCCCAAGCATTTGGAGCCCCCGACAGAGTAGATGGCAATTTCCTCATGAATGATCTAAAGGTTTGGCTTCGAGGGGTTCTTGAAAGCGGGGAATGTGCAAAGTTATGTCGAAAAGCAACAAAATGTTGAATATGTTTGATTAATCGAGAGTCAAATTTGTATTAATATGATGAAAAAACATAGAAGTAAAGCCTAGAAATAGTATTATTGTGTATATGATGTAACCTCTCTTGACTTTTTAATATAAACAAAGTTTTACTTCAATTGTTCATTTCTTGGCTATTTCAATGTTCCTCAAGGTTTTCAATGATCTTCCATTTGCTGAATGTAAACTTACACCACCAGCACGAGGACTGCAGTGTTAAGAGTGCACATCCGACCAGAACACTTGCCACTTGAAGTGTTTAAAGGACAGCAGGAGCCTCTTGTGCTTGATCAAGAGGCAATCAGAATATTGGAGAAAAGTAGGGATTGGTTCAGTGACAGGATAGTCCATTTCTTCATGAGGTTAGTAATTTAATATAAACAACTCAGATTTGAAGTCTTCTGTTGTTTCTTAAATCATCTTGTTTTACTAGACCTTGGACTTTGGCAGGTGTATGCACCAATTCTGCATCAAGCATGACATGGAACAGAGGTTCCATTTCATGGATCCCTCATTTACACATTACTGTCGAACGAGCTTGCTTCAAAGGACAAACTGTTGCACCCTCAACTTGCAATTTCGGAATGTACCATTACGCCAAAGCATGTTATCGGCGAAAGACGACGGTGTATGTCATTGTAGGTCTTGGAGGTGACCGGTTAAATGTCACCGGGTGTGTACCATTTTGACGACCTAGAAATGTACAAGGGCTCCGAGAAGCCATCCACGAAGTTTTGTTGAGGATGCAAACACAAAATTCCCAAGCACCATAAAAGCTGCGCCACAAGAAAATTACAAGTTCCCCACTCGGGGTCGATTCACGGGTCGTGGTGGTCCCGCTATATGTGTCTTTGTAAAGAAAGTTGTGGTGTAGTAATGCGAGACTTGGACATACTATCCCAATGCAAGGTGAGTTAAGAATTTGAAGGTATTACTCATCCAATGTGAGGCCCGATATGTTTGTTGCGTGGTGTACCAATTTCTAGTTCTTGTTTGTTGGACACTTGAGAATGATGATTGATGTTGTGAAGCACGATTCTTTGTAGTAATGAAGTCGAGGTTGTGATCAATAGATCTTTACTTGTAATCACATGTTTGTATTATTGTAACCAAAGAGGTTATTCTTGTAACCTATTCTTTCATTGACACTCTAATGTACATTGTTGTATACTATTGTATACAATAGACTTTTTTTCGGGTGACGAGCAACACTCGGTGGAGTTCAAATCTCGAGGAAGAAATTGATGTATTCAAAGATTCATGACAATGTGGTGTTACATGTCGTGATAGATGTGGTGATGCAAATGGTGCATGTGGTGAATCATGTGGTGCATTTGGTGAACCATGTGGTGAATCATGTGGTGAATCATAGGTGGCATGTTGGAGCTTTACGTGGCATGTTTGACTTTCATTGACCAACATGTTTGGTGATGCAAATGGTGCATGTGGTGAATCATGAGTGCATTTGGTGAATCATGTGGTGAATCATGTGGTGCATCGTAGGTGGCATGTTGGAGCTTACGTGGCATGTTTGAGCCACCTTGGCATGTTGGAGCCTAGGTGGCATATTTGAGCCACCTTGGCATGCTTGAGCCTTTACATGACCTTTGTTACATGTTTGACTTTCATTGACCAACATGTTTGGTGATGCAAATGGTGCATGTGGTGAATCATGTGGTGCATTTGGTGAATCATGTGGTGAATCATGTGGTGCATCATAGGTGGCATGTTGGAGCTATTCATGAATGGCCAATTCAGGATATATATATATACAAGAAAATTAATACGTCCTACGGCGCATTGTTCCAGTTTTAGCATGTTCTTACGATGTAAGGCCCTATAGTGCTCTAGATAACCAACGATTCTACTGAGATTCTCTTGGATTCTCCTAGATTCTCTTAGAATTTTCTATTTTGATTGAGGTGCTTACCCATGAGCATTTAAAACCTTCTAAAATTATCTATTTTGGATCTATGCAACATTTTTAAAACATTTTCTATTTTTAGACTAAGGCGCTTACCTTGGGCATCTAGAATATTTTTTTTTCAAGATTTATATTGTACACCTTTATTATGAAACATTTTAGAACATTCTATTGTCGCTCTTTGCAAAATCTTAAAAACCCATGAGCATTTAAAACCTTCTAAAATAATCTATTTTGGATCTCAGGTGCAACATTTTAAAACATTTTCTTTTTTTTAGACTAAAGCTTGCCTTGAGCATCTAGAATATTTTTTTTTTCAAGATTTATATTGTACACCTTTATTATGAAACATTTTAGAACATTCTATTGTCGTTTTTTGCAAAATCTTAAAAAAAACTCTAAGATTTCATCAAGATTTTTTTTACATTCTCTTAGATATTATGAAGATTCCCTTAGATTCAATTAGATTTTAAGAGATTAGTTAGACTTGTATATTTTCCTAGATTCTCTTACAACTTATGAGATTTCCTTATATTCCCTTTAATTCTTTCTCGATTCCCTTACATTCTAGAAATTTCTAGAACATTTTAGAACTTTCTCGGAACATTTTGAAAGTTTCAAAACATCCTAGAATATTATAGTCTATTTTATCTTAATTAAAACATTACCCTTAAGTATATTTGAAACATAAATTTTTCATAGAATTAATGCTTGGTCTAGTGGTTAGAGTGGGGGGTTTGGGGGGTTGAGGACCAGGGTTCGAATCACCCCAATAACATAAAAAATTTTAAAAGCCTTTCCTTAAGGAACGAGCATTCAATATGAGCCTTAGGATCTTAAACTCGATCAACGATCAAGATCTCATCATATAAAAGCAATATGAGCCGTAGGATCTATTACATATAATTCCCAAAGCCACGTGGACCGTAGGATGTGTCCCCAAGCCATGTGAGCCGTCGGATCTCGGACCGACGGCCAAGATCAGATCAATCTGGACCGTAGGACCGCGGTACACATATTATATGTAAACTCCCAGGCCATCTGGGCCGTAGGATACGTCCCAAATCCACGTGAGCCGTCGGATCTCGAACGGACGGTCGGATAAGCGCGACAAACATAAGAACATATATAGATCAGATATATATATATATATATATATATATATATATATATATATATATATATACATATAAATATATCTATATATATCAAGATTGTTGCTGGTTGGTTTTACACAGATAGGATAGTGTAAAGGAACATGCCATCTTCTTGATTAAGTTATCTTTCAAAGGGTACTTATGACAATTTGCTTGAAATACTTTGCTTGCAGTGTCAACCCCTTTTATCTGTACACTAAACGTCATAGGCCATAATCTGTGGAAGACGCTGGTCTAGCATGTTGCTTTAGTGTATACATTTTCGCATGTGTCCCTTAGACTTTCTAGCACACATAGCTAATGTATTAAGAACAAGACCTTTGGGGCTTGGTCTTTAAGAGATGGTGCCTAGAAACAAGTTATGGCTAGAATGTAACTTGGAACGAGCAAAACTAACTTGTGTCTGATTAAACATTGGATTTGGTGCATAACAATGAGCTCTTCCATGGTATTTGTAAGGAGGGGACATTGTAGCAGATGGTTATTTGTCATAACAGATGGTCATGCAAGTTAGTGAGATGTTAAATCCACTGATCTTTGTCATAACAAATGGTCATGCAAGTTAGTGAGAGGTTAAATCCACTTATCTGTCGGATTTGGCGTGAATTTATTTAATTTTTGTTAGGAAAATGGATATGGGTATCATTGGCATGTTGGTTAAGGTACGTGTTTATGGTACAAATGTCGCAGGTTCAATTCTCTGTATTAACAGATGTAATTAAATACATTTTTTACATTCTTTTTACATTAAGCCCTAATGGGGCCGCAACCCTAATGTGGCCGCCACTATTCCTCAGCATCTTTGAGCGGAACAAAAGCTTGGCCGCCATGGTTCAAGGCTTACTGCTGTTGCAGACACTAACGATTCAAAAGCTTGGCCGCCGTTCAAGCTTAATCCTCAAAGCTTTATCTCAATATATGACTAAGCTCTTTAGTGATGCCGTTTCCCACACTTGGCAGCATACACAGTTTGTCAAAAATCAATTTGAGGAGAAATGCTCTTTGAAATATTGCTGTACAATGGATTTAAGATGTGCCTCTGCATCTATGGTGCAAACGAGGATTATGGAGATATCTAGAGATGATTTTTCGTCCAACAGCAGCACTCTATTAATGTGCAGGCCAAAAGCTTCAATCCAGGTCTGTGTATAAATTGCTTTCTATTTATCATCTTGCCTTTGAAGTGCTGGACTTTGAGCATGTGAGAGGCACGTGAAATGCTTAATGTTCTTTTATTGAGCCTCTCTAAGCTGTAAATTTTTCTCAGTTTATTATTTGTCCTAAATCTCTCTTTGCATAGAAAGAAAAGGATAAAAACTGGGTTCTTCTTCGCTTACCTGCTAGCCGCTTTGCTTTTACCCTTATCAGGCTAACATGCAATTGGTTTGGCTGCAGGTAACATGATGAACCCGTCTTTTTGTGTTGGAGATGATGATAATGATCTACAAGCTATATTTTATGTGGACGGATATGCTGGTCCAAAGGAAGCTTGTGTACTCTTGAAGGTTTATCAGCTAGGACGTTTATCTAGTTGTATCTCTGCCCTTATACTTCTAAGTACTGTTTTAAGATATTATGATAGGATTTGCCTTATCCTATAGATGAAAAGGTTGTCTGCTAGTTTTTGAAGTCAGTTTTTTGAAAAACAGAAAGTAGCAATCTTGCTTTTGCTTTAAGCAATACAAGGCTGTACAAGGAGTTTTAAAGTCTTAAAAAGCAGACAAGGATCAGCTCAAATGCTGCCTTGTTGTAGATATAAGCACGGCCTCTTTGGATGTAATGTCTACAAGTGATACTTATGTCTGCATATATTTCCAGTCTGCTCTCTTGCAGCTAAAAGTGCATTTTTGAGCTTTTGTGTTTTGATACGCAGATTCGATCATTGTACAATAAGAAAATATGATTGTATTAGCACCATTGATTTTATTGGGATTATTTTTAGCACTTGCTGTATAGAAATTATTCTACTCTTGCACAAGTCCTGGCTTTTCATTACTAGAGGTAGACTTGAGCTGGGATCATATATCTGGTCCTCATTAGGTTTACCTTGGTTCTTGAAGGTTTTGAGGCTTGTCATTTAAATTGATTAGCTACTGCTCAACTAAATATGCAAGTTTATGTTCTTGTCATCTGATTGATTATTTATCTTTAACTAGGATTATTGGCTTGGGCCTGGGTAACGCCAGGATAGACACATTCTCAGGCTCTAGCGAGTGTTAGAGTTTGGAGTAAGGTTTCTGCTAGATTAGATCCTAGTGGGAAGTTAGTATATATACTGGAACTTCTATTTATCTGTTCTAGGACAGATAACCTAGGCCACCTAGTATATGTCTGATTTGATTATTGCTTTTATTATGTGATTGTAGTTTGCTCTTATTCTATCTATCTGTACTCTGTACTGGTCAGTGTGTATCTTAATATACTTGAGTTTGGGACTAAATGCTTGGTTCTCACTTGGTATATTAAGTGCAGGCTCTCTGATGTAAGGATTCTTTAAGGTTAGTTTGTATTTTACATTATTATGTTATTAAAGGACTTCAAATCTTTTGTTAAAATGACTTTGGTTTGGGACCAATAACTTGATCCTCTCCAGATTATCTAACTTAAGATGAAGCTCCTGTTGTATGCAGGTTTTTGCATGTTTTCCTTATGCAGATTTTTTATGTTCAATAATTGGTCTACCTTATATGAGGCTAAAAACGGTTTCTTCATAAGGTTTGCTGGATACTGGAATATCTTTGAATCAGATTTGTGATCACTGATATAATTATTATTCATAATGATGTGGAGGAAAACAAGAAGTTTCCTCCGTTGAGGGAGCTAGTTTTGCTCATCTCAAATGCCAAGACCCCAACAGAGCTGTTCAAACAATGATTTATTGTCTCAATTGTGACAAAATATATAAGAAAATCATTGAGCTAGAGTCAATGCAAACTGCTTGCAGATTCTCAGCTGTGGCCTTTCATAGCCCAATAATATATGTTGCTGGAAAGTTGAATAGCTGCAGATTGTACTTTCAGGCAAGCAAAGTCATTTGCTCGCAAGTAATGGCTCGTTTATATGTGCATACCGGTACTGCTGGAGTTAAGAGTGATCAATGCAAAATTATAGATCTGTTCATATGTTATGGATACAGGGAATGCCATCAATACGTAAAATCAGGATTTTCTGGGCTGAACGACAAAGCCTCTGACCTGATCAGGTACATCTATAATAGATTTGCTCAATTTGAATTTCTATTTGCTATGTTCAGTATCCATAGCTTTTATTAGTTACAGGTGTAGTAGGGTTCTAGCAGCATTGCTAGGAACCTTGCTTAACCTAGTTTTTGCTGAATTTATTTTCCTTAGAACTCTTGCACCTGCGGAAGGAGGCAGGTTTCAATATATACATATAAATATATCTATATATATCAAGATTGTTGCTGGTTGGTTTTACACAGATAGGATAGTGTAAAGGAACATGCCATCTTCTTGATTAAGTTATCTTTCAAAGGGTACTTATGACAATTTGCTTGAAATACTTTGCTTGCAGTGTCAACCCCTTTTATCTGTACACTAAACGTCATAGGCCATAATCTGTGGAAGACGCTGGTCTAGCATGTTGCTTTAGTGTATACATTTTCGCATGTGTCCCTTAGACTTTCTAGCACACATAGCTAATGTATTAAGAACAAGACCTTTGGGGCTTGGTCTTTAAGAGATGGTGCCTAGAAACAAGTTATGGCTAGAATGTAACTTGGAACGAGCAAAACTAACTTGTGTCTGATTAAACATTGGATTTGGTGCATAACAATGAGCTCTTCCATGGTATTTGTAAGGAGGGGACATTGTAGCAGATGGTTATTTGTCATAACAGATGGTCATGCAAGTTAGTGAGATGTTAAATCCACTGATCTTTGTCATAACAAATGGTCATGCAAGTTAGTGAGAGGTTAAATCCACTTATCTGTCGGATTTGGCGTGAATTTATTTAATTTTTGTTAGGAAAATGGATATGGGTATCATTGGCATGTTGGTTAAGGTAATGCGTGTTTATGGTACAAATGTCGCAGTTCAATTACTCTCAGATAATGGATGTAATTAAATACATTTTTTACATTCTTTTTACATTAAGCCCTAATGGGGCCAAGAACCCTAATGTGGCGCCACTATTCCTCAAAGCATCTTTGAGCGGAACAAAAGCTTGGCGCCATGGTTCAAGGCTTCTTTGCTGGCATTTGCAGACACTAACGATTCAAAAAGCTTGGCGCCGTTCAAGCTTAATCCTCAAAGCTTTATCTCAATATATGACTAAGCTCTTTAGTGATGCCGTTTCCCACACTTGGCAGCATACACAGTTTGTCAAAAATCAATTTGAGGAGAAATGCTCTTTGAAATATTGCTGTACAATGGATTTAAGATGTGCCTCTGCATCTATGGTGCAAACGAGGATTATGGAGATATCTAGAGATGATTTTTTCCAACAAAGCAAAGACTCTATTAATGTGCGGGCCAAAAGCTTCAATCCGTGCGTGTATAAATTGCTTTCTATTTATCATCTTGCCTTTGAAGTCTTTGGACTTTGAGCATGTGAGAGGCACGTGAAATGCTTAATGTTCTTTTATTGAGCCTCTCTAAGTCAGAATTTTTCTCGCTTTATTATTTGTCCTAAATCTCTCTTTGCATAAAAAGAAAAGGATAAAAACTGGGTTCTTCTTCGCTTACCTGCTAGCTGCTTTGCTTTTACCCTTTTCAGGCTAACATGCAATTGATTTGGCTGCAGGTAACATGATGAACCCGTCTTTTTGTGTTGGAGATGACGATAATGATCTACAAGCTATATTTTATGTGGACGGATATGCTGGTCCAAAGGAAGCTTGTGTACTCTTGAAGATTTATCAGCTGGGACGTCTATCTAGTTGTATCTCTTGCCTTATACTTATAAGTACTGCTTTAAGATATTATGATAGGATTTGCCTTATCCTATAGATAAAAAGGTTGTCTGCTAGTTTTTGAAGTCCGTTTTTTGAAAAACAGAAAGTAGCAATCTTGCTTTTGCTTAAAACAATACAAGGCTGTGCAAGGAGTTTTAAGTCTTAAAAAGCAGATAAGGATCAGCTCAAATGCTGCCTTGTTGTAGATATAAGCACGGCTTTTTTGGATGTAATGTCTACAAGTGATACTTATGTCAGCATATATTTCTAGTCTAAAAGTGCATTTTTGAGCTTTTGTGTTTTGATACGCAGATTCGATCATTGTACAATAAGAAAATATGATTGTATTAGCACCATTGATTTTATTGGGATTATTTTTAGCACTTGCTGTATAGAAATTATTCTACTCTTGCACAAGTCCTGGCTTTTCATTACTAGAGGTAGACTTGAGCTGGGATCATATATCTGGTCCTCATTAGGTTTACCTTGGTTCTTGAAGGTTTTGAGGCTTGTCATTTAAATTGATTAGCTACTGCTCAACTAAATATGCAAGTTTATGTTCTTGTCATCTGATTGATTATTTATCTTTAACTAGGATTATTGGCTTGGGCCTGGGTAACGCCAGGATAGACACATTCTCAGGCTCTAGCGAGTGTTAGAGTTTGGAGTAAGGTTTCTGCTAGATTAGATCCTAGTGGAAAGTTAGTATATATATATATATATATATATATATATATATATAAAGAAAATTAATGCGTCCTACGACGCATTGTTCCAGTTTTAGCATGTGCTTACGATGCAAGGCCCTGTCATGTTCTAGGTAACCAACGATTCTACTGAGATTCTCTTGTGATTCCTCTATATTCTTCAACATTCTATGTATTATATTTAGCATTCATGAAGATTCCCCTAGATTTGATTGAGGTGCTTACCCATGAGCATTTAGAACCTTCCAAAATAATTTATTTTGGATCTGCGCAATAATTCTAAAACACTTTTTATTTTCAGACTGAGGCGCTTCCCTGAGCATCTAGGATTTTTTTTTTTTTTCAAGATTTATATTGTACCCCTTTATTATGAAACATTTTAGAACATTCTATTGTGGCTCTTTGCAAAATCTTAAAAAAACTCTAAGATTTCATCAAGATTTTCTTAGATTCCATTAGATATTATGAATATTCCCTTAGATTCAACTAGATTTTAAGAGAATGCATTAGACTTGTAAATATTTTCCTAGATTCTCTTACAATTTATGAGATTTCCTTATATTCTCAATTAATTCTCCTAGATTCCCTTACATTCTAGAAATTTCTAGAACATTCTAGAACTTTTGGAACATTCTCAAACTTTCAAAACATCCTAGAACTTTTGGAAGTATTTCCCTAGATTTCCTTACATTCCCATAGATTCCCCTACATTCTAGAACATTCTAAATCTTATTAGAACAATTTGGAACTTTTCGGAAGAATTTTCTTAGATCCCCTAGATTCTCTTATATTTTATAAGATTTTCTTACATTCTATTAGATTCTTCCGGATTTCCTTTACATTCTAGAACTTTTTAGAACATTCTAAGACTTTTCTCAGAAACATACTAAAACTTTCAAAATATTCTAGAACTTTCTCGAAGTATTTCCTAGATTTCCTTACATTCCCATAGATTCCCCTACATTCTAGAACATTCTAAACTTATTAGAACAATTTGGAACTTTCTGGAAGAGTTTTCTTAGATCCCCCTTAGATTCTCTTATGTTCTAGAACTTTCTAGAAGATTCTAGAACTTTCTAGAGCCTTCCAGAACATTCTAGAACTTTCTTGAACTAGCTAGAATGTTATAGTCTATTTTATCTTAATGGGAACATTACCCTTAAGTATATTTGAAACATAAATTCTTCATGGAATTAATGCTTGGTCTAGTGGTTAGAGTGGGGGGTTTGGGGGGTTGAGGACCAGGGTTCGAATCCCCCCAATAACATAAAAAATTTTAAAAGCCTTTCCTTAAGGGATGAGCATTCAACATGAGCCATAGGATCTTAGACTCAATCAACGATCAAGATCTCATCATATAAAAGCAATATGAGCCGTAGGATCTATTACATATAATTCCCAAAGCCATGTGGACCGTAAGATATGTGCCAAGCAACGTGAGCCGTAGGATCTCGGATCGACAGTCAGGATCAGATCAACCTGGACCGTAGGATCGTGTCTATATGAGCTGTATGTAAACTCCCAAGCCATCTGGGCCGTAGGATACGTCCCAAAGCCACGTGAGCCGTAGGATCTTAGATCAACGGTCGGATTCAATGGGACAAACATAAGAACATATATATGTTAGATATATATATATATATATATATATATCTTATATTATAATGTTATAGTGTAAGTATGTCATGAATGAAACCCTAATTTGGATGGTTGAGATCATCCGATTGCATTCGGAGGTCGAGATTTATCGCACGACTTCCCTCCACCATGATTGGCCATGCTCTAATGTCTGAAGAGGAAAGGGAAAAGGAAAAGGGAGGAGAAAATGGCAAAGTGAAAGGCAAAAAAGCACGGATAAAAGGGAAAGAAAGAAAGGAAAAAAAGAAAGCGAAAAGAGCACGAAAAAGGGAAAGGAAAATAAAGAAAAAAATGACACTATGAAAAGGAGAAGATGGAAAGGATGAGGATAGGAGTAAAAGGGAAGTTGAAAAGGGGATGAGGAAAAGGGTAGAGAAAAGGGAAGGGAAAAGGAAAAGGGAAAAGGAAAGGTAAGGGAAAGGGAAAGGAAAATGTAAAAGAAAGGGGGATGAGGAGGGAGTAAAAAGGAACACTGGGAAAGGGGAAGAGTAAAAAGGTGGGGAAAGGAGGAAAAGGGAGGAGATAAAGGCAAAGTGAAAGGCAAAAAAGGCACGGATAAAAGGGAAAAGGAAATAGAAAATAGCACAAAAAAGAGAAAGGAAAAGTAAGAGAGAAAATAAAGGAAAAAATGACACTATGAAAAGGAGAAGAGGGAAAGGGTGAGGACAGGAGTAAAAGGGAAGGGAAAAAGGGGATGAGAAAAAAGGGTAGAGAGAAGGAAAGGAAAATGAAAAGGGAAAAGAAAAGGAAAAGGAAAGGAAAATGGAAAGGGAAAAAGGGAGAGGAGGAGGGATTTAAAAGGACAAAGTGGGAAAGGGGGAGAGAAAAAAGATGGGGAAAGGAAGGAAGGGAAAAAGGACACGAAAAAAAAAAGGAAAGAGAAAAAGGGAGGAGAGAAGGGATGGAAAGGGTAAAAGGAAAAAGCGAGGGGAGGGGCAAAAGGGAAAAGGGGCATGGGGAAAAGAGGAAGAGAAAAGAAGGAGAGAAGCAGAAAAAAGGAAGAGAAAGGAGGGAGGAAAGGGGAAAGGGAAAAAGAAAAGAACAAATGAGGGAGGAAAGGGAAAGAAAAAGACTACGAGAAAAAGGGAAGAGGAAAAGGGTGGGCAAAGGGAAGGAATAAATGGCACTGTAAAAAGGGGAAGGGAAATAAAGGGAAGGGAAAAAAAGACATGAAAAAAAGAAAGGGAAAAAAGAAATAAAAAGGAGGCGGAAGAGAGAAAAATGAAAGGGAAAAAGGGCACGAAAAAAAGCGGAATAGAGAAAGGATCGGGAGAGGAGGAAAAGGGAAAAGAAAAAGGCCATTGGTAAAGGGGAAGGGGGAAAGGGAAGCGAAGGGGATGGAATGGGAGAAAAGGAAAATAAAATAAGGTAAAATGAAAAAGGGAATGTGAAAAGGGAAGGGGATAGAAAAAGGGAAAAGCAAGGAGGTTGAAAATGGAAAAGGCAAACGTGAAAAAAGTGGAAGCAAATGGAAAAAGGAAAAAGGGAAAAAACGGGAGGTAAAATGGAAAAATAGAAAGGGGAGGTGAATAAAACGGAATAGCAAAATAGAAAAAGAAAAAGAGAAGGAAAAAAGGAAAAAGGAGGGGGAGGAGGAAAAAGGTGAAGAAAGGGAAAAAGAGGAGCGAAAAAAGAGCATGAAAAAATAGAAGAGAAAAGGGACATGGCAAAAAAGGGAAGAGGGAAAGGGTGAGGAAAGGGAAAATCCAAGGAAAAATGGACATGGAAAAAAAAATATGTAAAAGAGGGAAAAGAAAAAGGAGGGGGGGAAAAGGAAGGAAATGGCACTAGAAAAAAAGGAAGATCCTAAGGCCCATAAAAGAGGAAAAGGGAAGGGAAAAAGGGGAAAAAAAAGAAATTTTGGGGAGAAGGAAAGGAGAGGAAAGGGGAAACCGTAAAGGAAAACTTAGAAAGAAGGGCACTAGAAAAAGGGAAGAGGGAAATGGAAAAAAAAAGGATTAAGGGCACAAGGAAATAAAAAGGGCAACCACAAATTTGGAGAAAAGGGAAGGGAAAAATAGAAAAGAAAAATGGGGAAGGAAAAAAATGTTCTAGAAAAAAGAGAAAATGGAATAATGGAAAAAGAAAAAAGTAAATTGAAAAAATGTAAAAAAGGAAAAGGGGCAAGGGGAAAATAGGAAAAAAAAAATTGTAGACAAAGGCAAAATGAAAAGAAAAACGGAAAAGATAAGGGAAAGTCACGAAATGTGGTCAAATGCTCTTGATTATCCAATTTTAAAAACAAGAATCCATTTAACAATTGCTCCAAAGATGTCATTCAAAAGTTCTACTATGTATATAGAAATTATATATATATATATATATATATATATATATATATAAATATATATATATATATATATATATATATATATATATATATATATATATATATATATATATAATATATATATATATATATATATGTATATATATATATCAATTATAATGTTCTTATGTTTGAATCTTAAGGGAATCTTCATAATATTTAACGGGAATCTGGGGACACATCTTGATGAAATGGCTTGGGAGTTTTTATATAGATTCTTTGCAAAGATCCTACGGGTCCAAGTTAAAATTTGATTCGAAAATGAGATCATAACGGCTCGTGTGGTTTGGTACATATCTTATAAAGGCTTTGGGAATTATAAAAAAATAGATCCTATGGCTTATGTTGCTTTCATATGGGAGATCTCGATCGTTGATCGAAGTCCTAAGATCCTAAATATTGAATGCTCGGTTCTTAAGGAGAGTCTTTTAAAATTTTTATGTCATTTGGAGGATTCAAAATGGTCATCAACCCCCAACCCCCATTCTAACCACTAGACCAAGCATTGATTCATTAAAATAATTAATGTTTCAAATATAGTTAAGTGTAATGTTCTAATTAAGATAAAATAGAATATAATATTCTAGATAGTTCTAGAAGGCTCTAGAATGTTCTAGAAGACACTAGAAAGTTCTAGAATTTTCTAGAATGTTCTAGAAAGTTCCAGAATTCTAAAATGTTTTGGAATATAAGATAATTGTTCTAATAAGTCCTAGAATGTAGGGGAATCTTCGATGTAAGGGAATAGGGAAATACTTCCAGAAAGTTCTAGGATGTTTTGAAAGTCTCAGAATGTTCCAGAAAGTTCTAGAATGTTCTAGAAATTTCTAGAATGTAAGGGAATCCAGGAGAATTAAAGGGAATCTAAGGAAATCTCATAAATTGTAAGAGAATCTAGGAAAATATTTACAAGTCTAAAGGAATCTCTTAAAATCTAGTTGAATCTAAGGGAATCTTCATAATATTTAAGGGAATCTAAGAAAATCTTGATGAAATCTTAGAGTTTTTTTAAGATTTTGCAAAGAGCCACAATAAAATATTCTAAAATGTTTCATAATAAAGGTGTACAATATAAATCTTGAAAAAAAATGTTCTAGATGCTCGTGACAAGAAAGATAAAATAGAAAGTGTTTGAAATGTTTTAGAAAGGTTATAAATTAGATTATTTTGAAGGTTCTAAATGCTCATGGGTAAGCACCTCGATCAAAATTGAAAATTCTGAGAGAATCTAGGGGAATCTTCATGAATGCTAAATATAGTACATAGAATGTTGAAGAATATAGAGGAATCACAAGAGAATCTCAGTAAAATCGTTGGTTACCTAGAGCACGACAAGGCCTTGCACCGTAAGAACATGCTAAAACTGGAACAATGTGACGTAGGACGCATTAAATTTCTTGTATATATATATATATATATATATATATATATATATATATATATATATATATTTTTTATGTTTTTTAGAAAATAAAATAATGGTCATTTCGAGGTTATTATTATTATTAGTATCCTACTAAATCTTTAGGAATAAAGATGCTAATGGTACGAAATCCTAAAATCGTAGCCTACGAAATTAATTTCACGCCAACCTTTATAGGCTATGGTCGTGAGGGAGAAATATCGTCCAATTCTTATGGCATAGGATCATCCCCGCCTTCCCCTTCCTCGCCCGCCCAAGCCGGGGCCTTGCTTACCTTGCCTTTGGGAGAGGTCCCATGCAATTATGGCATAGGATCATGATTCCCCAGGATGATGGGAGGAGAGCTCCTCTTCGATGATCCCCAATTGAGGAGGAGCTCCTCTTCTGAAAGCTCCTCTTCTGAAAGCTCTGAATACTCTCTTTCAGAGCTTTCGGAAGATTCCTCCAATTTTCATTCATCTGATGCGATTCTTGAGAGGAGGAGGTTGATTCAAGACAACATCCGAGCTTAAGAAGAAGAGACAGGCGAAGAAGAAGACCCGGAAGAAGAAGACCTCAAGAAGAAGACTCAAGAAGAAGAAATGTTTGCAGAATTTCACAACCATCGGAGAGTAAGTACAAAGTAACATGCAATTCAATTTTTTGCAATTTTTTTTACAGGCTTTCTAACTTTCTTTACTTTTCTTACATATGAAGCTTGAAGTCCCGGAGCTGAGGAAGCCACTGTTGTTTTTTTTTAGTTATGATCAAGTTCAACCACAGGCCTTTTGTGCCTTTGTTATTTTTTGAAAAAACAGATACCACAGGCCTTAGTGCCTTTCTTTGATCTCACCCATATGTCTGACAGGCCTTAGTGCCTTAAACTTGAAACACAGGCCTTAGTGCCTTGTAATATATGATGGCCTTAGTGCCTTTTTTTTTGTATATACAAGCCTTGTGCCTTTCTGAAGTTTTGCTGTGTTGTAATTTCTGAAGTATTCTGTTCTGAAGTATTCTGTTTTAATCAATTGGTTTTGTAATACCTTTTTATTATGCCTTCAGTTTAATCCAGGCTTTGTGCAAGTTTAATTCAGTTTAATTCAGTTTAATCTGATTATACCTTGGAATTCATTCAACATTCAAGTACAAATTTCTGTAACTGAAGCATAAAAAATGAGAATGCAAAACAGAAACTTCTTTATATTCATAAAAGTATCTATACAGTACCCTTTACACAATTGCCACAGTAAGTGGATTTTCCTAATACTTTCGGTCTATGTGGCATGCTTGACCCTTTACTGTGGCATGTTGGAGCCTAGGTGGCATGCATGCAAACATCCCTTTCCTCTTCTGCCTCATTCCCAAAATCGTATGAATGCCTACGATTTGTATCCCTTTTATTCCCAAAATTCTCGCCTCGCAGCCTTCATTCCGTCCCCCATCGCCTATTCCGCCATCTCCTTCACTCCTTCCCCATTCCGGCTCCATCTCCTTCACTTCCGCCATGGCCAAGTTCAAGACTACACTCCGCAGAACACTATCCCGCCATTGTGCTCGCTTCCTTCGGCAGCCCGAAGACGGTCGGGAATCCGTGGCTTCTCAAGGAGGATCCGTGGTCTTCCTCCACCGGAGGAGGCCGCGATTCTGATGGTGGTTAAGTTCACTCCACCGTGAGGTGGAGAAGCTCATCATGGATTATCAAGCCGCAAGCCGCTGCGGGTGCTCGAGTGGGTGCATGCAGTTATGATGACGAGGAGCGACTCCTTGAAATGAAGATGTATGCCTGCGAGGATGACCTCCATATAGAGCTCAAGATGGCCCCCGCCTGATTAGTTTAGATTTGTATTGTAATCCCTGGTTTCAATTTTTTTGGCAATAGTCCTTGTGACTATTCTTTGTAAAGGCTTTTCATTAATGACAGAACTTGTTTTGCAATAGTCCTTGTTTTGCAATAGAACTTGTTTTGCTTTTAACTGTTTCTCACGAAGTTTCCAATCGTTTCTTTCAGTTAGCTGAACTTTTTGTCATTAATTATAAAATGCAAACAAGGAATTTGAAGGTGCAGAATCTATGATCTGCACACTAACAAAATATGGTAACCAGCTCAACAAATAGGAAAATATGAGATGGGTGGCTCGGGTTCAAAAGAAATAGAGTTCAAAAGAAACTGAAAAGAGAATTCCCTGAAGCAAAAGTTAGTGGCCTTGTAAGAATCTTTGCACAAAGCAGAGCTTAATGAATTTTGGCCTCATATCAATTCAGGGACCTAATTTGGGATCCATATATTATTGTCACCAAAATCACCAAGATACTATCAGAATCTTGAGAGCCATTCCATTTTCTCGAGGTGGTCAAAAAATGGTCAATGCCCCTGGCTGATTATGGTGAAATCTGTGGTGAAAGCTGTGGTGAAAAATGTGATGAAAACTGTGGTGAAGCTGTGTTGATGCAAACGTTGTTTTTATATTTCAAAGGGAGAAAAATACATATGGAAATCTACCATACCGGTAGAATAGTTCATACTTCTTATGAAATGAAGTATGCGAAAAATCAGGAAAACTATAACCCCGAAGCTTCTAGTATTATCAAAATGCATTAGAGATATAATAATAGCTGTTTTGAAGAGGTTAATGATGACATACGATTATCGGGCCTCAATCGGATCCCCGCATTATGAGATCTCAGAACTCTTCTTCTTCCAAGTATGTCCAAGATTTCATCAAGTTTTTCTCTGAATAGTTGGTGAAATCCAAAGAACACTAAAACATGAGCTTCAAGTTTCGCTCCCACTTATGATACTGATTCACAAAGTATTGTCTCAGGTTGTTGTGTCTCCATGCATCTGGCCTGTTGAGCACTTTTTTAATGGCTGAAGCATGGATCATTTCCTGCTTTAGTTCGATGAACATTTCCTCTTCCTCAATCATGGGGAGAGCTGCGAACTCATCCTCAGAATCATACGCCACCCCCAGAACCCCTCGCCGGCTGCACCAGCTGTTAAGTCTCCCCGACCATGATCCAGGTAAAACAACATCATAAGTAATAAGAAAGGCAACCACCTATCACTGCATTGGCTTCTAATTCTTTAAGCCCATCAGGAATTAACCTATGTTTTAAGCCTAGAATACCTCGGAATTCATGGGTCCTCCGCTCCTCTAATATCCGCCCCTGTTCCTGGTTTATTTGCTCCAGTATAGGTCTTACCAGATGCGACTGCATTTGAACTGGCGAAATTGTTTGTGCCCGTGTTCTCCTTCTGTTTTCTTCCGCCATAGTTGGATCGGGATAAGCCAATGTCTGCATGCAAAAAACCATCATTCAATTAAATTGGGATTATGTCTGTTCCAAAATCGCGCCAGATAAGCGTTATTTTGAGGGCATCTAGTGTTTTTTCAATTCTATTTTTGGCATTTACAAAGTGTACTGTATGTTGCATATAAGGTTATTTTTTCATATTTACTTTAAATAAGGTACTTATTTGCTTGAAATTAACATCACAATATCACAACGAAATAATCACTTATTTAACGAAATCAAGCAAATATTACAATACATAAAAATAATATTGCTCCAATATTCACATCTTTTGAACAAACTTAAATCTAAAGTTATGGTATTTAGGCCGATAAAACTGGAATATCTATACCACTACTAAATAAGATGTCCTAAAAAATGCTTTAAAATAGACAATGTTGGTAAGTGACATTCCTCCCAAATACTTTAAAATAGACAATTTTGATAAGTGACGTTCCTATAAAATGCTTTAAAATAAACAAAAATGCTTTAAAATAAACAATTTTGATAAGTGACGTCGTGTTAAATCGCGCCTGGCGCAATTTCTCAAGCTGTTTACAAACTACAGGGAGTTCCAAACCCCTGTTTCTTCACCCTTTCCAGCAGACTGCAGATAATCCTACAGAACATCTTAGGGCTTTTGCTTTTCATCTTAGAGCGCGCTAACAACTTATGGCTTTAAGCAGGAGTAAACAGGAGTAAGCAGGAGTAAACCCATGCTCTGTTTATAAAACTAAAGAAGCATTTCTATTTTACCATATCTGACGCTTCAATACTAAGCATGCCTTCTGCAATGAGTTTGCGCTTCAATTTACAATCTGCAGGGGATCATATATACTTACAACACAAAATCAGTCCTGCCTTCATTAACTATAGAATAGATGAAGAATCTATCTGATCCAAGTCTTTCTTAAAGCCTTTAAGCTTGAAACCGTTAAAATGCTTCTCCAAAGTAGCATGGAACTTCCAATCTGAGGGCCCGTATGGAAGCTATTGAATGCTCGCTTTAACCCTTGTTTTGAACCACAATTTATAGTGCTATTCACTGCAGTTGAATGCTTAATTTGGCACTTTGAATCCCTGCCAGCAAAACTTGCACTGCATCAGGCAAGGAAGAAGAAGAAATGTTATCAAGTGCTTCAATTGCTTTCGAAAATGGAAGCTAAAAGAGACATACAGCAAATGCATCTCCTATTGGAGCCAGATTTGCAATGAACCTAAGGATGAAAATATGGCAAGAGGTGCAGGGCATTTTGCAGTCCTGAGATTAGTTCTTTAGAGTACTTGCAGATTGCCGAAATGAGCTCCACCTGTTAGAGGAAGAAAGTAGCAATCAAGTTGAGGATATGGAAGTCCTGGCCATTATCAGAAACCTAATAAGCTTTGCTAGGTACTGTAAATGTGTTCTAGATGCCAGAAATGAAGAACAGCAACCTCTCATCGACCTCTCAGCGACCCCTTTCTTATCTCCATACCCTGTTCAGCAAGCATCAAGTCAGAATACAGCCTGCATGCAGTATACGAGCATCAAGTCAGCCGGAATGAGCTACTTACCTCAACGATGAGATCTGTAAACTGTAGAACCGGAAACTTCTGGAAGCAGAGCGACTGCCGGAAGCAGAGCTATGCCCCTTTTGGGGCCGCTCCGCTATTTAGGGCAGCGCCATCACAAAGAGGAAAGAGAATATAAAAAAGAGGGGAATTTTTGTGAGGGGCGGGACGCGTTTTGCGAAAAGCTAAAACGCAAAGAGAGGAAAAAATTTTGGGGGGAATTTTTTTGAGCGCAGGCGGGAAACGCGTTTTCTAAAAACAAGAAAATTTCTGTAAAACCCACGCAAATCTCCCATATTCAAAATTCTAAAAATTATGACATAATCCAAATTTAAACGAATGATGGTTAAAACTAGATTTAGGGTTTCCCTCCAATCTTTCCTGCATAGCCAGCTTTTGAATGATTGACCTTGCATTTGATGTGACAGATTTCCAGTGGTGGGTTTCATCATGTGTTTCTCTGTCCCATTCCGTTCATCCTTAATGTAATTTTTTTGTGTGTCACTTTCACCCTGTCAATTAAACAGTAAAGATTGAAGAGTGGAGATTTCTATTAAACATATAAAATGATTACATAAGGTTACATTTCAGATTATATACACTTGTTTTCATTCCTGTGGGTCTATCAAAAAGAGATCTGGGTCCAGCTCCTCCTCGTCATCTTCTATGATCACCGATCGGTGGCCCGGGTCACCTTCCCAAACCTATTTGCTCCCATTCGGAGGGAAAGCAAAAACCATAATGGTGGAGTGTTACCAAACAGAATAGCAGCTTCTCCATGTCCATCCTGCAAGGCCTTGTGATGATAGAACATATCCCTGAAGTGAAGGAATTGGTCCTCTGTAAACAACCTATCATAACAAAAGAGGAACCTGTCTAGCGTAAAGGCTTGGTAGCCATTAAGCAGAAAAGGTCTCAACCTTTGCAGATCCTGGTCAATCATTAGGGTTTTTTTGAGATTAAAAAAGGGCCTTCAAAACATGCCAACTAAGCCAAATGAAGATAAATGAACTACCAATCAGAAATCAGAGCCTGACTGGTCCAGTCAGCAAAACTGTTATAACTAACTCACTGGATCTCATTTTCTAGCATAACTGTTGATAGAAAAGTCCAAATGAGTTCTCCTTTGGTGCAATAGATAGATCTCATTGAGATCTTTCCAACCTTGGGTGCTTTGCACATATTTTAACCACTTATGATTGTCAAAACTCCAAAAAATATGGTTTTTACCATTTTTTACTATCCTACGGGGCTAAAAGTTATGCAAAACCACCCAAGGTTGGAAAGATCTCAATGAGATCTATCTATTGCACCAAACAAGAGCTCATTTGGACTTTTCTATCAACACTTACGCTAGAAAATGTGATTCAGTGAGTTAGTTATAACTGTTTTGCTGACTGGATTACCAGTTCTGGTTTCTGATTGGTAGTTCATATAGCTTAGTCAGCAGTTCTTAGAAGGCCCTTTTATGATCTCAAAAAATCCCTAATGAGTATGAGGAACGGGCCAAAGATGCTAGTGTGTAAAAATTTCAGTGGAGGCAGAGAAAGTTGAGAGGTCTGGGAGCTGTGGTGTACAATTCAACCTCCTGGTGAGAGTTTTCAGCATTTCTGTGGTCATATTCTCATCCGGTGAATAGAGTAATTTCGTTGTTCGAGCATGTCCATCCATTACGCATGGCTGAAAATCGGGAAAGACGCCTAGGTATTATGGGCTCTTCTTCTCTCGGGTCACATTGTCCCATTTTCGCACTCCATCGCTTTTGCAAAGATCCAAGAGGTGAAGTTGGCCATGTCTCGCCTGAAGTAATTGCTGTAAGCTATAAATCGTAAACCGCTTCCCACCCAATCAGAATCAGAAATCAAGGCCCCAAGGACCTCGCCACAGAACTGCTCTATCTACCCGAACTGGCCAGAATAAACTCAGAACTTCGGTGGGAGCAAGAAGAATGGCATCTCGGCCTTTTGGGTTGCCCGAGGTCACTAATTTTCGCCATCCCATAATGATTTTCAGACGGGTTTGTCGCCCAAAGGATGATGAGAGGAATTGATGGGACCGAGAGAATTTAAGGAAAAGGAAAGCATTTCAGTAGAAAAGCTGTTCAGAAGGATCTATCTATGTCGGGAGAAGAGACAGAAAGTGAAACACGTGGTGAAACATGTAGTGAAACACATGTGTCACCACATGTGGTGAAACACATGTGGTGAACCTGGGGCATGTTACATCAGGGACATCAAAATACAATTACATATTACATCAGAAGCAAACATATTACATTGAAACAAGGGACATCAAAATACTATTGAGCATGGAATTGAGTTTCTTATATTATTCCCAAACAAGGCAAGACACAACAACATATTCAAAATTTCTGAATCATTTCCTAACCTGTAAGAATGTGTTCAGCTATTCTTCATCAGACATGCTATCTTCATCAGATAAAACCTCGGGCAAGTTTTCTAGAATCTTTTCCTCATCCACTCGGGTCTAGCTCAGTAAAATTCGAGCACCTTTTCTTGATCTCTTTGCATGGGAACTCGAATAGCACAAATTTGAGTAGAGAATACAAGTGACTTTGGCTCGTTTGTCAACAACTCATACATCACCTTTGACCGAGGCTTCTTTCTATAGTAAATGCCATCCACAACGATTTCACCTCTCATAAACAAGTTTCCGCTCGCTTGAAGTCATTTTCAACTTCAAATTTTGGCTTGGTGCATAGCAACATCCAAAATACGTAATCCTCCTCGTTCCCTTTAGGTGCAAAAGAATCGCAAAAGTCGTCTCCTTCTCTAAGTGCTTCCGCAAGTACATTTGCCAAGGTTGAGTATAGTGGCACGGTAGACTTGCGGGTCTCTTCCACATCCGCATGAACATTGGAGGATGGTTCAACGACTACAAGGTCCCATTCATCTACATACAATTTGTTCTCACACATGTCCCATTTTCCATCCAAACAATTCTTTCGCAAAAACATGATAGCTTTTCGGTATGTAGTTGTGTTGGATTTCGTCTTGAATCCATGGGTGAATGAATTTGCACGGTTTCCGGAATTGTCTCGCACCCCAAGCCTTTTTCCCGTTGATATCCTCGGGTTTTATTTCCCGTAAGTATCTCGAACTTTTCTTCCATTTTCAGTCCATTCGGATGTACCACATTGAAATTGTTTCTCCGCAATTTTCACCACATCATGGGCATTATCTAGTTTAATATCGGGATGTTTAAGTCGTGTAGACCTCGATCCATCTTTTCAATTCTCACGCCTTCCCATCATGTTCACCTTTTCCATGGTTTGATCCAAAGAAGTTCCACATCATGTTGACCATCAGATCACAACCGTACCTTCCAACAAAATAAAATGATCCGACCGCTTTGAATTGCGATGCACGGCACCATCCGAAAAATACATAGTCTTTGTTTGGGGACATTGCCTTTTCGCTTTTAAGTACTCAAAATGTTTCATAAAACAATGTTGAACAAAAAGTGTGTCATGTTCCCTATTATCCGACACATAGTAGTGTGTTTCCTTCTTAATGGTGTCTGTCTGTGGATCAACCTGATAGGTTATTTGAACAAATATAGTTATCTGGTTGTTGATCCAAATAAGCATGGACCGAACTTCATTCTCTCCTCCTTAAAAGTATAATTCTCTGCGAAGTCAACCACAGATAGGTAAGCATCTCCAGGCAAGTTATCAAGGAGTTCTTTGTACTGGCCTGCCTGCCACTTATATCTGAAATTTTGGAAGCTTCTCCAACATTTTATTCACCAGTGGAAGACTTGCAGTTTCATTGTATTGGTGAACGAGCTTAGACTTCTTCTCGCCATCTCGAATACGCTTTTTTCATAGTCTAGGTATTCCCACTTCACCATGCCACTATCACTAGATTGTTCATGTGGGCAGATAGGGAACTTCTTAATCCCACACTCTTTACACTCACCCAGAATGCATTCCCTCTTATGGTAAGGTTGGAAGCTAATTTTCTCACATAAAATTCCCTGCCACAGACTTCTTGTGCTACTTATTTTGTATTCAGACGGCCTGCATTCACCATATATGTCTGACCTGCAAAGCTGACAAGTGCAGCTGCAGCTTTTTGGGTGCTTAGTTCTCATACTATTGAAGCCATCTATTAGCATCTGCATTCTAACATGGTATATACAGCAGCAACTATTGAAGTCCTTTAATTTTACAACAAACCATGGTTTCAGCTTTTCAAACATCCTCTGTTTGATCATAACACTAGGATGTTCCGTCTTGAATTTCCTGAACAATTGCAACTGCAAGGAAGATAACAAGGTGATCAGCATATTTAGTGCACACTACATTTTCCACCACACTCGGCACCACATAGCATATATTACAGACATTCATCTTACACCTCCTTATTCACTACACACTAGGCACCACACTAGGCACCACACCATATTATTCACCACACTAGGGACCACATAGCATATATTACAACATTTATTTTACACCATGTTATTCATCACACTAGGCACCACAAAGCGTATATTTAGAGCATTTATTTTACACCATATTTTTCACCACACTAGGCACCACATAGCATATATTACAGCATGTATTTTACACTATGTTATTCACCACACTAGGCACCACAAAGCTTATATTGACAAAGATTTATTTCACACCACGCGTGCCTCACCACAAAGAACCACATATCACAAGCAATCACTAACCACATACCACATACCACATTAACAATAAAAATGTGGTGAAGATGAAGAAATGAAATAACCCGTGATTCTTCCGGATAGTGAGTGGCATGATCCTCTCTTACATTTCGTTCCAATCTTTGAACTTAACATCCTTTGCATTTGAGAGACCCTCTTGTTTTGGGTCCAAAATTGCCGCACAAGTTCTATGACGTAATTGGGAATTGCATCCGCTCTTCTAACTCTTTTGTACAAAACCCATTTCCCCCTTTGCAATCTATCGCTTCCCTCTTCAATTTTGCTTTGGTAAGATTCCTAGGATGAACACCCAGCAGTTTACCAAAAACCCGAAAACCTAATCGTGGGATTAGCACTTTCAGATTAATGCTTCCTCTTACGGCCATAGCAAGGCAACTACTCTTGGTCGCTAAACCGTCATTGCTGTTAGAAACCTCTTTCTTATCATTTGTTAGACAAGCCTTTAGTGGTGCTATGAAATGAAGATAACAATTTTAATACCATCCGACGCCTAGTAGAGGCCGCTCGGGTGGATCCTCCCCTCATTTGATGCAATTTTTGCTAATTCTTCTTTAGCTTCCCTTTGTCTTTTCCTTTGGCGTCTTTTATGATCCCGTTCTTGTTCGAGTTCTCTTTCTCTTACCCAGGTTCGGTTTGAGATTTTAGGCGATTTGCTTCCAAATTAAATGATTGAAGGTATGAACGGATTGATCCACAACCGGATTAAGCGCCATAGCCGCGGTGCTTCGGTGAAAGGCGCGGTGGGTCGTGGGTTTAGAAATCGGTTCGGTGGAGATTGAATGGGATGGGTGGCGAGGAAATTGGAATGGGACGGGTGGGCGTGAGGAATCGGGTTGTTGCAGTTCAAGAAATGATTGAATCAAGGCAATTACATGCACTAGGGCGCCAAACAAACATTTAAAATCGCACCACAAATTTGATATATCCCACCACATTTTTAGGGGGGACAGGGGGGACACCCAGGGTGTTCCACTACAACATGCTTTCACCCTAAATCTGGTCTGTTCATCTCGGCAAAAAAAAAACCTATACTACAATTTATTTTCGACGTTGTAATTAGGTATAATGTTCCGCAATGAATATTACTTGGGGACATTTTCCAATTGGGGGTTCTTCCTTCACCATAGCTTCCACTGCCATAGCTTCCACCTTCACAGCTCCGGTGCCGTCTATACACCCTTCGATGTTGCCATAGCTTGGCGACATATAGAAAGACAGGCCAAACAGGCGATGTCGGCCCGCCCAGAAAGCTGCTTTTAAACAGAGTCCGGCCCACCATAGCGAGCTTGAATTAAAAGTGGTCCGTCGCGAAAAGGTATTTCTTGCAATCTCCATGAAATGAGGAGAAAATTGAAATTTGCAAAAGTTGACATGCACATGATGATGTGGCATGCCATTGGTGATATGTCATACCAAGCAAGCAAGACAAACTTCTGACTAGACAAACATATAAAAATGTGCAACTTTGGTTTCCCATGAGGTGATGTGGCAATTTTTTGGTGACATGGCAAGATATGGTGTGTGGACATGATGATGACTATGCAAGCTTTCGGGCATGTTTGTCTCCGTCTCGATGCAAAAAATGTAGGGTTCACATTATGGGATGCTTCCCTTGCCACAAGTGGTTAGGATTTTACAACGCATGCCGTTACCTTTGTGGCACCAACAAATAGCATGGAAAAGATGGTGTGGCACTCTGAGTGGTGATATGGCATGCCAAGTAAGCAATTCCAAGTTTTGATCAGGCCAAAAATGAAAAGATATCCATCTCTGAACTTTTCATTTGATGATGTTGGCAAATTTTGGGTGACATGGCAAGATGGTGGTGATGTGGACATGTAATAGAACGAAATTCCATTTTCCCTGTTGTGATTACATGGACGACTCGTGAAGGGAGTGGGTTGTTGAATCTCGTGAGTCCAAATTGAGGGCTTCTAATTCTGCAACATTTCAAGCAGACTAGAAGGAAAGGAAATGAATATCACGACTTCACAAGGTTATGTACGTGTCCAATAATACGGGCGCCTACACAAGGCAAACTTGTGGACCATGATATATGATCAATCCTTGGTCCTTTGTACTTCTAGAAAGATTCTCTAGATAACCATTGAAACATTCTTTACAAAGTCAAGTCTACAAACCCATAATGCTCAAAACATGCCATTTAGGCTCCAACATACCACCTAGGCTTCAACATGCCAAGGTGGCTCAACCATGCCACGTGGGCTCCAATGTGCCAAGGTAGCTCAACCATGCCACGTGGGCTCCAACGTGCCAAGGTGTCTTAAAAATGCCACCTAGGCTCCATCATGCCAAGGGTGCTCAAACATGCCACCTAGGCTCCAACATGGCAAGGTGGCTCAAACATGCCACCTAGGCTCCAACATGCCAAGGTGGCTCAACCATGCCACGTGGGCTCCAACGTGCCAAGGTGGCTCAAACATGCCACGTGGGCTCCAACATGCCACCTAGGCTCCAACATGCCAAGGTGGCTCAATCATGCCATGTGGGCTCCAACATGTCAAGGTGGCTCAAATATGCCACCTAGTCTCCAACATGCCAAGGTGGCTCAACCATGCCACGTGAGCTCTAACGTGCCAAGGTGGCTCAAACATGCTGGCCACCTAGGCTCTAACATGGTGGCTCAAACATGCCACGTGGCCTCCAACATGCCACCTAGGCTCCAACATGCCAAGGTGGCTCAAACATGCCATGTGGGAAACATCGTGCCATCTAGACTCCAATATGAGGCTCAAACATGCCACCTAGGCTCCAACATGCCAAGGTAGCTCAACCATATGCCACGTGGGGATCAAAAATACCACGTGGGCTCCAACATGACTCCTAGGCTCCAACATGCTAAGGTGGCTCAGGCATGACACCTAGGCACCAATATGCCACCAAGGCCACCTAGGCACTCCAAATGGTGACATGGCATGCCAAGTAAGCAAGGTCAAGTTTTGACTAGGCCAAAAATGAAAAGATGTCCATCTTTGGTCTTTTCATTGGGTGATGTTGGTAAATTTTGGGTGATATGGCTAGATGATGGTGACATGGATATGATGACTAGGACTTTATGCAAGAAATATGATAAACCTTTGAAATTTTTGGTAGAGGAGTTTCGCAAGGGATAGAATAGAGGGATCTTGAGGAACTTAAAGCGCTCACACCCTTCCCCAAATCGAACCAGACCAGCACTTTGCGCGGCTTCCTCACCAGAGGTGAGAGGCCAGACCCCAGAAAATGGACCTCAGAAGGGTTGTTGAGGCAGCCTTTCCTGTCAGCGCTCCTCTGGGAGGGCAAATGCCAATGCCCCACCCAGTGATGACTTTAAGGTGTGAAACTTCGTAAAGTTGCTATATTTTACCATTTTTTAAAATCTAGATTCGATGGTTTACTAGGATGCGTACGCTAAAGAACTTCATAAAATCGCCAAAATTTGATAATATTGCATCCCGATTATAGTAAATTCGCCAAATTAATGGACATTTTACAATAAAAACCTCAATTTTATGGTAAAACATCCAATTCTACTAAATTCATTTCTATAGAAATGTTGGAAAAATAGGAAACAATCGCCACAATTTCTATAGTTTAGAAGCAGCTAAAGGATGATAAAGTCATCACTGGCCCCACCCCCCTTCCGGGAGCTCAATTTTCCTATCCGACCGTTGAATCCGCCATTCAAGTAACCTTCTTCGAACAGGCTCAAAAAAATCCAAGATCCGTCCGGGAGAACTTATCAAACCACGAAGCGTCCTGCGGGTTGACCGCGTAGAAGACTAAGTGTTGTCGTTCGGGCAGTACAAAGGCTCTGGAATGGAGATTCGACTTTGCCATGTCATCCGGAATGGCGAAATTACCCCAGGGACCAAGTTACATGGTCATTTTTGGCAACGAAATAAATACTAACCCTCTACATAGCGGTATTCCATAGCCACCTCCTAGGCCAATTGACTACGAACGTGTCGAACCTTGGCATGTTTGAGCACGTTGGAGCCTAGGTGGCATGTTGGAGCCACCTTGGCATGTTGGAGCCTGGGTGGCATGTTGGAGACCACGTGGCATGTTTGAGCCACCTGGCATGTTTGAGCCTAGGTGGCATGTTGGAGCCTAGGTGGCATGTTGGAGCCACCTTGGCATGTTTGAGCCTAGGTGGCATGTTTGAGCCACCTAGGAATGTTGGAGCCTAGGTGGCATGTTGGAGCCCACGTGGCATATTTGAGCCACCTTGGCAAGTTGGAGCATAGGTGGCATGTTGGAGCCCGCGTGGCATGTTTGAGCATGTTGGAGCCTAGGTGGCATGTTTGAGCCATTTTGTCATGTTGGAGCCTAGGTGCCATGTTTGAGCCACTTTGGCATGTTTGAGCCTAGGTGGCATGTTGGAGCCACCTTGGCATGTTTGAGTCTAGGTGGCATGTTTGAGCCACCTTGGCGTGTTTGAGCACGTTGGAGCCTAGGTGGCATGTTTGAGCCACCTTGGCATGTTGGAGCCTAGGTGGCATGTTGGAGACCACGTGGCATGTTTGAGCCACCTTGGCATGTTAGAGCCTAGGTGGCATGTTGGAGCCTCCATGGCATGTTTGAGCCACCTTGCATGTTGGAGCATAGGTGGCATGTTGGAGCCTGCGTGGCATGTTTGAGCACGTTGGAGACCTAGGTGGCATGTTTGAGCCATTTTGTCATGTTGGAGCGTAGGTGGTGCCCACGTGGCATGTTGGAGCCCATGTGGCATGTTTGAGCCACCTTGGCATGTTGGAGCCTAGGTGGCATGTTGTAGCCCATGTGGCATGTTTGAGCCACCTTGTCATGTTGGAGCCTAGGTGGCATGTTTGAGCCACCTTGGCATGTTGGAGCCTAGGTGGCATGTTGGAGCCCACGTGGCATGTTTGAGCCACCTAGGAATGTTGGAGCCTAGGTGGCATGTTGGAGCCCACGTGGCATAACTGAGCCACCTTGGCAAGTTGGAGCATAGGTGGCATGTTGGAGCCTGCGTGACATGTTTGAGCAGGTGGCATGTTGGAGCCCACGTGGCATGTTTGAGCCACCTTGGCATGTTGGAGCCTAGGTGGCATGTTGAAGCCCATGTGGCATGTTTGAGCCACCTTGTCATGTTGGAGCCTAGGTGGCATGTTTGAGCCACCTTGGCATGTTGGAGCCTAGGTGGCATGTTGGAGCCCACGTGGCATGTTTGAGCCACATTGGCATGTTTGAGCCTAAGTGGCATGTTAGAGCTACTGCGGGTGGCATCCGGAGCCTAGGTGGCATGTTTGAGCCAACTTGGCATATTTAAGCCTAGGTGAGATGTTGTGAGCCACCTTGGCATGTTGGAGCCTAGGTGGCATGGTGGAGCCCACGTGGCATGTTTGCGTCACGTTGGCATATTGGAGCATGCATGGCATGTTAGAGCCCGCGTAGCATGTTGGAGCCACCTTGGTGTGTTTGAGCTGATTGGGACCTGAGATCACGTGCATATGCTCAAAAAATGTATTTGAGGCAAAAAAAGAAGAAGCAAAACTCTCTCTCTCTCTCTCTCTCTCTCTCTCTCTCTCTCTCTCTCTCTCTCTCTCTCTCTCTCTCTCTCTCTCTCTCTCTCTCTCTCTCTCTCTCTCTCTCTCTCTCTCTCTCTCTCTCTCTCTCTCTCTCTCTCTCTCTCTGAGATGAGAGCAGTCAGCATTAAGAACTATAAATCATTGTTAGAGATGTATGATGAATATGAGAGTGAGTGAGAGCTGGAGTGTACTCATGATGAGTACATCTCTCGTTGAAAAATCTATGATGTATCAAACTGCCATATGGACCTGATGGTCTAAAAGGCGAAATAATCAACATTCTTCTTCTTCTTCTTCTTCTCTCTCTCTCTCTGGACGCTGGACATTTGGGGTTTAGGGTTTCGTCTTTGTAACTTCAAAAAGCCATAGCTCTCACATACGGTGTCAGATTGCAATGGGGTTGGGCTCGTTGGAAAGTTATTTCGAGCTCTTTCCAACGGTGTATAACATCAATACTTTTGATTCAGTTTGCAGCCTGTAATTGGCATTTTTCGGGGACTGTACGGGACAACCGTAGTAGGACAAATGGCAAAAAGCGGACTATAGATGGGACCGCGTAAACAAAAAAAGAGGGAACCGAGGGATCTTTGGGTCGCCATCGGACTCGTGCCCGAACAGGGGAGCCGGAAGTATCAAGAAAACAGGGAACCCGGTTGTTTCCTCCTCCGTAATCTAAGCTCCAGAGAAAACCGACCCGCCCCGTGAGGGTGCGGTGACCAAGCAAGACTGTTAGATGCCATTGGCCGCGATGAGGGCAGCCATGGAATTCTCAACCCCCGCCTATGAAGACATCAATGGAGGCCTCTGTCCAAAACATGGTAAGTGATTTGAAATCTTTCTTGTTAGCTCATGTGCAAGCGTATGGAGAAATGTCAAAGACAATATGATAATGGAATTAGAGCAGTTCAAGAAGGGAATTAAAGCAGAATTTGAAGCTTTCAAGCAAGAGGTTTTGAGTGAAGATAGTGATTGCGAAGATGATGTAGAAGAGCAGGAAGAAAAGGACATCTCTGGAATCCAAAAGCAATTATCAGCTTTCATAGAAGAGCAAGAAAGGAGAGAAAAAGCATTGAACATCCGTTTGATTGGCATACCGGAACAGACCAAAGAAAAGACCAAAGACATTGTTCAGGCTTTTTGTGAAAATGAACTGGTGGTGATAGATTCAGGCATTACAAATGCATTTCGGATTGGCAAGCAAACTGATAGGGATCGTCACATCATTGTCAAATTCAGATCAAAGGAAGACAAGATCAATATACTGAAAAAGAAGACCATGCTCAAGGGAAAGAAGATCTGGATCAATGATGATCTTACTAAGAACCGGTTCAAGAGTACAAGGAACAAAAGTGCAGATCCTCAAGGAAGCAAGGCAAGCGGAGAAAAAAAGCGCATCGGGCGACGGGGAAGGTCATGGTGGAAAATCGAGAAAATGCATAGGTATTTGAGACCACTAGGATAATGTGTTGGAACATAAATTCTATTAGTCAAGATAAAATAGATGTAGTAGATGATCTATTTTCAAATGTAGATGTTTTGTTCTTCTTAGAAACTTGTGAAAATGAAGAAAAAGGTTTACGGATATACATGGGTTTACTTGTTGTACTCCGCTTATAACAATAAAGGTCGGCCTAAAAGGACATGGCGGGATTGCATGCTATGTAAGGTCGGGGATGAAACACCGGTGAAAATAATGAATGAAAGAGGATCATTGCAAAGCATATCCGGGTGGAGTTACAAGGCCGTAAAGGTAAGATCTTTGTGGCGGGATGTTACTTTCCGTAGAGAGAATCACCCGCTTTATGACTCGAGACCACCGGATCGGGATGACCCTTTTTAGCTTAGAACGGGATGTGCTTTCATTGCTCCCTGATGGTGATGTTCTCTTATTAGGAGATTTCAACGGGCGCATTGTTACCAAAACAAGCAGCCTATCGCTAGCATGGAAGGGGATCCCATATGGGTTGAGATGCTTGATGATAAAGAAGTATCCCGTGAAGGATGGAGTAGAACTACGGGCAGATAGAATAAGATGGCCTACACCCCAAGGCAACCATGTGCTTAATATGTGCGTGGGCTTGATTTATTAGTTTATAATGGCAACACGAGGTTTCCAGTGCAGTGTAAGTGCACATGCGTAAATGCAAGTGTTGTTGATCTCGTTCTTGCTACATCCCAATTTGCGTAAGCGTGTGTTACATATGTCTATAGGGGAAGAGATGGAAAAGATCTCGGATCATACACCGATAAATGCTTGTGTTAAGCACCAAGAATTACACATGCCACCGTGCACGCGTTGTGTCTCTAAGCCCCGATAATGTATGAAATATCATAAAGTGGAAAGCTATATGAAGAAGTGTGAGGCAAGAGCCTCCACAACAAATTGGCCCAAATGGGACAACGATAAATTAAGTGACAAGATTGCAGAGTTAGTTCTAGATGTTGCCACCGATTGTTTTTGTCTCACAGTAAAGATGAAGGGGTTGCCATGCAATAGTTGGTTTGATGCGTCTTGTAGAGCAAAAAGAGAGGCATTTAAGCAGGCAAGGGGGGAAGATAGACAGAGATTAAAGAAAGAATATTTTGCACTCACGAAATCAAAAAAGAAAAAGTATGTGTATCAGAGACAGCAGGAGCTGATCCGTGACACTATAGCGCATCCCAAAAATTCTGGAATGAGCTTAAGCCTAAGATGAAGCAGAGACCCACACTGAAACCATGGCTTTAGTAAGCCAAGTCGTGCGTAAGTCGTATCACATCTTGCCGGAGGCCAATGTCGGAATATTGACTTACAGGATGTAGGCTGGTGCTTTGATTTGGAAGACTTAGAAGAAGAAGAAGAAGAAGAAGAGATTTTAACGTCACGCCACAAGGCAGCGTCCTATCGGACATGTGACACTTTACAACACACCCAGATGGGTCCTGCCCCCACCACTTTACATTGCTGAAGTGGGTCCTTCCCCCACCAACTTTACATTGCATGGCCACTTTCACAACGAGGCGTTGAACCCGTGACCTTGGGTATGGCAGTTTAACATCATCTTGCCAACGGGAAAGCGGCTGATTCAATTGGGCTGGTAGCTGAAATGTTCAAATGGGCAGGTAATTCAATACATGTTGCATTGTTGTCATTATTTAACAATGTTTTGGCGCAAAGGGTTTCCTCGCGACTTGGCGGTGAACAGAAGTTATCCCCTTGCATAAAGCCGGAGATGAGAATGATCCCGAAATTACCGAATGATTCCGGTTAGTAGTTTATATGCCAAATTATTTGCTGCTATTTGAATTGTAAATTGAGCACCGGGCTGAAAAACATAATGTTAGAGCCAATCGACAGCAGGGCTTTAGACCAAAAAAGATCTACAGTTGATCATTTGGTTACTTTGGCGAAGCTATGGTTGATTCGGTTAAGGGTAAGAAAAACCCCTTTATGCTCTTTTGTTGATTATGCTAAGGCTTTTGACACGGTATCTCGTAGTAATTTATGGGAGAGAATGGAGGCCCTAGGGGTACCAATTAAGCTTAGACATGCAATTGAAGATACTTTATGATAAAGTTTTGGTACAGCTATCATCCCCTACATTGAGCAATGCAGATGTGGTAGAAAGTAATATTGAGTGAAGCAAGGGTGCCCATTGTCGCCTGGACTATTTGGCCTATTCATAGACCAACCGCAGCTTGGATGTCCGAATATGGCGGGGAGGGGACCCCATTGTTTAGATGCATGGTTCCGTTGCTCTTATATGCCGATGATGTTGTTCTTCTTTCCCGCTCGATTGGAAGGCATGCAGAAGCATTTAGATGACCGCACATTTGCGGAACGTAAAAGTATGAGGGTAAATATGTCAAAGACTAAGATGATGGTATTTGGGACTAATAAAGTAGATCATCTTAAATTCCTCTATCATGGAGAACCCTGTGGAAATTGTCACCTCATATAAGTATCTAGAGATACATGTGGACAAGGGGCATATTTGGAACTCGTTGTTGAGCATAGAGTAAATGGAGGCCTGAAAGCACTATATAGCATGCAGCGTAAAAGTGGAAAAGCTGAAATATGGGACTTTAGCCTGAAGCGTACATTATATCGAGTGCTGGTCCAAACAGTTTTGCTCTATGGGTGTGAAGTATGGGGGCCGGGATTATCTGTAGAATCCTGGAAAAAGGTTGAGAAAGTGCAGAAGAAGTTCTTGAGAATAGAATTGGGTACTAAAGCTCAAACTCCATATGATATGCTGCTTGTAGAGTGTGGCATGATGCCACTAGAGGCTGAAGCCCTATGCAGAACGCTCACTTATCTCTCTAAGTTGCTATTTGATATGCCAGAAGATAGCTTACCAAGGCTAGCATTAGAAGAAACAAGAGACAAGAGATGGTACTCAGATATTAGGGAATGGATGAGGAAGTGGGGGATGGACATTCATGGTATACGTGAGAATAAGGGCAATCTAAGAGAGTGGGTGCATGAGCACCTCATTAGAAGAAGCTGGAGAGTCCCGGAGACAAAAAAACATTTAACCATCATTCATTTAAATTGGATTTATGTCTGTTCCAAAAGCACGCCACTTTTACATACCCTTTTCTCAATATAGTGTTTTGTTGTGTGACATGCTGTTTTGCATTGTTGCAAATTTTTGCATTGTAGTACTGGGAGGTTTAACATTTTCTTGTTTTAGTGAGAAGAATGTGGTGTTTGATTAGCATTTGTAGATAACAACACATCAATATACAGAGAACACTTTTTACATTGTATTCACTTGATATGAAGATTACATCATGTAGGGACTAGTCCTTTCTTTGTCAAATAACTCTCAAGATAGGGATCCATCTCCTTAGTCCGATCTAGTTCTGGATGCGTTTTGACAACATCTGATACTGTTTTACCAGAAGCCAAGCCACTCATGATGGACATGAATAGTACTAGAAACTCATCTGTTGAGTAATCTTGTGGAGTATAAGTTGGTGGATTTAGAGCCTGACCTTGATTATAAAAGCACTTAAGAGCATCATCATCTACTATTATGATGTCCTCTTTCTTTTGAATGCCAAGCTGATCCATCATAGTACCAAGATGTTTCACGAAGACCGGTTTGCCATCCGGATCTCTTGGATGTGGAAACTTTATACACTTACTTTGGTCCCAAATCGTCACAAAGTCTCGATTCATGCCCGGTAACACCCTAAGTACTTCATCAACATTTGCGTTCCATTGAGGACCGATGGCAACTCAAACAATCAACGCCTCATTCATCATATCTTCTAAGTGTGGACGAGGATAGATCCACTTAGTATTCGATTCTAGAGGGACTTGCTCAAGTCATCATTGTTAATAAGCTTCTTAGGAAACGTTTTACACAAAGACACCATTCGTCGATCGAAGACAATGATTTTGTCACAAGCGTGTGGAGCCCCGAACCATGGAAAACAAAGAGTTAGCCATGCAAAAGTGTTCTCGCAATACACGCCAAGCGCGTTTTATCCTTCATAACAAAGCTACATATCGCTACCGGGCGTGAATTACCTTTCATCGTCGCCGCCATCCGCAGCCAGCCTTTAGCGCCTACTTCACTCCCGGATGCTTTATCGCCGGGCATGAACGCCACCGTTAAGTTCGGACGTTCTCTTCTATGAAAGCTACCATTGGGGTTTGATTCCTAACCCGGTGGTTGCATCTCGAAGCTTGCATGATCTTCCGGCTGGTATCGAACCGCCGCACTCGCACCCCCAACCCGGACATTAGGACCTGGAATGTTATCAAGTATGGACTTCAAATTTTTCTCCATGCTCTCACGTTCCCGCTCTAGCATTTCGGCCTTCTCCTCGGGGGTTGCATTGCTTTTTGAACATTCCGAGTTGCACTCGGAGGCTTTTATGAACTAGTATTCGCCGCCCCTTCAGAAGGTACCAAAGCCAACTGCTTTTTATCTTTGACAGACCCCAATCAGCCGTGGCTAGTACCTTTTCAAAAACACTTCAAGGAAATCCCGGACCGGGTCATCGTTGATCTAAACTTAAACATCTTCTTGATGTCTTCGTGGCCTCTCTACCAATATACCTCCAACATGCAATTCATGCAAGTGGTATCAAGTGGTGCAAATGCCTCAACAAGATAGCTTGCCAGATTGATTGCAAACCCATGTTTATTCAAAGGTCCCTTTTCTTTTGTCAGCAATTCCAGAGTGATGTCTTTGCGGTAGAGATTAGGAACATCAAATTCCTCGCATTCATTTTCTTCATCCTCATCATCTGCTTTGTAGAAGACATTTTTCAAGTTGGGTTCATCCAGAAGAAAACACCGCCATGCACCTTTATCCGATGCCCCTTTGCTCTTAGCTACCTCATAGTCATCATCCGCACAAGGGATATCATTATGAAGATTATACAAGCGCTTTTTATATCGTGATCCTCAAATCAAGATCCTTTGTCTCAAAGAGAAGAGAGCCGCCCCTAATGACCTTTAGGCATTCCAAGTCGTATGAAGCCATCAAAGCATGCATATGAGGCTCTCCCCGAGGGGCATATGATGACAATAGTAAAGAGTTTCGAAGTTGTTAAGCCTATGCAGCCTACTAAAAAACCGGCCACTCTGTTGAGTCATCCCCTTCTCCTTTTTTTAAAGTCCCCGCTATCCAATACAAACAGAGAAATATTACGAGGGCCTATTGTTGTATCGGGTAGGAGACCTTTATAGCCATGAGAGACCAGGTATTGGAGTGCGTGTAAGTCACCACCAACATCTTTTTAGACGGCAACCTTTCTTTCTCGAGCTCACCATCACCTTATCGATAGCTTTGAGGTGTGTCGTTGGTTCTTTGATTTCTGTTTTGCGAAATTCCTTCGACCAAAAGACGTATTTCTTGATGTCATCGCCAGACACGCCATACTTGTCTAGCGGCCGACTTTCGCACAATGTTACATCACCGGATAGCTTCAAGTTCTTCACCAACTGCTACCTTCATAACTCGTGATGTTCTTTATATGAGTGCAACAATCAATGAAGGACATTTTGTCGTTAATCAAGAAGCCTTCTTGTACGTAACTTCTTTGTTTATGCATTGATTTAACAACCAAATGATTTCATCATCTTGGAGGCCCCAGTACTTTCCTCATCTCGGTAGTCTTGAGATCAAATATTGAAGTATCTTGCGGAGGCACTCGGCCCCATTGGGTCTCAGAAGTCGCTTTCTCGAGCATAAGCATCCCCTCGAACTCATTCCACTTCGCCTGCACTTCGCCCTTAGCAAAGACTCCATCTTGTAGGCATCTGTAGGGACCTCTCGGAAGCTGCGCCAGACGCTCTCCCCGCTTCCTCCCCAGTTTTTTTTCCTGTTTTTTTGGCTCTTGGTTTCCTATCTTGGATGATAGTCTGAGCCAAGGTCTTTTCCAATGCCTTAAACTCCTCAGACTTCGTTCCTCCCTGTTTTGTTTGCAGGGGTCTTCCATATTCTATCCATTGTCGGGCGGCATGACGAAGTTGTTCCACGTAAGGGCTGCGACGTAAGGAAAGCATGTCACCAATATGAGCGGTGGCATACAAAAGTTAACCGCTTTTTAGATCAAGCAAACAGGATAATCAGGAAACGTCAAAGGCGGTACGTTGCCAATCCGCGCCTGGCGTGTATTCATCCTGACATTTCGCGGACGAATACACGCCAGCGCCGAATTGGCAAAGATGAATACACGCCGGCGCAAATTGGGTGTTCGGTGTATTCGTCCATGAATAGGCAAAGATGAATACACGCCGCGCCGAATTGGCAAGCCATCGTGATTCGCTACTGGCGGTATTCGTCCGTCACCGATGAAAATGCGGTTCATTGGCAATTGCGTCAACGGCGTGTATTCATGGTGACAATTCATGGACTAATACACCTCAGCGCCGAATTGGCGCTGCGGAATTCACGCCAAACGCCAATTGGGGACTTTGACAAACGCTGGACCTACTCTACCATGTTTATTGCTACTTGATATATCTGACTCTATTCCACCAAATATACTAACCTTTTTATAAAGAAAGACTGGGCCCATTTCGCTCAATGTTGCACTAATCTCTGTCGGGGGTAGGGTATGGGGGCTTAGAAACCGACACCTCCTGTGGTTGTAATGCAGCAGATACATTGTTTGTCCGGTTTGCTTAGCCTGGTTGGATAGGGATCGTTGTGCCTCAATAGAATGCTGTCCGTCAATAATAAGGAAGCATACATTAGGGTTCTCCACGTTTAGCTCTTCTAGTGTTGTCCACGGGTGGAGCATCCTCTTTCTTATCCCAAGGAAGCACGTCTGCTGGCATAGGAACTTGGCCTGGATTCCTCACCATCGCCCTCAATATTTCTCTTGCATGCTCGGGGTCATACCTCCCTGTTAACAAGACTTGACTTATGTGATCTCACCGGGACGGTCAACATGGATGGGATGTGTAAAAGATTGGCCAAGTGGGGTAGTTGTCTACATACTTGACTAGCCTACTCATTGCCTCCAGCCTACAATTTCTTTTCGGAGTCATTTTCGCCAAAATGCCATCAATCCCATTTGCGTGGGGATGTCCTTTCCTAAGTCCAGCAATCTTCGTACATCCCTGATATCATTTTGATGCTTCATCTCCTCCAGGTAGTAACTTGGAGAAGGTCCTCGCAAAGCTCTCCTCACTGCAGACACCCCTTCACTAATAGAAACTGGATTGAGGACGTGATTTTGAGGTCATCCGACTTGAAACATGACTCAAGACTCACGCCCTTCTTCATCGGACCATCTTTGAAAGCGGTTGCCCCGGCATGTAACTGACGAGATCTTTCTTGTGGTTCTTCACAACCTCCACTAGGAGTTGACAACAGATGTCATCCTGCTCCTCACAAGTGATAAGAATACCTTGTTTCTTCATAAGATCGGTCTCTTTCTTTCTGGAGTGTAACACAAGATCCACCTTACCATTTGTTTTGCCTACATCAACATACCACTCGGCACTGCCATCCATCTTCTCCTCGAGGCATGGAGGATCTCAGGTTCGCTTTCGATAATGGATCCGCTATCATCCATCGACAATGCATAGGATACTGCGTCCTCATTGGGCTTTCCCTTCTTACGTGAGTTGGAGCTCATTTGGAGTATCTTCTCGAGCCTCTTGCTTTCTTAGGAGGAGGTGTAGGAATGATCATTCGGGTTTTGTCTCTTCTTCCCCGCAAACGACGGTGCAATACACGCTTAAGCGATTTGGTGGTCATCAATTCCGCCGGGCTAAAGCACCGAATGGCATACTGATCCCGATTCTGAGACATGCACTCATAAGGCGTGCCAATTACAAAGATCGACCACCACATGGGAAGGCAGCCAACTAAAACACGGCCATACTACTTTACAAATTATAGACGTAGAGCAGGTTAATCACGAGTAGGACAATTTAACACGGGGAAGGACATTTATTATGCAGATGCAAATACAAGTCACAAAGAAATGAGCAGCTAAAGAAATGATAGACAGGAGTGTCGCAGCCTATAGAAATTTAAGTCACTTCAAATACGATAGCATAGGCGTAAGATATCTGAGCAAATACAAGAAATACGAAAGCAATGAACAATGAATGAGTAACATAATGTATCGATGACAATCGACCTTGAGCATCTTCTCTGACCCGGCCTGAGTTTGAAGCAAAGACGACCTTTGGGCGGCATCTTCGCGATGATCTTGAGCGCCTGAGAGTTCTTGAGTTCCCGCGCCTAGGGAGTTCTTGAGCGCCTCGAGCAAGTCGACAATCAAAAAGCAAGAAATGGAATTCAAAAACTTATATAGATTTGCATAAGGCGATTAGGTCGGCTTTAGATCGACGGGTTTCATTCGGATCGACTTTTCATCGACGGTTCGATAAAAGCGAGCGGTTATTAAAATATCGCGGATCGACTTCTAATCGACGGTCCGATAGAAGGGAGCGGATATTTAAATTTTGCGGATCGACTTTTCATCGACGGTTAGCAATCTTACGATTGGGCCTAATGGACGGGACGCGATCGTACGGGCAGTAAATGGCTCTACAACCGCCGTATTGTCAAATCCCATAATTAGATTTCACTCAGCGGCTAGAAAAGCAGTACAATTAACGGATAATTTGAAACTACCACCTAATCTTGCGCGCCACCTTTCTTGTCATTCAACTTCGAAAAGAACTTGGAAGAACAGGAAGAACTCGAAAGAACTCAGAAGAACTGGGAAGAAGCCGGCGCCTGAGCGATGTCGAGCGCCTTCATGTAAGTTCATCTACTCTTCCGGAACCCAAGCTCCAAATTAATCCCACGATCTTGCGACATTGAACAGCGTTGGGGAAGAATGCTACATGCTGACGACGAATTTGAAGAGGAGGGTGGGAAATTGCAAGATAGAATCAGTCGATCCGGAAGCAATCTGCCATGGAGTTCCTCTTGGAAATGATCATGTGAAGATTCTAGTAAAGATTGCCATTTCAACGACGAAGCATTACCCAGAAGGCATCCTGATGGAGACACAGTGGGTGAAAGCATCGGAACCTTTGTTGCATGGCCAGTAATTCGCTTAAAGAAGGTGAGTTTCATTTTCTTGGAAGACATAGAGGAAGATTGAGTGCTCATACTAAAATGCACAAACTGATTCTGTCATATGTATGAAATTAAAGGGCTTGCATGCCAGACCATTCATTCAATATTGCAAAAATATAAGGCCTGCAGACCAGAGCATTCAGGAATTCAAAAAACATTGTTTTCTTTACATGGATGGGATATTATTTACATGGATAGCATTCTTTACATTGTTTTAATTACATCTGTGTGTTATTTATCTAGGTGTTATTAATCTGTGTGTTGTTCCTCAGTAGTCTCAAATGCTGGCACAATAGTCTCAAATGCTGTTGAAAAAAGATAAACTGGTATACAAGATTCTGGCAAATAAAATAGTGCAGCTTCGTGGTCTGCAACTCTAATTATCAGCTTAGCATTTTCCAATTCAAGCCCCTCCATAGCACGGCCATGAGCTAATACCAAGCGCCATGAGCTAATACCATTCAGTTGTAATTTAAATGCCATGCGTGTATCCTGTATTGTACTTTAAAGCAGTATTGTAATTTCTTCAAAAGCTATACTGTCATTTTTAAATTCGAGAGAGCTGAAGTGAAATCACGCCAGGCGCGAAATATGTTTGTGTGCAAAATGTTTACATTGTGTGTCCAATACACCGTCGCGGAACCGCATAAAGCTAATTATCGTGTGTAATTCACGCCAGCGTGTATTGGACCGCTTTGACAATTTAAACATTTTGTACACAAACATATTTCTCTACCGGGCGCGGATCTCACTTCAAACTCTCAAAATTAAGAATGAAAGATCGAATTAGATAGGTCAAGCGAGCATGGTGCCGCTTTTTACTAATTCAGGTCTAACTGTTCATATAAGTGAAATCACGCCAGTCGCGAAATATGTTTGTGTGCAAAATGTTTACATTGTGCATGTCCAATACACGCCGGCGTGGAACCGCATAAAGCTAATTATCGTGGTGTAATTCACGCCAAAGCGGTATTGGACTGCTTGACAATTTAAACATTTTGTACATAAACATATTTCGCGCCTGGCGTGATCTCACTTCAGCTCTCTCAAAATTAAGAATTAAAGAGCCAGAATTCAAAACAGTTTCTGAAGAAATTACAGTTATGCCTTCAAGTTAGAGTTGACACTAAAGAAATATATTGCAGTCATTAATCCTTGTATTGCCATTGAAAAATTTTACATAAGGCCTTTTATTTGAGTTTCGAATTCAAAACGGCTTTCGAAATTAAATTATTACGCTTTCAAGTTAGAGTAGAAACTAAAGAAACATATTGCAGTCAGTAAATCCTTGTATTGCCATTGAAAAAGTTTACATAAGGCCTTTTATTAGAGTTGCCCAGCTCTGTGTTACAAAATTACAGAAGTTCTAGGCAGTTTAAGGAGATGCCCAGCTCTGTGTTACAAAATTACAGAAGTTCTAGGCAGTTTAAGGAGATGCCTAGCTCGCTCTTCTGATCCAAAAACTAAATAACAAAACAAAAAAAAATCAGCCCTCTACCTCCTCCTCTTCTTCCTCCTCCTCTTCTTCCTCTGAGCTTTCATCTGCCATCCTCCCTCGTGGGATGTCTTGGCAACATCTTCATCATCTGAGGAGGAGGAGAGGGCCCATAATTTGCTTTTTTCTTCCTCTAATTCTTCCCGCCATTCTTCATCTGCTTCCTCCATTTCTTCTTCTTTCTCAATCTCGTTCTCCATCTCCTCACCTGAATCAAGGGGAGTATGGGGGGACTCGGGGCTGCTGGTGCTGGTGCTCAGATAATCTTTTCCCGGGCGAAGCTTGCCCTGAAGAAATAACTCCTCGCAATTATCCGGACTGTGGTGCGGAGAGCAGCCACAGCGGCATCTGCGGGAGGGGGGAATGGATTTCTTTATCAATTTTTTTACCTGCCTCTTTGCCTCTCGGAGGCGAGTCCGACGGGATGGAGCGGGACGAGGCCGGGCAGCATGGCTCACCATGGTAGAAGGAAGAAAGGAAGAAAGGATTGGCGCTAGAAGGAAGAAAGGATTGACAGTTGAAAGAATGGAGGGTTTCTTATAGGCGCGGTTGTAATTATGATTCCATCACATCATACAAGATTTATATCATATACGAATTACCTATCATTACTTCTATTGAATTAATTACGCCCTAGGTTATCATAATTCTCTATAGAATTACCCACATGTCAGCTATACTTAAAACCTATGTTTTCATTAATTTTGTATAATTACCTAGACCCCAGCTATACTTACAACCAACTTTGGCCCATCTAGATTCACGACCTATACTTACCTCATTAGTACTACTAGCATATACCCTATGTTACCATTAATTTTGCAATAATTACCTACGCCTGAGCTATACTTACAACCTATTTTTGGCTGCACTTACAACATATATTTGTCCATTTAATGGTTTTCTTGGTATTTCTTAAAGTTCCCTTTAATCGGTTCTCAAAATTACTTTGTCCTTTTTTCTGACTAATATTAAGACATTTCACTTTATATAGGTGAAGAGTGTGGATCCTAAAAAGGGTAAAAATGTAATGCCTATCCCCCCAACATGTTTCAAGATTGTTACCACATGTTCTTATCACATTGTTACCCCATTGTAAACATTGTTCTTGTAGGTCAATGCTGTGGACATCCCAAAGGGTGTTGAGGCTGAGACTACTAAGCAAATTGTCCTCTACAGTAGGTTGGATTGGAAGAATAAGAAGGTGAAAGTGAAGCACCAATGCAATAAGGAGCTAGTAGGTGAAGGAACTATCATACTAGCTGATCCTATCCAGGCTGTCAATGATGAAAGGTTAGGAGAGGATAAAGTGGGTGTGGCCATAACAAGTTTAGAGGAAAAATGGAAGGAAAAAGGATCAAATCACCAGGATTGCACTGCTTATATTAAACAATTGGAGGTTCCATGCGTCATGCCATGGCCTATAGCCTGCATTGAGTTTATAGGAGAATTCTTTTACCAGAGCCGAGGTTGTGGATGACATCGATTTTCTTAATGCACCTCCAATAGCTGCAGGGACCACATTTTCAGAGAAGGGCACACACTCGGTGGTGAAACATTATCCTAGCAAGAGGTCCAAGTCAAGTAGTGATTGTTCACGTGAAGCCTCGACTAAGGTAAGGGGAATGGAATGTTGTTGGGCTAATTGTGTTCAGAAGTTTGAAATTGATGAATTGGTGGAAGCAAGAGCCACCTTCCAAGAGTATACTTGTGATGAGAGGAGGACTTACATGTACTCCATTCATGAGCTTGCACTTCAAGATGAACAATTTCCAAAGAAAAAAAAATACCCACTGCTAGGGATATGGATATGTAAAGTTGCATGGATACATATTCATGGCATTCCAATTTCAACTTGGCAAAATTGGCAAGCAAGTCATGCAAAGGGGAGTAAAATTGCATTACATGGAAATAATGGCATGTTGAGGCCAACTTCTAGGATCCTGGCTGCTAGGGAGGTTTTTGAAAAATATGTTGAATTCAATGCTGAGAATATGCCACATAAAAGTAATGGTTGTCGAGAAGAGATTGCCATCCCATTGTACCCAGAAGAGCATATTGGAGGAAGTCAATGCTTTGCTTCGAGAACTACAGGTACCTGCAATATCTCAACCCAGCTTTAGTAGACTATGGAGCAAGCACTTCAAGCATGTCACTATAGACACTTCGAACAACTTTGCAAAGTGCAACTTGTGTGCTAAGTTGAAAGAGATTCTTGATAAGACCAAGCAACCAAGCCAAAGGGCTAAGATAAGGGAGCAAATGAAAGATCACATGACAGACCAACTATCATGTAGATCCACTTATTGGATGTGGAGAACATTATCATGTTTGGAACCCAATAACTATGTTTGTATTATACATGACAAGATGGATCAATCGAAGACTTGTTTGCCACAGTATAGTTACATACCCAAGCAAATCAATAGAGCTTATCCTTTGCAAGTCTCTCTGACAGGTGCAATAGTGCATGGCAGGGTGCCAATTTATTATGGCCATTTTAGTTTGCAATTGTGGAGTGATGGTCCTGATTTTCATATTGGAAGTGTGATGAGGTGCTTGAGGAACTATGAGAGTGGTTATTCCGGTGACCTCCACAACCCTGGAGGTGGTAGCCAACCACTCTTCAGTGCATTGTTGGATAGAAAGCCTAATAATTTAGAGAAGTTTACTAAGGCAAGGTTTAGGAAGTCAGGTGCTTCTGAACATGTTGGAGCCTCAAGTTCACGTCCCCAACCTCGAGATCTACCACCAAGGTTCCTCCTCCAACTTGACAATTGTCTTTGGATGTAATAAAAACAGGTATATGTTCTCATTCCTATCTTATTTTAACAGCCGGGCGTCTTTGAAAGAGTGAATTTAGGGTTCTTAATGCCTGGACATACTCATGAGGATGTGGATGCATTGTTTGGGAAGTATAGTGCGCAGTTGAAATCTCAAACTGTGACCAATCTTCCTAGACTAATGGAAGTTCTTAGTGAATGCATTTCACCTTCTCCTCTGAGGGTTGATCATACAAGAGGTGCCTGATTAGAAGAATTTTATCGAAGGTTATGCTCTTGATATGGAAGGTCAATCTAGACCTCTTCAGTACACTTTCTGGGTCATGGGAAATAAGCCAATCATGCAATGGAAGATGAGACCTTCAGATGATAAATGGAGGCCAGATGAGGGAGTACCTATATGGCACGAAGATGAAAATGGTAAACCTAAGATTCCAAGGGATCAACCAAAAGCTCTTAAGCCTTTTCCAGAGGTGGATTCATTGCAAAGCACATTGGACGGCATTTCTGAATACATCAAGTATTGGAAAAATAACCCCGATGATACCAACCTTGCATTGATAGATTATTGGACACAGGTACATGGATTATTGGGACAAGTAGACACATCCTCTGATGAACTCAAAGATGGATGGCTACCTAAGACTAGGTGGAGAGACTTGATATTACCTGAGGAAGCTGATGATGTGGTTAGTAGTATTCGCAAGTCCATGGCTCCTCCAGCTGCTGAAAAACACTATGTTGGTCCTAGGAAAGGAAGGCCTAAATATCTCGGGCTGGAGGATTATGATCCGAAAGATGACTTGATTTGCCATCAATTTGCACTTATAGTACCAGAGCGCAAAGAGATATACCCTGTGTGGATGGGTTACACCATCTCAGAGGTTTGCAAAGAAGTAGGTGACCGCAATGTGAACAAAGTTCGTGTGGAGTGGTGGTGTCCAAAGGCACCGCTTAAATGCAAAGGGAGAGAGGAAGAAAGGTATAGAGACTGTTGGACAAAGAAATGGAAGAGAAACCTTATTGAAGGGGATGATTGGGTTGAGTTAGATACTATTTTGTTTTTATGGACCCCAAAGGTCATCCCAGGCAAGACTGCTAGGGTTACAATACCTGTGGAGGAAGAAAGCTATGATATCTCTAGGGGTCAATTCCGAGAAGTAATTGACAATATGTAACTCGACATGCATATGTGAAATATTTTTAATTTTTAATGCAATCATGTTGTGCTGTTATAAAAAAAAGTCACATTCTCGATGCAAATTTACTAACCCGGGAAAAAGTTGCAGTGCCAAAATGGTCCAAAATCCTGACATAAATCCAATTTAAATGAATGATGGTTATTTCTATAGACAGTATATAAATCCCACTCTCCAAGAGGCCAAATACCTCAAGGAAGGTGTGTCTTTTGGCGCCAGACAGATGATAAGCAGGATGCGGCTTAGCTCCCATAGGGTTGGGGTTGAGGTAGGACGTTGGAGTAATATTCCCCACGAATTGAGGTTTTGCAAAGTATGCAATATGGGAGAAGTAGAAGATGACTTACATGTCATCGTAAGGTGCCCGTCATACTCAGGGATTCGAGATAAGTACAGTATCCGTTCAAACTCTTTGCTGGAATTCTTTGATATGCCTGGACATCACATTGGGAAATACTTGAAGGAAATATTGATACAGAGAGAACAGTTAATGAGTATTAAGGATTGTAATGTTATACATGATGAGAGATGGGAAGAGTCTAATGCATTCTTGTCAGAAGATGCATTAGAGGATATCTTTTATAACGTTGAATATGTACATTGATGTCTCATAGACCTGGTGGTCTACAGACGTAATAAATACAACATTTCATTTCATTTCATCTCTCTCTCTCTCTCTCTCTCTCTCTCTCTCTCTCTCTCTCTCTCTCTCTCTCTCTCTCTCTCTCTCTCTCTCTCTCTCTCTCTCTCGTTTTTTGGGCGCTAGTTTTTTGGGCGCTAGGGTAAACGAGCTTTGTGGTTTGGACCTGGCACTTGATTCGAGACAAATTCTTAGTCATTAATGATCACCTGCGAACCTGTGCAAGTGATCAGTGCTGCTGCTTCGACCTGGTGAGGTACCTGCAACAGAAGAAAATTGAAATAAAAACCTGCAATAGCCGACTTCAACAGTTGCTGTTTCGATTCGACCTGGTGAGTCTCTGGGTTTTGGTTCCGGGGGCATCTGCTGGATTTTATCATCGTGCAGAAGGGTGGTCTGTACCTGCAATAGAAGAAAACTTAAACAAAAACCTGCAATAGTCGTTTTCAACAGAGGGAAAATTTAGAATGGCACACAAAACTCGGTCAAAAAAAAAAGGGGGAGATGGGCCGGCTCGGCTCGGTCCGATGTTAAAGGCCCAAAAGCAAACTTTGCACTTTGGGTTTGTCGCAACAGTGGTCGGACTAAACTGGGTCCGCAACGGGGCGGATTTAGCCGCTCTGAAGCACCCAACAAACAATTAGAGTCTCACCGCAGTGGTCGGATCCAGGGACGACTAGCTCACGAATCCGGGCAGAATTGATGGGCTAAAGGGCGCATTTGGGGTGCGCACCAATCAGTGCAATCTGGTGGAGCAGACCCAACATCTGGTGGAGCAAACTCATCCGGAGGAGTCACAAAGGAGGATTTGCAGCTGGCAGTTGGGCATATGCGACAAGCAATGGATCAAGCAATGGCGTCAATGAAATCAGCCATGGAATCTTCAGTCCAAGGTATGGTGAATGATCTTAAATCTTTCCTTCTTGCTCAAGTTCAACATGAAATTGATAACTGCAAGAATAAGATGTTGCAAGAAGTTGCAGAATTTAAAAGGGAAATGAAAGAGGAATTTGAGATGTTCAAGCAGGGCTTTCCTTCTATTGCAGAGCAGACCAGCGATATTGGTGCAGAGGATCATAGTAATGACATGTTACAAGTGAAAAGTCAGCTGGCAGCATATATTGAAGAGCAAGAAAGGAAGGAAAAAGCCCTGAATCTTAGAATCATAGGGCTGTCGGAAGAGGCTGAAGAGAAAACCACTGAAGCAATGAGGTCTTTTTGCAGACAAGAGCTCCAAATAGACGATGCTGGTATTGTGGAAGCATTCCGGGTTGGTAAGCCTAACACCAGGGATAGACATATCATAGTAAAGTTTCGATCCAGGGAAGATAAAATCAATGTGTTAAAGAAGAAGTCCGTGTTGAAAGGGAAAAAAATATGGATAAACTAGTAATGGTGCCCAGCGTTGCTGGGCAAATATTGGGAACATTTGTGGATGGAAACCTATTCAGCTCAGACCTAATATAATAGAAACCAAGTCCATCATTGCTAGGCTATAAGAGGTTTTTGTGCATTTGATAACCTTCCCTTTGCTCTATCCTGCATATCCTTTTTTCCTCATTTTCTTACACACTTTCTTTTTTCCCTTTTCTTATTTTCCTTGCACATTTACTTTTCTCCTTCTCTCTCTTTTTTTTTTACCCTCTTCTCCCTCCTCTTTTTCTTCCTTTTCTCCTTCTCATTTTTCCCTTTCCCTTTCCCTTTTTTTGACGGCTTTTTTCCTTCCCTTTTCACCTTTCTCCACCCTTCCCATTTTTCTCATGCTCTTTTTTCCCTTTCCTTTTCCCATTCCTTTTGCTTTTCTCTTTTCCCTTCCCTTTTCTCATGCCCTTTTTGCATTTCCTTTTCCCCACCTTTTTTTTAATGTTTTTCTTCCTCTCCTCACCCTCTTCTTCTTTATCTCATGTCTCTTTTTTCCCATTTTCTTCTTCCTTTTTTCTCATGCCTTTTTTCCTTTCCTTCCCCCCTTTCCGCCTCCATTTTTCCTTTTCCCTTTCCTTCTTTTTTCATCATTTCCCCACCCTTTCCATTTTTCCCGTGCCCTTTTCCTCTTTCCTCCCCCCTTTCCTTTTCTCTTTCCCTTTCCCTTTCCCTTTCCCTTTCCCTTTCCCTTCCCCTTCCCCTTTCCCTTTCCCTTTCCCTTTCCCTTTTTCCCATGTATTTTTCCATTCCCTTTTTTCCACTTTTTTTTACTTGCCTTTTCTTCCGCCTTTCCTTACCCTCTTCCCCTTTTCCCCGTCCCTATTGCCCTTTTTTCTTTTTCTTTTCCCTTTCCCCATGCTCTTTTTCCTTTTATTTTTACCCTTTCCTCACCCTTTCCCTCTTCCAGTTTTTTCCGTGCCCTTTTTCCCTTTCTCTTTTCCATTTTTCCTCCTTATTCCTCGTGTTCTTTTTTCTTTCCCCTTTCCCTTTTCGCCTCCCATTTCCTTTTTCCTTTTCCTTCTTTTTTTCATCCTTTTCTCTTTTTCCATGCCCTTTTCCTCTTTCCTTTCCACCCTTTTTTTTCCTTCTCTCTTTTCCTTTCCATTTTTCCACACCTTTTTCCATTCCATTTTTTCCACCTTTTTCACATGCCCTTTTTCCTCCTTTTCCCACCCTCTTCCCCTTTTCCCTTTTCCTCTTTTTCTATTCCATGTTTTCTGTTCTCTTTTTGCTTTTCACTTTTCCCTTTTCCCTTTTTCCATTTCTTTTTCCCTTTCTTTTTTTCCTTTCCTCACCCTTTTCCTCTTCTCATGCCACTTTCTCCTTCCTCTCTCATTTCTCTCTCCCTTTTCCTCATGCCCTTTTCCCTTTTTCGCCTCCTTTTTCCTTTTTCCTTCCCTTTCTATTTTTCCATGCCCTTTTTTCCCTCTCTCCACCATTCTTATCTTCCCCTTTTTCCCTTCCGTCACCCTTTTCGTCTTCACATTTTTTTCCGTTAAGTTTTTTTTTTTTTCTTCCTTTTCCTCCTTTCCCCTTTTCTTTTCCCTTATTCTGTCCTCACCCTTTCCCCCTTTTCCTTTTCATAGTGTCTTTTTTTCCTTCCTTTTTCTCCCTTTCTTTTTCTTTCCCTTTTTCGTGCTCTTTTCCCTTTCCTTTTTCCTTCTCCGTCTTTCCCTTTTGCCCATGCCTTTTTGCCTCTCACTTTGCCCTTTTCTCTGCCATTTTCCCTTTCCTCTTAAGAGATCAGAGCATGGCCAATCATGGTGGTGGGAAGTTGTGCGATAAATCTCGGCCTTCAAATGCAATCAGACGATCTCAACTATCTAAATTAGGGTTTGATGCAAGACATACGCTAAAACTTTATAATATAAGATGATGATCTTACTAGGCTTCAGCTGCAAGAGTATAAAGAGCAGGTGCAGGTATTTCGGGAAGCTAAGCAAGATGGTAAAAAAGTTTTTTGGCGTCGTGGGAAGGTGGTAATTGAACAGGAAGCTGCATAGGAATTCGACACCACCAGGATTATGTGTTGGAATATAAACAGTTTGAATGCAACTAAAGTGAATATGATGGGAGATATTCTGGAACAAGTAGATTTAGTTTTCTTTTTAGAGACATGTGAGAGTGAAGAACGCGGGGCTTTGGACATTGCAGGTTTCGATTTGGTACATTCTGTGTGGAATTACAAACATTGGAGGCTGAAGGGTCATGGTGGCATTGCATGTTATGTGAGGCAGAAAATGAAGCATTTGGTAAAGTTAGTGCAGGGGCATGGATCTAAACAACATATATGGGTTGAAATAGCTGGGCATAGAGGAAGGGTCTTTATAGCAGGATGTTATTTCCCACCACGCGAATCCCCGGTCTACAATGGTGGAGTGCTTGATAGGGATGATCCCTTTTTTGAACTGGAACAAGATGTTCTTAAATTATTGTCTCAGGGGGAAACACTCCTTATGGGAGACTTTAATGGGCGTATTGGGAATAGGCAGGCAGCAATTGCAAGTACAGAAGGAGCACCTATATGTATGGAAATGATTGATGCAAACGAATTAATGCAAAGTGGCTGGAATAGAGTTTCTGCAGATGGAATAAGGTGGCCTACCCCTCAAGGTAATCATCTTCTCAAAAGATGTGCAATGAGATTAGATATGGTAATATATAATGGTGTAGCTAGATATCCAAATACAGGGAAGCTCACATGTAGAGGGGCCAGTGTGGTCGATCTAGTAATAGCAAGACCACAGTTTACGGAGTAGATTGTAGATTTTGTGATTGGGGATGAAAGACCTGAATCTGATCATGTGCCCATTGTTATCTCTTTACGAGTTAGCAAATATGAGATTTTTAGGAAAGTTGCTAATGATGGCCCAAAAAAAAATTATCATCGCGTTTTAATAAGGCTGATAAATATAAATCCATATGTGAAGCTTAAAGCAAAGCAAGCATAGTTTGGCCTAATAAGGCGGAGAACATTAGTGCATTGCTTAGTACTATGGTACTGGAGGCTGCTAATAAATGCTATGTATCTCATAGAAAGTTGAAAGGCCTGCCATGTAATAGCTGGTTTGATGATGAATGTAAGATGAAAAGACAGGAGTTTAAAACAGCAAAGGGGGATGATAAAAAGTTGCTTAAGAAAGAATACATGAAAATGGTGAAATCAAAGAAGAAGAAATTTCTATATGAAAAGCACTTGCAAATGATGGGTGAGCCGTCAGAGCCTAAGAGATTTTGGAATCGAATCAAACCTAAAACTAAAACACTGTGGTGTGTTAGGGGAGAGAAGAATTACTAGATTATATATCTAGATTGTATCACATCGTGTATTGAGGACAATGTGTTAGTGCAAAAGATATGAGTGATGGGGGTTGGGAGTTCACGTTGGAGGATGTACAAGAAGGTTTGCAAACATTAGCAAATGGGAAAGCTGCAGACACATTGGGGTTAGTAGCAGAGATGTTTAAATGGGCAGGTCCAAAAACTTATGAGATTCTTTGGAAATTAATGAACGCGGTCTTGAGAGAGGGGTTTCCACACAGCTGGCAGGTAAACAGAGTTATTCCTTTGCACAAATTGGGGGATGAAAAAGACCCAAACAATTACATAATGATAATGATTAGCAATTTGTATGCCAAACTATATGCCACTATGGTAAACAGGAAGATTAGTGAATGGGCTGAAGAGAACAATGTTAGGGCAATGGGGCAAGCAGGATTCAGGCCTAAAAGATCAATGACAGACCATTTGATCACTTTTGCGGCTCGATAGACTCATCATAGGAACTAGAAAACCATTGTATGCACTTTTTGTGGATTTTACAAAAGCATTTGACACTGTACACAGGGGGAATCTTTGGGAGCGGATGGAGATGCTTGGGATACCTGGGGATTTGAGAAATGCCGTCAAGATGTTATATGAAAAGGTTTTGGTACAGCTTTCATTTCCTTATTGCGGGGTAGGTTCAGATGAGGTAAGCAGTAATATGGGGGTTAAACAGGGCTGCCCCATGTCCCCTACTTTGTTTGGATTATTTATAGACCAGCTTGAAGATTGGGTGGAACAGCTTGGTGGAGATGGTATGGGCCTCGGATGCTATACATTGCGCATGTTGTTGTATGCAGATGATATAGTTATTTTATCCAGGTCGGTGGCAGGCATGCAGAAGCATTTAGATGCTTTGTCTCTCTTTTGTGACAATAAGGGCATGAAGGTGAATTTGGCTAAAACTAAATTGATTGTCTTTGGGGCACTTAAGGTTGGACATCTTAAATTTCTATACAAAGGAGAACAGGTAGATATCGTGGATTCATATAAATATTTGGGTATTCAAGTGGATAAAACTCCAAATTGGAATCAGGCTGTAGATCAAAGAGTAAGTGGTGGGTTGAAGGCTTTATACAGTATGCAACGCAGGAGTGCAAACGCTGATATTTGGAATTTTGAATTAAAGAGAATGCTATATAAAGTACTTGTACAAACTGTTGTTCTCTATGGTTGTGAGATGTGGGCACCTGGGTTAGCAGAAGAAACCTGGAAAAAAGTCGAAAAGGTTCAGAAGAAATTTTTCAGAACAGAGTTAGGGGTTAAGGCCCAAACTCCATATGATATGATGCTGGCAGAATGTGGCATGATGCCTCTAGAGGCAGAGGCACTATGTAGAACACTTGAATATGTTTGTAAAGTGCAAATGGATATGCATGAGGAAAGCTTGCCTAGGATTGCCATGGATGCAACGAGGTCCAAAGGATGGTACTTGGATGTTCAGGTTTGGATGAAAAAATGGGGATTGGAATGTAATGACTTACATAACCAGCGCGGTGATATTAGGGCCTGGGTACAGGAACATGTGATTATGAGATCATGGTGTGTCCCAGAAGTGAAGAAAACATACTATAAACAGTTTATTAATCCTTCTCTTCAGCAGCCAGGATATTTGAGTGAAGGGATATCAGTGAAGTGTAGGCATGCTATTAGTAGAATAAGGCTCAGCTCACATAGATTGGGAGTGGAAGTGGGTAGATGGAGCAACATGCCTCATGAGCTCAGGCTATGTAGGCTTTGCGCTATGGGAGAAATTGAAGATGAGGAACATGTTCTCTTGCGCTGTCCACAGTATGCAGGTCTTCGCAGCAAGTATCATATTAATTGTAATGATTTGGTTGCATTTTTTGGTCTCTCGGGAAAAATCACAGGCCATTTTATAATTGAAATGGTGGAACACAGGAATAATGTGTTAAAGGTTATTGATGGCGATGAGAATGTGGGAGATGAGGGGGAGAGCTCTAGTGCATTTCTTTCTGAAGATGCATTAGAGGATATTTTTTATAATGTTGAATGTTCAGGTCTGAACGTCTCATAGACACCGTGGTCCGCAGACGATTATCTATATATCATTTCATTTCATTTCATCTCTCTCTCTCTCTCTCTCTCTCTCTCTCTCTCTCTCTCTCTCTCTCTCTCTCTCTCTCTCTCTCTCTCTCTCTCTCTCTCTCTCTCTCTCTCTCTCTCTCTCTCTCCCCACCCATTAATGTTTACATTAAAAGCTAGAATAAGTCAAGGCAGCACTGAACATGCAAAAATCAGAAATTACAGGTTAAATCATAATTTGAAAGAAGGATATAAAAGTCTGGTGGAACAGGGACTTCGTGACAATATTTGGATGGGGGATCTAAATCAGCTTAGTCAACGTCTAGTTGAGATGCTTGATGGGGCAGCCAGGGAGATATTCGTGCCACTTAGAGTGCGAATGGGACTGCCATGCAAAGCATGGTTTGATGCGGAATGTAAGAGTGCAAAACTGAAATGGAGGAAAGCGAGCCCAGATTTGAAGGCATTATACAAAAAACAGTATAAAGGCGTGGTTAGAAGAAAGAAAAGGAGATATATAGAGAGAAGGCAGCGAGATCTTTGTGGCAGATTCTTGGAGGAGCCCAAGTGCTTCTGGAATGAATTAAAAGGATATAAGAAGGCCGATATACCACTTGATGCAAATGCGCTATGGCAACATGTTAAGAATTTATATTATCATGAAGGAGTTCACGAGGATGCTTGTAAGAAACAATCAGCATTAAATATATCAGAAGAGGATGTGATAATCAGCCTGGAATCAATGGCAAATGGCAAAGCCCGTGATGCACAAGGATTAGGTGCAGAGCACTTGAAGTGGGCAGGAACTGAATTAAGGCCACTACTTGTGAGGATGATGAATGAAGCTCTAAACGGATTCCCAGAGGCCTGGAACATGAACAGAGTTGTGCCAATCTACAAAGGCGGATCTAAGGATGATGTGAATAATTATAGGACTATTATGGTCAGCAATATCTTTGCGAAATTGTTTGCAACAATCATGCAGAAGAAACTGGAAAAATGGACAGAAACTCATAACAAACGAGCGGAATCTCAAGCAGGTTTTCGGGCTGGGAGATCAACATTGGACCACCTTCTGGTACTTAAAACTGTTTTTGATAAGACAAAGGGTTCAAAGAAACCGGTTTTTCTAGCATTTGTAGATTTTAAGAAGGCTTTTGACAAAGTCCCAAGAAACCGGTTATGGGAAAGAATGCAGGCATTAAATGTTCCACAAGACCTCCAAAATGCAATAAGGATATTATATGAGCAGGTATTGGTTTAATTATCATTTCCTTTTTCTTCAGTAGCAAATGGGTGTATTAATAGTAATATGGGAGTGAAGCAGGGATGCCCGATGTCGCCTACATTGTTTGGCATCTTTATAGACAGCCTTGAAGCCTGGATAAAGCATCATAGCCCAGGAGGGATGGAAATAAATGGTTATATAATCCAGTTGTTGATGTATGCAGACGATGTAGTTCTCATTTCACGCTCTAAAACTCAAATGCAGCAACACCTAAACAGTTTGGCTACTTTTTGTGACCGCACGGGAATGCAAGTGAATTTGGAAAAGACGCATGTGATGACAGTAGGAGCGCTGAAACAAGAGCAGAGTTTTGAATATAAAGAGACCAAATTAAAAGTATATGACACATATAAATATTTGGGACTCATTTTTCACAGGAATCACCGATGGAACACTTGTATCGCACAGAGGATAACCGGAGGTCAGAAGGCATTGTACGCTTTGCAAAGCATGTGCAGGAGGATTCACCTATGGTTCTGGGAACTAAAGGTAATGGGTGAAAGCATGCTACGGTGTACCAATTTTGGAACCCTCAAAAGTACCTTCACTAGGTACTTTTAAAACTGGTACTTTCTGTTTTTTCTTCCCATTAAAATGAATTCAAAACTTTTGAATTGAAGGTCAATAACATGCCAATCTATAGTAGTAGATGATAATAATACTATTAGAGACTAAAATTAATGAATCAACTCTCAAACTTGTTGTTTATTGAGACATTTATGCAAGTTCCCAGTACCCAGTGCTGGGTACTTTTTTGGGTAGTTTTGCACTCCCTAAAAAGAACTTTAGATGGTACACCCTAGCATGCTTTCACCCTAACACTATTTAAAGCTTTAGTGCAAAGTGTAATTCTCTATGGATGTGAGATCTGGGGACCTAGCCTTCCTCAATGTTTGTGGAACGATATTGAGCAAGTGTTGAAAAAATTCCTACGCTTAGAATTAGGAATAAAGGCACAGACTCCATATACCATGATGCTAACAGAAAGCGGATTCTTATCATTGGAGGGGGAAGCCCTTATTAGATGTGTCATATACATGAGAAAAGTATTGATGATGGATAATTCCAGGATGACTTATCAGGCATTGATAGCTTCAGAAGAAAAAGGTATATGGCATGATGTCAAGAGATGGCTATATAAATGGGGAATTCTGTGGGATGAGATGACGGCAGTAGACCTGAATGATACAAGGGCGTGGCTATCAGAACGGATATTTAAAAAACTATGGTCCCAACTGAAGACAAAGATGCTTCTCTATCGGCTGAATATTAATCCAAAATTGGAGCCAGCAAGATACCTACAGGATAATCTTTCTATAAAAAAAAGACATGCAATCTGTAGAATAAGATTGAGCTCCCATCATTTGGGGGTCGAGGTAGGGAGATGGGGTGATATAATTCCAAGAGATAAGAGATACTGTAGAATGTGTGATAAGGGGAAAGTAGAAGATGAATGTCATGCATTACTTGAATGTGAGGCATATGAGACACTTAGGGATGCTTATGATATATATTTCTCTGATCTTCCTACATTATTTACAGTTCATGGGGATATTCTCGGGAAGTTCATAATAGAGCTTCTAGAACACAGGAAAGTATGTCTAGATATTCTACAGGGAAATATCATTGAGGATGAAGAGGATGTATTGAGTGAGAGTGATGAGCTAGATGAGGATGCAGAAACTCATCTATTATTTTATGATGATATATGAATACTTATTGTCTAATGGGCCTTAGAGGCCTCCCAACGACATAATAAACTCTCTCTCTCTCTCTCTCTCTCTCTCTCTCTCTCTCTCTCTCTCTCTCTCTCTCTCTCTCTCTCTCTCTCTCTCTCTCTCTCTCTCTCTCTCTCTCTCTCTCTCTCTCTCTCTCTCTCTCACACGCACGCACGCATGCACGCACGCACACTGGATCTGATAGACTTGTTGGTCCCCATGGATGTTAAAGTTAAATTCAGTTCAATTCAATTTTGGGATCTTCATAATGCCTTTGCATTCTAGTTTTCTATAAGCATGAGGGGTAGAGGGACAATAGATGAGATATTGCATTTTTACACATGGCATGTAATGACAACATATATGAATACTTTATGGGGTGTCATATGGATGGAAGCAGTGCAATGATTGTATAATGATGCTTACAAAATTGGCTATAAAGAACCTTAAAATACCACACCCCTTTAGAGAACCATACATCCTTGAGAAAAAACCTCCTTAAAAACTACACTTACTTATAAACCGCACCTCCTTAGAAACATCACCACCTCAAAAGAAAAAACCACACGTCCTAAAAAACAAAGACCACAGCTCCTTAAAAAAAAACTACACTTACTTATAAACCACACCTCCAAAAACTACACCTCCTTAAAAACGCCACTACCTCAAAAGAAAAAACCACAGTTCTTTTAACAAAAAACATACCTCCTTAAAAAACCACACGTCCTAAAAAAACAAAAACCACAGCTCCTTAAAAAAATAACAGTGGACGTTCCTTGTCCACTTGAAAAACAACACCGTTAGTTAGTAAAACCACACCTCCACAGATCTACATGTAGGTTTTTTTGAAATATCTGAATAAAGGACATGTGGACCGAAGAAAACTATACTTTTCAACAGTGGACCAAAACGCGGGGTGAGTGTGTCCTCTGAAGGATGGAAGGTGTCGTCCGTCGAAGACGGCGCCTCCTCCTCTGGTCTTGGCCGAAGGTGTGGTGGCACCTGCTTGCCGTGGCCACGTCTGCGAAGGAATGGGGCTGGATGACCAAGAGTTTACATGCAGCAGCCAGTTTGGAGCAGTCACCAGCATATGCTAGGCATATGCCGGCATATACCTGAATATGCCTACATACCCACGTAAATGAGGGTTTGCCCCCCCTAGGGGCAACCCAAAAAAAGGGGAAAGGGGAAATAGGGATATGAAAAAATAAAAAATGGAAAAGGGAAAATAAAAAACAAAAAAGGGGAAGGGAGAAAAGGAACAAAAAAAAGGCAAGGAAGGGGAAAAGAAAAAAGGAAAAAGGGGAAGGTAAAAGAACCGCCGGCCAAAATTCGCTCAATCCGATAGTCGAAAAGGGAATGGGAAAAGGAAAAAAAAAAGGGGGAAGGGAAAAAGAGAAGAGGAAAAAAAGACAAAGGGAAAAAAAGGGAAGGAAAATATAGAAAAGGAAAACAAGGAAAGGAAAGAGAGGAAAGGAAAAAGGGGAAAAAAAAAAGGAATAATGAAAAAGGTAAAAAGGATAAAAGCAAAAAGCAACGAAGTGAAAAAAGGTAAAGAAAGAAAGAATACAAGCGAGAAAGGAAGAAAAAATGGAAAAGGGGAAATACAAACAAAAAAGGGAAAGGGAGAAAAGGAAAAACAAGGTGCTGCGCACGAGGGGTTGCCCTCTGGTGCACGAAAGTGTTTTTTCATGGTTTCTTTTTCGTCATTTATTTTCATGTTTTTTGTTTGATTGTTCCTTAAGATCAAGCTTGAATGCTAATTTATTCTTTTCATCCGATTTGTCTCCTTCAACCGTTTACCTATTGTTAGGGAGAAAGGAATAAGTATATAAGAATTGGGATTTGGACATTCTTCTTGTTTTTTATTTTGTTCGCAATCTACATGGTGAAGGAACTTTGCATGATATTATTGAGACAAAGGTCAGATTCTCTTGCTCAAGGACTTATGAAATCAAAGATTTGTGTACTTGCTCCAAGTGGACACTTCACTGCACATAATTTCTGTAGAAGTCATTATCCATCAGAGCACTCATGCAGCTTGTGGTTCTTGCATTTTTTCATTTTTATCAGACGTCATTATTCATAAGTGTTTGTGGGCACTTATTTTTTCACCTGCACCTTCCTTTTTTTTTACTTTCAATTCATTATCTACAAGGATGCAAAAGTAAATTGATGGGCACTTCTTTTTGTATTTTTTCCTTTTGTTTTGCTTTAATACATCATTGGTTCTACAACTATATCAAGAATTCGGATCCTTTTGAGCTACCAGAGCCTTTTGGGCTTACTTTGTTTTTCATAATCTATGCCCTCTCACGACAAGCTCTACAGCTATATCAAGAATCCAGACCTTTGAGCTTACCTTGTCTGGAATAATATGCACCTTCTCACAACCACATGGCCATAACGCCTCGAGGGAGGACATTATGTAGCCCTTAAATTTAATGGTATAGATTTGTTATAACGTTGGAAAGAAACCTTCAATTCTCTTTCTTAGGTAAAAGTAGTTTTAATATCTCGTTTGCTAAAAAATGTCTGAATCGTTTTCAATTAAGAACATGCTTTTGACATCTATTTATTGGGAGATGCATAGGACCATTTACATGTTTAGAATGAAATTAGTATGTAACACACATCTATAGCTAGCAATCATTGAATTCAATAACATCCCGTTTTGGCAATATGATAAAAATTCTATGTGCCTCTTTCAAACTACCATATTTAGAATACATATCTACAAGGCTATTTCCCACGACCATATTACATTGAAGATTAGCTTTCAGAATTTGACAATTAAAGTATCTACCTTGAGTTAAGGCACTTATGCTACCATAGGCTTTTAAGATGCTAGCGAATGTGAACTTATATGGCTCTATGCCGTCTTGCTGCATGACTTCAAAATACTCTAGAGCAAGGTGGCTCTCTTCATGATCAACACGTTTGGAATCATGGCACCCCAAGAGAATACATTTTGGTTTGGCAAGGTATCCAAGGTTCAATGTGTTTCAACCAATCGACCACACTTGCCATACATGTCAACAAGACAATTTTCCACCACAACATTTGATTGAAGCCTATAGGCAAGAATCTGCTCATGAATTTTTCTGGCGTGTTGGCAGGTTCTATGGCAACTGTGTTGCAACATAATGTTAGGATGCTTAAGAAAGTAAATCTGTTTGGCATCTTACCAGCACTATGCATTGCATTATATCTGTCCTTCAACAAAATTTGCATAGATATCAATAATTCCATATAGACTTGGGTTTGAGACTCTCGCAAGTGCATGATTTGCTTCTGCCATTCTTCCACAGAAGGAAATTAGCGAAATAATGGGGTCAGGCAAAACTACAAAAGAATCAAGTCCATTATACACATCGAGATCTAGATCCGTCTGCATAGTTCACGGTCCTTTTGTTTGGTGCATTCATAAACTATGTGATAGATAATGTCTCTAACATCTTCATGGTGAACATTAAGGCAATCAAATACCAACTCATCGTTGCTTACATTTTGGAAAACCATGCTGACGGTGTTTATGAGAAACCCTAGCCCATCCTGGAGGTCAATAACATCCATCTTTTCTCACTTGCATTGAAGAGCTGTTTCTGTACATAAAGTAGCCAGATCTGTTCTCCGAGTCCACCTATGCGCTAAGTTCTTTCTTAACATTATCTAGGCCTCCAATGTCTTCCCCGCGAACATTGGGAACATCCACAACCTGCACATTTATCATAAAATTACAGTAGTAGACTAAACACAAGAACATAGCTTACCATAAAACTTACAGTTTCAAGTTCTTCAATGTACTGTTTTAAATGTAATATCCTAGAAGAATGCTGGAAGTGTGCACCATCTATTTCCACTTTAGATTGTGATTTTATAGATTCCAACATCAAATTGGAAGCCAAATTTTTCATTTTAACAAAGAATAAGCATATCATATACCATGTTGGATGAAGCTGCCAGCACTCTAAACCATGTCTTGCAGAGTACTGAATTGCATGATGGTTGTTGTGCTATCCTTCCCCAAAAGCAAGCAAAGCCACCCACATGCATCACATGGTTAAATCTTATGGTTTTCTTAGATAAGAAAATTTAAATGTCTCCTATTCCAAATGATGTGCCAATTAACCCTTTTTTTTTATTGTGCCATCCATGAGTCTCTTGTGACATTATAATCTATAAACCTACTAGTTATTTCTAGATAAATTGCTCCCCATACATGTGCAGCAGAATTTACTGCCCAAGTTATGTGGTAGACCCACACAGCCCGCACTGCCTATAAAAAGACGTGTTAGTGCAAAAAACTTCAACTGTTTAATGGATTGAACAAAACAACACACCATTTCTCAAATAGTATATGGAAATACCCAACCCAACAAAATAGGATGCAGAAGATATGTTCTCTGAATAGAATGGATACCATGTCACTTATATTATTTCTAGCCCCAACCTGTCATAACCATGACAACAATCAGAAAGAAGCGAAGCACATGGAAAGAGAAGTCCAGAGACTTGAAATATTTAAAGTAAGAAAGAAGTATTAGTGAAACACATCACAATTACCCAATCGCTCGTAGCCTTGTCATCAAGTAGCCACCCATATTTGTGCCAAAAAGCCTTCTAGTGGAGTGTATGCATCCAAAGCTGTGTCATAGTATTGGTGGTGATACTGATAGCACACCCATTCTATTGGGTCTCCCTGACATAATAGATGATTTAGACATGTGCAATTTGAAGATGAAAACCAAACATAAAGACCTTGGATAGAAAACTGGCAATAGCACAGAACATCAGTAAGGGAAGTATACAATTTACTTGAATGACAATCACAGGCTTCTTCTCACAGTGTTAGTTAGAAAAAAAAAACAAAGATAGAAGATCAGGAACCTGGAATAGTGAACCTGGAATAGTATCATTTGTACCTAATATAGAATGCCAGAAAAGAACTTCACTACTATCATCACAGGGCTGAGCCCCGCAATAGGCAAATGTGTACTCCAACCATTTCGAAAATTTGAAGCTTTTGTGTGAAAAGTTTCTATGATATGGAAGCGTAATGCCCAACAATCCTGTAATCGCATACAAAAGCAGAAAGTAACTAAATGGCACCCCAAGAGAAGGTAAATGGCACTAGAAGGCAAAGCAAATGCATGCCCCCCAGGAAGGAAACATATCCAATGTCCTTAGAACTCCATTCCCTAGTCATAAAATAAGGTCTTTCCTTCTCGCTACCAAATTGGAAAACAATATACTATGCTCCTTGAATCTATCCTTTCAATTCTGCATCCGTTGCTTTGCTGCATCCTCCCTAAGCACACAAGCAACTGTAAAAGACTTTCCTAACTTCAAAATCAGGCCACTTTATTTGTGAAATCACGCAAGCAAAACAAAACTCTTTTGAAGGCTTGGAAAAGCCGGGTGCTTCCGCAAAGCTCTTGAAAGTCCGATTGAGGAGCAAGGTTGTGCAAAGAAGGCATTGGAGAAACAGTGCGACTTGAAAAAAAAGAAGAAGGAAATAATTGGGTTTTCATACCTGTATTAGTTTCAACAAATCCTTCACCAGGCTCATAGCCGTAGGGCTCTGAGGCGGCACCATCACAAAGCGCCACTTCTTTATCATATTTGCTCCATTTCAGGTCATAAACAAGCCCATTCCCTGTTACTAAAGGAGAAGATTTGAATAAAAAATCTGTGTTCCAGTTACCCGGTCCAGAACATCATTGATCCACAACGCAACTGACCGTGCATTTACAGGGAACAAAGGGTTTTTAGCAGTCATCAACATATAGTGAGTATATTCCAGCATATACTCAGTATATCCCACAAACCCACATAAACGAGGGTTTGCCCCCCTAGGGGCAACCCAAAAAAGGGCAGAAACAAAAAAGGGAAAGGGAGAAAAGGAAAAAAAAAAAGGCAAGGAAGGAAAAAAATGAAGGTAAAAGGACCACTGGCCAAATTCACTTAATCAGATAGTCGAAAATGGGAATGGGAAAAGGAAAATGGAAAAGGAGATGGGAAAAAAGGATAAAGGAAAAAAATGGAAGGAAAAATGGAAAAGGAAAAAAAAAAGAGGGGGGGGAGGGAGGAAAGGGGAAAAAAAAAAGAATATAAAAAGGGTAAAATAAGAAAGAAACGAAGTGAAAAAAGGTAAAGAATAAAAGAATAAAAGCTAGAAAGGAAAAAAAATGGAAAATGGAAACAAGAAAAGGGAGGGGAGAAAAGGAACAAAAAAAGAAAAGGAAAAAGGGAAGGTAAAAAGATGGACGGCTGAACTTCACTCAATCCAGTAGTCGAAAAGAGAAATGGGAAAAGGAAAAAGGAAAAGGGAAAGGGAAAGGGAAAAAGGAAAGAAGGCAAAAAGGATAAAGGGAAAAAAAAAAGGAGAAGGAAAAAATGAAAAAGGAAAAAAGGTAAAAGAAAGAGGGAAAAGGAAAAAGGAAAAAAAAAATGAGGCGGAAAGAAGGAAAAAGGTAAAAAAGGTAAAAGCAAACATTAACAAAGTGAAAAAAAGTAAAGAAAAAAAATAAAAGCTAGAAAGGAAAAAAAAAAAGAAAGAAAAAGGAAAGGAAAAGGATCAATGAAAGAAGGCAGAAAAAAAGAAGAATAGAATAGAATAGTTTTTTTAACGTCCACGAATAGGTCATGGGACCCATACAATGGGCTAGTACAATCATTACTACTAGGATTAAAAAACCCCTGCCTCGAAAGGTTTTCAAGGGAAAAACCTTTGCAGTAATGATGATACTAGACAAAGCTTAGAAAATGACTACTGAGGGCTCAGTAATTGCAGACGTTTATCTAGAACCTCAAGTATATATAATGCCAAGTCATGCACAGATGGTGCGCTGAGAAGTTGTGGAAGCGTGGAATGGAATGCTAAGGTCGAAAAATGATTCGAACTATCTCAAAAAGGGGGCAACTCGTAAGCAGTATGGCTTTCATCTTCAATAACCTCAGAATGGGGCACAAAAGCACATAGTCTCGCTTTCGCGGCAATTGCGGCCGCTCCCATCTACCTGTCTCAATCCAGTGGCTTTGTGGGACCCCGGCGAATTGATGCAATAGCTACAAGCTTGTTCCCTCGACAATGAAGCAAGCAAATAAGCTTTGGGGCCCCGTGCCAAAGTGGGATTTATGTGTGCATGATAATGACCGATTTTCACTTGGGCCAAAGTAATCAAGCTGCGTCCCATATCTTTTAAGAAAAAACGACCATTAAGATATTGTTGCAAAAGCTCGGGATCGAATCGGCAAGCATCAGGCGGTGCTCACGGTTACCGCCCAACGGGCAAACCATGTAGTGCAATGCTCTTTCCAACATCGTTTCAAACGCCGAGGAGATTTCACCATGGCAAGTGCAAGAACGGGGATACCTAACATCATCCATGTGGTGCACCTTGCGCGATATAGTGGAGATGGCGCTTCATGGCGTAATGTTGAAGAGGCCAAAACCCATCTCTTGTAAAAGAATAGCATAGGGCAATCATTTGTAAGTGAGAAAGGACTTTTGCACCCGCCTCCAAGCTCTCCCAAGCACTAGCACTAATGGCAGGCCCCCACACTTCAGAACCATACAGTAAAACAGGCTCTACCAAAGCCCGAAACAAGTGGGCTTTCCGTGGCCAATCATGAATTTTTTTCATGAATCATGAAAAAAAGGAGGAGAGGGGGAAAAACTGAAAAAAGAGTAGGGAGAAAAACGAAAAGAAAAAGGGAAAAGCAGAAAAGGAGAAGAAAGAGGTCGGGGGAACTGCATAAATCTGTTATAAAGAGAAAGGGCAAAGAAAAAAAATAAAGAGAGGCAGAATGGGGGGAAGGGAAACAAAAAATGGGACGAGGAAAAGGGGAGAGGAAAATGGGAAAAAGAGAAGGGGAAAGCACGAAAAAAGGAGGAAGAGGGACAAAGGGTGAGGAACTAGGAAAAAAAGTGGCAAAAAAGAGCATGGGAAGTAAAAAGAAAAAGGGAAGGGGAATGGGCACATAGAAAAGGGAAGAGGTTGGGGAAAGGAGGAAAAGGGGCACATGAAAAAGGTGGAAAAAAGGGAACGGAAAAAAAACATGGGAATGGGAAAGAAAAAAATGAAAAAAAAAGGGGAAAGGAAAGGGAAAAGAGCACAGAAAAATGGGAAAAGCGCGGAAAGGATAAAAGGGGAAGGGAAAAGAAAAAGAAAAAAGGAAGGCGAAAAGGAGGGAAGGGAAGGGAATAAGGGCACGAAAAAAACGGGAGAGGGATCTGACAGAAGAGAAAGGGAAAAGGGCACGGGAAGAAGGGAAAGAGGGGAAAAAGGAAGAGAGAAAGAGCATGGAAAAGGGAAAAAAAATGATGATGGGCGAGGGGAAAAGGAGAAGAGGGTGGGAAAATGAGGAAAACGGGCACATGAAAAAGATGGAAAAATTGGAATGAAAAAAGGGCATGGAAAAGGCGAAAACGAAAGAGAAAAGAAAAAAGAAGGAGGAGGGCGAGGAAAGGGTGAAAAGGAGAGGGAAAAAGTTCATAAATAAAAAAGAAAGAGAGAAAAGGGAAGGGGAAAATGAAGCGAGGGAGGGAAAAGAGGGTTAAAAAGTAAAAAGAGAAACGGAAAATGTGTAGGAAAAATGGAAAAAAAGGAAAAGGGAAAATTAAAGTGTGTAGGAAAATGAAAATGGGAAGGAAAAAGTGAAAACATGGGATAGAGAAAAAGGCAAAGGGAAGGGGAAGCAATTTTGAATGCACAAAAACTTCTTATAGCCCAGCAACATTGGGCTTGGTTTCTAGATTTATGAAAAGGAGTTAGAGAAAAACAAGTTTCCGTCCATACAGATTCCCAACTTATGCCCAGCAACGCTGGGTACCATTACTAGTGTCATTAGAAAGCTGATACCTTAAATATTCAAAAAATAGATTTTTGGTTCAATCTGACACTTGTAGACAGAGCTACATTGTCCCAAAGTTTGTCTATTTCAAGACTGCTTTGGTTCAGAAATTGGCCATTTTTGTGGTTCATATCTCATCCCAACATGGTTCAATTTTGGTTCATATCAGTTCCAATATTGGTCCACAAGTTAGCCAACATGTTCAGCCTGTAACCTAATGTTAAACATACAAATACCTTAAGAAATTCAAAACATATACCTATGCTCTTAATTCTGGATCAGTTCATGGGGATTTGAATCCCTGTTGGTGTTCAACACCAATTTCCAGAGATCAGCCTGCACACACAAGCAAAAATTAGAGCTGCACACACAGATAAAGCTATAGTTACATCGCCTCTGCAACAAACAAACATGATTTCAGATTAAGCTTGTAATGAGTAAATAAGAGCCAATAGCAGAAATAAAGACACATTCTTGAGAATACAAAGAATTCAGAGATCTTAATCTCTTTGTCTCTTTGCTGGCCTATTAGCAATTGAATCGTCTTGCCCATGATCACATTCATGGGTATCTTCAAGGCTATAATCAATCTGCCAATTGCTTTGTTCCAAATCAGGATTTTCAGTCCCTTCTTCTCTATTTACTGGATTTGGATGATCATTCTCATCATCAAAATGGTCTACAGCCTCAGCAAAGCATTCCTCAGCATTTGCTATTGGAATGTGTACACAAATTTCAAGATTAGCTTCATGTGCATCGTTTATTATAATTATCAAGGTTTGGTATTTCCAGAATTTCATCTTCCTCTTCCTGATCTAATTTATCATCCTCATCACTAACATCATTGAAATCTATGTTTATATCAGACTCAGAATCTGAATCTGAATCTTCAACCTGCAATTTGAGTTGTTAAATATACTTTAACTGAAGCAAATGAAGAAGGAAAGGAAATAAGCATAGAGCATCAAATCAATAAAATACAAATTATAATTACCTTCTTTCTCTTCTTTCCCTTTGCCTTTCTCTTAAGTTTTTTCTTCATCTCTCGAGATGCAGCCCTTTCCTTTTTACTCTCCTCTTTCTCCTTCAATTTTGCTTCTTTTATTTTCTTCTTCTCTTCCTGAGCTGCCTTCTTTGCCTTAGTAGCTTCCTCCCTTGCCTTCTTCTTTTCCTCTTCTCTATTTCTTCTTGCTCCGGCCTAGCTATAATATCTGCTTTAGTCACAAGAAGTGTGCCCTTGATATCTTTGGGCACAAAAGTTCTCCTAACTCTTTGCCTAATCTGATTTTGTGCAACCTGATCTGGATTTCCTGCAACCTCATTTCCTTCAACCTCATTTACAGCGTCAACAAGTTGATCCAGAGGTGTATTAGCCCTGTTTTCCTAGAATAAAAAGTCTCTACCACCAAGTTCTGGTACAACTTTAGCTGGATTCAATGGCCATATACTTGTTTTCTGAAATGCAGCAGTTATATTAGTGGGGGTTAGAGAATGTTCTAATGCTTCAGATACAAATGCAGTTAAATCCTCTTTGGCAGGTTCCACCCCACTCTTGTGTAGGCTATATTTATGCCTAGCATTCCCAAAAGCTTCTTTAAATGGCCGGAAGCAAGCCACATCAAGTGGCTGCAACCTGTGGCTTATATGTGGAGGAAGCTTATATGTGGCATATTTAATTGTCTCAACCTGCAAATGGCTTCCATGCCCATCCAAAATCAACAAATGCGGATTATCAATTGAAACACCACCAGGAACATTACCTTTAAAATGATCAATCCAACTCTTGAAGAGATCATTGGTAATCCAAGCTCTAGGTTGCATGGCCATTGCTGCATCAGGCTCACAACCATCTAGGTAATGCTCCCTCGCTCTTTTCCCTTTCAAAATGTACAAAGAAGGCAGTTTTGTACCTGAAGCTGAAACACAGCAGAGCACAGTCAGCCACTCCCTATTCTTCATTGTTCTTTCAGAAATCTGCTTTGCACCCTTCCTTGAAATGACCCTAAGACCAGATTCTTTTCCTGCCTGCACCCCAGATTCATCACAATTCCATATGTGATTTGCATCAAATCCAAAAGTATTGTATGCTTCCTGTAGACCAGAATAAAAAGCATCCAAATTTGGGGCAGAGATTGCAATTGCTCGGGCATTATCAACAACCTGTGCTTTCCTCAAAGCTAATTCAGGATGTCTACCCTTGAAACACTTCCACATTTCATGCCAGAAATGCCATCAGTGAAAGGAGTTGGCCTGCCAACAACTATTTCTGCAACCCTATCTCTAAGCATCCGAACACTAACCCCAGTTCCATCAGCAGGCATCTGCAAGCACCAAACAACAATATCCTCCTCCTCCTCCTTTGTGGTCAAGACCTTGGGCTTCTTCCCATTTTTCACCTTAGAAATACCAAACAGATAATTTCTTAGGGTTGTATGAGGGATGCCATATTTTCTAGCAATCTTATGAATGCTAGAATAACCCTCCTCTACTTCTTCCACATCAGCATCCATTTGTTCTTGTCCATGACCCTCTCTTCATATTTGTTACCTTCTTACCTTTTTGCATCCCAGGAGGAGGGGCTTGCACTCTATTACGACAAGCAAATCGAGGCCATTGAGAAAAGAGTGTAACAGCAGGACCTTCATCTTCAACATGAGAAAGAGCAAGGGATTTGGATGGATGGGAATTGAAACGGGAACAACATTCTGAGTAAAAGCAGAAGGGCAAGAAAATTTTGTGCACGAGAGATGCATGGAAAGAGTCTGATTTATAGAGAAGTGAAGTGCTGCTATTGGCTGTCAATGAATTACATGGATCAACCAGCAAGCAGAAGGTTGGATTGCATGCCACAGCATCAATCCTGAGGAGAAGAGATCTGGATCATTCATATTTAGGAGAGGCAAAAGATTTTGTGTGGGAAAAGTAGTTGGACGAGCTCTCAAGGCCGAAATATCAGGCCTAATTCTTGCAAAGGTATTGTTTGCAGCATAGCAAAAAGCATGATTTCCAGGCATAATTTTCAACCATAGAACATAAAAGAAATTAAAGAGGATAAGAAGTGAACTAACCATGTGAAGCTCTTGTTCACAACGGTAAATAGCTGCACCAAAAATAGAAAGTATTCGTTCCAAATTAGGAGACAGTTGAACTATAGAAGAGCCACGTGCTGAACCGTTGAGATATACAGCGTAATCCATTTTTGGGCGCCTCCTCCGGACCAAAATATGGCTCTGATCTGCCGTCTTCATGTCGCACAGAAAACCCTAGAACTAAAAAACGTCCAACAATGGACTATAACGATGCCATGCTGGACCTAAAAGGGCAACCAGATGGCCTATAACTTGTCCAAAAATTTGGAGGGATGTGGTACCCCGATCCAATAATGGTTCTGCTACTCTATCCGATTGTGGGAAAAAAAAACTTGCACCTCCGCCAAAGGAATTCCACGTCGGTTTCATGTGCCAACATCATCTCTATACGTATTTCAATACGAATACTACAATAAACCTTCAAAAATCATATATTACAAGATGGAAGAAGTAAGCAAACCAAATGTGCACCCTAAGTACATCTACATTCTGGTTCCACATCAATTTGACAGCTTTGTGCTCTAAGTAGCAACTATAAGAACAAGAATAGATTCTATAAAAGGAATATCTAGAATGGGCATTATAAGATCGCTTAGGCCATCTTGATTCTAAAAAATCATCCATATGGAATAAGTGCATCCGTTTCAGAAACTTGGACAGATTCCTCAAGTGTGTCCTTTTTTAGTCAGTGTTCTTTCTAGGGTTTGCTCAAGATTATTGAGCTCATTCTTTGCTGCTTGCTCCTTAGCAAAGACAGATTGCAAGGTCGTATGCAACAATCCTTTAATGACAAATTATTCATGCCCAGTGATATTCCATATAAAATTCAGCATTTTTAGGCATTCCATATAAAAAGCTACGCAATGCAAAGTAATGCCCAGTGATTACGACCTCAAGGATCTTCTCGTTCAACCACTGCTTTTTTCATCTTATTCTACAATCTAGCATCTCTCTTTTTATGTAAATCTAATTTCTTGTAGATTGCAGAGGAAATTGAATCATCACACGATATCTCCTAAGTTTCAGTGAGATCCAACAAATCTGGATCAGTGCATTGGAATTCATCTGGCCGAAAATCCAATGGTAAACATGTGATTGCCTCCAAGCCGGTATCAAGAGCACCCTAGGCTCGAAGAAATTGGAGGCTCGAATTTACAACATACAACCATTCGTGCGAAAATCCAACTAAAATCCCATAATCAATTCCTAATGGTTGGGTGTTGAGGTGGATATGTGAGCATATGAAGGGTGTGAAAAAAATGACGGGCGGGTACACCCATTAGCAGTCAAATTAAGCAAAAGCTGGGGTGCTTGGGAAACCACTTTAAGATTTGAGGCAGCAAAACACATAGTAAGATATAGATGATATTTTCTATAATTTTGAATGTAGTTGTTGAACGTCTCATAGACCTGGTGGTCTGTAGACGTGAATAAGAAACATTTCATTTTATTTCTCTCCCCCTCCCCCTTCCCCTCCCCGGAGCACAAAGATTTTTGCAGAGGCTTAAACCTCAACATCAAAGTAGCACTGTAGGAAGGTTTTTCTGTGAACATGGCAAATAAATAGGATTATTCCTTTGCATAAAACAAGAGATACACTTGATCCAAATAATTCTTATTATATTAGCACAGCTGCAGGGATGAAAGAATTTAGAAGGTTGCTGAAGATGAATTATGCATACGGGCAATAGTTGCAACATATAATATTCGCAAAATAGGATCTGGCAGCACAGTTATGAGCAAACTATATAAAGAGGGATCAATGGATGAGGCTTTTCAAGCAGTACAGATTATGGAACAGCAAGGTATTCCTATATCTAGTAACATTCTTTGCTCTCTTTTGGAGGTTAGATTCTACCCCCCCGTTTAAATGATTCACTTATTCGTCTCTATGCACCTTCTGGAAGTTTGCTTGAAGCCAACGAGTTATACCTGGAGTGCAATTATATCTGCAAATGCCAACGATGGACATGGTGAGAGAGCTCTTGAATTTTACAAGAAAATGTGTTTGTCCAACATGAAGTGTGATTCTCATGCTTATGTTGCGGTTCTAAAAGCTTGTTCAACAATAGAAGCTTTAGAGCAGGGCAGGTTATTACATGGGGAGATTATAGAATCTAGAAACGACTTTGATATGATAGTTGGGAATACTTTGGTTGATATGTATGGGAAATTTGGGAATTTAGGTGAAGCATGCACAGAGTATTTGATAATTTACTTAACCGAGATGCTATCTCTTATAATACACTTGTTGCAGGCTATGCTTGTCATGGACTCGTCTTTCCTACTCTTGAACTTTTTGAGGAAATGCAACAACAGATGATAAAACTAGAAAGAGCGATGCTTTTGAGCATTCTTAAAGCATGTGGCACCAGGGTGGTGGTCTGGAACTGTCGGGATTTCCCGTGGCAGAAGAGCGATAGCCTCAATTCAGTAGCTGTCTCATCTTCCTAATGGAGACATGGGAATACCCAGGCCACAGGTTGCCCGATCTGCCAGGGTACAAGCATTTTTCGGTGTTCAATGGTTGTACCAAGGGTTGTACAGAGAGGCGTGGGCATGGTGGGGTTGCTTGCTACTACCGGGTAGCCTTGGCACATTTGGTTTTCCTCCAGAAGACCGACAGACATAACCGCTACTTGTGGGTACGAGTGCACCACCCTGGCGGCGATCCTCTCTTCCTAGCTGCTTGCTACTTTCCCCATGCAGAGAGTACCTTCTATCACAGCCACCCAGAGGTGGACAGGATGGACCCGTATGTCGATCTATATCACTACAAGAGAAGGGGTCAATTAGTGTCATCAAAACGTCACCAGACATTAGAAAGTGTATATTGGTGACATTTTTTATAGAGGTGATGCTATAGATGCCATGTTTTGTGTTACTTATAGCCTCACTCTTTGTGTCACCAGCAGTGTCAGTAAATTTGCTATGATACTATAGATGTTGCTATTAGCACCAATTATAACGTCACCAATTGTTACACATATAGCATCAGTGTCAATGTCAGTACCCACTAGTGACGTTATAGGTGTTGTTATTAGCATCAGATATAGTGTCAGTAGTTGTTACACATATAACATCAGTATTAGTGTCAGTGTGCAGTAGTGACATTATAGGTGTTGTTATTAGCATGAAATATAGTGTTAGCAGTTGCTACACATATACCATCAGTACTAGTGTCAGTGCCCATTAGTGACATTATAGGTGGTGGTATTACCATCAAATAGAATAGCGCCTGTAGTGTCACGAATTTCGTCAATGTTTGTATGGCCATAGTATATGCCATAATAGATGCTATTATTAGTATCATCAATACGGTCAAATATTGTCCCAGTAGTCATGTCAAACATTATGTCAGTTCACAGTGATATTATATTTTATAATTGTGAAAATGCTCTTGTAATTTTTGTATTTGTTGAAATGCCTCCAATTCTTATACTAAGAGGATTATTAATCACTGTGATTAGCAAACGCCTCCCAAGAAACCCAAAGTCGACCGTGAATTGTCGCCATAGTAGACCTCCTTGAACCTCAAGCCTTGCATTTTCGCATTGAACATATTGCTAATTGCTTATATTAATATAAGTGAGCTAGAATAGTCCATTTGTGCCAACAAAATTTGCTTTTTTCCTCTTGTCACATTGCTTGGCCTTATCGCTTCTCTTCTTCCTTCCGTTTCCCATTCTTGCCCTGCCCTTCTTGAGGATAGTGATGTCTGTAGCCTGATCCGATTGAAATAGGCTACAATTCTGTGGTCTTCTATTATGTATTTGTCTTTTTTTTTGTGCATGTTGGATCCGATGCTTTGAATACAAAATGGAATGCAGAATGGGGCAATTGTGGGCCGCGTTGCAAACTGTATTAAAGGTGCTTCTTCCATTTTGAGCGACAAAGTTAGCTGCCTGTCAATGAGCCTCCTAACACTACCCTCATGGTAGTTACCATTCTATTCTACAAAAGAAACAAAAATAGAGTATGTTTTAGATCCTCGTCTTTGGTTTCTACTAACAGCTTCCCATCCTTTAAGAAGGCCGATTTATTGGCTATAAAGTATTGTGAAAATCTACTCAGCTCCCGCATTCTGAGGGACATGCAGGCAATTCATATACAATAGCTGATGGAGAACAAATCCAACAAATCTCTCAACCACAAGGGTTTCTGGAGATCTCAAAGTGTCTGTAGTGTCAAGTAGCTTAGCAATGTATCAGACTTACTCCTATCACGACTTAAACCAATCCTTAGGCTTGGATCTATAAACTGCCAGATCCATTCATATCCATTTGCAGTCTTATGGTGGCTCTATAGCGATGGTGCATGGTTGCACATACAGGGGCATTTCATAATAAAAGGGCATTTTCATAATATTCCCTTATATGAATGTAGATGCAGCATACCAACGCCGTATATACCGCCAGGAGGTTTCGATGAGCCTGGGGACTTGAACCCCAGCATGATTCCCATGCTCATCCTAGCATAACAGCCACCCCAAACAAGGGGCAGCCGCTATGCCTGGGGGCCGAAGCTCACTAAGAAAGCCACCAAATAGTAATCGTGCCTGCCAAGAAAACAGATCTTGCCTTTTAATGAAAACAATCACAAAAACAGATTTTGCCTTGCGATGTAAAGTCAACCAAGTTGAGCTTTCGAGTGCCACCATCAGATTATATGGTATTCTGATACGAATACAAGAAAAAACCTTTGAAATTCTTAGGTAATAAAGATACGGTTTCTGATTTCGGCAAGATTGGGCACCCTAGGTATGATGGGGTGGGTGCCTAAAATATCCTTATGGCATATTTTTGTTTATTTTTATTGATAATACTTCTTGTTTGGCCATAGGATGATTTCGGCCATTTTTTTTTTTGGAAAAAAAAAATTGCCATTCGAATTTTTGTTTAGGGTTCGTTTGCCAGACGCAGAGGGCTCTGGCGCTCGAATGGGGAGCATTTGCGACAGTAAGCAGCAGCAGAGGTCGTCCTTCTTGTTTTTATGACCTTGCCAGGCCTAAAGGCCTTCGGAGAGGAATAATCAGCGTGGAAAAATCCGTCCTTCGGCCCCTTCTTGCTGTTGTTCTGTTGGAATATGACAAAAGATGACTGGTAGTCTTCTAGCCGTTAACAGTAGATGAGATTCTGTTGCAGCATTTACTATTTGTTCCTAACTTCAAGGAACTCTTTTATATGTATTCCTATTGATAATAAAAAGGCACGGTTGCTTCTTTGAAACTGGCGCTTCCAATTCTCGTTTTCTAATATGGTATCAGAGCGGGTGGCTCTTGAGATTAAGAGCTTTAGGAAGTGAAGAAAAGGGTGACAGTCTCCCAGTGGGGTTTTGCCTATGGCCTTGGACGGATGTTCGTGAAGGACCATGGAAAACCGTTGGAGCTATCTGAGATATGTCATTATTTGGTGTGTCTTATGGGAAGGGGCCACCGTGGATATGGCATGGAGAATCCGGATGCAAGTAGCAGCAAGGCAGGCTATAGGAATCCAAGAAGATCCCATGAAGAAGCTGATGGCAGCACGAAAGCTAGAGACACTGTGGATGGATTTTCTCAGTGGAAGGCAAGTCTGCAAGCGGTCGCCTGAGACTATAGGCAAAGATGAAATCAGCTTAAGGGGAAAAGTGAATACCGAGAGATGGAAAAATGTCATGGCATCTAAAATGATTGTGGTCATACGTAAGGGATGGTCATACTATATAAGACTGCCTAAAAGTATAAGCACTGAGAAAGTAGAACGGGGTGCACCAAGCAGGAAGAAGATGAGTTTACAGATGATTTTGATAATCATAAAATGGGGTGCACCAAGCAGTAAGAAGAAGGGTTTACAGATGATTTTGATGATCAAAAGGACTCCTTCCTTTCCTGGAAATGGAAGGAGAGTTGAAGCAGTTAATGTGATTGCAGGATATATTCACCATAGATATGCTGGGGGAAGTGACATGAACATAATTCTTGAATGGCTTGAGAGAATTCTGAAAGAAAGGGCAGTTTCATGTGGTGCTACTCTGGTGCTTTGCTCCGGCAAGCCCTTCTACACTTCCAAATATGTTGCGCAAACTAAGTCTTGTGTATTATGCTGCAATGGCAAAAGCAGTTCTTGCATTGAAGTGGAAGCCAACTTTAAACAAGTAGCAGGGAAACAGAGGGACTTTCCTAGCACTGCGCAGAATCTTTTCGGATTGGATCTTGTAGAGGTGAGTAAACATGCTAATACTCAGCCTCCGCACCGTGAACAAAGTGCATGCATTTCAACGCCTGAAAGGCAAATGGAATCCACATGCCTCATCCCTAAGGAGGATATTAGATCACGTGCATTGACTCCTAAGGACGAGAAAGAAGTATTAGTTCCTGAAGATGTTCAGTATAAAGTTAGTGGCATTGAGGCATATATTGTTAAGGATGATGTAAAAGTACTAGTTGTGGAGAATGATCAAAATACATCTACAGGTTTAGAGGATGGCCAAGGTCAGGTTCCCGCCCTTTATTCCAATAGCAACTCAGGTAGATGCAAAAGGTATTTTATTGTTCTTGCATTTCGTGGTTGCTTGTTGGTTCCTGTTGTGTTAATGACTGTGTATGAGGGGAGTGCAAAAGAACTTTGGGCAAGAAATGATGTAACTAGCCGCGTAGTTGCAATCCAAATAGCCTGGTATGATGCACAGTTGAAAGATAGATTTCTACACATATCCATTTCTCAGAAGTGGAGGATGCAAGGAGTTGCTTGGGGGGATCAAACCGAGGTTGCTAATTCAATGATTGAACAGCTACAGAATAGGTGCTATTTGTATGCCCAAGAGATGAGACAGACAGTTCCAAATTTGGTAATGAAATCTGAGGATGTTTATTCTAAGTATAGGATTGAAAATGTAGCAGGCAGGTTATCAAACAGAGAAGACAGCAATGCAAATATCTCTAACAATCAAGCTCATGTGTTAAGCTACAACACTTCCATTTTTCTTAATTCACGTGTCTCTGAGCTAGAAGAAACAAGGAAAACCAAACTTGTGTACGAAGATTCACAAGATGCGAGAATGTACTATTGGACGGATTGGGCTGAGAGTTTTCTTTTTGTATGTTCAAATCCAACAGCCAAGCTAGAGCAGGACTTTATGAAAAATCATTTTGTTGAACATTCCATTCAAGACTTGGAAGCTCCTGCTGAAGCTTCTCAATGTGATGTTGAAGGAAAGAGTAAGAGATCTATTAGTTGGTTTTTTGGAAGCAGTATCATACTTATGGCATTGTTGCGTCTTGTTGCATTGTTGTTGCATGGAAATGGAAAGCGTAGCCAACCAAGAAAAGCAAAGGAAAAGGAAGCAAATGTGGAACTGATCATAATCCATACAAACGGTTCACCTTATGGCAGTTTTACAGCTCTTGAACGTGTAGTGGAGAATAAGGGAGATTGCAAGGTACAGGTGTATCGGCGCCAATTGTTTTGGCAGGAGAAGAAGGTGCATGGGCTTGGGATTGGATGCTTCATATGGAGCCAGGTGCCGGTTGACTGCTTCATGCAGAGCCAGGTGCTAATTGGTTGTTTCATGTGGAAGGTGCTGATTGGGTGCTTCATGGGGAGCCAGATGATGCTCGGTTGCCTCTGGTTCATGATGAGCGAGAGCAGGTGGAGGTGGTGCAAGAAATACAAGTAGATTTTAAGCCGGGTAATGATCCACAAGTGCGAGAGGGATATTTGGCAAAGCTGGCCAAGGTGAAGGTATACTTTGGAAAAGATGGCAGTTTGTGGCATGAGAAGAAAGCGCATGGCCTTAGAATTATCGAGCAGGGGTTATGCACAAGGCCTATGTCAAACGGCAAACAAAAAGTTGTGTCTCTGGATAATGAGTTTTTGGGGAGAATTGGGTTGAGTTTGAAAAGCAATAAATCGTTAACCCAAGCTCTAAATTTCAAGATGCAGGGGGAGAGTATTGGATTTTGGTTCAAAGATTGGATCTTAACAAAGCTTTTGCATCATGAAATAGAATATATGAACCTGATGCATATGCTCAGAATTCAGCCAGTTATGGTCTTTGCGAGGGGGGCATATAGAGCAATGAAGAGATACGCTGCTAGTGGTTATAGTGCTGCAAGGAATTCAGCCAGCTATGGTGCTGCAGGGGCATATAGAGCAATGAAGGGATATGCTGCCAGTGGTTATGGTGCTGCAGGGGCATATAGAGTAATGAAGGGATATGTTGCCAGTGGTTATGGTGCTGCAGGGGCATATAGAGCGATGAATGATGGAGCTGCCAACGATTATGATGAAAATGCAAGTGGACTTGGAGCAGGCAGCTATGGAGCAACATCAAAAGCCAGAAGTGTTGCAGGGGCATATAGAGCGATGAATGAGGGAGCTGCCAGCAGTTATGGTGAAGACGCAAGGTATGGAGTAGCACCATATGGATATATAAGTAGGTATAGTGGTGCTCATAGTGGTGTGTATGGAAGTGGACTTGGAGCAGGCAACTACGGAGCAACATCAAAAGCCAGGAATGCTTGGAGTGCTAACCGTAGTGCAAGTGTGTACCCAAGCGGTGGTGGTGCCAGTAACTATGGTGCAGCAGTGTGGGGATTAGGTGCAACAACTAGGCGAGAATCTTTGAAAGTACATCGTGAGTATAGTAGCTATACCGATGGGCGACGGGTGGTGGCTATGCGCCTAATCGAAGGGATAATGCTACTAGGGAGAGACCGGTATGAAGCATCAAGTGGGCCTGCTATGAAAAGTACAAGATACCCGATAACACTTGGAGGTCTCGCAATGTTTCAAGAATTATAAAGGTAATGTTCTTTGCTAGAGCTAGACTGGAAAAACTCCATCCGGAGGTAGCTATGTTGCTAGTGGTGGATCTATTTGGTTTGGAGAAGGAGAAATGGAGTTGGTTTTGAATTGGCTGAGGGGGAGTGCTTCATAAATTTGGAATGGGCAGGCACAGGAGTCATTTTTTTTTGAATTGGCTAAGCGGAGTGCATCATAAAGTCTTTCCCAAACATTCGTGTTGGCAGATGTAGTAAGTTTTTTTTGTGTTTCAGTTTCTTGTAGTAGTCATCTTCTTGAGGGGGAGTGTTGGAATATGACAAAAGATGACTGGTAGTCTTCTAGCCGTTAACAGTAGATGAGATTCTGTTGCAGCATTTACTATTTGTTCCTAACTTCAAGGAACTCTTTTATATGTATTCCTATTGATAATAAAAAGGCACGGTTGCTTCTTTGAAACTGGCGCTTCCAATTCTCGTTTTCTAATATGTTCCGCTTGCCCTATTCTTCTCTGAGTTTCCCAAGTAAGCATTGGGTTCGATGCACAAGTAATAGTAGGTGCTGTCAACGGATCTGTATTAAGATTAAGCTTGAATGTATTTTTCTACCTCAGTGCTTTGATTAACGAAAGAGCATTTTTTGCCAGGATTTATCAGAGCAACCAATCAATTCTGAGTTTTAATTCTAAGGTTATTTCCAGATTGACAACAATAGCAAGCATAGGTAAGCTTTAATGTAGAACCATTTTCTCTAAAGCAGTAATTTCTTGAATGTGGTCTTTTTTTTCAAATTGGCATATTTTTTAATGTTTCTTTGTGTTTTGTTATAGGTCTTTGAAGATTGTATTACTCTTCAGCTTTTCTACATTCGTAGTGTTTGCCCAACTTATCTATCCATTCTCAGATCTAAATGTCTAGATAAATGTAGCTCCAGTAGCTTTAAATGTCTAAACAAATGTGATATTTTGCTCCAGCTAGGCTGCTACTTTTATCAGATTGTTGGTATTACAAATTCACCTTCAAGGTAATGTTTAGGATGATTTTCATCTCACATAAACAATAGAAGTATCAAAATGATCTCCAGGCTTGGTATTCTTGTCACTCGCTGCCTCCCATCTCTTAACACCATGCTTGCATGACTGTCTTCTTGCTATTGCAGATATTTTTGTCAAGCCAGCATTCAGATGGACATTTAACATGAGCATATCTATGGTTTTTGTTTATCTCTAGAAGCTGGAAAAAGCTATTGTCAGAAGACAGCAGAAACAACGTATGGTTACAACAACGAAGTGCAAGACAATGTTCAAGGAAATAATATGGTAGCTTTTTGTGGTGGCATTCACAATGACCTGCCTGGGCATTGTCCTAGCAGCGGCATGCATCTCACCTTTTGACTGTGCAAAAAGTTTCTCGCAATCAGGGTCCTGTTTGAAACCTCTAGGTGGGAAGAAATTGAAGCATGCCTTTTGCCCAATATTGTACGTGATTAAACAGTACAATTATTCCTGCCTTCAAAACTTGGCTCTTGCATGTTATACACCTATGGAGTAGCTAAGAGCTCTCATAGCCTTGTATCACACAAACATCACCGCTGTGGTTGAAATTATGCATCTGGCTCAATGAATTTATGAGGTTGTATTACAGAATCCATTGTAAATTGAATGGTCACTCATTCTAAATAATTTATTAAAACACAATTGGCTCTCTAGATGGCACTATCTATGACATTAAGCATGACATAAACAATGATATTTACATCATCCAATGATAGAAGTGACACAATAAGTGATATTAATGTTGTCCCAATTGAATTGTTGCCTAGTAACATAACTAGTGCGACTATATGTGGCAAAGAAATATTAATTTTAAAAAATAACATTATTATTGACAATATAGATGAGATAATAAATGACATTGATATTGCAATGTAGGTGACATTGGTATTGAGGAAATAGATGTCATATTAATGTCTTTATAAGTGTCCTTAAGGCTGCTATTAGAGGTGACAGTATGTTTGACATAATCTATGACATAAATGTTAGCATTATGAGTGCGGCTATTAGCGGCCTTATATGTGAAGTTATAAGTGGAACTATAGATGATGCCACATGTGACTTTATAGGTAACCTCACCAATGACGTTAATATTGACATTATGCTTGACATTATAGTTGGCCTTATAGGTGACACTATATTTGATGTTACAGACAACATAGCCACTGATATTATAGGTGACAAAAGTTTTGACACTATATTTGATGTCAAAGGTGGCATTGTATGTGACAAAAGTTCTGACACTATATTTGACGTTGAAGGTGCCATTGCCACTAATGTTATAAGTGACAAATGTGCTGACATTATATATGACATTCTCATTGCCACATTTGTGTCATCGGGTTGCCTCATCCATAGCGTCAGTTAAAAAAAATATTCAAGTTTCCATTTTAGGCCAAATATCGCCACAACCAGTGACACAACCAGTGGCACAAGCGGATGGGCAGAGTCATGCTCCTTGGAGACTTCAATGCGCGGACAGGGTGGAATAGGCCATGCGATTGGACCCCCTCGCGGATGACGTGCTGCAGTTGCATCCCTTAGAGGCAGCTTGCCCACGACACTCAGATGACAGTCAGGTCACCTGCTTCGGCAGACAATTGCTCCTGATGTGTGGTATCTTTGACCTCCTCATATGCAATGGCCTATCACAATGGCCCTCTTCCCATGGGTACACTTGCAGACAGGACAATCACGGCGGCGGAACTAGTATCGTGGATTATGTCATAGTGGCTGCACAGGATGTACATCTTGTCAGCCGTTTTCACGTGGGCACGGACAGTCGGGACGAGGAGGCCGACTCAGATCACCTCCCACTCTATGTGAGGCTGGCACGGCCTACCGCTACGCCCAAAGGCAAAGCACCTTGCCGAGCCACCGGTTGCTTCGGATTATGAGCAGGCGGAGGGTTACGTTGACATGCTCGCAGAGAAGCCCTCCCCGGTTCAAGGGGCCCACATTTGAACAAAGAATCGGCCAACCGGGTTGAGCTCCCTCGATCGAGGCAGGGCATTAATTTTCGGAGACCTCCCCACGCCCGCAGAACCTTTCCGCCAGAATGGATGCTTTGATGCCGAGTGTAAGGAACGCAAACGCCGCGACTCCGCTTCATCGTGGATCGGGACATGCGAAGCTCTCGGGCCACCAGCCATTACCGCGCCTTCCTGAAGGAAACAAAGGCAAGGTACCTGGCAAGGCACCAAGGAGAAATGTTCGGCCTACTAGGCACCCACCCGAGAACTTTCTAGCGCAGGGTACTCCAAAGGCCAGCACAGCCTACGGGGCACATCACGGCAGAGCAATGGGAGCAGTACCTGCAATAGCTTTATGATCCCCCGAGAACACGGACAGATGTGCCCCCGCAACATGGCCCACCACTGGTAATCATAGAAGAAGATGTCGAAGAGGGGCTACAGTGCCTGGCTAATGCGAAGGCAATAGACTTAGACGGCCTACAAGCGGAGTTGCGCAAGTGGGCAGGTCAGCCCATGGTGCCCATCCTTGCTGCACTGTTCAACAGGGCGCTGCAAGAGGGTTTTCCCCGGTCATGGACCACAGCCAGGGTTGTTCCGATCTACAAGGCAGGGGACCCACACTGTCCAGCCAATTACCAAACCATCATGGTCATTTCGGTGTTTGCCAAATTTGTTGGCGGGCATTCTCGAACAGCAGCGGTAACCCGGTGAGGGCGTGAAATCAGGGCACTTACCCAGGCAGGCTTTCGACCCCGACATTCGACCATTGATCACATCTTCACACTCAGGGCCCTGGTCGAGGACAAATAGAACGGTCGGGAGGACTGTCTTTCTTTGTTTTGTGGACTTTGCAAAAGTTTTTTCGATACCGGCACCGGGGAAAAGTTGTGGGCTTAGATTGCACCATCCGGGCTCCTCAGAGATCTGCAGAACGCAAAGTACAAACCTGTGACGAGAGTCGCACAGCCGCGCATGCAACCTAGGAAGGACAGTCATTTGCCGGCAACATTAGAGTTAGGCAAGGTTGTCCCTCTCACCCACACTCTTTGGACTTTACATTGACCCGGTTGGAAGTCCGGGCTTGCTGCCAATGGGGGGGACGGTATACAGCTCTTGCACCAGGTCATCCGGCAGCTCATCTATGCGGATGATGTGGACCTCTTGGCCCATACACCAGGGGGCATGCAGGCACACCTAGATGCCCTGGACACATTCTGCCAGGCGACGGACATGCGTGTTAACCTAGCCAAGACTAAGGTGGTCCTCATATCCTCCTCCGTCATCCGGCACCTCCGGCTCACTTATCAGGGGCAGATGGTAGAGTCCGTCCTCAATGTATTGGGATGCATCCATTAAGCCTTAAAGGGTAGCCCACAGGTTGGAAGGCGTACCATGCGCAATACAAAACAATAGTCACGTGGCAGAGGCAGTATGGTTGGGGCCACCCGGTCACATTTGTTCCGTGCACGGTGGAGCCGATTCTTACGTATGGGGTCGAGGTGTGGGGCCCGGTGGTGTCTTTTGCGACTTGGAGCGACTTGGAGCAGGTCCGAAGGCATTTTTGACGCTGGCACTTGGGGTCAAGCCCCGTTCCATATCGATCTTGTTGCGGGGAGGCGGGATTCATGCCCTTGCGGCATGCGCCCCTCGATAGACACCGTTTATTTCGAGAAGGTGGCCAAAGATAGGCGACACTCGGCTCCCACTTGGCTTACGCTGCCGCGATGAGCCCCGAAGCGACTCGGGGCTTGTTGGAAGGACAAGAGAGCCCGATCGGGCGCTATTGAACGTAGAGGCACATAGGTGCGCGAGGTGCACAAAGGCGTATTTGGGATAGGCTGAGGAGGTACTTGGACTCTTGTTTCCTGGGGAAGCTCTAGGACCACAATGCTCTGGAACAGGTAGATGGCACACTACAAACAGCACATAAACCCCACCCTGGTTCGAGGCCCACAACTCTACCTGTGTTCTCAGTTGCCCATGAAGAAGCGCAGGATCATCGCGTCCATTCGAACAAGGGCCCACCATCTTCGGCTTGAGACGGGTTGGTGGATTGGAGAGCCGCGCCTGGACAGGCTTTGCCAGTGTTGCCCACTGGGGGTTGTTGAGGATGAAAGCCATGCCTTCCAGAGCTGTCCAGCCTATAGTCAGATTCGGGCTCGCTACGCCCTCTTGATGCGACCTGATCTGCCACTGCACGAGCTACTCAGTACACCGTCAGTTCGATCCCTTGGCTCCTACCTCCAGGAGGTTTTGGATCTGCGGACTCACCTCTGTCCCCGCGCGTCTACCTGAGGTGCCGGGAATTCATGTGTATATGTATATTTGTACAGCTGCCATCAGGCTTGTTGCTGCGACGGTTTTTCCCTCATAAGTGGGTTTTTTAATCCGGGTAGCAACGGGCTTGTTGCACCAGTGTAATTTGGGTCCCATAGACCGATTGGCCTCCGCGGACGATAAAAGAACCTTCCTTCCTTCCTTCCTTCCTTCCTTCCTTCAATGGATCATTAACATTAATATGCAATGGAGAACAACAAGACTTTCAAAGAAGTATTGTCAAAGTCCAATGTGCGTCTACTACCCTTACTAGTAGCAGCAGCAGTAGCACTAGCAGCAGCTATCTTTGCCTTATATCACAAAAACATTACAAAGCCATGGTTGAAATTATGCAACTGGCTAAGTGAATTTATAAGATTGTAGAACAAAATCCATTGTTTAATGTCAAAACCATTGTAAAACAAAATCCATTGTTTAATGCCGAAATCAATTGAATGGTCGCTCATTCTAACTAATTTATTTAAGTACAAATTGGCTCTCTAAAAGGCATTATCTACGACCTTAAGTGCATCATCCAATGATAATATAATGTGGTTGCTGGCCTAGTAACATAGCTAGTGCCACTATATGTGGCAACAATGGATCAAGAAATAATAATTATACGTGGCAACAATGGATCACGAATTGGCATTATTATTGACAATATAGATGACATAATAAATGGCATTGATATTGGCAACATAAGTGACATTGGTATTGAGGAAGTAGACGTTATAAGTGTCCATGAATTTGCTATTAGAGGTGACAATATGTGTGGCATAATCCGTGACAAAAATATTAGCATTATGAGTGGTGCTATTAGTGACCAATGACGTTAATAGTGGCATTATGCATGATGTTATAGTTGGCTTTATAGGTGACACTATGTTTGACATATTAGTGACAAAACTTCTGACACTGTATTTGACATTAAAGGTGGCATTGTAGGTGACAAAAGTTATAACACTATATTTGACACCAAAGGTGGCATTGCCATTGACGTGACAACCATGCTGACATTATTTATGACGTTCTCGTTGCCACATTTGTGTACCGAGTTGCCTCACCCATAGCGTCAGTCAAATATTGACACAACTAATGACACTAATGAACCCCTTCTCTTGTAGTTCCATATGGAATAAGTGTGTCCTTTTCAGAAACTTGGACAGATTCCTCAAGTGTGTGCTTTTTCAGTCAATGTTCTTTCTAGGGTTTGCTCAAGAATATTGAGCTCATTCTGTGCTGCTTGTTCCTTAGTAAAGGCAGATTGCAAGGTCATATGCAACAATCCTTTAATGACAAATTATTGTTTTACAAGTAATGCCGAGTGATATTCCATATAAAATTCAACATTTTTAGGCATTCCATATAAAAAGCTACACAATGCAAAGTATTGCCCAGTGATTACGACCTCAAGGATCTTCTCGTTCAACCACTGCTTTTTTCATCTTATTCTACAATCTGACATCTCATTTCTTGTAGATTGCGATATCTCCTAAGTTTCAGTGAGATCCAACAAATCTGGATCAGTGCATTGGAATTCATCTGGCCAAAAATCCAATGGTAAATATGTGATTGCTTCCAAGCCGATATCAGGAGCACCCTGAGCTCGAAGAAGTTGGAGGCTAACGTACTACCACTGGTGCGAAAATCCAACTAAAATCCCATAATCAATTCCTAATGGTTGAGTGTTGAGGTGGACATGTGAGTATACGAAGGACTTGAAAAAAATGACCCGCGGTTATACCCATCATCACCACTTTAAGATTTGAGGCAGCAAAACACATAAGGTGGGCGTCCCATGAATGGTGAACTTAAGCAAAGAATGCTTACAGATCTTCGATCCTAAAGCCAAAACATGAAGTTTTTATACTAAAACATGCCCTACAAGTTGCTGAACTTAAACCTGCTACTAGATTTCTCGAACCTTATTCCTGCACACCACAATTATCCAGCAAATTAAGGGGGGTTCATGACAGCATATGGTGATAATTTCTCTTCAATGGTGCAGGTTATGAGTGTGAGTCCAAGCTCCTCAATGGTGCATGAAATTGCTGTCAATGGTGATCCAGACTTGCTCCAATGGCAACAGGCTAACCTATGCATGAACATGCTATCAGCCCAAATGGTGATAGTAACATCCCTGCATGGCTACACGCAATACTTGATTAGACATAAGGAATAGAGGATTTGAACCCCTATTGACCAGCTTTTTGGCCAATTACCATTATTCCAACCTGCAAAACAAACATCAAATTAGTTACAGATTAACAAAATGCATTCAAATCATTGCAATATCAAGAAAAGATGACCATACCTGTTGAAGGGATCCTATCCTTTGAACCAGGATAAGATCCCTCAAATAAGTTTGAGAGAACTTCAAAATACTGCAAATGCTTCAATGCAACAGCAATTCCAACTCAACTCTGAATAAACATTAACTGTAATAATTAAGACATTCCCATTACATAATGAATTGGAGTACAACAAAATGTATTTTCTTACCTCATAAAGAAGGTATTCCTGCTTCTTATTGCAAATTATTAGAATACAATCAGAACTATAATCCTAGGCTTTGAAGATGTGTCTCGGCCTCTTGTCTATATAAATCATCTAATGCCTTGATTCTTCCTTCTGGTGCATCTGATTCATCTGAATCAGACGATGCTTGAAGACTTTCCAGTTTTCTTTTCTTTCTATGCTCAGTGTCCTTGAGGTTACCACTTAGAGCATCGCCATCAGCGCCATCATCTGCAGCAGTCATTGGAATATCAACAAATAAATCTAATCCTTGACAAGAAGAAATGTTTTCTAATTGGCATCCCTCATGGTCCTGCAGTTCTGGATTCTTCTCATTTCTAGCCTCCTCATTCCCTGAAAATATAATGCCACCTTCATATGAATCTTCCTCTTCATACTCAATCATTTTTAAAGTTCTTTTTCTTGTTCTTTTGGGTCTACATGTTCCAGATCCCTTCTCCAAGGCAGCATTCTCCTTCTCTAGGGCTGCCTTCTCCAAACCAGCCTTCTTCTCTTCTCTAATTCTTTTATTATCCTCTTTTCGCTTCTTTTCTGCCTCTTTAGCCTCTTTTCTCTGAGCTTGAACCCTTTTCTTCTCCTCCAACTGTTCATGTCTGATCCTAGCTGCCTCCTCACATTGCCTTTGATGCTCCAGCTTTGCGCTAACCATCTCATCACCTGTTACTAAAAGTTTGCCCTTCAAACTTTCAGGCAATCTTCCTCTCTTTGGTTTAACTCTATTGTTTGTAGGTGCAACATTAGTATTAGGGGCTTCAGTGCTTGTACAAGGAGCATCAGCACAATTAGATGGGATCTCACAATAGGTGTAGCAGCAACACAATTAGATGGGATCTCAATAGGTCTACAGGGGGCATTTGCTGCAACCTGCCTTGTAACAGCATCAGCTAATGCTGCTAAGCTATTATTTGGAGTCTCATCTCTATCATGCTCTGCCACAACATCTGCATCTGCACTATCTTCTCCATGTGTTTCAACTGCAGGACTAACACTTGCATTGCTAACATTTGTGTTGGCAGCAACTCTAGCTGCAATAGAACAGAATGTTAAAAGATAATTCAAGAAACTAAATATGAAGTCAAGCAAATAACTAATACCTGCTGCAGCCAACCTCTCAGCTTCTAACTTATCTGCCAAGGGTTCAGGTTGAACCCTTGGAGATTCCCTCGGCCAGATGCCAGTCTTCAAAAATCCAGCACATACATTACTAGGACTAAGTGCCTGGCACAATGAATTAGATACAATGGCAGCAAGATCTTCCTTTGTAGGCTCAATCCCATATTTGGCATGCATGAATTGAGCTCTTAACTTTCTAAAAGCTAACTTAAAAGGACGAAAACGGGAAACATCTAATGGTTGTAATCTGTGGGATGTATGCGGAGGTAATTGGAGTATGTGTAATCCAATTTCTCTTGCCTTCAATATGGATGCCATGTTTACGTGGCTGCCATGTCCATCATAAATGAGCAGATGTGGCCGCTCTTTACTGACCCCTCCAGGAACATTTTTCCTAAAATGATCAAGCCAAGCTTCAAACAATGCATCTGTAATCCAGGCTTTTTTTTTGAAAAGCCATTACTGCTCTAGGTTCACATCCAGCAATGAGGTTTTGATCCCTCATTCGCTTGCCTTTGAAAACATATAAATTGGGAATTCTATTACCTATAAAATACAAACACAAAATGTTAGTCAATTAAGCATAAATATGTAGCATAATAACAGGGGCTTTTCTTTGTATTTTTGTACGCTTTTCACTAAGGTTTTCCTATGATTTCGTGATGTATTCAAATGGATGTACTAATGCGTACATCTAGAGTGCACCATTTCTGAGCCATTGATTTTAGCCCTTTTTTTTTTTTCCAATGGTCAACAACCAATGGCTCACAACAAAAGCCCTTTTTTTTGTGCGTGTGGTGCATAATGGTCAACAACCAATGGCTCACAACAAAAGTCTTTTTTTTGTGTGTGTGGTGCATAATGGTCAACAACCAATGGCTCACAACAAAAGTCCTCTTTTTGTGTGTGTGGTGCATAATGGGCACATGAAGGGCGCATGTAGTGCAGTTTCCCCGCCGGCAACACATTTCTTATCATAACTTTTGATCCAGAGCTCTGTTTGAGATGATTTTTATTGCGTTGGAAAGCTCTCTCCGAGATCTGTTTGATAGTGTATGATATGGATATGTTTGGTTAAGTTATCTATGCTAAAACAGCAATTTTCCGGCCGGGTTTGGTAGGCTTTTACATCCTACCGGTGATGATTATCTGAGGATTGCGCTATTGGATATTGTTTTATGGCTCATTCCGAATGAAGCCTGCAAAAAATTACCATGCATTTTTAGATTTTGAGGCTTCTAGATCCTTGTGCTAACAAGCAGAAAAGTTTCCCACTTTGGTTTCTCACCACAAGAATCCATGGAGGCCAAAGGTTGCTGTTAACTTCCAGTTGCAAAATGTTTGTGTATGGGTGTTGCAAACTTTATGACTTTCAGAATAATGGGATCAATCTGCTCTATCTTTATGGTAACTTTTACTTATGTTCTATTTGTTTTATTGTGATGAAACTCAAAAGCTACAGGTGATGAAAGCCTCAAATGAATTCTAGTTTTTTTCTGGTTTGAATTCTAAAATTTTTGTCTCACCGGGGGAGGGGGGCTGTGACGTCCTTAAGGCCCCGAAGGGGCCAAAAAATTTTTTTTGCAACACAAACCATTAACATCCAACATATAAAAATTAAACCCCCCAACACATAACAACCAACACATAACAACCATTGACATTAACAACCAACACATAACTACCATTGACATTAATTAACACAACGATTGGGTCCAACACATTAAAATTAAAATCCCCCTTAAACCCCCTTTGGTTTGGGTGCATATTCACACGGGGGGTGACTCCGGGCAACGAGAGCTGTTGGATAGGCATATTCACCCCTTATTCCTTAATCTACACCGTACGTAAAGTTCCTCGTTTGTGGGGTATGCAAGTACAAAATTTGCTATACTGTATAACAAGATTCGCAAAATACTATAAGATTTCAAGCAGAATACTATATGGTGTTGATAAGAATTACCTGCTGCATTAACACAGACCAGCACCGTCATCCATTCCCTGCTTTTAGGAATTTGTTCAGTAACGTTCTTCATTCCTTTTCTTGCAATTACCCTCATTCCAGTCCTGCAATCTGCTTGAACCCCTGATTCATCACAGTTCCAGATTCTAGAGGCATCAAAATTATGCTCTTCATAAATGGATCTAAGTGTGGTATAAAAATTTTGAAGGTTGGAAGTGGACATGGCTTTGACCCTCTGCAATTCAATGCATTGGGCTGTCCTAAAAGAAATTTCAGGATGTCTGCCCCTGAAATGTTTCCACCACTTCCTTCCAGGCAATCCATTTTTGAAGCATGTGCTTCTGTTGATTGTCATCTCAGCAACCTTTTGCTTCATAATATCCAAGTTAACAGCACGTCCTTCATCAGCAAGTTGTAGTGCCCATTCAACAAGACATTTTTCTTCATCAATAGTTAGAGCTTTAGGAACACTTCCAAATTTACTTTTAGATTTACCGTACAGATGGTTTCTAAGAGTAGTTTGGGGTATACCATAATGCAAACCTGCTTTCCTGATAGAGAACATGCCATCTTCTATAGACTCTATGGCAGATTCTAAAGCTTCCATAGTCCATGAACCTCTGGCAGGTCCTCTAACAAGTTTTTTACCAGCTTGAGATTTCTTCTGCAAAAATGAGGGGTCTGGAAGATCTAGTCTTTTTAGGAGGAGGAGGTGGATCATTAGCAACAATGAGTTCAGGATTGCTGTTCGGAGGAAAAGCAATATGACGGTTCCCTCTAAGATTCATTTCTCACACAAGACAACTTCCTAAACCTGGTTAACAGAGGATGATGGCATGCATCCAGCTCTAGCTATATAAAAATATACTTACCTCCAGAAGCTTTCTTCACCTCACCTCTCATTTGTTAGCTTCAGCTTTGAGTGTTTGCCTCATCTCTGTCTACCCTATTTATACCTGCATGATACAAGAAACACATTAGAATGCACGAATGGAAGGATGTAAGCAAGAACAGCAACACAGAATCAAGGGTTCTGGACTCTTCCAGGTCAGTGATCCATACCATCTTCAGCTAGGATCTTGACAAAGAGGCTCCATGTCATCGATCCATATGATCTGCAGTAGAGATGAGGCGCCAAATCCATGAAGAACTCTGAGTTTTTGGAGGGAAATTAAAGAACAGACATTCCAATAGCATCTCGGGTAAATTTTTGTGCATAAACCACTCTGAAATAAGGGAATACCAATGGTTCAGCAAGAGGAAAATACAGGCCAAGAATAGCGCCATAAGCTTTTAACGGCCTAACCACTCCGGAATTTTCTGCCGCCATCGCTATGGTTAGGGTTCGCCATCGTGGAAGCAAGGGTTTGCCATCGTGGAGGGGAGAGTGCGCCATCATGGATATCAGGTTTAGGTTTTGCCAAGAATAGCCTTCGCTGTTCAGGAGTTTCTCTGCGCCAATAAGGTGAGGCGAGTGAACAAAAAATATTTTTTTTTAACGCCAATATTGGGGACGTCACCAATGACGGGGCACCCACCTTAGTAAAAACACCTTTAACAACAAAATGAAAGCGTTAACTCTCTCGGAAGCGTAACCTTCATCATAGCATCGTATATTGCTTCAGCTGTAGGACGCTCATCCGATATTGTTCGGAGGCACTGACGTATAATCGTCTGAAGATTCTGAGGAATGCCCTTAGGTAGACAGCCCGTCCTAAAATCCTCTCGCATATTTTCAGTTGGTTGTATTCCTGTAAGGATCTCTATGCAGACGACCCCAAAACTATAAACATCTGCCTTCTTCGAGATGTATGGGGGGACGGAAACAGGGGAGCTGATTCCAGGGGGTCCCGCGACCAGCGGCAGTCGGGAGCGGGTCCTGGAATCAGTGACCCTGTTTCGTCCCCCCACAATATGGGAACTGGGGAGGATGCAAAATTTACCTATTCTTGACCTGTTGAGCGGAATCAAGCCTGCCGCTTTCCATTCTGGAGGCTGAATGGGCTCCCTAGTTGCCATGTTGTGGCCGTTATCGGCATTCATCTCTGGGGCCCAGTACAAAGGTGTACCTTGCTTCATTGTGTGTGTCTTGGTCTGGAAGTCTGCTTTAGCCTTACCAAAATCAGCAATTTTGATGATGAGGTCCCCGTCCTGGCCTCTTCTTAACCAAGATATTGGCTGTCTTTATGTCCCTGTGAACCACTTTTTTTTCATGGAAATCTTTCATTCCCTTTGCAATTTGCTTTATGATATGAATTGAGTCGTTTATGGATAGGGACTCATTCTCTATATACTTTTTCAAGTCCGTTTCCATGAGCTCCATGACAAGAACCCTTTTGACCTTAACGTCCTTGGCCTCAGCATTTAGCTGTAGGTTTCAATCTCGGCCGTCGATCTTTAAGTGTTATATCCAGTAACAATTTTGTTATGTCCATAACATGGATGTTATGACCATAACATTTCTCATGCTGACACGTAATCTTTTTTTTTATTCTTCCCTCCGCCACGGCCGGATAGCCGTGGTCGAATCGCTGCGCCATAGCCGCCATAGAATGGTGGGAAGTTTGGCTATGGAGGACGTATTCTTGCTGCAGGAGAATGAATATGCTGCTCCATTTTATTCTTCTGGCCGGAGCGTTCTTATAGGATCTGCAGCAAGGAGCTTCGGCTTCCTCGAATGTTTCTTCTCCGGCGCCATATCCGTCGTTTAAGCCATTTTCTGCAAGCTTGAGCGATCTCCCCACATCTTTCCCTGCCCTTTTCGCCTTTGGAGATGATTGGGCTGATACGGGCAATGCTAGAACCCTCTATCCCACAGAATTGCAAGCGCAGGCCTCCAGGTAAGTTCTTAGGGGTTTCAATGTTTCAATCCGGCTTATCACGAATCTGGCTCCAAATCCGGCTTATCAGATTGGGGCTGCTCAGATTGGGGCATCTCTGTTTTAAAATAGGACTTCTAATAGCCGGAGCTCTGCAGCAAGCAACCACCGTAGATGGAGCCTCTACAAGGATGAAATGCCCAGAACTAGAAAGAATTTTTCTTCCATTCAAAATCCGTGCTGCATGTTTGACCACAGGCTCCCGAAGCTATGAATTGCTGTGTATGTCTATGAAGCAGGCTCCCGAAGCTATCCCAGACTGATACAGTGCAGGCTCCCGAAGCTTTTGACTATGGCGACCACTGCGCTAAATGCCTCGGCCCAGGACGTTAAGGCCGATAACGTCCTCCCCTCGGAGTTATGGGCCAGAAAAATGGCCTCGTGGCCATGTGGCCCGCGAAATTCACCGGCCGTCGCCGCATGCGGCCGGAATTTCGTGGCCACATGGCCACTCAGCCATTTTTATGGCCCATAACTCCTCGGGAGAGGACGTTATCTACCCCATGCCATTGCTTCCAAATACTGAATGCCCTAATATTTGTATTATGTTTGTTGTGCCCTTCAGTTCCTGCAAAATTTGATATTCATTCTCAAATTCCTCATTGCTGCAAGAGAGTTCTTTGATAGCTACTGGTTTGTTGCCCCAAGATGCTTTGTAGACAGTCCCGTAACTGCCTTTTCCAATTGCTATAGGATTTGCTAATTCTCTCCTCGGAATAAAGCCTGTTTCATGAACTCCGGTTCTCGTCACTTTCTTCTTTTTGTAGTTATCTCCGAAAGTTCCCGATGAGCGATCATAAAAAACAACAGCAGGTTTCTCAGCATAATTCCACCTTACTCCACCCAGTTCTTCTATTGTCAAAACCTCTTCCAAAATAAGCCACAAGCTCTCACAGATTTTCTCAAAGCTAAGGCGCTTCCTCACATCGTTTTCCAAGCAAACCCTTATTAAGCTTTCCAGCTTCTCAGGAATGAAAGCTTGTCCATTCTCCTCTGGCGATTTCCCCACCACAATGGTCCAGATCATAGGCATAACTTCCAAATCCAATAGTAGTGGTCTGGATCCTTCCCCAAAATCAATCCTTTTGCAACTTGGAGGATTATGCCAGTTGCCTCCAACATGGAAAATGGTCTGACAAAATCGTCGGAATGGTAGGCTACGTTCCCATGCGCCTCTGACTGGACTCAAGGTTCAAGGCAAATAACCAGAGAGTTCAGAAACCCCCATCCATTTCTGAAAAATCCAAGCCAGCCTTAGAAGTTGACCTCAAATTTTGAAGTTAAATATGAACATGGGAACTGGCTCGACTTCAGCTTGACAAGAAATTTTGAAGTCCGGTCTGTTTCATGGAAATGTAGCCTAAGATGCTTCATTTCAAAGCCGCTTCACCTTCTCTGGTACCTGAAGCAACAACATCGACACCTGAAACAGCCGGATTTAGAAGCCGCACTGGTCGACGACTCAAGCATCCCCATGCATGCCCCTATCCGACTGTGGGAAAAAAAACCCTGCACCTCCGCCAAAGGAATTCCACGTCGGTTTCTAAACATAACCCATGTGCCAACGTCATCTCTATACGTATTTTAATACGAATACTACAATAAACCTTCAAAAATCATATATTACAAGATGGAAGAGGTAAGCAAACGAAATGTGCACCCTAAATACATCTACATTCTGGTTCCACATCAATTTGACAGCTTTGTGCTCTAAGTAGCAACTGTAAGAACAACAATAGATTCTGTAAAAGGAATATCTAGAATGGGCATTATAAGATCGCTTAGGCCATCTTGATTCTAAAAAATCATCCATATGGAATAAGTGCATCCGTTTCAGAAACTTGGACAGATTCCTCAAGTGTGTGCTTTTTCAGTCAGTGTTCTTTCTAGGGTTTGCTCAAGAGTATTGAACTCATTCTTTGCTGCTTGCTTTTTAGGAAAGACAGATTGCAAGGTCATATGCAACAATCGTTTAATGACAAATTATTGTTTTACAAGTCATGCCCAGTGATATTCCATATAAAATTCAGCATTTTTAGGCATTCCATATAAAAAGCTACGCAATGCAAAGTAATGCCCAGTGATTATGACCTTAAGGATCTTCTTGTTCAACCACTGCTTTTTTCATCTTATTCTACAATTTGGCATCTCTCTTCTTATGTAAATCTAATTTCTTGTAGATTGCAGAGGAAATTGAATCATCACGCGATATCTCCTAAGTTTCAGTGAGATCCAACAAATCTGGATCAGTGCATTGGAATTCATCTGGCCGAAAATCCAATGGTAAACATGTGGTTGCCTCCAAGCCGATATCAAGAGCACCCTGAGCTCGAAGAAGTTGGAGGCTCAAATTTACAACATACAACCACTCGTGCGAAAATCCAACTAAAATCCCATAATCAATTCCTAATAGTTGGGTGTTGAGGTGGACATGTGAGTATATGAAGGGTGTGAAAAAAATGACGGGCAGGTACACCCATCAGCAGTCAAATTAAGCAAAAGCTGGGGTGCTTACAATTTTTAAGTATACTTTATGTTTTTGGCCCCACATGGGAAACCACTTTAAGATTTGAGGCAGCAAAACACATAGTAAAAACACCTTTGTTGAAAATGAAAGCGTTAACACTCTCGGAAGCGTAACCTTCATCATAGCATCGTATATTGCTTCAGCTGTAGGACGCTCATCCGATATTGTTCGGAGGCACTGACGTATAATCGTCTGAAGATTCTGAGGAATGCCCTTAGGTAGACAGCCCGTCCTTAAATCCTCTCACATATTTTCAGTTGGTTGTATTCCTGTAAGGATCTCTATGCAGACGATCCCAAAACTATAAACATCTGCCTTCTTCGAGATGTGGCCGTTATCGGCATTCATCTCTGGGGCCCAGTACAAAGGTGTACCTTGCTTCATTGTGTGCGTCTTGGTCTGGAAGTCTGCTTTAGCCTTACCAAAATCAGCAATTCTGATGATGAGGTCCCCGTCCTGTCCCCTCTTAACCAAAATATTTTCTGTCTTTATGTCCCTGTGAATCACTTTTTTTTCATGGAAGTCTTTCATTCCCTTGGCAATTTGCTTTATGATATGAATTGAGTCGTTTCTGGATAGGGACGGGATACACTTTTTCAAGTCCGTTTCCATGAGCTCCATGACAAGAACCCTTTTGACCATGCCATTGCTTCCAAATACTGAATGCCCTAATATTTGTATTATGTTTGGTGTGCCCTTCAGTTCCTGCAAAATTTGATATTCATTCTCAAATTCCTCATTGCTGCAAGAGAGTTCTTTGATAGCTACTGGTTTGTTGCCCCAAGATGCTTTGTAGACAGTCCCGTAACTGCCTTTTCCAATTGCTATAGGATTTGCTAATTCTCTGCTCGGAATAAAGCCTGTTTCATGAACTCCGGTTCTCGTCACTTTCTTCTTTTTATAGTTATCTCCGAAAGTTCCCGATGGGCGATCATCAAAAACAACAGCAGGTTTCTCAGCATAATTCCACCTTACTCCACCCAGTTCTTCTATTGTCAAAACCTCTTCCAAAATAAGCCACAAGCTATCACAGATTTTCTCAAAGCTAAGGCGCTTCCTCACATCGTTTTCCAAGCAAACCCTTATTAAGCTTTCCAGCTTCTCAGGAATGAAAGCTTGTCCATTCTCCTCTGGCGATTTCCCCAGAGGAATGAAAGCTTGTACTATATGGGAGCAATGTCTATACTTAAGCCACTTCTGTACTTCATAACTAACTTCAAAATTTAAATCAGAAGAAAACTCTCTGACAGCTACTGGTACTTCAACTTCACCCCAAAAAGCTTTGCGCAAACTTTCATCATAAGAAATGCTTTCTCTTGTAATAGTTAGCGGACCTGGCAAGCAAATCTTCGTTGAGATCAATTTTAGTGTTGTATTCCCACTATCCATGACTCCATTATTGGAATTGTATTTGGCTGAACACGACAAGTGGCATGTTGTCATTTGTAGTTTGTTAAAATTAGACTGTTAGAGTTATATCAGATATTTTGGGTGCTCGGTGAAACGGTTCCTGAGTTTCAGGAGCTAATGGTGGAACCGAGATGGCTGTGTATAAGAAAAGGAGATCAATACAAAACATCACCTTTTTCAGTCCCAATGATTTATGTTTTCCTTTATGGTATCAGAGCTCAGGAATCCTTGAAGATAAAGGATTGATCTTGGCCGGAAAACAGAATGGGGAGAATCGTGAAACTGTCTCATGACAATGCCTTTTACTGGTTTATAAAGGTAAGGGGAAAATTGTCAGCAAAAGGATTGTGGTACGTTGTCTCAGGAGATGAGCCTCGACCTGTGATCTCTGCTCAAAAGGCTCAAGCTCCTACTGCCGCTGAGGTTGTGAAGGGAGTTGTGAGCAAAGGGGAAGCAGCAGAAAGCTCAAATGAATCTGAAAGGCAGGCACTGCTTAAATGGCTTCAGAAGGATTGGGAGGCTAAGAACAGAATGATGAGATATCTTGACGATACCTTGATAGCTCAGGTTGAAGCTGCCGAAAGTGCAAAGGAGGCTTGGGAGCAACTTGTCAAGATGTACAAGAAGAAGCACTTCTCGCAGCAAGCTAATCTGTATGCAACCATTTTCACAACCAAGCTGAAGGATTGCATGACAGCAGAGGAATTTATTTCCAAGATAAAGGCTGCCTCTGTGCAGCTGAAAGGCATGGAAAAGGGCCTCGATGATGATCTCATAGTTGGAGCTTTGTTGCTAGGACTCCCTTCTTCCTATAACAATGTCAAAAATGTCATTGGGTCTGCTGAACACGTGCAGTTGGAATGGGCATGCCAACAGATCCTCATGGAGGAAATGAACCAAGCAGGAGGAGGAAAGAAGCAGGGGAGTAAGGAAAATCAAGCCTTCCTTGGAAGGAATGATGGAACTGAAACACGGAAGTGTTATAACTGCAACAAGCTAGGCCATATAGCCCGGGACTGCCATGAACCTGATCGAAGGAAAAAGAGGAAGCAGAAGGAATCTGAGGCAATTGATTCTAAAAAACACAAGAAAAAGCAAGCACATGGACACAAGGCCTCAAAAGCACCACCCTCTGAAGACTCAGATTCAAAGCAGAATTCGAGCAGCAGTGATTCAATGATCTCTGTGACCTTTGCATTTGTGGCACACACTAAAGCTGACAGCGCAATGTGCTTTCTGAAAAACAGGGTGAAGAAGAACCTTGAGGTATTTCGTATGCTTGTGGTTGTTCTTGTCAGTGTAATGTCAGAATTGTTCTCATGGTAAGAAGATTCATGGATCCTTCAGAGGATGGACATCCTTGGGACAAGCTGCATCGTGGCCTTGTTGCAGAATTGTCTCATGGTATCTGGTACCTGGATTCAGGGGCAAGTGACCATATGACTGGTAAGAAAGAATGTTTTGAAGACTTTGTCGATTACACAGGCTATAGGACTGTCAAGATTGGAAAAGGAAAGCTTCCAATTAAAGGAGTAGGAACATCCATTCTTGATCTGCCTACAGGGAAAGTTAAGCTTCCAAACACGCTGTACGTATTTGGGCTTGAGGCAAATCTGTTGTCTATCTCAAAAATGGATGATGCCCAATTGTTTGTCACCTTCGGAGGAGGCAAGTGCATCATTAGAAACAGGGCTCACGTAGTGCTTGGAAAGGGAGACCAAGAAGATAACATTTATAAGCTGAGCTGGTGCAAGAAAGAACACATTGCACTCAATGCAGTCATGTCTGTGGACACAAATCAGATGTGGCATGAAAGGTTAGGCCATGCTAACTTTCATTTGCTTCAGAAAATGAAGAAAGAGAGCTATGTGAAAGACATGCCCAAGGTTCACACTCCAAAAGGGATCTGTGAAGGGTGTGCATTGGGCAAGTTGAGTAGAAAACCGTACAAGAAAGTCAAAGGGCACAGGGCATCACGACCCCTTGACTTGGTGCACATGGACGTGTGGGGACCATCTCGTGTCAGGTCAGTAGGAGGATCCAGGTATTTCTTGCTGATCGTTGATGATTTCACAAGGAAAAATTGGGCATACTTTATGGTTCTTAAATCTGATGCATTTCGATTCTTCAAACAGTGGAAAGCATTGGCAGAAACTTTTGTTGATAAAAAGATAAAGACAGTCAGGACTGACCAAGGGGGAGAGTTTGTGAGTGAAGAATTTGACGCCTACCTTGCAGATTGTGGTATTCGTCATGAAACCTCCATTGCATATGAGCATCAGCAGAACGGAGTGGTCGAACGGAAGAATAGAACCGTTCTTGAATGTGCAAGATCTATGATATTGTCCAAAGGAATCCATCATAGATTTTAGGCTGAGGCTGTTAATACTGCTGTTTATTTGCTTAACAGGCTGCCCACTAAAGCTGTTCCAGATCAAGTCCCTGAGGAGGCGTGGACAGGGTAGAAGCCTACTGTTGAAGGGTTAAAGATTTTTGGGTGCACGGCATATGTCCATCTCTCCAAAGACGAGCGCAAGTCTGGTAAGTTCTCAAATCGTGCTGTCCCTTGTATGTTTGTGGGATATGGGGATACGGTGAAAGGGTACAAGCTGTATGTCCCATCTACTAACAGAATGATTGTAAGAAGAAGTGTCATTTTTCATGAACATGATTTTAGTATTGGTAGTGGGCTCACAGCAGGTCACACTGATGACCCCTTGCAAACAGTCCCTGAGAACAGTGTGGAAAGTGAAACAGATTCAGACAATGATTCCCATGATGAGTACCTTTCACCTGATATGCCAGATCTTCCCTCTGAACCAGAGTCAGAAGATGATAATGGAGAAGATGATAATGGAACTGCTAGTTCTCACCCCACTGTTCCACTCCGACAGTCCACCAGACAGCCCAAAAGGACAGCCAGAATGATTGAATACCTGAAAACCCGGAGACCTCGCAACCTACATTGCTCTTCATAGCCAAGCATCGTTGGAAGAGCCAAGACATTATCAAGAAGCCATCACTTGCCCTGAGAAACTAAACTGGCAGAAGGCAATGGATGAAGAGTACAATTCACTCATGGAGAATCAGACCTGGGAATTGTGTTCCCTTCCCCCTGGAAGGAAAGCCATCACTTGCAAATGAGGTTGTTCCCAACATGCTGGTGTTGACTTTCATGAGACGTATGCTCCTGTAGCACGTTTGTCTTCAGTTAGAACAGTTCTTGCCCTTGCCACGGCAATTGACATGGACATCCAGTAGATGGATGTCAAATCCGCCTTTCTCCATGGCAGATTGGATGATGAGGTTTATCTGAAACAACCTCCTGGCTATTGTGCTCACGGATCTGAGCACCAAGTCTGCAAATTAAAAAAGGCCATATACGGCTTAAAACAATCTCCGAGATTGTGGTATAAAATAATTCACTCATTTTTCTCTGCACAAGGATTTGTGAGAAGCGAAGCGGACTGGAATGTGTACATTAAGCAAGCAGGCAGCAAACGCATCATCATTGTGCTGTATGTTGATGATTTAATTCTGGCATCTAATCACCCTTCTATGATGCAGACCACCAAGCACAGTCTGGAACAGCGGTTTCGCATGACAGATCTCGGGCCCTTAAAATATTTTCTAGGCATACAGGTTGTCAGAAATCGCAAGGAGAAAACACTTGTTCTGCATCAGTCCAAAGCCATTGAGTCTCTTCTTGCACGGACAAACATGCTTGCGTGTCGTGAGGTGAGCACCCCTGCTGTTGCCCACAACTCTTCCCCTGTGATTAATCAGGAGCATCTTGGAGTCTCTTATCGGAGTATAGTTGGCTCGCTCTTGCATCTGATGGTCTGCAGTAGGCCAGATCTAGCAGAAAGTGTCATTACTGCTAGTCAACATATGGAGAATCCCCAGCCCATCCATTGGCAGCATGTAAAACGGATTTTGAGGTATTTAAAGCATACCTCCTCTCTAGGACTCAGTTATCATGGTGCTCCAGACGTTCCTCATCTGCTCCTTGAAGGATATGTTGATGCCAATCATGAGGTGAGGCTGATTGCAGAAAATCTCGAACTGGTTTCCTTTATATGCTGCAAAGGGGAGTGGTCAGTTGGTCCAGTCGGAAACAAAAGGCCATAGCTGTCAGTACGTGTGAATCCGAATACATGGCCATATGTGCAGCAACAAAGGAAGCAATTTGGCTTCGAAGATTGATGAAGGATCTTTGTGCAGAACAGAAACAGCCCACTGTGATCTTTAATGACAACAAAGTTGTTGTTAGCTTGGTCAAAAATCCCAGCAATTTCACCAAAGCTAAGCATATAGAGACGCAGTATCATTTTTCCAGAGAAAAGGTAGAAGAAGGAAAGGTAAACATCAAATACTTGAGCACTCATCTCATGACTGCTGATGCATTGACCAAACCCTTGGCGAGGAAACGGTTCAATGAATGCCTTAGTGAAATGGGCATGGAAGCAAGTGGATAAATGGTTGCAGCTAAAGAGGAGCTTCTGTTCTTTAGTGGACAGGGAGTTTCTCTTGAAGGGGAGTTCTGTTTGCAGGTTGAATGGTGTGTTTACAGTTTGTTGTATTTCATGTTGGTAGTCTGTTTGTTTTGTTTGGTTCTGTTGTCAGTGACAAACATGCACTTGAAGGGGAGTATTGGAATTGTATTTGGCTGAACACGACAAGTGGCATGTTGTCATTTGTAGTTTGTTAAAATTAGACTGTTAGGGTTATATCAGATATTTTGGGTGCTCGGTGAAACGGTTCCTGAGTTTCAGGAGCTAATGGTGGAACCGAGATGGCTGTGTATAAGAAAAGGAGATCAATACAAAACATCAGCTTTTTCAGTCCCAATGATTTCTGTTTTCCTTTATCCATTCTTGTCTTTCTCATAGGCCGACGCAAGGGCTTCTTGCAGACTGCTAAATTTTAATTCTACTTCAAATGAAGGGGGAACTTTGGTAGAGTGACCAGAATACACTAGTAACTTATTCATCATGCTAAAGTATCTTTTTACGTCATCAATAATCTCAGAAAACTCATCAATACTGCTCAGAACAATGGCAAGCGAATCCAGAGAATTTTTCTCTGTGCAGCTCCTAAGAAATCGCTGGCCCCTATCCAAAACGTCAAATAGCTGCATTCCCACTACCCTTGGCGGTATCTCTGCTCCGAACTCATTAATCCACCATTCTTCAGCATATTGTGCTGTATAATCCACAAGGGATTTAAAAACAACAGCTTGGTTACGAACTGCCACCAGATCGCTGCTGTGAACTGCAAATAGTTTGTCGATTTGAACGGTGAGATTAAGGATATCTGCAGCCCAAGCATCATAATAAACTTCAGCAGAACTTTGGGCTTGCTCCATCGATGCAGAATGGATGGAGTGATCCTGCCACATGCTTTTGAATTTGAACTCTATGCAAAAGTCAACTTGTGCTGCCCCTCTGTCAAATGCTCAATAATAGGTAAGTGAAGGTCCAGTTCAGTGTTGGGCAAAGTTTTTAAACCCAATCGGAAATTTTCCTACTTTTTCGTTAATACCCGGATATTTTCAGTACAAATATGCATAAAAATCCACCGGAATTTTTCCTGCAATGCGCTAACTCAACCGGAAATTCTTAGTTTCAACCGGAACAACCCTTCTCTACCCCAGAATTTGCCCAACAGTGCAGTTAGTACGTGCCTACGTGGTTTACAGATCGCAAATGATTGTATATTGGCAGAATTTTCAACGAAGATCAAATCTGAGAAATGCTCAGCTCAAAGCAAAAAGTCGCCTGGATTTTCTGATTAGTTTAACTTTATATCTCGTTCTGTTTAACTTTCTATTCTATTCTGATTAGAATAGAATAGAATAGAATAGACATTAACGTCCCTTCTGCCCTAAGACCCCTGGACTTGTGTAGCATGGGCGAGCTCCCTAAAAGGGCGCTACTAACACCTCACGCTGTTATGATGTAGCCGTTTCTGAAGGCTGACTTTTTTCTATTATTACCAGTATCCCGCTTTACTTCGGCTTCGTGGCCGTGCAGTGATGCATCGTTATTAATCAGCTCTTAACTGAACAATTGGTGTGGGGTTTATGAGCCCCTTTTGTGCGGTTCATACAAGCCCTCTTTCCGTGTGCACTTCTCTGTGTCTGGTCATCATTCCCTGGATCGCATTCGCCAAATCTCGCAGTGATTTTGTTATTGTCATTAGAATATGCACTGGTTGCCCCCATCTTATAGTTCTGTACCTGTCTCTGATGTCTCCGTATATCGAGCAATCGTTAATCATGTGGTTCTCATCCTCTACTCCCCCATTGTCGCAGATTCTGCATATCCGGTCCTCCTTGTCTATTACCCTCCACTTGTCCTTTTCGATTCTCAGATCGTGATCCCCATCCTGAATCTAGCCAAGATATCTCTTCTGGTTTTCCCCAATATGTTATCCCGATATATCTGATGCCCTACGTGTTGATCTGGGTTAAAAACTGTCATGAGCCAGATTGTCTTGGGTCCTGTGTGTTTTTGCAGCCATGCTCTTGTGGCGATCTGTCTGCCCACTCCTCATTCCACTGCCCTTCGTTTATTAGGTCGCTCAGATTTAATCCCATCTCTCTGTCCATTTTGCCACATCTTTGAACCTTCCGCGCTGCCTATGAGAATGTGTGCCTTTGCTGACTCGGTGATTGCAATACTAGATAATTTCCCCTGAAGGTCTCCTAATCAGGTACCTTATGGTCCTCTCTCTCAGCACACCATCTGTGCATGACTTGGCATTATATATACTTGAGGTTCTAGATAAACATCTGCAATTACTGAGCCCTCAGTAGTCATTATCTAAGCTTGTCTAGTATCATCATTACTGCAAAGGTTTTTCCCTTGAAAACCTTTCGAGGCAGGGGTTTTTTAATCCTAGTAGTAATGATTGTACTAGCCCATTGTATGGGTCCCATGACCTATTGGTCTTCGTGGACGTTAAAAAAACTATTCTATTCTATTCTATTCATTGGTTTCTACCCTGTTTCGAGGACCATGATTGTCAGTGGCGTATTTGTCCGTACTTTAAATTCCTGTTTAAATTATATTCGCCCGATTTGGGTTAGACTCTCAAATACTGGAAACCTCCCCCATTTTCTTCTATAGAGACCTCCCCAACTTTCCTTTGAAGCCTGGGGAGGTTTCCACATGTGCTAACTTAGGGAGGTTTCCATAAAATTTTATAAAAAAAAGATTTTCTTTGATCTACGATAGCAGCAAGTCATAAATAGCCCAAAATTAATGTGGACGGTCAGATTTATTCCCTTTTTCGTAGAACTTTTCTATTTTTTTTTTTTCACATTGCTTTCTTAGCCCAGCAGCGCCATAATCGATTAAGAAGAGGAGCGCATCAAGAGACCGATCAAATTTGTGCCGGATTACAGCTGTGGAAGGTGGAAGAGAGCAAAAAAATCATTTTATTTTAACTTGGCAAGCAAGCTTGTTCCTTTTTCCAAAGGGCAAAAGCCCTAAACTTATCGACCATTTGTGAGGAATAAGGCAACCGCTTGCAAAGAAACGACATCTAGCCGAATAAGGTAAAGATCCATTGTTGTATACCAAAAGATTTTGTTTTGTACATTCCAACCATTGCATTTTTTGTAATCGGATTTGACATGCTGGGCAGCCAAATTTATTTCAGATCAGACTTAGAGATTATGTGAAAAGCCCTATTTGGCATGCCGGTTTTGCTAATCCATATGATTTAAAAAAAACAGGGGTTTCGATGGCTACAGAGTCATGCCAAATATTTAGTTCTTTGTCATAGTGCTTTATGCTGTGTATTCAATTCGACATCCTGCTTGCAATAGCAGCGAACTTATTCAGGTCTATTTGATGCAATTTTTGAAGCCTTGTTAACTTTTTTCTGTTTTCCCAAGCAGAAACGAGAGATTATTGTGCAACACCCTCTTCCGATAATAAGCTTCGTAACCCAGTTTAAAGAATAGTTTTATCAGGTCAAAAAGCACATTAGGGGTAAAGAATATTGTGAACCAGTTAGAATCTGCAGATGGAACAGAGGAAATTTGAAAAATTTTGGATGATGCAGCAAAGGTGCTTTCGTGCTGTGCTGGAACCTATTGGTTGTCATTATTAGATGCCTTGCAAAGAGTAGAGTGTTGAGAGCTTCTAGTTGAGGTATGTTCTCCATAGCTCATGCCTGCGGTGTTATTGAAACTATAACCTTCATGTTGTATTCCACATCCTTACATATCCTTACATGGTGCTCATGTAAATGGTTCAGGTTTTTTACTGGAAAAGAAAACTTGTTTATAGGTCAAATTATCTCAGGGAATATGCAAAACTGATCATATTTGCTGGGAGGCTTAGTTATCGTGATTTTGGACACGAGATACTTAATTATATGTGTGCCAAAGGATTGAAAAGGAAATCCACCATTTACAATTCATTGATTGATGCACGGCATAAGAACCAGAATATAGAGAAAGCTTTATCAATTTATAATCAGATAAAACAAACAAGGTGACCTAGCAAATGCACTAACGACTTGCAATTGCACTAATAACAGAATATTCCCTAAGATTCCCTAAAAATATGCTGTTTTTGCCATCAAACTTTAAAAAATGCTTCATTTTCTAGGAGTGTGGTGCCATTTTGGGGGGGGTCAAAAGAAGAAAATTGACATATTTTACTACAAATGTTCCACTTTACGGATCTATTTTTTGAAATAATTTTAACAAGTTTTGTTTCTTTTGCAAAACTAGACAAAGGAGTATAGAAGTGATATAAGAACCACCATTTGAAAAGCTCATATGAAGGTTTTCTAAAAGGCATGATGACATTAATCTAAATACATCATTAAAAAAAAGCACAAACAAGGTTCTCGAACATATTATTTGTACAATAAAAATAACATGAGCCTATGCGCGCATAGCACCTTGATTAAACAAAAAATATTGAAACTACAAAATTGTGCAAGATGTACATAACCAGCAACCAGAACATTTAAAAAATGTTGATGCACTTGTCTATCTAGAGAAGTCGGTGTACTATATCTACAAGCTCCAACAAGGCAACATTTGAGGAGGAGATGAATCTTCTTCATTGTGTTTAAAGCCTTCTATACTTGCTTCACAATACTGGCACAATCTAAAGATACGATAAAATCATATTTGGCAAAGTTCAGATGCTTTTGAAAACACATAACATATCTACGCCTATGCCAACATAGGCAAAGACTAGTTCTTTTTTTTGGGGGAAAAAAATTGAACGTGACATGCCTACGATGGCATGATTAAACACTATATTTTGAGAGTGTTATTCCTATGACGGCATAGGCAGAGGCTAATTTTTTTCTCCAGATAAACAAGAATAAAAAAAGAACTAAAAAAAGGGATCATGTCTATGACGGGCATAAGCAAAGACATTTTTAAGAAGCGTTTTGCCTATGATATCATAGATATAAAGACAAATTGAAAAACCCCAAGCCTATGACAGGCATAGGGACGAACCAATCTTTTGACAAAGTGCTTAGAGTGAAGCAGCAGCAGCGACTTGGAGCGAAACCCATGGCTCTTCCAAATTTAGACAATAAGTTAACTAAATCTTGGACAATAATTCGAAATTTGGACAAAAGTTAACTAAGTCTTGGACAATAATTCGATAATCTGCAAGTGTCATATTTCAGATATCATGTTACAAGTACAGTTCAGTCCTTGAGACAGATAAGTACAGTTCAGTCCTTGAGACAGATTACTAGATCAGGTTACACAATATAGACTATGCTCCACGTTGCATGTCCACTTGAGCATATCCATTATAACTCCATGTTCATGCTCTTATTGGAGATGTATCCACTTTCCTAAACTTCTTAGAGCATTTCTCATGAATGTGCTTCAAATATAATAGTCTCCACCTCATTTATCCATGATTCAAGGACAAAATGACTTGAACTTTATATCTGCATGTGCTCAAAAGCTAATTTTGATCCATGCACTGGGCAAATTCACTCATTAATTTGACATATATTAACTGCGTCTTGGGCAATATTTTGCCAGAATCTGCAATAATCTGCCAAAATCTTACCATGTAACTGGGTCTTCGGCACATGAAGATGCACTTTGAACTGCCAAAACAGGCCAGAAAATGTAGCATTGTTTACAACGGCTACAACTGAAGCCAACACATCTGTGGTTGAATCTCAGACAAAAAATATTCGACCAACATGGCTTAGACTTGCAGAAAAAAACTTTGGTGCCGATTTACTTCATTCAAACCATCTGGTTCTTTGGTGCAGAATCAGACAAACCTGCAAAATCAAGAATATGAGAAATAGAAGACGAACCTCTTTGGTGTGAACCTCTTTGGTGTCGATTTGCTAACCTGAACATGAATCTTGAAGATTGTCGATTCAGGAAGACTGCCGATTCAGGAACAGAATCAGGAAAGCTGCTGATTCTATGTTAAGATGAAATAGAAGACTTATATTCAAAAGTTCGCAGACCTATCTTGTCAATAGAACGTCGATTCTATGTGAAGATGAAATAGAAGATGTGAATCAGAAAGGAAAGCTGTCCAGTTCGTCGGATTTTTAAAACCCTAATGATGCAATAGAAAAAAAAGGGGCTGATGCTATGCGCTCATAGCATTCCTATGCCGGGCATAAGCACCTACCCACCACTATTTTTCCTACCCACTACTTTTTTCCTACCTGCCAAATCCGAACCTGCTTAGATATGAACCAGCCAAATCCTTTCGATCATAGTTGTGTTTATTTTTTATTATTGTTATATTTGTATGTTTATTTAATTATATGTAGGTAAATAAACTTTAAAAGCCTTTTTATCTTATTCTTCCACAAAACCTTGGTCTTCGAAAGGATTTATATTGTGCTCGTTTATCCGGGCATAGATAAATGCTAAGGTTGAATCTTATACGTATCTACGTATATAGATAACGTTTTAGAGTTTGTTTGGCTAAAATCAGGTACTTCTTGTTAGGGTGCTAACAGTTTTGAGGTATAATCACTCTTGATTGGGAACAATGATAATTCTACTGACCTTGTTGATCTAGTTTCTCTCGAAAGTCTATGTCGAGTAGATGAGCTAAGTGGTACAAAATGATATTTTTCCCCTTACGGACATACTTGCAGAAAGTGAACAAGAAGATGAAGGGGACTTTTCTCGTAAAGAAGCACCCCTTGATATTAAAAGAATCAACGTCACTTGTTATTTGCTAAAAGTGATATTTTTTGTGACTATTTAATCATATTTTTTTGGGTTCCTAGTGAAAATGTGGTTTTTTTTTTCTTGCATAGATTTTTCAACACTTTTTTGCAACCACCCCCTAAAAACAGCATAAATTTGAGTTTTTGAAAAAGGAATCTGCAATTGCACTACAGGTCATTAGTGCATTTGATCCGTCACCTTGTTAACAATCGCAGGATTGTCAGCCGACTTTGGTAACTTATAATATTCTCATATCCTTTTGTAGCAAATTACCTTCTCTTGATGATATGGAGACATGCTTCTGCATGCAGGTTGGCAGGGTTTGCTCCTGACAGGGTCATACTGAATTCCTTGATTGGGGTTACATGAAATGTAAATGATTTGACAAGATGCAGGAGACATTCAACTACCAGATTGAAGGTTACTCACAATTAGGTATGTTGAATGAGATGGAAGCGTTCTCAACAACATGCAAAATGCAAGCTTTCAGATAAATGCAACAATTGGTGAGGTTATGATTGAAGCTTATAGTGGGAAACAGTTGTTGGATAAAATGGTATTGAAGTTATGGACAATACCCCAAATCTCGAGTGCACAATATGATGATTGAAGGTTGGTAGATTAGATGGGGTAGTGTATTCAATTGCAAGAATATTCTGTGACAAAAGGATGTTTGCTAGTGGGAACACCATTGATATGGTCATTTCTGCCTTCTGCAAGCAGGGCTGCTTTTCTAGATTGGAGAAGATTCTTCAACTGGTTAAGGATTGCGGGTGGACATTCAAGCATTCCACGTACATGACTTTAATTACCGAATATGGTAAATATACAATGTATCATAAGATGGAGGAAGTTTTTTGTGAAATGAGTGTAAGAAAGCAAGTTGATGTTAACAATTATTGCTTCAAACTATAATGTTAACAATCATATCTTCAACAAATATTAACTCACAACAATCATAAGTATCACATTTCTTCCATATTCAAATGCTCTAAGCTTTGATTCACCATTGACATTATCAATAAAGATCTACAATAACTTGACATTAAACCTTTAGCATATCGATTATGCATTTCAAATTAGAACCATAACTATTACAACATATGTGTCTCCCATTTTTCAGATGTATTGAACTCCTTTCCTATCAATGACATATACAAACCTTAACTTCGCCTTGTCTCAAATCCGAAATGACTGACTGCTCACTATTGTATCTGTACATCTTTTTATTTAATCGTTGGTCTGCAGTTCCGGCGGTTAAGCCTAACCGCTGTACCACAGAGATGGATCCGGCATCACCAGATTGGACCGAGTTTTAAATATGCCTTTGGCTCGAAACTTATTGGACCGTATTCCTGCTGTAGATAAACTTTACAATTTTAGGCCTTAACCATTAAGAACATTCCATTTACGTTTTCCATGGTTTCAGACCATTAAAACCCATGGTTCAACTTTTCTATGTTAGTGTCGTATAGACCACTAACCCCAGATCTGCTGCTTAGCTCAATCTTCTTAAAACACTAGTGTCATATAGACCACTAGGTATAATGAGTAAAATTCCCAACGTTCACAACAGTCTGTTTGCAGGTTTCTACTGTTCTTTTATGTTACTTAATCACCTGCTTTCTCTGTATACTGCATCTACAGGATTATAATATGAACCTTTTCCAACATTCCCCTTTCAGATTATAAACCTGTAACTTCCTTACAATTTATCATTTCAGATAATTTATGAAATCTCCTGCAACCTAGAGCTTTCGTTAAAATGTCTGCTACTTGATTTTCTGAACACACATATTTCAGTATGATTTCTCCTTTATTCACCATGTCTCTTATGAAATGCATCTCCATTTCAATATGCTTCGTTCTTTCATGCAAAACTGGATTTTTCGTCATTGCTATACAACTCTGATTGTCACAATATAATTCTGTACTTCCTTTCTGTTTAATTCCAAGCTCTTCTAGCATTCTTCTAGTCCAAATTATTTCTTTTGCAGCCAAAGTTGTTGAAGCATACTCTGATTCTGCTGTTGACAATGCTATGGATGACTGTTTCTTGCTTCTCCAACTAATCGGACCTCCTCCTAAAAATAAAATATATCCTGATGTTGACTTTCTTTCGTCAACATCTCCACACCAATCAGCATCACTGTATGCTTTAATTTGCAAATCCTCCGTACTATAAACTATCCCTTTGTATTTGGATCCCTTCAAGAATCTTAGTACCTTTTTGGCAACTTTCCAGTGTCCCAGACCAGGGTTATCATTGTATCTGCTCAATACATTCACAATAAAGGCTATATCAGGCCTCGTGTTATTTGCTATAAACAATAAGCATCCTACCAATTGTCTATAAGGAACTTTTGACATATATTCCTTTTCTTGGTCAGTCTTGGGACACATGTCCTTAGACAGTTTCATTCCTGCTAGAGTTGGTGATTTTACAGAATTACAATCTTGCATGTTAAATTTTTCAAGAACTGCCTTCACATATTCACTTTGACACATGGAGATCAATTTCTTTTCTCTGCATCTTTTGACCTGAATCCCTAGAAACTTATTGAGTTGTCCCAGATCTGACATTTTGTATCTTTTCTTAAGTCCTTCTTTGCACTCCATCATAATATTCATGTCATTAGCTGCTAGTATGCAATCATCTACATAGATTGCTAAAATGCAAAAACTGTCACCTTTCTTCATGATGTATACATTTCCATCATTTGCTAGTTTTTCGTATCCCTGTTCCTTCAAGAATTGATTTATGCATAAATTCCATTGCCTTGGTGACTGTTTCAAGCCATAGACTGCACGTTTTAGTCTCCACACCTTCTCTTTTCCTTTTTCAAAACCTTGGGCCTCTTTCATGTAAACTTCCTCATCTAATTCAGCATTTAAAAATGCCGTACATACATCCATATGATGTAAATCCAAGTTTAATGCATTAGCCACTGATATTATCATTCTTATACTTGCTAATTTTACCACAGGTGAGTAGGTCTCTTCGAAATCTATACCTTTCCTTTGTGAGTATCCTTGTGCCACAAGTCTGGCCTTGTATTTAGGACTGCCATCAGCATTTTTCTTTATCTTATATATCCATCTATTTCCAACGGCCACTTTTCCCTTTGGTAAGTCAACCAATTCATATGTGCAGGTCCTTTCAAAAGAATCTATTTCCTCTTTCATGGCATTTTTCCATTTATTTGCATCTGAACCATTTACTGCTTCATCAAATGTCTCTGGGACTCCTGTTTCCATAACTAAGAATACTTCTGGGTCTTGTTCATGTAATTGCAGTCTCGAACTTTTCCCATCTTCTTTCCTGCCATATAATTTCGTGTCTACATTGGCTTCATCAATTAACCTCTGACTTTCAGATCTTCTTTTCCTAATCATTGGTTCATGCTGCTCATTGCTGGCTTCTTCATTTACAATTTTCTCTTGATTTATAGAATCATGGTTTCCTGTCAACTCTTCATCATGATCAACACTTTCTGTTTTCTCCATATTTGGTTTCTGAATATCTATGTCCTGCTCATTCTCATCTATATCTGGAGTAGTATTCATACTCAGTTTTGCTTTATCACTGTTTCCAGATTTATCATGAACATTAGATCTTGCTCTGTACAATTCTTTCTCTAAAAAGACAACATCCCTGCTGATTATAATGTTTCTTCTCAGTGGATTATACATCCTAAAACCCTTAGACTGCTCGTCATAACCTACTAAATATGTTATGACTGATCTATCATCCAATTTCAACCTATTTTCCTTAGGAACATGTGTATAACCTAAACAGCCATATGCTTTGTATTTTTCAAAATTAGGTAAGTTACCAGACCACAACAATTCAGGAGATTTACCTTGCAAGCTTTTGGTTGGCAATGCATTTTGAATCATCACAGCCGCCTTCACTGCTTCTTCCCAAAGAAAATTTGGCAACCCTGCATGCTTCAGCATTGATCTAACAGCATTCAAAATTGACTTATTCTTCCTTTCTGCAACTCCATTTTGTTGGGGAGTGTGACTACAAGTATATTGTCTTTTTATTCCCCTGTTCAAGCAATATTTAGAGAATCTATAGGACATGTACTCACCTCCTCGGTCTGACCGTACACACTTAATTCTTCTTCCAGTTTCACATTCGACCTCAGCAGCAAAAGTTTTGAAAGCTTCAAAAGCTAAATCCTTAGTCCTCAAGCAAAAAACCTTAGTTTTTCTGCTATATAGTCATCCACAAATGTTATGAAGTATCTTTTTCCTGTAATTCCTGTCACATTAAGTGGCCCACATAGGTCAGTATGAATCAGCTCAAGAACATCCTTTGTTTTCTTCTTTGCCTTTGAAAAAGGGAGTCTTGAGTGTTTTCCTAATTGGCAATCCCTGCAAGTGTAATTTCCTTTAAATGCCTCTGCTGATTTGATCCACCCTTGCTTGATCATTACTTCAATGTTTTGGAAATTGGTATGTCCCAATCTTTCATGCCAAATTTCCACATCAGGGTTTGTGATCAGATTTATGCTATTATGTCCATGAACATTTATTCCAAATAAGTTTCCTACTCTTCGTCCCAAGAATTTTAATTCATTTCCTTCATAGATTTTGCAATCCATTTGTTCGAAGACTACTTTAAATCCCATGTCAACAAGCTGAGAAATTGATATAAGGTTTCTTACTAAACTTGGTACACATAGCACATTGTTTAAATTCACACTCTTTCCATTCAAATCAAAGATTTCAAGTACACCAATGTCTTTAATTTTCTGCAGATCCCCATTTCCTACTTGCACATGACCCCCATTTACTCCTTTGCAATTCTTCAAGATTTTTGGTGTACATGCAATTGACTTTTCTGCTCCACTATCTAAAATCAGAAGATCATCATTATTGTGAGTTTCACATGTAGCAAATAATTTAAATTTCCTTACCTCATTTTCATCTTCAGATTTTTCTTCCTCTAGATATACTTCTTCTGCCACATTTGCCTCAGCATTCACACTTCTACCTCTGCCTCTTCCCCTTCCCCTGGAGCTGAAATTTACTCTTCCTCCTCTGCCCCTTCCTCTATTACCAGTTTTTGGAGTTGAGCAGTTTGAGGCATAATGTCCTCTTCCCCCACAATTATAACAATTTACTTCCCTACTTGTATTAGGACAATTAATTCTAATATGTCCTAACTGGTGACAATTGTAACAAGGGCCTATCTTTGCTCCCTGACGAGTTTCAGATTTACCTTTCCCTTTTGTCAGCAGAATTTGTGAAGTTTCTTCATCTTCCATCACCTTTGCTTGTTCAATCTCTGTTTTCAGCATTCTTTCTGCATCCATTCTTGTTCTTGCTATAGTTCTGATAAACATTGACACATTTCCTAAACTTCCAACTGCTCTGGAGATTGCTAACACTTGTTGTTGTTGTGTATAGAAAACGCCTGCACCTTCCAAGTCAGCAATGATATTATCAAAATTCTGAAAAAAAATCATTTACATCATCCTTTTCATGAAATTTTAGCCTCCTAAGCTCATTTTCTAAAACATCAATTTGAGAGGATGTCTTTTCCTCATATGTAAGTAACATATATCTCCACATTTGCTTGGGATTCATTCCCCTTAATTTCAGCACAATACTCGAGCTTACTTTACTGATTATGATCCCCTGAGCTTCTCTTATTTTTGCAGTTTGTTCAGCTGAGCATTCCTTAGAAGATATCTCCACTTCTCCAGTTTGAGTGTCCACTTCTTGCTCATTGTTTGTAGATGAGCTCCCTTGATTAACAACAGCAGCACCCCTACTTCTGGAGTTAACAACATCTCTACTTCTGGAGCTGACATCCAACTCATCTCCTTCAATTAACTCCCACAAGCCTTCAACCTGTAAGACATGTCTGACCTTCTCTTTCCAGACTTGGAACCCTGAGTCCCCTTTGAACACCTCAATGGCATTCAATAAACCTGCTCCAAATCGACTGGCCATCTTTCTAAAACCCTGCTCTGATACCAATGTAAGAAAGCAAGTTGATGTTAACAATTATTGCTTCAAACTATAATGTTAACAATCATATCTTCAACAAATATTAACTCACAACAATCATAAGTATCACATTTCTTCCATATTCAAATGCTCTAAGCTTTGATTCACCATTGACATTATCAATAAAGATCTACAATAACTTGACATTAAACCTTTAGCATATCGATTATGCATTTCAAATTAGAACCATAACTATTACAACATATGTGTCTCCCATTTTTCAGATGTATTGAACTCCTTTTCTATCAATGACATATACAAACCTTAACTTCGCCTTGTCTCAAATCCGAAATGACTGACTGCTCACTATTGTATCTGTACATCTTTTTATTTAATCGTTGGTCTGCAGTTCTGGCGGTTAAGCCTAACCGCTGTACCACAGAGATGGATCCGTCATCACCAGATTGGACCGAGTTTCAAATATGCCTTTGGCTCGAAACTTATTGGACCGTATTCCTGCTGTAGATAAACTTTACAATTTTAGGCCTTAACCATTAAGAACATTCCATTTACGTTTTCCATGGTTTCAGACCATTAAAACCCATGGTTCAACTTTTCTATGTTAGTGTCGTATAGACCACTAACCCCAGATCTGCTGCTTAGCTCAATCTTCTTAAAACACTAGTGTCATATAGACCACTAGGTATAATGAGTAAAATTCCCAACGTTCACAACAGTCTGTTTGCAGGTTTCTACTGTTCTTTTATGTTACTTAATCACCTGCTTTCTCTGTATACTGCATCTACAGGATTATAATATGAACCTTTTCCAACAATGAGAAAGGCAACTGAAGAAATATACAGAGTAATTGTGTGACACGTAACATAAAGCAGGAAAAAATCAAGAGTTGCTGAAGGGGGTACAGCAGATGAAAGAAGCAGGATTTGATCCCAGAAATGACTATCTGAACCCCAAAAACTAGTGCATGGCTTTTTGATGTATCATTCTTTCTTCATTAGCATCCTTATAGTTGGTTGGGAGTGTAACAACGTGGAGTAGAGTTTCTGTTTTCGGACGCAAGAACTGCTTGGGATGAGAATCCATCAATCAGATGTTAGTAAATGGCATTCGATTGCCTAGATTGCCAGGCATGGCACTTCAATTACTGTTCCTTAACTGTTTCATGTGCTTTGCATATGAATGTTTGCCTCAGGCCAATAGCACCTTCCAGGAGTGTAAGAGCTTTGCTTGCCCTAATGCAAGGAAGCTGGAACAGAGGCATTCATACATAATATTCCTTCCATGTAAAAGCTACATATGAGATGGATGTTGCAGATGAGGGAAGTAGGATTTGATCTGGGAATTGACAAATCCAACCCTTAGAAAGAGTGGACAGATTTTTGATTTATCATTCTTTCCACAATTCCCAATCCGTGGGGTGTTCTTTGAAAAGGAGAAAATGCTTTTAGTAGCACTCTTATACTTGGTTGCAAATTAGAGAATATAATAGTGCGGACTAGGGTTCTGTTTTTTGGACACAATAAGAGTTGCTTGGGACGTGAATCTGTCAAAATTTGCACCAGATTTAGTAGATGGCATTCACTTATCTGAGCATGGCACGTCAGTCCTATTCCTCAACCTGTTTAATGTGCTAATGTTTCCGTTAGGCCAACACCTAGGAGGAGTTTTGCCTGGCCTAATCAAGGAAACTGAAGCATACATAATATTCCTTTCAAAAGATGTGCATTAACTGCATATGAAACTGTGGAATGTGAGAGAGATTCGAGCTTAGAATGTAATCTCTTTGTAATCTCTTTCCTGTAAGCCTAACAATCATCCCATGCTCGAGTTTCTACCCTAAAAGATGAGAAAGATGTATTCAAGGTGAATAAGAAACCTTATAGAAGTCTGGATATAAGCTTGGAATATCTAGCGTATGTTTCAGATAGTATCTAGGAGAAAGTTCTAATAAACTGCAAGCTACTTAGTGATAAGGTGACCAAGCAACCTTGCGCTGAGTCTTTTTAGAATTTGGAGTGGCACCAACCAATGGAGAATCCGGACCAATGGGTGCCAAGGAATTGATAGAAGGTTCAGCACTACGATTATCAATTTTGAACTTCAACAAATTAGGTGTCGTCCAAAATGGGGTTATGTGCATAGTAGTATGATATAATAATCACCACTTAACAAATCCTTCGACAAGTGAATTGCGTCTAGTGAATTTCAGACATTTTATGGAAACCTCCCCTAGTTTTTTTGGAAAGTTGGGGAGGTTTCCATAAAATATTTATATAAAAAAAATAGTATTTAATTTTCGAGACCACCTCATTAATGCACGGGATGGCAAATCTTGGTATTTGCACAAGGGGACTTCTTTTTTATTTTTATGGAAACCTCCCATGTTTTCTTAATTGGAAACCTCCCCAGGTCAGAAAGTTGGGGAGGTTTCCACGGAAAGGTGGGGAAGTTTCCATGGAAACCTCCCCTGTTTTCTAAGCTGGAAACCTCCCCAGGCCGTAGAGGGAAAGTTGAGGAGGTTTCCAGAAAAATAGGGGAGGTTTCCACGGAAAGTTGGGGAGGTTTCCGTGGAAAATTGGGGAGGTTTCCACTGAAGTCCAACCCAAATCGGGCGTAGAAAAAACCATCGATGTCATGTCAGGCTGGACTTTTAAGTTAACGATGACACTTTGGTGTCAGGCTAGACTAACAATGACACTGTGGGACAAACTCTAAAAGCCTAACTAAGAAGTGTATTTCTTATATAATCTACTAGTAATGGTGCCCAGCGTTGCTGGGCATAAGTTGGAAGTCCATAAATGTTTTGCCCATGATGAATGCGAATGTTTGGCATAGCTGCATTTACATCTGGAAGATGCGTCTTCGAGAGTCTCCTCCCATTCCACATCGTCTTGCAGTAAGCCAAGCTCTTTGACGACTTCCACGAAGGTTGAACATAGTTTTCCACTGACAGTGAAGAGATATGCTAAGGTTTTCCATATCTTTGCGTTTCCATAAACCAAATTTAAAAGTGAGCAAAGGTAAAAAAAGGTCATGGCCTTTGTGGCAGTCGGTCACCTTTCAGGGAAATGCTGACTCCAACCCACTTTGGCTAGAAACGGAGGCATCTCAGCATGCAAGACGCTCCCAGGATACAGTCTCTGGAGCCTTTGGAAGAGAGTTGGTCCAGCTATGTCAGATCTTTGACATGATGATCTGCAATGGTATGCTCAGGTGGCCGCGATCAGGGGGCTTCACTTGCAGAAGTGACGGGGGCGATGGTGGAGGCAACATGGTAGACTATCTCCTAGCTCCAGTGCCAGAACTTGATATCATTCGAGATTTCGCGACAGGCACAGGAACAAGAGATGAAGAGACTTTGTCAGACCACTATCCACTTTATGTCATTTTGGATTAAACCATCATTCAATTAAATTGGGATTATGTCTTAATTTTGGGACAAATTTTATATTGCATGTTTTTAGTGGCATATTCAAATTCACACATTTCATGTCGAAAATATCAAAACGTAATATCATATTACTTATAGAATAGACAATATTTCACAATTTAGCACGTAATATATTCCATCATATGTTTTATGAAATTACAATGTTTCTCCATCCATTATCCCAATCCCGATAACTTTCATTGTTTGTTTTTGAGATGAATTGGCTTTTTTATGTGGTCCAAAATGGAACTCATCCTCGCATACATATAATAGCATCATGGCATTTCCATCAAAGCTATTAAGACTACAAACGAGTATAAATTTTTTAAAATTGATGTGAAAAATGAGGCTCAAAATTTAAAAGCTTGGTAAGAAGAGATGAGCTGCAAAAGAAATAGAAATCTCTATGTTAGTGCCATATCACAATTCTAAATAATATAATGAACCAGAAGTCTTGGTGCCATACCAAACATGTTTTCTATTCCTAAAAATTCCAATTAGTTATTCTCTCTCTAAACATGGCTTCACTCTCCTAAATAAAAGTTCTAATTGTCTTAAAATAGTCTAAAAGGAAAAGGACTCAAAAAATAACCTCTTTGGCCAGGCCAATACTGATTTGAAAAGTGTATGTAAGCTTCTTTCTATCTAACTACGCAAACATGATATTCATATTCTAAAGGAAGGAAGGAAGGACGGAAGTTTATTTTAACGTCCACGGAGGCCAGAGGCCTATGAGACGGTACATGTAGAGACAGGCAAAAAGCCAAAAACCCCAACACCAAAAACAAACAATGTAACTGTACAGTAGATCCCTACTACCGGGATGAAAAAACCCCCACTTGGGAGGAAAAACCCTAACAGTAGGCTCTCAAATACTATGCCCCCGAAGAGCAAGTCTGACGGCCGAAATCTGCAGGATGTAAGCTCCCAGTCGCGCTACCATAGGTGATGCGAGTAACTGATGTAGCGGTGTGTCAGAGCATCTAAGATCAGTGTGCACTGCTCGGACATGGGCATATGCTGGGCACCGCTGGAGGGCATGGTGCTCATCCTCTATCACATGCATCTCACAACACTGACATATCCTCTCCTCCCTGGGGATCCCGTGCCCGCCATTCACCCCCCAGCGACCTGTTTCAATTCTGAGGTAATGGGATCCCGTCCTTATGGCAGCAATAGCTCTCCGTTTCTTCACAGAGATGTGTGCTTTCAAGTACCGATAACAATATATTCAATCAAGCTTATCCTATCATGCAAAAAGTATTTAGTGTACCTTGAAAATAAGCTAGAAAAGCCTAACACATGTCCCAACAATTTGATATACCTAAAAAAAAGAAACCCCAAAACGATAGATTTAGCTCAAAAATAATTAAGAAGAACGATTACCTGTTAAAGTGAAAATAAGCCAAAAATGGGCTAGAAAATTTGATTTAACTAAAAAATAACTAAAATTATAAAAAGTCAAAATAAGCCAAAGATACGCTTGAAATACACACGCTTGGTATGAATATGGTGGACGGCCATATGCGAAAATACCTAAACAAAAGTAGCTTCCAGGTTGACGACCTAGATAAGAAAGCTTCAAAATTGCAAACTCAAATACAAAATGTTTTTAGCGTCAAATTTAAATACCTGGAATTGTGTACCGAAATCAAACGTCTAGCTCCAGATTGCTTCAGGTGTGGCCCTGTTCATAATTATTAGTGTAGAAAGACTGTCAAATCTTCTTTCGCAATCACTCGTTATTGATGCTACTACAAATTGTGGGATTGAAGAGTTCTTCATGAGTTATTTCCAAGTGATCTTGTAAACCAGGATAAATTTGTTATAATTTCTGGAAGACATTTTTTTCTGCTTACCTCCAGAGTTAGTTTTCAAACATGGCTGCAAAAAACAGAAGCCCGTAAGAATCCAAAGCATGCAAATAAGAAATGAAATAAATACAAAAACCTGGAGGCTCAAATTTTTGTTGCCGCATCTCCAAGAAAGGGATTAAAAAAAACTTTGAGGCTCATATTTTTGCTGCCGGATCTACTTATGGCAAGAAAGGATTAAGGTCTGTGTTTCCGCGCAAATCTGAGACCTCCAAGCCATGCTTTCTGTATCATTGGCTGCATAATTGTGTGAGCGAGAAAAAAGACAGTTCAAAAAGTACATGAATTCAAATGTGATAAAAACGTGCGTGAAATTCAAATATTTGAAAGCACAATTTGTGCTTCTTCTTGCACCTTTCTGCTCGATCCATGGCTTACTCTTTCATTGTTTCAAGCTGCAGATATGATATTTGGATTCCTCATCAATCGTGCTCCTTGGATTCGTGCTTGGGTGGGAAGAAACACCACAATTTCGGCACATATGTCTGTTCTTGAGCCTGCCATATGTAGCAAAATAACAGGGGGTTCCAGGGGGATTTGATATAGATATAATTCTTGAAACCATAGACCATATCCCTAAAACAATTCAATGGGTTATTATAAAAAAAAACATAGATTTAAGATAAAAAATAGTCACATTAGCTCACTGGTTAGATTGGTTAAAGTAGTCGTATTAGGACATTGAGTTATTTTGGTAGAGGTTCGAATCCCCGTATTTCATATTCTAAAAGCTTAAGCCAAACCGTATAGAGGCTCGATATACCATCAAAACCTTAGGCAAACTCGTATTCGACATCTTAAAATCATAGGCGTCCCCAATCATAATTGAGCATAATCGAAACGAGAGGTGTCAAGAAGCTCCAACATACAGTCTGGGCCATAGGATTGACAGATCCGACGACTGTGGTAGTCCAAGGTGCACCCATTTCGGCAAACAAAGGTTCTTTGACGGTTCATTCATGTGGCAGAGCTTTCTTGGACTAATCCAACATTTTGAATCGCAGATTCTGAATTGCCAACAAGCACTTTGAACTGTATGTATGGTTATAAAGCATAAAACCTTATCTTCTTGTTTTTTTCCCTGTGTTTTTTCCTCATCTAAACCCGTTAAGCATCCATTCTAAACAGCTTATTCATCCCAGATTAAAATCCGTTCTTTTCTTCGGATTAAAATGCATGATCTTCCCATTGACCTTTAATGTTGCTCTATATGTCTGCGCCAGTTAAAGATGCGGCCAAGATGTCACCGGAGTTGGTTCCATAAATTTGAAGAGTGAAAATGTGGCTAATCTTTTCGCCTGGGATTGTTAGAATGGTTCCAGATCTCCAGAACACCCGTCTGCTGCAGGGCAAGAAGATAAATCTGTGCAACATTCTTCTAACCCAAAATCATATTGAGCAAAATGACTTACGTCTGAGCTTTGAGCAAATCCATTTTGGGCTTTTAGCATCTGGTGCAAATGCTTCTGATTTGCCAAATGGGTTCTGCCAGTATTTGTCTGGTAAATGGGTTCCACCAGTATTGTGCAGGTTCGCCATGTTGTGGTTCCGCCATGGGCTCTCTGCTGCGGTGCCGCCAGTATTGTGCAGGTCCTATTTTTGCCTTTCCAATTCCTTCTGTTCCAAACAATCAAGTTCTGCAGATATCTTTAGGCTGGTTGCTTTTGTGTATAACCATGAGTGTTTTTAAATCAATCGAATTCCTTGCCTTAGTCTTCAAAGGATCTCACAAAGTCTCTTCGTCAGACTTATGTTTACATCTACAATTCGGCTTATTTGTCATGCAAGATGCTAGGCAATCCATGGTTTCAGATGTTGAATTTGCAGAAGAAGACATGACTCTTCAAGTGTAAGAGATATCTAAAACATGCTAAGCGTGATTTGCAAAAGAATGAATATTTTTGAATGACGCTGACTTGCAGTATTGGTCTATCACAATAAGAAGAAGACAGGAGTCACAGGACTCTTCAAGTGTAAGAGATATCTAAAACACGCTAAGCGTGATTTGCAAAAGAGTGAATATTTTTGAATGACGCTGACTTGCATTATTGGTCTATCACAATAACAAGATATCACGGTGGTAAAAGTCTCTAATTCTAGAACTCCCTGCCGCGAACCTCCAATGGCTGACCTCCGACCTCCAATCCACGGCTTCGAACTCGCATTGTTGTTAACATATAAGGTATTTTTATCTTCTACAAAATGTCCTCAACTTCACCTACAATATTATTATGCTGGTTAATACGCGCTTGGCGTGATTTATTTTGTTCCATAACTAGGTTTCGTATGTAGTATGATGCTCTCCAATACACGCTTGGCGTGATTTGCTTTGTTTTGTTTTGTTTTGTTTCATAACTAGGTTTCGTCTGTAAAATTATATTGGCTAATACACGCTTGGCGTGATATGCTTTGTTCCATAATCAGGTTTTAGTTGTTGAAATGAATCAGGTAAGATTTTCTGAATGCACACTTGGAGCATGTGGAAGATCAGAGGAACATGATGACAAGTTTTCAACTTGCATGGGTAACAAGCACAACACTTGAGGCATGGACTCAGATAATACAAGGGGCTTTTATAAGGGAACTCTAAGGATAGCTTAGAAAACAGTCAGTAAGAACTTGTCTAAGTGGTGCAGTCAACAATTTTCAGCGAATTTTCCTCTCATTCTACTGGGAAATTTCTAGTGTCAATCTCAGTCTTCTTCATCCTAGGCCACTTCAAAGACCCTTCAATGCAGCCAGAATCAGAGTTGATTTCGACGTTGGTGTAATTTGAATGCTTTTATATACACACTAGTAATGGTGCCCAGCGTTGATGGGCATAATTTAGGAGCCTGTCAATGTTTTGGCTCAGATGAGAAAAGTGTGTAGTGATAATCCAGTTTTTGTAACCAAGCCTAGCATTGTTGGGTATATTTGGACCCTATTGAAGACCAAAAAATATTAGAGGGGTATGTTAAAGTGCCGTGCATTGATGGGCATAAGCTAAAAACTTGTAAATTATAAGCCAACAATATTATTAGGGTTCAATGAGCTATCTTCTTCTATGCCTTAATTTAAGCTTTGATTCAATTGCTATAAGAACCCAATTATGCTATAAAAGTATTCCTTAAGAAAACCTTCTTATCTAGTCAGCAACGGTCCTCAAATGTATCATAGACATTAGCAACATTCTCCTTTGCTTATGTTCCAACTGTACTATTATAGTCATGTTAATACTTTAGTCTATTTGAGTTACGGCAACTTACACTCATGCCTAGGTTGCATAGAAGGAAGTTATTTATTTATTTCTTAGCAATAGAGTATTGATTAAGCAAATTTGCCATTAACAATTAACTATAATATAGACTCTTATTGTCTAAGGACAAAACGCCTTCGAATATATGCTTCAATTCCTAAAGGCACTTTTGATTCCTAACCATAAATGTTCAAAGTTCTTGGGCAAAACGCCTTCAAATGTGGAGACTTGTAAATGTTGATGGGCGTTCCATTTTATACTATTTGTTTTGGGTTGGGAGGGGGCACCATTGCTTATGACGTTGTGATGCTATGTAAGTAGAACATCTTAGGATTTTGTCTATTTATGCCATTTGAGTTGTATAAAATTGAGTGGCCCATGATAGTTGAGTGGCCTATGATACTCCTTTTGTATGCCTTTTTGCTTTCTTATTGCAAATTGGCACTAATGAGATGGTATTGGCCCTATGAAAGTGACTAAAGTTTGGACTTCGAGGGCCATTTCTTTCAGCAATACCACGAAAAACAATACCATAAAAACTTATAACGTGAAAGTGGAATATAAGACATCTATGCATGGGTGTTTGTTATGATTTTTTGGTTCTCGTTTTTTTCATAGTTCATATTGTCAGAAGTCAGCAAATTGAATAACTTGTGAAATTTACAACATGTACAATAGGTTAAATAATTTACAACATGTTAAAGCCTGAATTTACAACATGTTAAAGCCTGGATTGTAGCTATCTTCAACAACAGAAGAAATGTCTCCAACAATTAGATTCCCATAACATCTCACACATCACTGCCTTAAATAACCTATCAACCATAATAGTAAAATATAACAATTTGAATGCTACAAAAAGCAATCAAATGGATCTTAAAGCAAAAACATAGATGCAGCTGCATGACATGGAGCATAATGTGTTTCAGCCAAAAAAAAGCACCACAAAGCTTGATATACGGCCACTTAATGCAATCAAAATTACTGGTAATGTGCAGCTGCAGTTAGTAGCAAAAACCTTCCCTTTGTGGCAGCCCTTTGTAAAAAAACTGACTTGTCATGCTCTTTACTATGCGCTGCCCTATGCTTTGTCTACGAAGTTATCTTCGTTTATGGTAGCCTGCAAGTGATGATTGAGGGAAGAAATCAAATAAAAAAGTTCGCACGCTGAGCAAACTTTAGGGTGCTCAATGTCTCCAAGGCACAACTGTTAACATGGCAAAAGTTAGTGGTCGGTTTGCATAATTTTAAAGAGCTAGTGTTGGTATTGGTATAACTGACCAGTGAGATGGGCTCACATTTGCTATAATTGTTGTTTTCGAATTACCCCCAAGTGAGTCCTGTAGTAAGATTGGACAAAAAAAATTGAGGACCTCAAAACCTAGATTATTTCTACCCCGTGTAGGCTACCAGCCATAAAGTCACTTTTCGGATGAATAAGCAGATAAACTGAATTACCTCAACTTCTTACATTACCTGCAGAAGAAATGTAAGTTTGGAATCACGGTATGGAACATGTCTCTGCTTTCCATTTGCAATATCCACTAATGCCATGATAACTTGCCTGCATGGATAGGTTTATTATCAGAGGTCTGTATTATTTGGGCTATAAAATGTGACATGCATACCCAAGTGTTAGAAGAGACTTGTTGATGTTGATGTTCCAACAACAAATGACAAAGAGGCCACTTCATTAGCATACATTATCTGTAACCATAAAAGAAATGAAATCCAGTTAAAGACAGCACCATCTCCAGACAGCACCATCTCTCTCTCCACATCTTTGATGAACATCCTTCATTCTTTCTACTGATTTACACATGCCACTGCAACTCCAATCAAAAGATGCCACACAAACATTTCCTGCCTGTGCCTTCCATTCACAGTCCGGGGGAGTACCACAGCATAGGCTTCTATCATCAATATGTTGAACATCCAAACCAATGAACCATGCACCTAGTGAAACATCCTCGTTGGCATACTTGTGTAGGATTGGTTGATTAATTGAAATGTAAGTGGCCAAGTCTCTTGAAATGGCATATAGCTGCCCTGTTGCATGCCTGAAATATTTGTTGCCATCTTCACCGAATTTCCAAGCTTCAGGTTCATGGTATTTCACTCCTTTTTGTGCAAGAACAGGCCCTGATTTCATGCAACCCATGTACACTCTAGGCTTCGACCGATGTCTGGCCAATGTTGTTGCCAACATTCCTAAATTCACATGAATCATCATCAACCTTAACATAAAAATCAGCACACAGCTGTTGAGAAATAAGTCCTGGTCTTTGCAGATAATTCATGATAGCCTTCAACATGGTCCAGTCTTAAGAAATCCCCATGTTGAGCATCTTCTGCATCAATTGCCCGGTCTAATATACCACCTGGAGTTGCACTATGACCAATGACAAACCTAACAACAATGCCTTTCTTTGTCTCTAGCTGTTTAAGCTTTTCCCCTATTGGCATCCAAGTTTCACGAATAGAATCTCTTCTCTTTCTGCTGCTAAAGGCAGTGTTTACCCCAACAACAACAAAAGCCCTGGGCCTGGCCTCAGCAGATTCAACTGCAGGTTTGTCACTGGGACCATTGAAACTAACTTGAGCTGCTCGACTTGCTGCCAGTTCCATTTCTAAGGATGAGATTGTTTAAGGTTCCTGTTATGTGCCCTTATTGCATCGTGAGTTCTTGAAACCTCATCTAGCACGTCTTTTGGGCCGGATTCCCCACTAACTGGCTTAGGCTTTGGCGTATCACACTGGATCTTGGCAGTTAAAGACTTGAGAAAGAAGAGAAGCCCGAACATGAGCTTGTGATCCTGATGCGGGCTCAATGTGGAGAAGGGTCTATCCTATACATGGTAATGCAGGCACACACCATTACAATTGTAAATGTATAGGCATCTCATTCTGTTGGGCGCCAGAGGGGCCATGCCAGATCCCCGCGCTTCTCTCCGTCTTTGCAAGCCCTAAACATCGCCCTAAAAATCCCGACCATCGAAATTACTAAGATGGATCTCAGTCAACCAATCTAGGGCTGGATCCAGGAATTACAGCAAAACATTAGCTTCTCTCCGTCTTTGCAAGCCCTAAAAATCGCCCTAAAAATCTTGACCATTGAAATTACTAAGATGGATCTCAGCCAACCAATCTAGGGCTGGATCCAGGAATTACAGCAAAACATTATAATATAAGATTTCGAGAGGTCATTTGACATTTCTAGGCTCAAAAGGGCCATGGGGGTAGCTATTATGGGCAACTCTTTGTGGCATTTCTATTTAAATATGTCATTGTTTTTTATTGACATCTCCTTACATTTTGGACGCTCTTATTGTCCGCACAAACTGTAATATACTTGTCAAATACAATAGTCCTTTCATCTAAATGCGTGAGGATTATAATGTTATGAATTCAAGAAAATTGCAATATTTTTTTGTATATTTCAAGCGAGATATAAAAGACACAAGGAAAATGCAACTTTAATGTGATTTCACGATTGCAAAAAAATGAGGTGAAAAACCAAAAACCCATTAGAAAACAACTATAGGTTGGCGTGCTTTTGGAATTGACATAATCCCAATTTAATTGAATGATGGTTATTAGAGGCACTCAGTGGCGTGGCCACAGGACAGGCGCCCCCGGGGTTTGGGATACACCCCGAACTATCGGAAGCAAGCAGGATATGAGGTGGCGCTTGAACGTGAGCTACAGGGGATTGATGCCCTCTATACATTGCATGATAAGTGTGAATGGTTGGTGAAGGCCTTACTCGCAGCAGCCAGTAAATGCACCATCTTAGATCCACAGCTCCGGCTACAGGCCATTAGGGACTATAAGGCATTCTTGAAATCCAAAAAGCATCGGTACATTGCAGAAAATTAGCAATGCATGTTTGATCTACTGATGACTGAGCCAAAAGTCTTTTGGCGTAGAGTGTTGTATAAGAGGCATCAACCACCTGGCAATGTTACCTCAGGCCAGTGGAGACAACGGTTGGAGGAGTTGTATGACCCCCCAGGAGCAATTGCTGATGTGCCAGATCAACTAGGAGAAACACTACAGCTCTCAGAGGCGAACATCCACCAAGGTCTTAGGCATCTTGCTAATGGTAAAGCAAAGGACTTGCAGGGACTTCAGGCCGAGCTGTCGAAATGGGGTGGGCCAGCTTTGCTTGGGCCTTTGACAGGGATAATCAATCAGGCCATCAGAGAAGCTAGCCTTATGGAAGCTAGCCGCAATGCACGACGTGACTTGTATTGCTGTTTCGTGGATTTTAAGACGGCATATGATACGGTCCCTCGGGACCTGTTGTGGCAACGCTTGCAGGAGCTACATGTTCCACATGATTTGCAGAATGCCATCTACTGACTCTATGATGGAATATATGCCACTTTGCCTGTGTCAGACCACCGGGTGAACAGCACCATAGGTGTTAAACAGGGATGCCCGTTATCTCCAATGCTTTTTGGCCTCTATATTGACAAGTTGGAGACCTGGATGCAAGAACATGGAGGTGGTGGCCCGCAGTTGCCAGAGGCATATACAGTAAAATAGTTGCTCTATGCAGACGATTTGGGCTTATTATCCCATACAGCTAGGAGTATGCAGGAATATTTGGATGCTCTCGGTCAATTCTGTGACATAGCAGGAATGATAGTCAACCAGCAAAAAACCAAGTTGTTGCCAATCCTGCCTGCGCAGCATGATATCCCAGACTTCTATTACAGAGGACAAAGGATGGAAGTTGTAAGGACCTTTAAGTATCTGGGAATCGATTTCTCTGCTAACATGCTATGGGATGACTGTGTAGAAAGAAGGGTCAGCGCGGGATGGAAAACCCTGTATGCAATGCAGAATAGCTATTACAGAATAGATCTTTGCGATTGGGCATGCAAAGCACACCTGTTCCGAGCACTCGTGGAACCAGTATTGCTGTATCTGTTCCGAGCACTCGTGGAACATGTATGCAATGCAGAATAGCTGTTACAGAATAGATCTCTGCGATTGGGCACGCAAAGCACACCTGTTTTGAGCACTCATGAAACCAGTATTGTTGTGTCTATTCCGAGCACTCGTGGAACCAGTATTGCTGTATGGGGTAGAGGTCACTTGTTCTCTTTTTTTTTTTTTTTTTTTTTTTTTTTTTTATTACATGCTTGCTTTTTAGTATAATAATGATTAACAAGAAATGGCAAGAGAACTTATGGTGAAACAAAGTTGAAAAATAGGTGTTGGCATGGGTCGAATTATGTGAAAATATGGCAAGGTAAACATTAGTAATAAGGAAATTTGTTTAGGCTAAGAAGCACTAACGAATTTTACAGAAAAATTATGGGCAAACATTTTTAGGGCAAATGAAATGCTGGCTTTTCGGAAAATGACGGAGCACAACAGGGAACATCGTGATGATTTGGCAAGATCACAGAGGAATGCAACTGCCAGTTAAGGTATGATCCGAAACTTTCTAGAACTGTCGGTACTAAGGATTGATGCCAGTATGTCTATAAAAGAGAGAGGGGACTGCCGTATTTCTCATGAAGCAGTAGGGTTAGATCCATGTTCCGGCCTCTTAGCCGAACCATGGCAAGAAAGAAAGGGGATTTGAATCGTGCCACAAGAAAAAGAATGGCTGATGAGAAGCCGAAGTGCCAATTCCAAAGAAGAAGATCTACCGATTACCATAAATCGAGTGAGGGATCCGGTTCTAATGGCCTGTCAGAGTGAGAAGACTGCCAAAAATGATTTGAGCAGTGACAAATGCATTGTGCAGGCTATGGGTGAGGTAGAAATACCAAAATCCTGCAAGGAAGTTAATGCCCAAGATGCTGGAGATGCCTCCACAGATGAAGCAGGTGGGATCATGTACAAGAATAATGAAGTTAGCAGATCTGAAGAAAGCACTAAGGAGCAGCCCCTGGGCAACACACGAAATTATAAGGTTTGATAGTCTCATAATTGCTATAAAAAAGGTGAAAGATAGTTAAAAATAGAGATCCATGTTTTTATTACATCAAATGCTATGTATGGTCTATTGATTATGAAAATATCTTTATGTGTATAATGCATCTCTGAAATATTGGATTTAGCAGCGTACTTTTTGAGATATTTAGCTGCTTAAGATAATCACAGTAATCACTGCTATATTTATAGATCCTTATCTTTATTACATTGTTTGTTATATCTGGGCCTTAAACTGTGAAAAGCTCTTACTGATTGAAAATACATCTATGAAACATAGGGTTTAGCAGCACGTTCATTGAGAAATCGGTCTGCTTAAATATGTATTGTTAGAAATAATCTCTGCCATGATATGGCAGCTAACTTATAAGTATAAGAAGGCTAGGAAAATAATGAAAATAGGTTTGCAGTTTCTAACCCTCTGAAAATTTGGACAGATGTACATGAGGGGGATATTGCAACTATCCATTATGAAGAAATGATATCTTAGATTCCAAACTATTTATTTAAGCAGCTTCTAATTGTAGATTTAGCTTGCACTGGTTTGGAACGTTTTGAAATTCTTTTTGTAGCTTTGTAGCGGGAATATTAGCAGGGTGAAATGGGATAACCTCAAGGAAACCCATGACACCTGCTACCCAGTGCATGACAACCATGACTAATGCTTGTTTTTGCTCTTGTGGTGCAGGTAACAGGTTTCCTTGCTCTCTGTTTGATATTTTCTTATGAAATGATGGAAGATCTACATAATTCCAAGTTCTGGATTTGACCTTTATCAAGGATATTCATTGTGTATAGTTTGTACTCTAGTATATGTGCACGAAGATTTGGTAAATATTCTGAAACCATGTAATATAGATCTGGCTATTAGGGAGCAGTCTATATGTTTATATCCATAAGATAAGGGATGCGAAAAGGTATCTCTATTTTCTGATCCTAGTTGCCTGATCATAAAATTTGTTTATGAGTAAGGGGATGATTGATATTTTATGATATTGTCTATGAGCTCTGACTCTTTCAAAAATTCGAATCCAGTAATGATTTCTTTTGGATCTTGAATATGATATCCGTACTATTTTATGTTCCTTTAACACTTGTCTTTCTAAATCATGTTACATAGTCTGAAAACATGTAATTATGGATGGTAAAATCTGTAAGAGGTTTTGACTTTGAAATTTGCAAAAAACCAGGTCTATGGCCTGAACATAAGTTGGCCTTCTTATGTTTGGGACTGTTAATTGAAACTGTCTTTGTGTAGGCAGTTTGAAATTGTTCTAGTTGTCTAGAACAGTTTAAAAGGTTTTTTTCTCCCATCTCAGTCTGTTGGTTATACCAACAAACATAGATACTGGTTCTAATATTCAGGCTTTGTGAATTTCCTTACTAATTTGTGTCACTTATATGATCTTATAGGAACAAGGGGAAGAGGAACCTGATATATACAATAGGTGGATAAATGAACTTGTCAAGCTTGATTATGACAAATGCATGATTATCAGCCCGAATTTCGCGGTTCAAACAATTTTGGGATGCATAAAGAACAAGGACATACACTCCTTCATAACATTCAAAGAGATGAATCTCTGCAACAAAGCGTTGTCCCCTGTTTCTTATCTGGGCTTTAGTGGTTGGTTTAAACTCTTCCAAAGCATGAAAAAGGTAAATTTTGAATTTGCTAAATGTAAGAACATCATTGCTACCATATATAGTGATATGAACAGCATCATGTTCAAGAGAACATGTTTGGAAGATGAAGCAGCACTAATGTTTGTATCAGGCATCTCTGCTTTGGAAACAGCCAATGAGATTGCTGCAACATTTGACAAGGATGAAGAAAATATTTCCAATATCAATACCACTGCTGTAGAGGAGAACAATGACTGTTTATTTTCAGATTGGGATCTTACTGAAGAGGATCTAGCAGGGGTCAATTACAAAAAAGAAAAAATGCCAATAAATGAAGCAGCATCCAAGAAAGAGCAGCTCCCAGAGGAGAATGTTCCTGAATTGAATCTATCCAACTCAACTTGCTTTCCAGTCATTATCGAGCAGACCGTTGAAGGATATGCAGCAGTACATGACCATGCAATATGGTTAAGCCAAAATTTTGGGGCTTTAGCCCCCATAGATCTGGACACATGGATTGCACTTGCAGGAATATCCAATGAAGACATCAAGCAAGCAAAGGTTGCGGCCAATAAATTGGAGAAAACCTTTTCCACATTGGAGCCTGACCTAAATTTCAAAATGGATTTCTTTGGGCTCAACTGTATCAAGGATGCGCCTGTTGTGATCAGTCAAAAAGGCCATATGGCCTTCACCAACATAGTAAGAGATGACTATTATCTCAAGCGAGTTTGGAGGGCACATTGTCCGTATTTTAGATGCAAATGTGAGAAAGAGAAGTTCAGCTTCAAAAAGAGTAATGAGGACAAATGTAAATGCACCATTGTTTGGTTTGATCAAGGGATATGGTTCTTATTGAATCATATGGAAATACTATACCCTGGTTCTACTCCTATGCTGAAAATGGTGGTTCTGACCAAACTCCTGAACAAAACTATGAGACCTGCAGTATTAGCCTTCATTTCATATCTGGAGGTTAGGAAAACGCTATTTAGTATGACAATGGCTATGGCAGAAAACTCGGAAGCCAATCTTAAGGAAGCATTTGGCAACAACAAAATGGCTGATATTTGTGAGAAAATGATTAAACCAGTGTCCTTTCTGAAGGATAAATTTACTGCAAACAGGAAACAGTCTTATGATAAACCTTATGTGAGCAATTTTTCTAGCAAGCCCATGCAGAAGACTACGATCACTCCCAGATTACCACCTAGGATTACAAGTAATCCAAATACCACTATGGTCAATACTGTGCAATCTGGTAACACTACTGCTGGCAGTGTTTCTAAAAGCTTTGAGGCTAATTCTGTGACTGAAATGGAGGAAAAAATCATTTCCCTGGAAGATAATTCGCCAATGAAAGTTGACTATGTTGAAGACTCAGTATAAAAGCTTCTTGACTAGAAGTTCAAGGTTGTTAATACCTTAAAAAAAGAATTAGCCTGATCCTTAGGGACTGGCAGTTTTTGAAAAATTCCAAAAAAAATTTTGACAATACCTTTGTCTTGAGCCATTTGGCTGTGGTTCATTGAACCTTTCAATTAATGCAAGTTGCTAGTAATATCTCCAAAAGCCAAGAGGCTAATTCGATGATTAAGAAGGAAGAGAAAACAATTTCTTTGGAGACTTAATGTAATAACTTCTTTACTAGAAGTTTAAATAACCTGATCCTTGTGGATAGGAAGTTTTTTGAAAAATATGACAATACTTTTTGTCCTTAGCCATTTGGTTTGGTTCAATGGACCCCTTCATTAAATACAACTTGCTTAAATTGTTGGAAATATACTTAAACATTTGCTAACTCTACATATGTCTGTAGGAGAAAACCTTGAAGACCAGGACTGTTTCGAAGGATATCAACAAAAAGAAGCATCTGACAAGCAAAGAAAAGGATAAAGAAAATCGGATAGTACACATGACGTTTTTATCCAAAGCTCTAGATGGCTTTGACATTAGGGAAATATTTCATGATGTAATGTTTGAAATATTCCAGGATAGAGGATCTGACATTGTGCAGAGAACAACCTTTGCCTGGAGGTATATCAATCAAATTAGGGATAAGGTATACAAACCTTACCATATTTTTGCTGAAGAAGGTGTCAAAAAATGCCCATGCAGAAACCCTAATTTGGCAAGGTTCATTGATCAGGAAATTGGCCATATTAGAACCACTAATTTGGAGATTGTACATTCCACTAAACTCAGAAAAGCAATGAGCTTTGGCCTAAATCATATACCAGACAATGCTCTTAGCATTCAAGACTTTATGATTGAGTTTGAAAAATTATGTGTACAGTTCTTTATGGTACATAAGTATGACCTGCTAGATGTTACAGAAGAAGACAAGCTGAACATATGTGATTTGCTACAAGGGCTGGCTCATACAGAGATTGTGGAATTAAAAAAACAGTTACCACTCAAAAGATTCCTATGGATGGATCCTGAAGTACAGAAAAATGTGGAATGGTTAAATAAAAACCTATTTGTAGCAGGTTTAGACAAAGCAGCCAACAATGCAGTTTTTATCTGCCCTTGGCATATTGTCCAGATGGCAAAATTGAGACTTGAAAGTGTTGATTTCCACAAAGAGAAAGCATCCCCTGATGAGGTAAAAAACAGATGCATATCTGACATTTCTAACCTTTTAGGGTTGGAACAGATTCTCAGCAAGAAGCTTCCGTATCTTATGGCCATATTCAAGGAGCACAAGAAGGAATATAGATGGCTCACAAATGCACATGACACCATCTATTCGGAAACAGCAAACATCGTAACGGGTATTCTAAGCAACTTCTTAGATATTTGGCCCAATGTTTGTTTTAAAATGACTGCCAAGTACAGGTTTTGGAACCCGAGAATGATCAATGCTTGCTGGATTATTAATTCAGCATATGATGTAGTTCTCAACCTACCTTACAGAATCCACAATGTTTTTGCAGCCGACATTATGAAGTGCTACGAAAATATCCCAATCAATGGAGAGGAAGGCATTATTGAAATAATGAACGAAATTGCAGACATAATCTGGGAGTTTCAAATGGATGAACATAGAGTTTTTGACTGTCTTTGGAAAGTTAAGAACGATAAAGTAATGGTTAAATGGGCTAAGTCTTATAAGGACAAGGAGAACATCAGCTGGAATTTGATCACCAAGCAGAAATTCAAAGATACAAATGCATGGTTATTGAGTCATTGCTATATTCAAATGGGGAAACAAATCTGGAAACAGATTAAAGGAATTCCTATGGGTTTCAGTTGCAGTCCGGCATGGTGCAACATGTACTTAGCATGGTACGAGTTAAGGTTCATACTCAACTTGGCACGAAATAACAGGTATGAAGACATTTATAGGTTCCAACATGCCTCAAGGTACATAGACGACCTAAATGTCATAAATGGGGGTAATGTGATGGATTTTCTCTCAGAAAACTCTGAATACACTATCTATAACATGAAATTTTTAAGAGTTAAGGATGAAACTTGCTATGTCAATAGCAATAACAGTGACATTCCAATTGGGTTGAAATGTAATTTTCTGAATTTGTCTTTCACTGTGACAGATCAAAACAGGGGAATCTTCAAAATGGAAAGATACGACAAGAGGGACAAATTACCCTTTGAGGTAAACAAGTTCATAAGGGCAGACAGTTGTAGACCTTATAGGCAGGCCTCAAAAGTAATTATATCACAGGTTGCTCCATACGTTTATGCTCATTCCGATGGGATATCTGCAGCCTATGACATTCTAGACCTGATAGAAGCATTTACTAAGAATGGATTTGGAAAAAAGAAAATCACAGAAATTGTTCTCACAGTTTTGCAGACTGAAGAATTTCCAGGATTATTGTTTTCAATGAAAGACATGATATTAAGTCTCAAAAAACTGGCATTCACTGGAAGGTAAAACATGATAGGTAGAGTAGGGCCTTGGTGCAGCAAGGTCCTACTCACCTTGTTGTCACCAAATTATGTAGTGTTCCATGCTCTGGAACACATTTGCTGGCCCCTGACCTACGGTAGGAGGCAGGATTTTTTTATTACATGCTTGCTTTTTAGTATAATAATGATTAACAAGAAATGGCAAGAGAACTTATGGTGAAACAAAGTTGAAAAATAGGTGTTGGCATGGGTCGAATTATGTGAAAATATGGCAAGGTAAACATTAGTAATAAGGAAATTTGTTTAGGCTAAGAAGCACTAACGAATTTTACAGAAAAATTATGGGCAAACATTTTTAGGGCAAATGAAATGCTGGCTTTTCGGAAAATGACGGAGCACAACAGGGAACATCGTGATGATTTGGCAAGATCACAGAGGAATGCAACTGCCAGTTAAGGTATGATCCGAAACTTTCTAGAACTGTCGGTACTAAGGATTGATGCCAGTATGTCTATAAAAGAGAGAGGGGACTGCCGTATTTCTCATGAAGCAGTAGGGTTAGATCCATGTTCCGGCCTCTTAGCCGAACCATGGCAAGAAAGAAAGGGGATTTGAATCGTGCCACAAGAAAAAGAATGGCTGATGAGAAGCTGAGTGCCAATTCCAGCAAGAAGATCTACCAGTACCATAAATCAGTGAGGGATCCGGTTCTAATGGCCTGTCAGAGTGAGAAGACTGCCAAAAATGATTTGAGCAGTGACAAATGCATTGTGCAGGCTATGGGTGAGGTAGAAATACCAAAATCCTGCAAGGAAGTTAATGCCCAAGATGCTGGAGATGCCTCCACAGATGAAGCAGGTGGGATCATGTACAAGAATAATGAAGTTAGCAGATCTGAAGAAAGCACTAAGGAGCAGCCCCTGGGCAACACACGAAATTATAAGGTTTGATAGTCTCATAATTGCTATAAAAAAGGTGAAAGATAGTTAAAAATAGAGATCCATGTTTTTATTACATCAAATGCTATGTATGGTCTATTGATTATGAAAATATCTTTATGTGTATAATGCATCTCTGAAATATTGGATTTAGCAGCGTACTTTTTGAGATATTTAGCTGCTTAAGATAATCACAGTAATCACTGCTATATTTATAGATCCTTATCTTTATTACATTGTTTGTTATATCTGGGCCTTAAACTGTGAAAAGCTCTTACTGATTGAAAATACATCTATGAAACATAGGGTTTAGCAGCACGTTCATTGAGAAATCGGTATTCTGCTTAAATATGTATTGTTAGAAATAATCTCTGCCATGATATGGCAGCTAACTTATAAGTATAAGAAGGCTAGGAAAATAATGAAAATAGGTTTGCAGTTTCTAACCCTCTGAAAATTTGGACAGATGTACATGAGGGGGATATTGCAACTATCCATTATGAAGAAATGATATCTTAGATTCCAAACTATTTATTTAAGCAGCTTCTAATTGTAGATTTAGCTTGCACTGGTTTGGAACGTTTTGAAATTCTTTTTGTAGCTTTGTAGCGGGAATATTAGCAGGGTGAAATGGGATAACCTCAAGGAAACCCATGACACCTGCTACCCAGTGCATGACAACCATGACTAATGCTTGTTTTTGCTCTTGTGGTGCAGGTAACAGGTTTCCTTGCTCTCTGTTTGATATTTTCTTATGAAATGATGGAAGATCTACATAATTCCAAGTTCTGGATTTGACCTTTATCAAGGATATTCATTGTGTATAGTTTGTACTCTAGTATATGTGCACGAAGATTTGGTAAATATTCTGAAACCATGTAATATAGATCTGGCTATTAGGGAGCAGTCTATATGTTTATATCCATAAGATAAGGGATGCGAAAAGGTATCTCTATTTTCTGATCCTAGTTGCCTGATCATAAAATTTGTTTATGAGTAAGGGGATGATTGATATTTTATGATATTGTCTATGAGCTCTGACTCTTTCAAAAATTCGAATCCAGTAATGATTTCTTTTGGATCTTGAATATGATATCCGTACTATTTTATGTTCCTTTAACACTTGTCTTTCTAAATCATGTTACATAGTCTGAAAACATGTAATTATGGATGGTAAAATCTGTAAGAGGTTTTGACTTTGAAATTTGCAAAAAACCAGGTCTATGGCCTGAACATAAGTTGGCCTTCTTATGTTTGGGACTGTTAATTGAAACTGTCTTTGTGTAGGCAGTTTGAAATTGTTCTAGTTGTCTAGAACAGTTTAAAAGGTTTTTTTTTTTTTTTTTTTTTTCCTTACTTTGTTTAAGGTCCATACTAGACTAATCTTGTACAGACTAGTTGAAACCAGTATTGCTGTATGGAGTAGAGGTCACTTGTTCTCTTTTTTTTTTTTTTTTTTTACTTTGTTTAAGGTCCATACTAGACTAATCTTGTACAGACTAGCTAGCTTATCCCACTGCCTTGCGGCAGCCAAAGTGGAGGATATGTATAGGCTTTTTTAAGTTCTACCACGTCGGGGATCATCATCGTATAACCCCAGTAACCAACTCCCAAAGATAAACATACATTGACAAGGTTTGAACCCCTGACCAAATGCACATTTATTTTGGCATTACTAGACCTATACCAACTTACCACACATCCGTTGGGCAAAACTTTTGCCTTATATGCATATTTTGTAGGCAGGATATAATCCCGCCTTAGAAAGTCTAGGTCCTAGGGGCAACTCTAGGGGCATGGCTTTTTTAGCCTCACCATCCTAGTGCCACCTACCATAGTCCCATTGTTTTTTTTTTTTTTTGGCACTTGTGGAACCAGTATTGCTCTACAGGAATGCCCAGCATATGCACACATCCGAGCAGCTCATGCCGATCTCAGATGCTCTGAGATAGCAATTCATCAATTGCTGGCTTCGCCAATGGTGGCATGCCTTGCGTTCTATATTCTGCAAGTCTCCACCATCAGGGAGTCCCTCACAGCACAGGGAATTTGAGCGCCCAGATAGGGCCTCTCAACGCCTACTACAAGGATTTTTCCTCCCACATGGGGGGTTTTTTCATCCCAGTGGTAGAGACACATTGTACAGGGTTTTTGTGGTTTTCTTTTGTGTTTGGAAATTTTTCGCTATATTGTAAAACCGTCTCATAGGCCAGTTGGCCTCCATGGACGTTAAAATATACTTCCTTCCTTCCTTCCTTCCTTCTAAAAAAAGTTGCCATTTTAAGCAATTTTTTTTTCAAGATAAAGTCTGCTTTATCTTTAGAAAAGCACTCCATTGCATTAGCAAAAAATTGGTGGGCCTTTTTTGAAATGTGCATTTTTAAAGTGTGAGAGTGGGAATGGAGTGCCGCACTCTATTGCATTCGCTAAGAATTGGTGAGCACGATATTGCATTATCTAGAAATTAATGGTGAACTTTGGATATTTTGTAACATATTCATAAAAATGTCGCTCACGTCTATGACAAAGGTGGGCACTCCATTTGGTTGATTAAGTGTAGCGTTGACATTGCATTGGCTAGAAATTAAAGGAGAACTTCGAATGTTTTATAGCACATTCATAAAAATGTGGCGTGTATATTGGTTATCGCGGCGGCCTCGAACATTTCTCTTTACGATGTCAATTATGGACATGCAAAAATAAAAGCAATGTCTATGCTTGAAGACTTCTAACTCCCATATGTGGTAGAACATGCCACAAACATGCATTCATTTATACAAATACCTTAATAAAATTAGCTTATAAGAAAAATAGTAAACTTGTGGTTAGTGCGCATAAGGACATGGGTGTATATTTCTATATGGGCTCAATGGGGTTTCCAGCTATAAGATGGGCCTCTCCATGTGGTTCTTGAACTACTCCAGTAATAATTGGGCTCCATTTAGCCTCTCAATATACACTGCTTAAACCATTTTATAGTTCTTGAAAATTATCAGAGATGATCAAAGTAGTTCATTTTATAGCTCTAAGATGATCAAAGTAGTTGTTCTACAGTCTATTAAATTTATTTGACAATAAAAATGAGTGCCCAACATTGAAATGCATTGCATAAAACCTTGTTAATAAGAATGTTTAAGTTCATGGGTTATTATTATTTTTTCTTTTTTTATATAGCCTTGTTAATAAGCACATAATAAAAGTTGGTACCAATTTCAATTCGACAGCATTGCTAATCCTTCATATAATTTTTTTTTTTTTTTTTTTTTTTTTTTTTTTGCATATACTACAAAAAGATAGAGCTAATTCAAATAAATTCACCCTTAGTTGATTATGTGGAGTTAGCCAGTGTTGTGCCCTTTAACATGGAGGATGATGGCATCCCTGCAAAACCAAAGTGCCCGTGAAGCAAGGCCCTTTTTTTTATCTTATCATAAATGCATGCATAGAGCATGATGTGTCAAGCATATTTTTAACCTATTGCCCGCCGCCTGCAGGTTCTAGCTGGAAACCGCCAGGTGGCGTGCGTTACCCCCTACAACGAGGCGGCAGCCGCCTGCGGGTTCCCAGCTGGAAACCACCAGGTGGCGGCGTGCGTTACCCCCTACAATTCTATGTCACGATAAACATGAAAAAAAAACTTGGAACTTTGTTGGCATTAGGGATTTTTTGAGATCATAAAAGGGCCTTCTAAGAACTGCTGACTAAGCTATATGAACTACCAATCAGAAAACAGAACTGGTAATCCAATCAGCAAAACAGTTATAACTAACTCACTGGATCACATTTTCTAGTATAAGTATTAATAGAAAAGTCCAAATGAACTCTTGTTTGGTGCAATAGATAGATCTCATTGAGATCTTTCCAAAGTTAGGAACCATATCTTTTAGCCAGGTGAGGATAGTAAAAAATGGTAAAAACCATATTTTTTGGAGTTTTGACAATCATAAGTGGTTAAAATATGTGCAAAACACCTATCCATTGCACTAAACGACAGCTCATTTGGACTTTTCTATCAATAGTTATGCTAGAAAATGTGATCCAGTGAGTTAATTATAACAGTTTTGCGTACTGGACCCGTCAGACTCTGATTTCTGATTGGTAGTTCATTTATCTTCATTTGGCTTAGTTGGCATGTTTTAAATGCCCTTTTTTAATCTCAAAAAAACCCTAATGTATGCAAAATGAATTTTGACACAAGTGCCTACAAAGTTCAATTAAACGCTGTTTAGACTGGCAAATAATTATGTCTTTATTTCACAGGCTTGAATCTGCTAGCTTGCATAGAGTTTGTTATTAGATAGAGAGCCTAATGACTATTTGCAAGCAGGCAAAGGGGAACCACGAAGTCTAGCATTCCCTTCATAAGCTGATGGTGGAAATTGGGCTAGAACACCTCCCTGAGGTATTTGTCCACTAAGATGATTGTAAGAAACATTGAAGTTGTTCAAATCTGATGTGAAATTGAGAAAATTGGCTGGAATTTGGCCCTTAAGCTCATTGGCTGACAGATCTAGTTCTTGCATTCTTGTCAATTTACCTAATTCAGAAGGAATCTGCCCTGATAAATGGTTGTGTTGCAGCTGCAAGGCAGTAAGATTGATCATGCTGCCAAACTGAGGAGGAATTTTTCTAGTGATGAGATTGTGAGAAAGATCTATAGATCTGTCTGTATACCAGGGTCTCTGTGGAGAATTCATGGCACTAAACCAGTCTGGAATCTGACCTTGAAGGTTACAGTTGCTCAGTTTCAGAAATGCAAAAGCAGGCAGAGTTGCAAGCCCTCTTATACTTTCAAAGCTGAGATTATTTTCGTCCATCCATAGGAGGGTTAGCTGCTTCAAATTGCTTAAACCTGCAGGAAGTCCTGTAATTTGTTCCTGAGTACCAGACTTCCCAAAGATGATAGATTCCTTGCAAAAATGTCAGAAAGTGGACCTGCTATAAAATTGCTCTCAAGATTCAAATATCCCAAGTTTTTTAGCAGACCTATGCTTTCAGGAAGTGTGCCATTTATGTGGTTGAATGCCAAATATAATGTAGACAGTTTGTCCAAACCTTGGAATACATCCGGCAAAGGTCCAATGATGTTTGTTTGTGATATATACAGCGCAACCAGGGCTATTAATCCACCAAAAGTATCTGGTATCCTGCCATTTAGGCCCAAATTTCTCTGCAAATTTAGATTCTGTAAATTTGATAAGAGCCCAATGCTTGCAGGTATTCTTCCATTCAGTTCATTGTCATTAAGATAAAGCTCTTTTAAGCTTTTGAGCCTGCCAAGTGATGATGGAATAGATCCAGTCAAGGAATTCCCTGCAAGTCCAAGGACTTTAACACTAGACCTGTCCCATGATGGACCATTAAAGGGCATTTTGAAGATTCACAAAAAAAATCATATAAAATCAAGAACATAAAAACTAGCCAAACCCTTTCTAGGAGTTCATGTATGGCAGTCATGCTTCACATAAAAAATATATAAAAATGTATCAGCTCCCATTCTTGTGAGTTATGCTCTAGCAAACCCAAGGGGGTCAAGTACCAAAAGCTTCATGTTCATACAAAGTAAAACTGTCTTGATGAAAAGATTTTTTTGATTTTTTTGGTTATAATGTTATTTTTCTACACGAGATATAGAGCAAGGCACAAAAAAACACATCTCAATTTGAAGTTTGTGACGGAAGGTAGAGCAATTCAAACATGACAGGGTCAAAACTGTCCTCTGCCTTCTGAGAACCAGTATTGGTTCCCAGAAAGCAGTTGTGATATAAAAACAACAACTTTCAGAAGGATATCAATTTTGAGTTCAAATTTGGCATATAAGTAGTTCACGAAGTCCTCCATCCTATAAAAATATTTGTTGAGTTTGAATTTGATGTTTTGACTTTTACTTCTATTTTTAATTTTAGGTAATTTATACAAATGGATAGCATTGCTACATATGACTCTAGGTTGTCCTCCAAAAAATCACATTATGAAAGTTTATAAGGATATGAAACCAATGCAAAAAGAAGCTCGTGGAAAGAGCAAAAGACATGGTAAAAAAAAATCAAAAACAATATCTGTACCTGCCCATTACTGGTCCATAGTTCATTCAAAAATTGATAATATCGTTATGTTAGTCCATTTCAAGTTGAGTTTTGAGACACAAATAGCTCTAGGACCACTTTGTTCACAAAAAATATTTTTTGTTCATTATCTTGAAGATTGTACTAGAATAGATAGCATCAATTATATTATATCTTTAATGTTTATTCTAGATTTGTGCCCTAAGGTGTGACTTTACAAAATCACATTCTCAAAATATCTCATGTCAAGAAACCAATGCAAAAAGAACCAAGGAAAAATATGAAAAACTTTTACTATAAAAAATCAAGATAGACCGCTATCTGCAGTCCAGTTGCAGACCATCATTGGTCCAAATGACTGAAAGTTTAAAAATCATTAATGGTGCCACCTTAATCCATTTTGATCTCAACTTTCACATATAGTTTACTTGTATGATTCTCTATAGGACAAAATCAATTGAGTAGGTTAGCTTGCATAATTTAAGGGTAAGGTTGAAGCACAAAAAATTGAGAATTTATAGGGTATTTATGACCAATTGAACCTACATGGACTTTCACTTACACCTGTCAAAAATCATGTGATCGAAGCTAAAAAACCATAGTATCATTCTATGGGGTAAAATGGATAAGGCTAGTGAGAGATATATGCTCTATACAATTGGTCTCGTGGACCATAAATGGTGATGCCTGCTTATATAAATTAAAACCTTAGAAATAACATGTTCCTTTAGCATGCAACTAGAGATTTCTATTGCCAAGAAAGGTTTGCATCCATAAAAAATATAATATACATGAAAGATAACTTACATGTAATATTATTCTACTTGGATGACAATGCTTTACAGCAGTAACACAGATATGAAGTTTATGCTAGTAAGAAATAAGCAGATTTCATGGTATTTTTTTAATAAGACCATATAATCTATATAAGAGATTTCTATAATATATCATTTCTCACATTTTGTACTATTTTAAAGGCATATTTGGGGAAAAGTAGTGTCTCTTTCTATGAACCAAAGAAGCATATATGAAATGTTATGTGGTCTATTTATATATTGTCATGGCTAAACTTCACAACATCCACTTGAATTCATCAATAAACATCACTAACTTAATCAACATCCACTTGAATTCATCAATAAACATCACTAACTTAATCATTATGGAGTTTTGGACCTATAATTATGGAGTTGACCCAACTTTTTATGCTCTAATGTGTTAATTCAGTTGTTGTACATCATGTTTGAATTCCAAAAATTGCATAGTTAGACGCTAGTTACACTATATGTAAGTTGATAAGAGTTATGTTCTATGTAGATATAAATAGAATGCATCATTTATTGCCCACATGGCATTATGGATGGTTGTTATTGGAGCATTTTAACATATACTTTTGTCGAAATTAGATAGTAGATTCTTTTAGTAAATATTGAGGTTAACATGACTTATAAACACTCCAAAAAATCATGAAACTATAGCTCGTATAGTTAGCAACTCATGGCCACAAGAATTAAATCAAAACGTGTTGTAATGAGAGAGAGACAATTCTTGAACCTCAAGCAGCTTTTCTGACCAAAATAGGGTTTGGCGGCTTCCACTGATGTCAGATGATAGCAAGAAAATATGGGAACATAAAACTCAATGTGTTCTATGATAAACAGGCAAATACCTCTAATTTTAGCAAGGTTTAGGTCACTTTATGCTAGAAATATCAAAGAAAGCAGTTCTGGACTGGTGCAGAAACTGCCAAATTCTCCAATGTTTGAGCACTCACCACAAGGTATAGGTGACCCCATTGGTCTTGAAATTCTCAGAGTTCATTAAGAAACAAGTGAAGACTCAAATGATGGTGGTATATTATAAAACTGAAATTTCCTTAGTGAGTTACATGAGTTTAAGTGGCAGAGGTCATGTGGGCCAGTTCTGGTCCATGGATCAGGAATGGTCCCAGGGACAGGTCTTGTGGGCCAGTTCTGGTCCATGGATCAGGAATGGTCCCAGGGACAGGTCTAGTGTTAAGCTACTTTAGGTTCCCAAGAACTGCAGGAATTTGGCCACTCAGGTTATCTACTTATTTAAAAAGTTTCTTGGGTTCTTTGCTGATTTTTTTCCGGCGTTACATTTGCCAGAAAATGCATTGCCGGCCAAAAACCTGTATTTTCCGACGTTGCCCCTTTCCCTTGCGAAATAATCATATGAAAAGTGTCCCTTTAAATCATACGAATTTTTAGCTAACGGTTGAGCAGCCGATCTCGGGCGGTGGATCCGGCTTTGAAGATGGGCGACCTGGGTTCAATCTTTGTTAGAAATAAGCGGGCTTGGAGCTTGAGAGGCGGTTGAAGGTGCGGTCAGTGGATCGATTTGTTGCCATCTTATAGTGTTTTCTCCAATCCATCGTTGATTCTTTGGAGCGAGGTAACACCTAAATCCTCTGCAGAAGCTTGATATTTACTTATCTCTTGCATTAGTATTACTTAAGTTGTTTGGGCTCATTCTTTCTTTAGGATTTTTGAAGGCAGGTTTTGCTCCATTACGTCTTAGGGTTTAGAGGGTGGATAACATCGGATCGTGTCTTGGAGTCTTGGAACCGCCCGAGTGCAAGTAGATTCTCCTTCTATTTTATTTGTTGTCATGCATTGAGATTATTTTTTTCTTATCGAGAACATATAAATCCATTTGCATGGAGCAAAAAGTCATTTGGAGAGTGGAGCTTTGCACCTCGACCACGACAAAAACTCACGCGAACAGTTCAGATTCGATTTGTTTGTTGCATCCAACGGTTGAATTTCGATTGAGTTTTTAAGTTTTGAAATCTTTTAAGGGTAGAGTTTATAAGATCCTGGCAGTTTTCAAAGGGCCCCAAATCGGCAGCCTAAACACTTCGTGCAGAGTGAATTGATTTGCCTCTTTATCTCCTTCATTGCGCTAAGTTTATCTGAGTTTGGTTCTTGAAGGTCGATTTGGTTCTTACTACTAAAAAGGTCGAAAACAATTGCGAGAGCCACCGGTTTACTTTGCTAAAGAAAATTTGAGGGACAAGCTACCCGGTTTCTTTGCAATATTCCGAATGATTTACCTTTGGAGCCGAACATTCAAGGTAAGACTTTAAGCTAAACATGCACAAGTAGCATTGTTTTAGATTTATCTACACAAATAGGTTTCTTTTTTGCTTCAAGTCTCAAGGGAATAGAGGTAGATTTACGCCAAACCAAGATTTGTGGCATTTTGGAAGTTAGTCCGGTTGCTTAGCTACGTGGTCTTGAAAAACTTAATTCCCTCCTCGATTTGGGGAATATCATGGCGTAGAGTATGACAGAGAGTTTACTAGCGGGTAATTGAAAACAGTAAAAGAATGTCTTATGACTACCACTTGCATATGCATTGGGGTTTTGCATTTATTTGACTTCTTGGTCGCGGATATATAGTAACCATAGATTTACACATATTTTATTTTCTTGCATTTGGTATTAACACATTTATTCCGCCCCATGTGCGGTAATCACGCATTGCTTGGTGTGGCTTGGCAATAACCAGGCGGCATTGCTTGGTGGGGCTTGGAACTCACGATGTGCGGTAACCACCGATTGCTTGGTGGGGCTTGGAACTCTGGCGGTCTTTTCAATGGTAATAACTTTTATTCTTTTAATTGTTTGTTGCATTCCAAATAGATGCCTCCGTGTCGAGGCATCTTCGTGAGGTATGATATTATGTCAATATGGCTAGGAACCTTTGCAAGTTGGTTAAGTTAATACATGCATCTAATATTTATTCATTTGTTTGTTTGTTTGTATTTGATCTCCCAATGAGGTATATCATGGTTTATTCATTTGGATTTGAACTTATATCTTGCTTTTTACTTTAGAGAATGCATGAGCTGTTTGTTTTTGTTTTGCGGGACCATTACAAAATAGACAATATTCTCCATGGCAAGTGAAATTTGATGCCACGATTTTGCATTTATAAGTCTTTTTATTTCCGCATAGTACATTGAAGTACATTGGCTCATATCACTCATTTGTAGAACATGTGACTTCAAGATGCAAAATCACTATCTCTGCCTTAATTTGTCAAAACTCTTTCAGGTATGATCAAATCCATGAGGTTTTTATCCTTTAGATCGCTATAGCAGCTTATGAAGAATATAGGATATTTAGTATTTGTTTCAACCTCGCTATGCTACGCATCTAAGAAAAATAGTGGTTCTAAGAACTATGCGTATTGTTAATTTTGACATATAAGCGATATATTTCAAATCTATTGCAGGAGACCATAGCAAATGGTATGGCCAAAATCAGAATTCTTGGTTTATATATTTTTCGTCATTATCACCATTTGGAAAATCACATGCCTTATACGCTCTTCAAGAGTAAGCATTAAAGGTATATCATGAGTCTTTATGCTCACTCTAAATCAAGAAAATAACATTTTTTAATGCTCTTCATCTTTGTGGTAAATATGAATGGTAAAAATATCATTGATCCCTTGCGCTTGCCCATTTAGGAGTTGTGAGGATGCTTACAAAATTTAGGTTATCAGAACATTTTTAATCCGCTGCAAGCAGCGAGTCTTGAGCAGAAGCATAACTTGGATCCTCTGCAGACTTGGATCCTCTGTATGGCAATGGAAAAGCTTTTTATTATGGCTCTAATGATTCAAGAACCTATAAGAACGATGATCGGTGATCGGCTTACCTTGACCTATGGATTCCCATAGTGCTCATTTATAACCAAATAGATATAATTTACTTAATCTAATAACAAAGGATAATTTCACAAGAAATGTGTACACGCGTGCTGCGTTTAAGTAAGAGTGTGTGTTTATTTGGGCTCTATGCAAGACTGGTCCAATGCAATTCATGTCCTTATAACTTTATGGGATTCTACCATGGTAGTTTTGATCGTGTTGCCTCCAATGATCCATGCGGTTCAAATATATTGAGGAATTCTGCAAAATAGAAGCTATAAAAATATAAATTGAAATTTGTTGCGAAGAACGCGGAATGGTTTCTTGGCGCCTTCACGGCTAGGGCGGCGGCAGGGAAAGGGGCCGCCCCTAATCCCTGCTATCGGCACTGCAGTGGCTGCAATCTTCTTCTCTTTCCAGATCTGATGGCTAGCATAAGGGTTTTGGTGTCTGGTTTTTTCTGATTCTGCCTCCATCTGCTTCCGTTTTCTGGTTTTCTTGGAGTTTCTTCAAGGCGGCCTCTCCAGCCTTCTCAGATTATCCACTAACGTGGATCTTTGCTCTGATGCTTCTGCTAGGTAAGCATTGTGTTTTTTCCATTGAACAGATTAGTCTGGCCAGCAGCCCATTCGTGTTTTATCTATGCTGCATCAATCGCCCAGTTTTTGAGAGATTTGAAGCTTCCGCCCCCATAGCCACCAATTTGCCCATGTTTCCTTCCCAAATCCGCCCCTTTTTGCCCTTTTACCACTAATTCTTCTTCTGCCATCACCGTCTAGCATATCCGCCATTCTATGCGCCTCATACCTCTGCCCTTTCTTGAATCTCTCGCCTTTTCCCTTCCTTATCTCCATAGCTGTTAGATTCTCTCAAGAAGAAAGGGGCATTTCCAAGTGATGCAGCAGAGACAGCAATTTTTTTGGGCTGGGCTGGCCTTTCTTTCCTTTGTGGATGCACACCGAAATGGCTTAGATTGCCTATAAGGTTGAGCAATTAAGATGCAGGGCTATGAGAGAAGATGCTTCAAATTTCTAGATAATTGGCAGCTGTATTCTTTCCTCAGGTCTGTAATGCCAGAAGCTTTTCCCTTCCTCTTGCTCTTTCCTACTAGCGGAAAGGTTTAGAGTTGTTTCTTGAAGAAAAAGAAGGAGAATAGATTAGCCTGTTTTCAGATTTTTTGATGAGATCGGAACTGGGATCTTCAATGCAGGATGATTTTATTGGACTGTTTGAGATGCCGAGCTAGGGAATTTTATTGAGCAGGAGGAAGCCTATATATCTTGAGCCAGACTTTAGGGAGGAGTCTGGTAGCTGGGCTTTGGGGTCTAGCACAGTGATTGCTTCATATCCGGAACAATGCGGCATTTCTGATGGTTCACTTTAGGCCGACTGCATATATTCCTGGTACAATCAGTATTGATAAATTTGCAGAATAGGTTAGTTGGAGCTGAGTTAGCTTCCTTGAGCAATGCGGGAGATTGCTCATGTTTTCTTCATGCCTTTCTCGGTTCGTCTCTACTCTCGCAAGAGGTGGTTCATAGAGCACTCAAGGTATATTTGTAGCTTGTGGAAAATTTATTTTTGTCTCCTGTAGTATTCCTCTAGCTGGGAAGATGTTGATTTGATCCTGTAGTACTAGTTAGCTGGAAGAAGAGGTTTGAGGAAAAGTATAAGTACCAAGCTTCAAATATTATATTTGATCCACATGGGATCCTTTGTACTTCAAAGTTATTTGATCCTTGTGGGATCTTTCTGATGTAATTCTTCCTATCTGAATATAAATTTATCTTACCTTCAAAAAAAAAAAAAAAAAAAAAAAAAATATATATATAAATTTCTTCAACACACTTATCTCATTAAAAATGGCATTTACTCAGATTTTATCATAAGGTTTTATCACTAAAATTTGTATTCTGCTTTGAAGTCAGATTCTCATGAGGAAGTCAGATTCCTGAGTCTGGTCCCAGTCATGGGAACATAGACTTACACTCAAGGGGGTCCATAGGCCAATGCCATTGTTAAATTTTTTACAGTAAAGGCCCATGTATATATGCGCGACAGCGCGGGGAACATTTACAATTTTAATAACAAAATTAATTATAAAAGCGAATCATGCCCATTCTTGCCATTATCGGCATGTGCTGTTGTCGGAGAAGTTCCATATATAGATGTTAAATGCCGAGTAAAAACACATGCCAGGACATTAGCCCGGCAACGCCGGGCACACGTTTACTAGTTATATTTAAGATGTTCCAAACTGGCAAATGTAGAGGGTATTTTCCCAAAAAGCCTGGCATCCATTATCGTTCCAAACTGGCAAATGTAGAGGGTATTTTCCCAAAAAGCCTGGCATCCATTATCTTAAAGCTTTTTAAATTCTTAAGAAACCTTACAGAATAAGGAATTGCACCTGTTACAGCAGTTTCAGATAGACAACATACTCCAAGTTTCAAAGATTACCCAGAAACTCTACAGATCCGTTTATATAAGGATCGGCAGATAAATCTAGCTCTGTAAGGGCGGTTAGACTGCTGAATGGAATCCCTCCTTCAAAAAAATTCTGTCCACCAAGCTTGAGCACCTGCAACCCTGTAAGCGTAGAGATGATCTGAGGGATTTGCCCTTTCATTCGATTTGCGGAAATATCCAACTTGATCAAACTAGAGAAACAGCCATTCTTAGAAGGCAGGGAACTAATAGAGTTGCCCCTAACATCTAGAACCCTAAGCTTGGTCAAATAACAGAGGAACTCCGGCACAAGTCCTGGTAAGGACGAACCTCGTAGATACAGTTCTTCCAAATCCTTGAGCCTGGCAAAAGATTCCGGGGTAGAGCTGTTGGAGTTCGTAAAAATTCCGAACAGATTTAAAACCTTCAATCGCCCTAAGCGCCCATACTCTGCAGGATGCCGAAAAAGGAATTCCCGTTAAGCTTAAGAACCTCTAGCTCTAAAAGATCTGCAACCCAAACGGGCGGTTCTTCCAGAAAGCCATTAATAGAAAGAATCAGCTGTTTGAGCTTAGAAAGCTTTCTGAGAGATTGGGGTAGCTTCCTCACAAATTGCAAGCCAGTTAGGTTAAGAGGAGGATAACCCTCCTCTTGAGATGATTATGGCAAATAACCCTCGAGGCCGGCAGGCCGAGAGGGTTATCTGCCATAATCATCGAGAGAGGAGGGTTGGCCTCCCTTAAACATCTGGTGGAGGGGATTATCACCATCGATTTGATAATCTCCTCAATCTCAGCCGTGGACTTGATAATCACTCAGGAGCAATGGATTATCAGAGATAACCTCTGCTGCCAAGATGCCGATTTAAGGGTGGAGATTGTTGCGATCAAGATAATCCACGACACCAGATGCTTAAGAATCTGTAGGGCAGAGAGGTTGCTCAGATGTGCAAATCCGGCGATTAATACCCATTAAAATGACCCGATCCTCCATTGATTAGATCTTTTTCGATTAATATCCCCTTTCCAACTCCGACAAAGCGGATCTATCTTCACTTATAGAATTTTCCCTTGCTACCCATCTGCAAAAATTATCTGAGCCTTGGCCATATCTTCTCGAAAGAAATTCTACTTTAAAACTGGATTTTTTTGGCCCTGCTTGCGCATTAAACAATGGGAAATACTCTGCTCTGCTTTTCTACTTGACGGACACCAACTCCATCTCTAGTTCGGCAACTCCATCTCTAACGTCTTTCTAAAAGCTCCCCGATTTGCTTCTGATAGCCAAGTTCTTTTTTCTGCATATATCCTTCTTTATTTCCCATGGCTCTTGATCTAAAAGCTTAGATTCCCAGCTCAAATTCTAGCGCTTGAAATCGCTCTATCTGTCAGGCTATTGACATGGTCATGGTTTAAGCATCCACGCCACAGTCGGAGCTTCAAATGGACAAAGGAAGCGTCCTTAGGAGCTCTTTGCCAAATCTCTGCTTGTTGCCGAATTCGAGCTTCATAAGAGTTTCTTCTGGATCCCTTGGTCGTACAGATTAGACTACTTTTATTCCACCTAGTCTACTTATAAGCTACAAGAATTTAGCGTTGGCGGAGCCAGCCCCGTATTCACTGCTAATCTATGATGTATGGCCCCGTGGCAATTGAACCCAAATGCGATCTCCACTTTGGATCTAAGGCCCTTTTTCCATGGCACCTCTGTCTTATATTTAGCTTAATATTATTGGGCCACGTAAGATAATAAGTCACCATAGGTTTTCCACTACACAATTTAAGACATGTCTTAAATGGGTTCCGTACAAGTTGAGTGGAGCATTTTATTCCGGGGGAAACCCCCCGCCACAAAATAAGGTATGCATTTCTATCCTATCCGTGGTTGCTCACGGATCTTTAGGGTGTCATAAAAAAGAGTAAACAGAAGAAGCAGCCATTACCGGAATGGATCGTCAGCCTGGCCATAGAATGGATCGTCGACTTGCAGACCTTCAGCAGATTGAATCGTCGGGAACGGAATGGAAAAGGCCAAAGGCCATACTTTATAAATATCAGGTTTCGGATTTGCATTGACAGGTCGGATTAAGCGTCGGATTGCAGAACGGATTTGCCGCCGGATCGTGCAAACTGGATCGGGACGTAAGCAAACCTTGAAGGTTTTCATCGTAAGCAAATCTTGAAGGTTTTGGTTCCGAAGCCAATATTCAAGCTTTTATCTGGAAACAAATCTTCAAGAATTTGATCTCGAAGCGTATCTTCAAGCTTTTGATCCGGAAGCAAATCTTCTTCGAGTTTTTGCAGCAAAGGCAGAATCAGAGGCGTTTTGAAAAGCAGAGGCGTTTTGAAGCAGAGATGAAGATGGATAATCGGTCTTCATTCTCAATCGATCTTCATTCTGTAATCATTAGGTGATTCTTGCTTCAAGCTTCGATTCTTGCTTCGATTCCGGTAATCATTCAAGCTTCTAGGCTTGTAGGATTTCTTTTTTAAAAATCATCAACTGGCTTGTTTTTTATGTGGGTTGTTCTTTTGCAAATCCAATTCTTCTGGTTCTTCTCGGAGACCATATTTTCGGAAGATATGCGACAAAAAGCTTCTAAGCATGAAAACTTGAAGCTCTTGCAAGTCGCTTTGCGGCTCAAGAAATTGCACAAAGCTTTTGCGGTCGAATTTCGGCTTTCCCTTGTAGATTCTTCGCAATGGGTCTTTGCTCGATTTGAAAAAAATGGTGCGTGGAAAACCAGTTATAAGACATGTCTTATCTTAACTAGACATGTCTTATATTTACGTAATGGGAAATCAAATTTTTAGGACGTGTCTTATCTATGATGTGGAGCTGAGATGGAACCCAAAAGGGTGTCTTATAAAAATACGACAGCCATAAAATAAGACTGCCGTGGAAAAAGGGCCTAGCCGTGGAAAAAGGGCCTAAAACTTTTATTCTAATAGTTGGTTATTCTAAAAGTGATTGTGCCTCAAGCCAAGAGAAGAAAGCAAATACAAACTAGTGAACTTCATTGTCTCTAGTCAAATGTGCCTAAATGACGATGCCTCTGTAGCAAGTGTATATGCTCTTTTATAGTTAGGACGTATTAACTATGGGCATGAATATTCTTTTAATCACGGACATAGAAGATTTATTTTGTTGGATGAGGCGCTTGGACAGACTGACCATAAGACATTTCACAGTATGCTAATTGCAGCTCGAGCATGACGGTAATCCCCATGCACACAGCAACTGGCATGATGCGTCCTGCCGGAAAACAAAATCAGGTTCCAAATGTAAACATTTTGGGATTTATTTAACCAATCGATGTTTGAAAAGACAAAAAATTCGAAATCGCTGGTGGCCAAATTCTATTTGCAAATCGATATTTGCTAGGCGTAAGGGAAAACTTTGGCAAATCCCAAATCCAATATATCTAGAGGCAAACCCGCAAAACCATGTCTATTATATCAGGCGTATTATTTCATCCTGAAATAACCACTCTATTGATGCAACTTTGCCATTTTCGATTCTCAGTTAAAGCCTTCAAATGAAACAGCAAATCTTAGCTTTCAAAAGTTGTCCCTTTAAAAAATGGCATCTTCGAGCCCCTGCTTGGGCGTGAACCAATCGGCAAAGTTCATACTTCTGCGAGATTTTTGTGACAAAGCAGGACGAGTGCAACAATTGGGATGTATGGTTGAAGTCGTTAAAATTGACCGAACAAAATATCATCCCAACAAAATTGCAAGGATGAGCGTCAGATTGACTTCTTATTTTATACATTGTCTGGCAAGAAACACCGGGTTGCAGTCTACGGTCTTGCGTGCTCAAGCATTTCAAGGATGGTTTTGGGCTAAAAATTTAGCCACGAATAGCTTTGTTAAAAGCCCACTATTTACACAGCCAGGTGCCCAGTCATATTCCTCAAAAGGGGCCAGGAAGCTTCTTCTGCCGACGCCTGGACTATGAGCATCTTGTTGCCCTGTTTGCATGCTAAATAGAGACGAGATTGCTTGCTTATTTTATCACAAATCTATTAAGAAAAAAGCGGTAGTGGCGAAGAAAGATCAGTGGAGAATGTGCAGCTTTGTACATCTGCTGTGTTTATATAATATTGAAAGAACTGATATCTCACCACAGCAAACCGTAGCAAGACTATCATTTGTAAATTGCATATTAGAGCTTGAAATCAGATTTGCATTCGCATCAGATTTTGCAAGGGCCTCCGTGCAATTGAATAGACCTTTGTAAACTCTATTGTAGAATTCACGGATAATTGTAGCCGAAATCAGAGTCGCATGATGGGCAAAGAATTCTGCAGCCTTGCAATGGATACACAAATTTGACAGATACACAAATTTGGAGAATTTCCACTCAATTTAGGCAGTGAATCTACCTGGGGCATAGCGGACGTCTGATTAAGCTGTGGCCAAGGAATACAACTACAAAATGGGGATAATCCTTAGCTAGCATTGCTGGTGCAGAAGATTGATCAAGGCACAAATTCGCCCCATTCTGATTTCAGTAAATCAGCCTTTGAAGACTTATGCTAAAGTTTGACTGAGAAGCAATGTTCCAATTCCAAAAGCCCTGATTCATAAGCCATGTTCTTATCTGCCTATACCAATTCCGGAAGCCCTACATAAGAAAACAGAGGATTTTTATGTTGTGGACAGAGATGAAAAAGATTGGGTCAATCTGTAGGCAGAACAAAAAGCCTTTTTGCATCTCGAACTAAAGAAGACAATAAAAAAATTTTGTTGCCTTTCTCATCGCTCAAATTTTGAGTTGCTTCTCCAAACACAAATCATGAAGCACATACAAAGAATCCTGGAACCAATTATGATAAGTGCAACCGTTCCACAAAAATCTATGTCTCCAGTTGCATTTTTTCTGCATGATACTGCTGCCCATTATTGAAACTAAGCAAAAAGCATACAAAAGACAAGAACAAGGAAGTAATCCCAAAGACTCAAGTGTTGTATTGAATATGAACACATATATAAGTACATAGAAAAAGGCATGCCTTTAGGCATGTCTAAATATAGAAAAGGCATGTCTATACTTGCAAGGGCTAAGTATAGATTATGGAAAAGGCATGAGAGCCCAACGTGGCATCTCAACACCCCCCTTGCAACGTTGGCCTCTCAATAAATAAGAACCAAAAATACAATATATAAAATGTCATATACAATTACTCAGAAGGTGACCAAGGATGCACACACCAAACATCCCCCCCTTGCAACCTTGGTCATGTGCCCGGGTTAAAAAACCTTTTGTGGGAATCAAAAGGAAAAACCGTGGCACCCTTCAAAACAAAACTAAGTAGAAGAATTAAGAAGCCGCAACTGACTAGTAAAATCTTCATGCTTGGCCGTAGATATCGCTTTAGTAAATATATCTGCTATCATATTATCTGTAGGACAATACTGTAACACAATTGTCTTCTTCTTGACTTCCAATTTAATGTAGTGATAATGAATCGCAATATGCTTAGATTTTGAATGGAAAACCTCAACGAAATAGCACTTTGATTATCACAATATAAAACTGTTGGGCTAATCAAAACCTGCTGAAAAGATTGAAGTAGAGGCCGTAACCATATCAACTCTCTACTTGCCATACTAGCTGCAACATATTCTGCTTCAAAGTAGACACCCCAACACAATGTTGTTTCTTACTGTACCAAGATATCAAAGAATGATCTATAAAGAAACATGCACCACTTGTGGAACGAAAAGTGTCAGGACAACCTCCCCAATCAGCATCAGTATAACCAACCAACTGTGAACCATCAGAACCTATATCTTGACGAGCATATGTCAAAGCATAATTTATAGTACCTTTAAGATAGCGAAGAACTCGTTTAGCTGCATTCCAATGCTGACGCCCTGGATTAGACATAAATTGTCCCAATGTGTTAACAACATAACTTATATCTGGTCTCGTAGCATGTGCTAAGTACATTAGAGCACCAACAAGACTTGCATATGGATAATTAGCCATATCAAGACGCTCGGCTTCTGTTTGAGGACACATCTGCTTAGTCAACTTAACATTACGCCCCAATGGTGTTAACTAAGGTTTAGCATTAGTCATATCATATTTATCAAGTAACTCAGAAATATATTTTGGTTGACTCAATCTTATGCAACCTTCTTGACGTGCTATTTGAAGTCCAAGACAAGATTTGATAGAACCAAGATCAACCATATCAAACGCAGCTCCAAGATTGGCCTTGCACTTATTAAGAAACTGAAGATCATTCGATACTAAAATAGTGTCATCAACATAAAGTGCAATGAAAGTGAAGACAACACCAACTTTTTTATAATAAGGATTTGCATCGGCAGTAGTGGATAAATAACCATCAGAAATAAGAAATGCATGCATCTTCTTATACCAAGCACGTGATGCTTGTTTTAAACCATACAAAGCTTTCCTTAATTTGCAAACCAAATTCTCTTGACCTGAAACCTTATAACCATCAGGTTGTGCCATATAAATATCTTCTGTAAGCTCTCCATTTAGAAATGTTGTTTTAACATCCATTTGATGAATATAGAGATTATGATTAACTGCAAATGCTAATAAAGCACGCATAGTGGCAAAACGCACTATAGGCGAGAATGTTTCATGATAATCAACTCCAGCAATTTGAGAAAACCCTTTTGCAACCAACCTTGCTTTAAATCTGTCAAAAGTACCATCTGCTTTAGTTTTAACTCGAAAAACCCACTTACATTTTATAGCTTTACGTCCAGAAGGAAGAGGTACTAAATCCCAAGTGCCTTTACTTATCAAAGAATGATATTCAGCATCCATTGCTTGTTGCCAATGTTCACGTTCATCAGAATTTAGAGCATCATGAATAGTAACAGGCTCAGTAACAGACACAAAAGTATAATAATCACGCAAAGTAACTGGAGGACGCCGTCTAGTAATACGAGTGTCATGAAATTCTTGTTGAGACATAACTCTAGAGGATTGTGCAGAATTGATATAGTGTAATGATCATCTAGTGAAATAATATTCTCATGTAACTGATCAGATAAATCTTCATATTCTCCTCCAACACTATCAGGTAAATCCGAGATATCAGGTAACGTAGAAGGTTGATGTGACGATACTTTCTCAACATCACTCTCATTGAAAATATTTTCATCAGAATACTGACGAAAATTTGATAGGACATCATGATCATGATCATTAGATTGCGAAGGAGATTGGATCATAACATTTTCATTAACAACAGTATCTCTATAGCGGCATAACACAACCTTTCTAGAAACCAAGTCAAATAGTCGATAGGCAGGTGCATTATCATCATAACCTAAAAAGACAACCTTTTGAGCAACTGACTGTAACTTAGTCCGTTTCTCCTTAGGAATATAAGCATAAGCCTGAGATCGAAATACTTTAAAATGTTCAACTGTAGGCTTTTTTCCATGCCATACCTCAAACGGTGTTAAACCATCAACAGAAGAAGAAGATATACAATTCTGAACATAAACTGCTGTACGTGCTGCTTCAGCCCAAAACTTTACATCCAAACCAGAATGAAGTAACATTCTTCGAATAGCATTTAAAACAGTTCGGTTTTTACGCTCAGCAACCCCATTATGTTGTGGTGTATGAGGAACTATATACTCTCGCAAAATACCAGCATGAGCACAAAAAGAATCAAACTCATTATTTTTGAATTCACCACCATTGTCACTACGGATACTTTTCAAAGTCTTTTCCCTTTGTAATTCCACCATGGCTTTCCATTTGCAAGATGTAGCAAAAACTTCAAGTTTCTTCTTAAGTGCATAGATGAAACAGTAACGTGAATAATCATCAATTATCAGTAGAAAATAAACGGCACCACCAAGTGACCGTGGTAAAGGCCCACAAAGATCCATATGAACCAACTCTAAGATAGATGATGCACGAGGAGCAACATGATTAAAAGGACGCCTACAAGGTTTACCAAGTACACATGCTTCACAAGGCGCTAATACCGCTCTTGAATCCATCGAAAAACCATGCACAACACCGTATTTTTTCATATGCAATAATACTGGAAAAGACGCATGACAAAAACGTCCATGCCACAAATCTCCATCAGAATTTCTTACAGAGAAGATTTCATCAAAGTAGATATGGATCCCAACGTCAGTTAAGCGAGAAACTGAAAGTAAATGACGATGTAAGGCAGGTACATATAATACACCATGGAGAAAATAAATCCCTGAACGAGCTTGTAATGGCAAATCACCAATTCCAAGAATTTGTTGACGACTATCGTCACCCATATAAACATACTTCAAAACACGCAAAGGATGATAATTTCTAAGCAAAGATTTCTCAAATACCATGTGTTGAGTAGCACCTATGCCAACAAAAGTACACAAAATAAATATAAAATCCAAAAGTTTTCCTTTTCTCTTCTTTCTTTTAAATCCGCCACACCATCACATCACACTAACAATACTCAATAGTTCTTACTTATTTAGAAGGAACATGACGCACACCTGAATCTATCATCATGTTATCAGTACTCCCTAGAACACTTGTATTCGGTGGAACAGAAGGTCCATCAGGCTTGTCCACATCATAATGTTCATCACGTGACATGCTAACATAATTAGCTTCACCAGCCCGCTTCTCATCATCTTGTCTGTCATAACATCTTGCAATTCCATGACCAAACCGACCACAATAATCACATGCATAAGGTTGATAACCGCGTGGCTCTCGACCACGTTCATAGCCAACATGACCACTACGACTACCACTACCACGACCACGATCATCATAACCACCACCACTACCACGACCACGACCATACGAATCATATGTTCCACTGTCATAACCACGACCATACCCACGACCACCACCTCTATTATAACCACGAGAAAACCGAAACCTTTTCTTTTGTTATTCAGTAAATTCAGAAGAACTTTGTCTCTTTCGTGTATCTGCCACCATAGCAACATCTTTTACAATAGGAGGCACAACAATACGCCGCACATGATCCTCTAAGGATTCACAAGCATCTTCAAAAGAAATATTTTTCTTATTCATTAAGATGGAAATAATCACCCCAAACTCAGAAGACGGAAAAGTTTCTAATAACTGCGTAACTAACTCATCTTTTGATATAGGCACACTAGCTGCAACTAATTGTTCGACAATCTCTTTGAAACGGTCAATATATTCTCGTACAGCAATCGACGAATCAAACTGAAGATTTGCTAAACTCCTCTTTAAGAAAAGTACTTCTTGCTTCGTTCTTTTATTATAGACTTGTTCCAAATAATTTCAGACTTCGCTAGACGTAACAAATTGATCAACATCCGCATGGATCGAATCTCATAAACTAATAAACGCCGTGCTGCACGATCTTTGATTTTTCACTGTTCTTCTTCTTTAACCCACGCATCAAAATCTTTGCCAGAAGTGACCAATTGATTACCCTGCACGGGTTGCTTCGGACGCTCCTTTTTACCAATAACAAAATCAAGTAAATCATCATTTTCTAATACACATTTTATTTTTCTTTTCCAACCTGGATATCCAGTACCATTAAAAACATAAATCGTTTTTGCTGACGAATCGCCTTTCATAGTTATTACCTGCTGCTCTGATACCATATTGAAACTAAGCGAAAAGCATACAAAAGACAAGAACAAGGAAGTAATCCCAAAGGCTCAAGTGTTGTATTGAATATGAACACATATATAAGTACATAGAAAAAGGCATGCCTTTAGGCATGTCTAAATATAGAAAAGGCATGTCTATACTTGCAAGGGCTAAGTAAAGATTATGAAAAAGGAATTAGAGCCCAACGTGGCATCTCAACACCCATTACTTGAAATTCGCCCATTTGGCTCGCTTAATCCATGAAAAATTCTAAGGATTGACATTCTAAGGATGAAAAATTCTAAGGTATTGACATTGATTGATACTCGGCACTGTAACACGACAGCTTAACCTGATACTCTTCTGTTTCCCTCTACAGAAACTTGGGCCAAACAAACACAGCCACCGTAGCTCTGGTTGTGCTTTCAGCCGGAAAGGGCCTGCCGTGGAAAAAGCTTGCATGTTCTAAAAACACACCATGCCATTAAGACGGTCGGAAGCAAATCAATACTATTTTAGAAGAGCTGGAAGTGAAAGAAATCATAGAGCAAGCAGATTAGAGAAATAGGAATAGAAAAAGCTTGGGACTCCATCACGCTCCGATTCCCAAACAAACATAAGCGCCATAGCCACTGCATCGAGCCTAGCCGCATGTATTGCCGAAACCAGCAAATAGAACTCTAATCAAACTCAACAAAAGAATTACCTACGCCAATCACTGTATGCTTGCTCAGAGTGTGCTTAAAAATGTAGAAACAACCAAAAAATATGAATCAGCGCTGCTAATTCCAGAAATAAATCTGGCCGCAGAGATGCACAAGGGCCAAAGTGCCAAATTTCTCTTTGCAAACGTGACAAATGCCGGAAATATTTTCTGATTCCAAATGTAATTTCTTAGCCCGAAAACTTTTTTTTTTGGAATTTTTTTTGCCTGAAAAGTCCTTTTTATTTTGCTAGTAATCATATATATAGGAAGATACCCTTTCTTATTGCAGAAACATTATCAGCATTTTGAAGCTTCTCTAGGGGCATCATGGGCTGCAACAAGATGATGCTATAACATCATGCCGATATTTGATTCTAATCACTTGTAAAAATTCCAGCGTTCGTAAATGGTGATATTATAAAGAAGACAAAAATTAGAACATAATAGGATAGAATACAAGTCTATTGTTAATCGTTTAGATGTATGCTTCATGGATGGGCAAGTAAATGCTTCAGTCATTTCTATGCTTCATGGATGGGCAAGTAAATGCTTCAGTCATTTCTTCCTTCCATAGGAGAATATTGCCAATTATATGCAGGAAATAAGTTTTACATGCTTTGCAAAATCTCATTGGAATGAAGGCAAGATGCGTCATTCCTGTTTTTCTCCATGGTTGATGGTTCTTGTGGGCTATTTATTGCGGGGTGTGCAGCATTATCTGCTTCAACATTTGACCCTCTTGATATCAATTGGGAGATCATTGGGCAGATCCAGCATGCTATATTTGAATTGCACAAAGGGGCAAAACCTTGTTTGATGGGGGCTAGGAATATGTGCTTCATTCGTAGGTCAAAGGCAAGTCATTTAATTTTTCTGCCATTGATTTTGATTTGTTGACTTCATGTATACTTAGATTTTTACCTCTTGCGACTATTGAACCGAGTTTGTTCGCAGACAGGCGATAGCACGCATCTTCATTATAAAAACTAGTATATGCAATTGCATCCTCCCTCACAGTTTTAGAACTCTTCGCATTACCTCTCCTATTGGTGTGGTATGCATTATATGTCCATTTGAATGTTGCCCATGTGGCATGACATCAACAATTGCTTCTTCTTCTTCTTTCATTTATTCTTTTATTTATTTATTTTCCTTTTGGCATTCTTTCTCTATCTTTGCTAGTATCAAAGATGGGAGATGCTTGGTCCTTAGAAGGACATAATCATTAGAAATGCTTTTCTTGTGCCATTAACATTTGAATTAGATCGAAACTATCTTATTACTCTCTTGTAGCACCATCAATGAGTGAAAGCAAATTTGAATGTCTATAGATCAGTCCACTTGTTGTTTGTTTGAAAAGCAGCTTAAGACGTTATATATCTAGTTGTAGATCCTCTTTCTGAATTTAGAACATTGTTGCATGCCATTTGCGTTATGTTTTTATCAAATCTTATTAATCAAATCTGGATATACAGAATGGTACGCTTGAACTGACTTATTGCAACACTAATAGATGGCGCATCAACACATTTGGATTGATAGGGATAAAATATAAAAGTAAGCCTTGTAATAGTTGGTGGAACTCTGATTGCAAGCAAGCGAGGGTGCAACTTCCATAATTAAGCCGTGCTGGCATAAATGCTTGTTGAAGAATAGAATAGAATAGAATAGAATAGAATAGAATAGAATAGAATAGAATAGAATAGATTTTCTAAGAAGACCAAAAGGCCAAGGGACCCATACAATCAACCATTATTACTAGGATTAAAAACCCTTGCCTCAATGTTTTCAAGAAAAATACCTTTGTGGTAGTGATGATATTGGATCCTCAGTAATGATACTATAGAAAGAGGCGGGAATATTATCGGAAGAGGGAACATGATTTTAGCATATATATAAAACTAGGCCTAAAGCATTTTGGTCTATCATGTTATCCAGGCAAAGTGGTCATGAATTAGAAGTACAATACATCTTAGCTAACTTGCAGCATATATTTTTATCCAGAGGCATGCAACATGCCCTTGGTTAAGGTCAAAGCAGACATTTTTTAAGAAGATAACCTGTGCAGTCAGTAAAAAGAAATCTAGATGGGAAGGCTATGATCTAGATAGGTTAACAGCTAAACTATTTAAATGGGATGGAAAGGATCGAGTCCCAGTCTTGATTAGACAAATGAACAGAGCGATTTGTGATGGAATGAATAGAAAATATGCAAAATTATACCAATCCCCAAGTGTGGAGACAAAAAGGAAGTACGCCATTACTGCACCATTATAGTTGGTGTTTACTGCTGTCTGCTATGATAGAAAGGGCAAAGTGTCCAAGAAAGGTATCTTGCATTTGTAGACTCTTGACACTGTTTCAATGCAAAGGTTGGGCGAGAGAATGGACAAGATAGAAGTACCGAGCTCTTTAACGGGTGCAGTGGCTAGACTCTATGAAGAAGTAATTGCAAAACTTGCAATAATAATATTTGATGGATTTCGCAGCAATATCAATGTTAAACAAGGGTGTCCTTTACCATCGACCTTGTTTGGCTTATTTATAAATGAATTGGAAGAGTGGATGATGGTAAACGATTATGCTGGAACATGCTCGTGTAATATGTCATCCAATTATTGTTATATGCAAATGCTATAGTCCTGATATCGAATAGCCTAGGGGGGTTACAAGGACATTTGGACAACTTTGTGGAATTTTGTGGGACCAAAGGGATGATAGTTTACTTGTTGAAAAAGATGGTGTTTGGGATTGATAAAAGACCGACTGCTAACTATAAACATAAGCATTTAGAGTTGGTTGAATCATATAAAGATATGGATTTGGAAATATGCTCAAAATAGAGTTAAAAAAACATGTGTCCAAAATAGTATACCAAGATCCAAAGCTGCGCTTTATGGTATGCTTGCAAGGTGTCATCGCATTTCATTGCAGTAGTTATGAACACATTCGAACAAAACATCGAATTGATCAGTCAAATTTTTGCTCTTTGTTACAAATGGAACATATGAAATTAGGCTTCTGGCAATATCTTGACGATTGCTTCCTCAGCAAGCTTTGGGATGCTAATGCCCTTGAACAGGTCAAGACAGCACACTACCAGCGCCACATAAATCCCACATTGGAACGAGGCCCGCAATGCTACCTGCGTACCCACTTGCCCATGAAAAGGCGCAGACTCATTGCCTCCATTCGCACAGGGGCACATCATCTTCGAATTGAGACAGGCAGATGGATTGGTGAGCCACGCCAGGACAGGCTCTGTCAATGCTGCCAAATGGGAGTCATTGAGGATGAATCTCATACCCTTCAAAGTTGCCCAAAGATATGATCAAATTCCGGACCACGATATCTCGAAGTTGGTCGCCCGGCGGCCGTTACATGTGACATTGAGCACACATCCATGCGGGTCTTTGGGATCATATCTTCATGAGGTTATGGACATGCGAGATCAGCTATGTCCTCGGGCACACACTTGACATGTATATAAACATTGATGTATACTTGTACAGTTTGACAGCATTCTTATTACTGCCACGGTTTTTCCCTCGAAAACCCTTCGGGGCGGGGGTTTTTTAACCCGGACAGTAATAAGTTTGCTGCGCTCCTTATGGGTCCCATAGGCCGATTGGCCTCAGTGGACGATAAAAAAATCATTCTCATTCTCATTCTCATTCTCATTTAAGGAATAAAAAATCATAGAAGCTTTTTTTTTATATATAAATGTAAATAGTTGTAATGCTACTCGATGATCCTTTTGGTCTCTATGCACATGACTTAATATTATTATTATTATTATTATTATTATTATTAGATATTATTGAAAAGGGATTGTTATGATTTTTATGACTTATTTGGCAGATTTCGATAATTTAGCTCTTGTCCACTATTCCCGAAATAAGTATAGCGTGTTCTAAAAGGCAACCTCTCCATGCAACATCTTGTTTTCTTAGTTTTATCGTATTTTATTTGGTTGTGGAATTTTCTTATTTTCATTTTAAGGTCCTAGAATTTATAGCAAAACGTTTTACATAAATGATCTTTCAAGGATCAGATAGGGAGTACTTTTGTTTTGATAAGATAAGATCAGATAGGAAGTATTTATATAAATACATCCTCCCATGTTAAATTTTTATAATCTCAAGTTCTTTCCCCTCATAGTCAGTATAGACATCAACATCTTCCCAACCCAAAATACTACATGAGCCAAACATCAATTTGTAAAACCTATAATTGTCTCAATGGATCTGATAAATCAAGCACATAGATGTCAAGATCAGATATGCAAAAAAGGAATAACTCAATATAAAAGGATCCAATAAAAGCCAAGAGAAACTGCCACCACTTATAACACTTTCTCTAAACTGTCATACAAATAGATCAACCAATAAAACAATGTCAAAACATCTAGCTTGAGTAGTAAGATGTTGCATTGTCCAGTTCCATATCCATCCAGTAAGCCTGAAGCTAGCTAGGCTTAGCACAAGTGCAACAAAACTACTATATAAAACACGGCTCATTATGTATAAACATCTTTCTCCACTTTAAATTTCACGCCAGCAAGAGCGGGACCACTTATGCTTCAAAGTAGTAAAATTCTTATGAAGATGTGTGAATTGCATGCCTCGGATTGCAAAGCTTCTACCAGAAATGTTTTGGATCCGATGATGCTCATCTTGCCTACCGCAGAAGTTTTGGTGTTTTTCTATTTTCTAGATTCCTTCTAGAATGCCGATCTATATATGTGAAGCTACATTTGGGGCTATTCAACCACAAATCAATTACCCTACCTTTTCAAGTTGAAGCTTGTTGCACGGCCTAAGCATAGATCGGAGTTGTTTATGAAACTATATCCAACAGAGAGCAAAGCTGAAATGCTTCTGTGCATGACAACATAGACAAAATGTGCTATGCAGTTGGCAAGCATAAATGATGGGCAAGCTTCATCGCTTGCCTTCCACATTGATGGAAATCTCGAACACATTCTAATTCCTTTCTAGAACCACATTAGTTTGTTTGCTCACTTGCCTTTATAAAGCTTTCTTGCAAATGAAACTTCCAAATTTCTGATCGAGATAATTCGAATTGATAGATATATATAGATGTTTGTTTATTTGTTCCATCATCATTTATATTTTGCACATTATCATGAACAAGAAAATGCTTTCTTTTGTATGCAACAATTCAGTAACACTGTACAAACATATTGTCCACCCAAACTACATTTACAAATCCTGCTTGCAGATTGTCTCATGAAGTCATCAGAACCTCAAACCTCATGTGTTCTAGTAATACAGAGACGTCTTGCATTGATGGTCTATTAGTTGGGAGCTCTTCACAACAAGAGATTGCAAGCTTCAAGAACTGCAAAAGTTGTTCTGCGGGTCCCGTCCTGGAAACCACTGGATGATAGCATTCTGTTGGTGTCCCTTTCTTGATATGATCAGTCACCCATTCCATTAAACTTCCACCATTATTGTCGCTGAATTTTATATCCATCGGTCTTCTACCTGTTATCAGCTCTAAAAGAACCACTCCAAAACTGTACACATCTCCTTTTATAGTGGCCCTCCATGATTGAGAATACTCTGGTGGAACATAACCGAGCGTGCCTGCAATTATTGTGCTAACATGCGTCTCTTGAGCATTAATTATTCGAGCAAGTCCAAAATCAGTCAATTTTGCTTCAAAATTCCTGTCTAAAAGAATATTGCTTGCTTTCAAATCCCTGTGGATAATTGGAGGAGAGCATGTGTGGTGAAGAAACTTGAGGCCTCTTGCAATATCAACAGCAACCTTGAGACGTATTGGCCATTCTAAAGGATCATGTCCAACATTTTCATACAACCAATCATCCAAGCTACCATTATCTATGTACTTGTAAACTAAGATCTTCTCCGAACCAGAAGTAAAACATCCCAATAATGGCACAAGGTTTGGGTGATGTAGATGGCCCAAAGTCTCCATCTCTGCCAAAAATTCACGATCAGCACGAGGGCCTTCCCGAATCAGCTTTTTGACAGCCACAGTTGATCCATCAGTTAGTCTGGCCTTGTAAACCACGCCAAACCCTCCGCATCCAATAACATTTGCCTCATCAAAATTATTGGTCGCCAAACAGAGATCTCCATAAGTAAGCTGCTTGGGCAAATCCATTGTGAATAGAGATACCTGCTCACTGGCACCAGGAAGGCTTTTTCCCTCCTTTCCAACCACACTAAAACTCAATATAGTATCATATGGACGTCGCTTTCCCAAAAAGTAAACAAGGGCAATTCCTGTTGCCGTTACTGCCAAAGCACAGGTAAGACTAACGCCAATCAAAGCTGATAACTTCAGCCTTCCATGCTTAGAGGTAGAATTAGAAACACTTGGGACGCTTGGTGGACTAATGTTACAGATCCTTAACGTGTTGCCTGTCCCCGGATTAGAACAGAGGTTAATGTCTCCATAGTACGACTCATTCGTAAATGTTGAAAACTGGCCACCAAAAGGGATGGCACCATACAAAGCAGGATTATACGAAATATTGAATTTAGTGAGAGATGTTAGCTTCTGCAACTCACTCGGAATTCTGCCACTGAAGTTGTTGTATGATAAGTCCAATAGCTGGAGGCAAGTCAAATCTCCAAGCTCTTTTGGAATTTCCCCCCACAACAAGTTATGGGAAATATTAAGGGCGGTGAGACTAAGCTGGCTCAGTGTTTCTGGAATAGCACCTTCCAAGTGATTTTCTGACAGGAAGAGAAGTGTAAAAAGTTTAGTAACGCCCCAGTCACTTGGTATGCTTCCAGATAATTTGTTGTTTGATAGCTGGATATATCCTACAGACTCATTGTTTTGCTTTTTCGCATCTGTGCAAAGAGCATAAATAAAATTGCCTCTAAGGAGGAGGTCCCAAAAAGCATGGCATCTGTAACGGTTTAACACACTTGCCACTAAACTGAAAGGGGGATATTGACTTGGGATCCACCGACGCACAACAGAACATGCACCTGCCCCTCTTGGTAGCATAGGAATAATATTTTGATTATAGGAAAATGTATCAGCTGCCCTACTACCCATGGAGCTCAAATTCTGAGGAAGAGACCCAGACAATTGATTATGGGCTGCATTTAACCATAATAAGCTAGTGCAGTTGGCCAATTCAGATGGCAATAATCCAGTAAGCTCGTTATTTTCAATCATTAACCACAGCAAACTTTGCAGATTTCCGACGGTAGATGGCAGAGATCCTGTAAGGTGGTTACCTGAAAGATCCAGCATCTGTAATCCAGTAAGTTCTCCTAGCTCAGAAGGGATTCCTCCTGTGAAACTGTTCTGAGCCAGAAAAAGGAACTTAAGGGTCTTAATGGCAGATAATCGTGATGGGACACTTCCATTAAGCTTGTTGGAACTTATATCCAAGTAACAAAGCTTGCGATATGTCATTAGCGACTCTGGAATAGTTCCTGTAAAATTGTTTGTATGTAGCACCAAGAACACCAATTGCTTTAAATTACCAAAAAAGGAAGGTATTTGTCCCATAAAATTATTAGTATTCACATCAAGGACTGAAAGATTTGAACAATTCTCTAACTGAGAAGGCAATGCACTAAAATGGTTCTGTCCCAGAATCAAATTATACAGCATCTTCAGCCTCCCAATTTCATCTGGAAGTGTATCAAGCCTATTTTCTGACGCTGTAAAGTTTACAAGTTGCCTGCAATTTCCTATTTCTCGTGGCACTGCACCTGTAAGATTGTTTACTGAAAGATCTAGTGCTTGAAGGTTTTGACAGTTCCTAAACAGTCCACCAGGAATTGTTCCTGTCAAGTTATTTTCAGCAAGTACAATAGTTTGCATTGCTGTCATCTGGCCCATCTCTACTGGAAGCTCCCCAATTAATGAGCAGTTATCCAAGTCAAGCACTCTCAATAAATTGCAATTTTTCAAATCAGTTGGCAGATTGCCTCCCAATGGATTGTGGGAGAGATTAAGCATCTGAAGAGAGCAACTTTGGAGGATAGATTTAGGGATGCCACCCGTTAAATTGTTGGATGACAGATTCAGATACTGCAAAGAATGTAATCCCCCAAAACTTTCAGGAATTGATCCAGAAAGCTTATTCTGAGCCAAATCCAGAGAGTTCAACTTGGAACAGCTCCCAAGCTCAGGAGGAATACTGCCATTGAAACTATTGGATGCCAGTGACAGATATGATAGCTCTGTAAGGTTTGCCACTGCATAGGGTATCTGACCAGATAAACTCATACCAGTAAGGTTGAGTCCAGTGACTCGCCTATAGCCATTTATTTCTTCGCATGCAACTCCCACCCACTGGCATGGATCCTTACGAGTGCTCCAGTTACTATAGAGGGAGTTTGAACTATTAAATTCAAGCAAAGCATCTATATCTCTTTGTAAAGGGTCACTGCCCTGTAAAGCTGCAAAAGATAAATGAAGAGCAACTAAGAATTTACTAATAGCAAAAGGATTAACCAAAAAACTCTCTACCAGCTAGTTATAATGATTGGAATTTACATACATTGTAAACTACTATATTCTTTTCGTTCAATCATCTTATCAATGCAAACTGAACAAAAGCTTACCTCGATTTCCAGAAATCGTCCTGTGGCCATGGATATGGCTGTATCTATGAGCATCCACAAACCCGTGAAGCACAAGAAGGAAAACCAACAGCCACCAGGTTAGAAGTGACATATAAAAATCCCCACTTCTTTCCATGGCCAACATCTCCATTGCATCCGAGAAACAAATTGGCTCATAAAGTAGTAGAGCTTAGAAGCAGGGGCTTTGCCATTCTTCAAGATCCGAGAGTGCGAATCCGAAACCGCCCATTCATGTGCAAGAAATGAAGGTGGTTGCTCTAGGATATCTGACCAAGCAAGCCCACAAAGGAAGAAGGGCGTGGTTCCAGGAGGATGGCTATGGCCACGTGCATTGAAACCAGATTCTGCATAAAAATGGGACATGGTAATGTGTGTTGGATAAACCCGAATCAAAAACCTGCAGGGCACATAAAACCAGGCAAAAGGAACACAGCTGCTATGGCCGGAAAACCAGTCAAATCTTCAGCTTCTGACCGCTGCCCAGGCTGCAATCTTTCTGTGACGGGGCCCATGATGTAAACACTAAGTCTAGTATTTCAATCTTTAAGAAAGACCTCCGTAATTCTTCTCAACACAGTTACAGATTGAAAAAGAGTTTGGAAGCTTTACGTCATTGGGAAGGCAAGATTAGGATGGCTAGACTGTGGTTTTGGCAAACTTATCTGTGATTAAGATGGATGAAGAGCTGGTAGCTCACATTCAATTTGACCCTTTTTTTTTTCCTATAGTTTTAAATAGCAAGAAGAAACCACAGCGAAACATACCCTGGTTTTGTACACTAACGACAGAAAACAAGTTGCAGAAGGCCCAGCTATGGCGGCGACTTGCGTTGGCCTGCATGACATAGGCATGAGAAGGGTTGTTAGGCGGAGCTGGAGAGTTTAAATTTGAACGAAACTAAATGTTATAGAATGAAGCCACATGTTACGTTATGAACGTGTTATCAATTATCATAGCATAAACATTGCATGGTCCACCAACCAAATGCTAAATGCTGATGGTGTTCTATTCGAAGTCAACTTACCTCAATGTCCTAGAACAACTCGGTCTCTCAGTTCAAGACTGCCCAGAACAATTAAGCCTCGAGTTCGAGACTGCCCAGAGTTGCACCATGTATAGTTTATCTCCTGGTCCTTGCTGGTCTCCGTTAAAATAATATCTCTTTATCTATCTATCTTATGATATAGAAATATTTAGAATTATGAAATAAAAACTTAGAAGTGTAGTCAGAAACCATTCCACAAGTTAATAATTGTAATCTATATAAGAGGGGAGAGGGATAAGACCGTGGAACGAGGGTATTATCCTCTGTTATAATAATTGAGGGCCGGAGGCCCAAGATTGTCATAGTAGGGCATAACACCCGAGTTCTAGGGTGTTGTTCCCCTTACACATGCAGCCCCAGAGTTTTATGGCCATCCTTCATAACAAGCTAGTGTTTATGGCCATTTGGCATAACAAGCTAATTGTTTATGCGTTAATGCATTACTAGTGGGTAACACCACTATAACCAAGCCCAAGCCTAAGCCTAAGCCTGTGAGCCTAGCCATCTTCCATGTCTAGACATAAGTCACCCCTCAAACCTACAATGACGTAGGGCAGGTTTTCCACACATCAACTATCCGTCAATTTTCAAGCTACACCCGCTGGCAGGTGCCCAACGGGGCTTTGCCCTACTACTAATGCAGCATCGGCTCGGGGCCAAGATTGTTATAGTAGGGCATAACACCCAAGTTCTAGGGTGTTGCCCCCCTTGACCCACGCAGCCCGAGATTTTTATGGGCGTCCTCCATAACAAGCTGGTGTTTATGGCCATTTGGCATAACAAACTAGTTGTTCATGCGCCAATGCATTACTAGTGGGTAACACCACTATAACCAGTGTTTGAGATTGGATCTCAATAAAACTTAGGGGCCAGTAGGCTAAGGTTGGATAGATAGATAGATAAAGTAGTGATTTCTACGTATCACATTGACAACATTCCATAGGACATATGGCACTATCTCTAACGAGACTGAACGTGAAATATCATAGTTGCTAGCCCAATGGGCTAGCCACCAAACCGCAAGGGGTGGAATTAAATTGCATAGAATGTTAATGTGTCTATTAGCAATCTAGTCATCTTTGAGGGTTGCTTGTGAAACTAAAAGGTGATTGCAACAAGCTATGTGGTGGCATTTTACATGGATGTGACATACACGACATCAACATGAGATGGGTTGTTGGGCAAAAGTGGAGAGCTCATCGATCTAGGCAAGGATGGTGTGCATTAAACTAGTGTTATAATATGATTGGCTAACCTATTATCTCATCCTATCTGAATGGTTTATATTTGCTTATTTGACATAAACATTCAAGGCTTGAGTAAGTTATATGTCTTGGACATATTGCATGTATGCTATTTGCATGACATCAACAAGAACTGAAGGCCTTAATTATGCATCCTAAACTGATGCTATATAACAGATAAAATGTTATACATCAACATTATAGTGTAACAAACATGTCCCATGCTTCAATCAGCAGTAAGTGGACATCAATAAAAAATATTATGTTCACCATCCAAGTAACATTCATTCAATTGAGACAATTTCAACAAGATATGTCGCATTCTAATATACAAGTTGAATATTGTAATTGCATACAATTATTTTACTTCTGCTTACTTGCTATAGACAACTAGACTTCAAATACGCTATATGGGGTTATATATTATGGCATATTGCATGGATTATCTCCATGACATTAACATGAGATGGATGTTTGAACAAAAACGTAGAACATACTAACATTTGTGGCATGTCAATGCTTCACGTTTGCTTATTTTACATAACAAACATTTAAAATTTAAATCTGGTGGTAAAGTGCGCATGCTAGCTGCATGACATCAATAAGAGATGGATCGTTGGATAGAACTAGAGAGTTCATCAACATGTTAACAAGTTGTACATCAATAGTAGTGTACAAACATACCTCACCATAGTCATGCTTCAATCAACAATACTTGGTTATCGATTTCATCAAATTTACATTCAATCAACGGAGACAATTGCAACAAGATATGCCAACATCTTAATGTAGATAGAGAAAAGGTGTTGCATGCATGTTATCCACGTAACATATCTGGATAGGAGGCTGCCATGATCATCAAAGAAATTCACAAATGCATTTGTGGAGGTCACTTTGCTAAGGACACTGCAATAAGAAGATTCTAAGGTTCAGGTTACTACTGGCCTACTATTTTGAAAGATTGTTATAATGTTATAAAGACTTGCCATCAATGCCAAATCTTTGGCAAGAGAATTCTTCCAGCTACCTTAAATTCTATTTTCTCTCCAGGGCCATTTCAGATATGGGAGCTTGATTATATTAGACCCATTAACCCTCCATATGTAGCAAAATAACAGGGGGTTCCAGGGGGATTTGATATGGATGTAAAAATAACAATTCCTGGAACCATAGACCATATATTCCTAAAACAATTGAATTGTTTGTTATAAAGAAAACATAGATTCAGGATAAAAATTAATCACATTAGCTCACTGGGTACATTGGTTGAAGTAGTCTTATTGAGACATTGAGTTATTTTGGTAGAGGTTCAAGCCCTCGTATTTCATATTCTAAAATCTTAGGCAAAGCCGTATAGAGGTTCGATATTCCCTCAAAACCTTAGACGAAATCGTATTTCATATTTCAAAATCATAGGTGCCTCCTATCATAAATGACTATAAGCGAAACGAGAGATGCCCAGAGGCTCCAATATATGATCTGTATAGCAGCATATCAACACTAGCATATCATTGTGGCCAGGTTCTTACATGAGCATGTGTGTGCTAGATTTGGTATTCCTTTTAAGTTGCATTCTAATAGAGATACAACTTTCGTAAATGAATCTATTTTTAATCTATTGAACAATGGCGGGGCTGGCTATAGACAATAGCTAGGGTTGACCACTCCATCTACCCCTCCTGTGCATACTTTGCAGACGGGCTAAATCGGGCTCTTGCATGACTACAATATGTCGGATACGCAGTCTCATGGCATCACCCATCGAGACTACTCCGGGTTGCATCTCCCCAGTCTGATGAGGTAGGAAGGGTTGCATCTCCCCTTCCCAAGGCCTAGTGGCTCCATGGATAGCTAGATGATCATGACGATACGATTTGTACCCGACTAAACCCCCCTGCAACTCTTGAGAGTCAGGGCGGCACCATTGACCTAGGAGGTGTCGGATCCATGCCCGGCCCTCTCAAAGTGACCGACTATATGGCTAGCCTGCTATGGGTTCCCAGTAGCCGCGCTCAGTAGGGACCTCCCTCCACTTTGCCATTAGCCTTGTTGTATGGTGCTAAGTCACCCCATAGCCCCTGTACCCGGGTGGGTTCCAATGCATAAACCGCATGTAGTAGGCAATATGTGAAATGAGAAATCTGCAGGAGCAGGTAGAGGCTTTGGAGGGGTCGCAGTCTATAGCAAAGTACAAATTGCTCGAGGCGTACAAATAGTTTCAGAAGATATAAATAGATAATACATATGGCTGCAAATTACAATAAATAGCAAGAATCTATTTGTAGCAGCATGCTATATTGCTCCTTTGAATGCTAGTCTGTATCAAAGCAAAAAGTTTAACAGGGATGATCCACTTCAAAGGCTTTGTTCAGACGCCCTACAATTTATGTCTCAAGGTGAAGACTTTCTTCTCGCAAACTTCAATGCACAGACGAATAGTAATCAATCTAAAATATATGTAGACGTGTCGGACGTTCAGATGCAAGAGACTGCAGAGCCATTGTATAGTAAATGCTCAGAAGATAAAACTTCCAACGCTAGGTGATTTCTTGCTTGAGCTTGGCACAATCTGCCATTTGAAAATTGTTAATGGTATCACAAAATTTTCAGACTCTAGAAGTTCTACTTGCATGAACCATTCAGAGGCGAGCATAATTGATTATCTTCTGGCAAGTAATATGGACATGGTCCATGCATGCTATGTTGGCACAAAGATGCCTAAGTCCGATCATATGCCTATGCATGTTACATTGAAATCAAACAATATTGCTGTTGATGCACATCTCCCTTTCGGCCTAGATTGAAAGTGAATTATGAACTAAAGATGCCATATAAGATATTGGTGGAAGAAATGCTAACGCAATCCAGTTGGACAGAAATTATAATGTCTGTTGCCAAGCAATTCACAAATCTGATCCTCCAAGCTGCTAGGAATGTGTTTGGTTTCATAAAGAATTTCGTGAAATGCAAACTGTGCAATTCTTGGTGGGATAATAAATAACTGTAAAGAAGCGAGATTCAAGCCCTCCCCAAATGCATCAAAAAGCCAAACTAGTACAAGAAGCTTCTGAGAGCTAAGAAAATGCACGTATTTTCAGACAAAGCAATCTGAGCTAACAGAATAGTTGAGGAGATCACCTAAAGCTTTCTGGAACATATTGAATAAGGAATGTGATCAGACTGTGGCACTCTGCTCAAAACGGTCCAAGATATTTATGCAAAAGGCAACTCGGATGGGATGCCTATAATGCCATTGGACGCAGATCTTTTTTCTTGAGGCTGAAGTTAAAGAGGCTATTTCTGAAATGGAAAATAATAAGGCATAAGATTTGGATGGGCTTTATATAGAGTTATTTAAATGAAGAGGGAAAGGGACAATATGTGTTTTGACATGCTTATTGATGTGCATCAGACAAGGGCTGCCAACTGGATGAAAAATGAACAGGGTACATCCCATTCACAAATCTGAGGATAAAAGCTTAGAACACAATTATAGGACTATCCTGATCAGTAGCACATTTTCGAAGATTCTTGGTAGCCTGTTGGAGAGTAAGTAAAGTGCTTGGGCGGACGATAACATGAAGTGCTCCATGTGCCAGACCGGATTTCGCAAGCATCATATACACTTGATCATGCCATGACGCTCCAGATCATGGTTGAAAAGATGAAGGCTCCAAATTCAGCACTTTATGTAGCATTTATTGACTTTGCCAAAGCCTTCGATATAGTGCCAAGAAGAGGATTGAGTGAAATAATGATACAGCTTGGGATTCTAGAGGAAATTAGAGTGCAGTCTCCCAATTGTATTTGGACATATTAGTCAAATTATCACATGAAGTGGATAGAGCGATCAAGAACACAATTGGTGTTCGTCAGGAGTGCCCTCTTTCACCGACACTCTTTGGCCTTTTTGTTGATGAATTAGATGAATGGATTAAGGCGGTTCACTAGCAGGGACCTAGTTAGGTTATATATTATTCAATTGCTGCTATATATGCTGACGATGTGGAAATGCTAGCCAATAAATAACAAGTCCTTCAAGCTCATCTAGATCATCTGAGTCTATTTTGCAAGGCAAAACATATGAAAGTGAATATTACGATATCACCGACTTCAATAAAAAAAAAAAGAATATTACGATATCTAAAATCATGGTATTTGGCACGAGAGATAGGTCGACATTTTTCTATCATGAACGGAAAATCGAGGTAGTGGAGAGCTATAAGTATTTAGGCATTAATTCCTCTGGAAAGTATAATTGGAAAGATTGCATGAAGAGGAGAGCTACAGGGGAAAATTGGCATTGTACTGCATGCAAGCCTAATGTTCTAGAATATCCCATCATGATTGGGCACTTAAGAAAGTGCTTTTAACATCTTTGGTTCAATCTGTGCTATTATATGGACTGCCGATATGGGGACCTAATACTTCTGCGAAGCTTTGGGGGTAGATTGGAACAATCCAGAAATTGGATCTGTGAGAAGAATTGGGCATTAAAATCCAAATACCATATGCTATCATATTAACCGAGGCAGATATGTTCGCTCTAGAACTAGAAGCTTTATTTCAAACCATAAATTTTGTCAACAGGATCTGTGAGCAATCTCATGACTGCTTGCCTCATCAAGTAATATGATGGTTTCTGAGCAACGGGATTGGATGCATGACCTCATGGAATGGGTAGGTCGGTGGGGGGTGCAAGCCGACAATTGGCTCGATTGTAAATTGGATCCTAGAGCACTCTTAGAGAGGCTGGCAATTGAGAAATTATGGCTGAATCCTGACAGCCAACTGAATCACTACAGACTCAAGGTAAACTCCATGCAAGAATACAAGCACCAAGGATACCTGTTAGCTGACATCCTGAGATCTATGAAGCATATCATTGCTCGATACATGATGAGCTCACACAGATTGGAAGTGGAGATAGGTAGATGGCACAAGATTCTAATAGAAGAGTGAATTTTCAAAATTTGTGAGACCAGCAGTGTTGAGGACGAAGACCATGTGTTTATTCACTCCCGCGCATACAGTGACATTAGAGATAGATTTGCTATTTAGTTTTTTTAATTTCAAGTGTTATTTTCATTGCCATATTACCGTTTAGGACAATATGTTAAGACGGTGGATGCACACCGTAACCTATTGACTAAGATCTAATGTTAACTTGTAATGGGCACTCCATCACCTTTTAGGGACCTAACAGAGCTAGACCAAAGAAAGAAATAAATAATTGATTCATATAACCTGTTCAAGTTATAATTGTTTTATGTCTAACACCCCATCTTAGCAGAACTCCATCTCTATTGACCTTGCACAAGACATCATCTGTTAGCTTGCATTGTCTACACTTTTCCTTGAGCCTCCTTTGTTGACTAGATGTAAAATTTGAGGACATCATTCCATGCTGTAGAAAATCTCTAAAAGGTTGCTGTCGTCCTCCATGGATCTATACTTTATAAATCTCTTCCAAATCTCCTCCATGCAAGTTAGGTATCAACAACTTCTACTTTATGATTAAAGAATATGTAAAGTAAGTAAAGACTTGGATTCCTAACTTGATGCAACTCTTTTATAGAAATATCAAAGCGTTGTAACTTACAAGCCCACCTTTGGATCCTTGGCTTGTTGGTTGCGTTATCAAATAGCAAACCCATTGGGTTTTGCTTCATGTAGACTTGGACTTGTTACATTATTTCATAATTCAATTAGCAATTTCTTCAATATAAATGCAATATTAAATTTCTCTTCTTCTTCTCCGACGTACTTGAGTCCACGAGTTTTTTGATGGCAGTGATCTTTCTTTTAGAGCCTCCACCTCATGAGGCAAGGACATTTATGGTCTTCAAATTTGTTTTCAGCTCCCTTATCTCCAGAGGTGTCACCTTCAATCTCTTCAACCACTTTTAAACATTATCATTATCCTCTGAAACTCCTTTCCCTATCAATTTCTAGCAGGAAGCTTCTAATTCTTCTACATTCTTGCTTTTGGCAGACAAGTGATTATTATAATGACGAAGATAATTACAATCATTAACACTTTGTAATGCATTCTATACAACTGGTGCCTGCAAATGCCAAATGCTGATTAGAATGATCAGAAATAAGATTACAATATCCAAGTAGTCATTGCTGGCCTTTACAAGCAAAACGAATAAGCTTTGATGTTGAGTAAAAATCAGAGTATTTCTTGGTCATAGGATATAGGATCAAAAGAGTATAGTTCTCCACGCGTCTAAATATCAATGTTCGTTGCTCCTGAAATACTGAGAGCATCCTCATCAACTTTCTCCATTTGATTGAACTTATCCTTGTACGACAAACAATTCCTGCGCAACTAGACTCAAAATGATGCATTCTTGCTCTGAAAAATAGGAAAGTGATGAGAAAACACTGAGAAATCTCCATTTGCATGATTAGATGAAGATTCTGTAACAACACCATAACTTGGCCGTATAAATAATGAGTAATATTTTATTCTAGTTATGTATTTATGTAGCTTACTAGATAGCCAAATGGCCAAATGGCGATCTTCTAGTTATTAATACCCAAATGGCGATCTTTTAAAGGGCCTAGGCTATTTTTGCGACGAATTTTATGAAGGAAAATTTCTTTTCAAAAAATAAAAAATAGCCATCGTTAAATCAAGTACTCCATTATTTTTTTAGGATTAGCCAAATTATTTCCCCCCTTTTCCTTAAAGAAAAAGTGATCAGCCCTTCTTTCTATTACAATATTTTTATATTAAATCACTAATAGCCAACAAAAGTGAATTCTTATTATAGATTTTTACACATCCCACCTACCATAATTAATGATAGTAGTTTTTTTACTATGAATTTCAATTACATATACCATATATGCATCTTTAGAAAGGAATTGTAAGAGATGGCCAATATCCATCTAGATACCCAAGTTGGTTACATAACATCTTCCTTCAAGGATATCACCATATCTAGAAGGGTGTCACTGCATTGAATGTAGTTTAATCTATGGATGTTATAAGCTATGTTGTGAGCTTCTGCTACAAGTTTTTTAAATTATCGTGTGTTCCTTGATTGTAGATTATTATTTATAATTGTAGTACAATATGTCAAAAACTACAGATTTTACATTTTTTGCTTCTTATAGTAAAAAAAAAATAGCCAAGTGAAAGTTCAAAAGAATACTGAATTCAAAAGTTTCGTCAAAGTCCAAATACATATAAATGTAATGATAATAAGAACTTTAGCCAAAAATATATCATAAAATACTATAAGATCTTGAAAAATAGTCAAACCATTTTTTATGAAAAGATATATATTATGCTTAATTTTTTCCTTGACTATTAGTGGCTAAAGATAAAATAGATAGCATGGAATAGGGTGATGTTAGCTAGAGGTAAGACAAGACAAAGTACCCTTCAAATGGTGCATATGGAAAAAGTATAAATAAGATAATCAGATGAAGTTAATATCAGCCATTGCTCCGATAACATGAGCTTCCAGTTTCTATCATTGGAAATGCAATCTAAACGACAAATGTTCAAATATAAAAAAAATATTTTAAATCAATTTCAACATGCACCAGTAACTTATGTGAATGGAAGGGCAAAAACGTATTTCAACTTATCATAAACTGATGAAGATAATGTAAAGCAGGCTATGCAAAAGAAAACAGAAGCAAAAGCTATGTAGATGGGTTATGAAACGCTATACATCTTAAGCTCACAAGAACAAGAAGTCTAAATTCACGATGCCCTAAGAAGCAAATTATATGAGGTCCTTATGGATGATAGCTTCTAAATGTAAGTTGTTGCCAAAAAACATTCTCTTGATACGAAGAAGACCACTATCCATGTTGAATCATTTATTCTATGATTCATACGTTTTAATTTTAAAGATCAGCATAGGACAAGGATGAGGGAGTAGATACTACTCACAAAGGGGGATCAAATGAAGTGCAAAGGGATCATAGGGACAATTTTGGCAAAACTCAAATACCATAACATGTCACATGAACGATAAGGAGGGGCTAGTTAAATTCATTGCTATCGTAAATAAGGTTGGTAAGCAAATCATATTGTAGCATGTTGGAAAGAGGAAAATCTAAAGCATTTTATTTAGCAGTAATGCACAGGTACAGCTTTTTAGGTTTTTGAAAAGGTCTAAAGATCAATCCTTTGAAAATGGCCTAATCACATTTTGCAACAATCAAACAGTCCAGTTAACTCATACAAGTTTCAAGCAACCACTTTTTTTAAATACCCTTACAATTACACTTAAGGTTTAAGCGGTGCAATTTATGTCCAATGCTTCAAAGTAGTGCATGCTTCAACATTTTATATTACCGATGTCCAATACTTATTATTATAACTTCAAGAAATATACAAAAAAAAAAAGTTTATAAACCTGAGTGATCACATCAAAATTCAACGCTTCAACTAGGCAACGCATGGTGCTTAGAAACAAGAATATTATTTTGAGTGAAATTGCCATGCATAAGCAACAACATTTCTCCAATATCCTATTAACCAAGACCAATAGGAATGAACAAATTTACGAGTTGAGTCTTCTCTTGACTTGTTCCATTTGAGGACAAGTTCTCCTTCCTTGAATATTCCTTGTATCTTGTGAGCTGCCTTGAATGCAGCTAGGTTCTTGGCTTTCCTCAACAGTTGACATTTTCAAACTCCATTTTGTACTCATCTAGGTGCAGCAAGACATCCAATCTCTCCTGCAAAGCATATTCAAAAGGTAAACATAATTTATGATCTAACCTTAGGGATGGCAACACGAGCTCAATTGGTAACACAACCTCAATGCTATAAACCAAGTTAATTGGTGTATGATTGGTGGCTACCTTGATCGTGACCCTATAAACCTAAACGACCAAATTGAGATGCCAATCTTTCTTGTTTACCTCAAATGTTTTCTGTAAAATACTCTTCAAAACTTTATTTGTAGCCTCAACTTGTCCATTACCTTGTGGATAGTATAAAAAGCTCCTAGTATGTTTGACTTTGAAAATGTCAACAGTCACAAAAGGTGTACCTCTATCAGAATGCAACTTAAAAGGAATACCAAACTTGGCACCCACATGCTCATGCTCATGTAAGAACCGTGTTGTTATGGTAGCATTGGCTTGTCTCAAAGGTATAGATTCTGCCCATTTGTAAAGTACTCTGTGGCCACAATGATATGCTGGTGTTGATCAGTAGAAGGAGGGTTAATGGGACCAATATAATCAAGTCCCCATATGTGAAATGGCCCTGGAGAGGCAATGGGATTCAAGGCAGCTGGAAGAAGAATCCTCTTGCCAGAGATTTGGCATTGATGGCATGTCTTTATGATATCATAGCAATATTTGAAAAGAACAGGCCAATAGTAACCTTACCTTAGAATCTTCTTAGTGTGGTGTCCCCAGGAAAGTGACCTCAACAAATGCCTTTGTGCATTTCTCTTATGATCATGAAAGCCTCCTCTTCATCGATATTCTTGAACTTACTTATCCTTGTATATGAGATTCTTATATTTTTTAACCTCTATAATAACGTTTTTTTCTGAACTTTCTTAAAAGTTGCATGACAAAACAACTACGATATCTTTATATTTCAGCTTAATAGTTTCTAACAACAGGATACGCTTCTGATTTAGTTGTTGACATGCTATGTCTTGCAACTTGTATCAAAAATGTGCATTTTAGCAGTAGAAAATATGTCCAATAAAACAATGCAAAGAATGTGCTTTCTTTTTTTCTTTTTCCTTTTTTTTTTGCTATACAAAATCATAAAAATCCTTTAAAAAATGCGCGGATTTTTTATAGATGTACTATAAAAGTAAAAAATGAGTTTTTAAAAACATTGTATTTAGATTTAAAAAATCACAATCTAAGGATCTTAAAGTTTTAAAGATTTTTTACATCTTTTATATCACATTTTTAAGAATTCTTTCCAAAACTTTTAAAAATCTTCAAAAAATCTTAGAATACGTTTTTTAAACGTACGGATTTTGACGTACTTAACAACATTGACCCACACATCTTAGCAGAACTCCATCTCTATTGACCTTGCACAAGACATCATCTATCAGCTTGAATTGCCTACATTTTTCAGACCTGGATTCTTAACTTGATGCAACTCTTTTATAGAAATATCAAATCTTTATAACTTACAAGCTTACCTTTGGATCTTTGGCTTGTTGGTTGCTTTATCAAATATCAAACCCATTGGGTTTTGCTTCATGTAGACTTGGACCTGGCTCTTCAAAAGCAAATGTCCTTGCTTATGGATAAGGAACATGAGTTCAGCAGCACTTGTCTCCATTCGAATGTATCTTTCCTCAATTGAAGTCCATTGTTTGCTTGCAAACAATATGGTATGCATGTCCTGTGAAATAGCTAAGCCTATGCGTTTTTAGACAGTTATGAATACCTCAAATGGCTTGTCTAGATCTGGTTTTTCAAGAGAGTAGCTTCACATATTGAAGTGATACGGAAATCAAAGGCTTCTTGGCATTCTGATGACCATGAAATAGGTATATACTTGTTCCCAGATTTGGAAAACTTGCCTACTCTTGTGAGCTTGGAGATAGGGCTTACAATGTGAGCAAAGTTAGAAATGTACATTCTAAAAAAGCTAATCATGCCAATGAAGCTCTTGACTTGTTTCAAATTCTTGAGGGTACTAATCTTTTAAGAGATTCAACCTTGTCTTGTGCCACTTGAATACCAATGTTATACTTCATGCCCTAAAAGTTGTCATTTGGATGCAAAAAAAATGCACTCATTGGGATTGAGGATGATTCCAGAGCTTTTGCACAAAGAACAGATATGTGCAAACAATTCCAAATGATTAGTTGGACAAGAACCTAAACAAAGATCATGCAAATAAACTTTGAACTCTTTAGCAGATATAGACTCGAAGATAACATCCATGGCTCTTTGAAAGGTGGCTAGTACATTCATCAAACTAAATGGCATCCTCTTCATGGCATAGGTGCTTCAAGGAGTCAGATGAAGGAAGTCTTTGGCTGATCTTCCTCCTCGATACTTATTTGGTTAAAACCTGAAAATCCATCCAAGAATGAGTATATATCGTTATCTACTACAACATACAAAATCTCTTCCAAAAATGGCAAGGGGTAGCAACCTTTGATGGTGGTCTTATTGAGGTCTCGATAATCTATCAAATCCTCAAAGCACCACTTTTTTTCTCTACTAGCGCAATGCAAGACATGCATTCTGGATCTATTATCTCAATAATAACACCTGCATCCAACATCTTATGCAACTCATCCTTGATTAGTTCCATTAGTGAGGCATTAATCCTTCCTAGCTTTCGAAAAACAGGTCTACAACCTTCTTTAATATTAAACTCAATTGACATACCTCTTCTTTGATGCCAATAAGTTCTGAGTAGTCCCATGCAAATACACTCTTCTTTCCTCAAAAAAACCTTGTTACCTCTTCCTTATCTTGAGTATCAAACAAGTCCCCAACAAATAATATTTTTTGCATCCCATTTTTTGTAATAGTGATCTCCTGAGTCTGATCTTCTTCTATTGTACTTATAACCAGAATACGATAAAATTCTCTGGCCTCATCCTCCTCAAGATCATCTTCTGAAATAGCTCCCTCAGATAGGTGTGAGATTAGAGGTGACCCTGCACAAAGCATCAGGCCTCCTGATTTTGTTCCCTTGGGATGTGAGTAATTTATGTAGTAAAACTTGCAAGTATACCCTTAGAGCCTCCATGTTAGCATTCCTAGCCTGATATTCACTGCAAGCCTGCCTATACACTATTGCGAGTAAATACCCATGGCCTTGGCTTCTTGAAGACCTGCAATTAAAGCCTTGTATTACGCCATGTTAGAGGTGATCTAAGGGTAAATCCTCCCCCACTTAGCCAAATTTTTGTTAAACAGATCTTTTAATATAGCAGCAGATGATGCAACATTCAAATGTTCGGAGATACCTCTATCAGACCATAAAAAACCTTCATTACCTTGCTTGAGAGGTGGTGCACACTCCATAACCAAAGGAAATATGTCACATCATATTGGTTCTACATCTGCCAACTGTAAGATCCCAAAGATTCTTCCACTAATAACTCTTTGATGGTAAGAAACCAAGAAGAGAGTAGGAATTGACATTTGGCTTTTCTGGCGTCACTTAGATAGGTGCTGAATCTTTCTAAGTATTGGCTCACACTCTCACCTGTATGAATAGAAAAGATTGCAACTCATTAACAAGGTCTTAAGAAGCAGCCAATTTACAAAATCTATCTAGGAACTTCTTGACAAGATCATCCCATATGCTGATCTCCATAAGCTTTTTATGGTTCAGCCCAGCTCCAGCCTCATCTTCCTCTTTGAAGCATTTCTCAAATTCTGACGTCGTGCAGCCTTTGTTAAAGCCATAATTCCTGTAATATTCTTCAAATGCTCTCAAAAAGTTCTTAGCATTTATGCTTGAGGCAAATGTAGGCAATAGAACTAGAATATTCAATTCAAATTGATATGGCATGCTTTGAAGCATAACAGCTTTTGGAAACAGGTTTACTTCTGTATTAACAAGAACCGTTGTTACTATCCCAACAGGAGTTATCTTCGCATTGGAGAAAGATATCAGCCAAGAGAGTTATCTTCGCATCCAAGATGTCCCTTGGATGAGTAAATCAGCCACCTCCCACTTGGGTTGGCCCAAACAACTACCTCCCACACCGTGGATCCCAGATCTCCCACGCTGGTTGTCAAATCGCTATTCCAAGCTGATGCTACAGCACCCCAAATGGTCAAGGCTTCACCGCAGTTCATCGGATCAATACCCAATCATTCAAAGAGGACTAATTGCGAACCCAAAAGCCCCAGAACTAATCAACTGCCGCTGCAATAGATTAGTACTGCAAAACTGAGCTCTCTGGTCCAAGAACCCAGTCCCACAGAGATAATGCAATTCTGATTTTGCTCTTTTGCAAGACCCACAAGCATTATGTATCCTCTCTAATTCGTCCTATCCCTTATATAATTGGAACTAGGACTGCCACACCAGTATTACTGATACAAATTTGACCCTTAAGGGCCTCATTTCGGCTCTAATCAGAGCCCCAAAGCTTGAGTTGCATGGCTGCCATGGCTGCCTCATATCAGCCCCATAACAGGCCTTCCAAATCGAGTTCTTCATGGGATTTTCCCATTGGTTGAACTCCAATTAATAGGCTTATGCCACATGGCCTCTTTTAAGATTTAATTTAATGTCAACTTAGGGTGAAATCACACTATAGCCCGCCCAGGATTGAGTTTTTTATATCTTGGACAGGGGATGAAGATGCCCAAGATAGCGGTATCAGACTTGCGCCCAAAAATGACATGCCACGTCAAAAAATTTTATACATGAAAACCCTAAATCGACATGCCCTAAATCGACATGAAGAACCCTAAATCGACATGAAGAACCCTAAATCGACATGCCGCAGCTCCGATTCTGTTCTAGGTTTTTTTTTTCTGTTCTAGATTCAGTTCCGATTCTGTTCTACTGATTTTGGGCTGCGTTAGCTCGATCTTTAGGTTCAGATCAATCGGATTTTTACTGTCCATGCATCATTGCGAGTGTTTTTCACAAATCCGGCTTCATTCTGCGCGAATCTACTGATGAATCTTTCTAAACCGAGTACCTGTTGAAGCAGTAAGAACCCTAATCTTTCTTCTTCGATATTTCTCTGCAAACGTGGCTTCGACGTGGCGGTGCCCAAGATCTTGGTCAGGGGATAACTCCCGCCCAGGAATCCGCACCCTGCCCAGGAAATCTTGCGTCTCGGGCACCCTGAGTGTGATAGAGGGGGCGCCCAGGAATTTGAAACGCAAGAATTTTATTGGCGGATGAAAATTTGAGGACATCATTCCATGCTGTAGAAAATCTCTAAAAGGTTGCTGTCGTCCTCCATGGATCTATACTTTATAAATCTCTTCCAAATCTCCTCCATGCAAGTTAGGTATCAACAACTTCTACTTTATGATTAAAGAATATGTAAAGTAAGTAAAGACTTGGATTCCTAACTTGATGCAACTCTTTTATAGAAATATCAAAGCGTTGTAACTTACAAGCCCACCTTTGGATCCTTGGCTTGTTGGTTGCGTTATCAAATAGCAAACCCATTGGGTTTTGCTTCATGTAGACTTGGACTTGTTACATTATTTCATAATTCAATTAGCAATTTCTTCAATATAAATGCAATATTAAATTTCTCTTCTTCTTCTCCGACGTACTTGAGTCCACGAGTTTTTTGATGGCAGTGATCTTTCTTTTAGAGCCTCCACCTCATGAGGCAAGGACATTTATGGTCTTCAAATTTGTTTTCAGCTCCCTTATCTCCAGAGGTGTCACCTTCAATCTCTTCAACCACTTTTAAACATTATCATTATCCTCTGAAACTCCTTTCCCTATCAATTTCTAGCAGGAAGCTTCTAATTCTTCTACATTCTTGCTTTTGACAGACAAGTGATTATTATAATGACGAAGATAATTACAATCATTAACACTTTGTAATGCATTCTATACAACTGGTGCCTGCAAATGCCAAATGCTGATTAGAATGATCAGAAATAAGATTACAATATTCAAGTAGTCATTGCTGGCCTTTACAAGCAAAACGAATAAGCTTTGATGTTGAGTAAAAATCGAGTATTTCTTGGTCATAGGATATAGGATCAAAAGTATAGTTCTCCCAGCGTCTAAATATCAATGTAGATTTGCTCCCGAAATATCGAGAGCATCCTCATCAACTTTCTCCATTTGATTGAACTTATCCTTGTACGACAAACAATTCCTGCGCAACTAGACTCAAAATGATGCATTCTTGCTCTGAAAAATAGGAAAGTGATGAGAAAACACTGAGAAATCTCCATTTGCATGATTAGATGAAGATTCTCAGAACAACACCATAACTTGGCCAGTATAAATAATGAGTAATATTTTATTTTAGTTATGTATTTATGTAGCTTACTAGATAGCCAAATGGCCAAATGGCGATCTTCTAGTTATTAATACCCAAATGGCGATCTTTTAAAGGGCCTAGGCTATTTTTATTTAACGAATTTTATGAAGGAAAATTTCTTTTCAAAAAATAAAAAATAGCCATCGTTAAATCAAGTACTCCATTATTTTTTTAGGATTAGCCAAATTATTTCCCCCCTTTTCCTTAAAGAAAAAGTGATCAGCCCTTCTTTCTATTACAATATTTTTATATTAAATCACTAATAGCCAACAAAAGTGAATTCTTATTATAGATTTTTACACATCCCACCTACCATAATTAATGATAGTAGTTTTTTTACTATGAATTTCAATTACATATACCATATATGCATCTTTAGAAAGGAATTGTAAGAGATGGCCAATATCCATCTAGATACCCAAGTTGGTTACATAACATCTTCCTTCAAGGATATCACCATATCTAGAAGGGTGTCACTGCATTGAATGTAGTTTAATCTATGGATGTTATAAGCTATGTTGTGAGCTTCTGCTACAAGTTTTTTAAATTATCGTGTGTTCCTTGATTGTAGATTATTATTTATAATTATAGTACAATATGTCAAAAACTACAGATTTTACATTTTTTGCTTCTTATAGTTAAAAAAAAATAGCCAAGTGAAAGTTCAAAAGAATACTGAATTCAAAAGTTTCGTCAAAGTCCAAATACGTATAAATGTAATGATAATAAGAACTTTAGCCAAAAATATATCATAAAATACTATAAGATCTTGAAAAATAGTCAAACCATTTTTTATGAAAAGATATATATTATGCTTAATTTTTTCCTTGACTATTAGTGGCTAAAGATAAAATAGATAGCATGGAATAGGGTGATGTTAGCTAGAGGTAAGACAAGACAAAGTACCCTTCAAATGGTGCATATGGAAAAAGTATAAATAAGATAATCAGATGAAGTTAATATCAGCCATTGCTCTGATAACATGAGCTTCCAGTTTCTATCATTGGAAATGCAATCTAAACGACAAATGTTCAAATATAAAAAAATATTTTAAATCAATTTCAACATGCACCAGTAACTTATGTGAATGGAAGGGCAAAAACGTATTTCAACTTATCATAAACTGATGAAGATAATGTAAAGCAGGCTAGGCAAAAGAAAACAGAAGCAAAAGCTATGTAGATGGGTTATGAAACGCTATACATCTTAAGCTCACAAGAACAAGAAGTCTAAATTCACGATGCCCTAAGAAGCAAATTATATGAGGTCCTTATGGATGATAGCTTCTAAATGTAAGTTGTTGCCAAAAAACATTCTCTTGATACGAAGAAGACCACTATCCATGTTGAATCATTTATTCTATGATTCATACGTTTTAATTTTAAAGATCAGCATAGGACAAGGATGAGGGAGTAGATACTACTCACAAAGGGGGATCAAATGAAGTGCAAAGGGATCATAGGGACAATTTTGGCAAAACTCAAACACCATAACATGTCACATGAACGATAAGGAGGGGCTAGTTAAATTCATTGCTATCGTAAATAAGGTTGGTAAGCAAATCATATTGTAGCATGTTGGAAAGAGGAAAATCTAAAGCATTTTATTTAGCAGTAATGCACAGGTACAGCTTTTTAGGTTTTTGAAAAGGTCTAAAGATCAATCCTTTGAAAATGGCCTAATCACATTTTGCAACAATCAAACAGTCCAGTTAACTCATACAAGTTTCAAGCAACCACTTTTTTTAAATACCCTTACAATTACACTTAAGGTTTAAGCGGTGCAATTTATGTCCAATGCTTCAAAGTAGTGCATGCTTCAACATTTTATATTACCGATGTCCAATACTTATTATTATAACTTCAAGAAATATACAAAAAAAAAAAGTTTATAAACCTGAGTGATCACATCAAAATTCAACGCTTCAACTAGGCAACGCATGGTGCTTAGAAATAAATGTTGCTTGTACAAGAATATTATTTTGAGTGAAATTGCCATGCATAAGCAACAACATTTCTCCAATATCCTATTAACCAAGACCAATAGGAATGAACAAATTTACGAGTTGAGTCTTCTCTTGACTTGTTCCATTTGAGGACAAGTTCTCCTTCCTTGAATATTCCTTGTATCTTGTGAGCTGCCTTGAATGCAACTAGGTTCTTGGCTTTCCTCAACAGTTGACATTTTCAAACTCCATTTTGTACTCATCTAGGTGCAGCAAGACATCCAATCTCTCCTGCAAAGCATATTCAAAAGGTAAACATAATTTATGATCTAACCTTAGGGATGACAACACGAGCTCAATTGGTAACACAACCTCAATGCTATAAACCAAGTTAATTGGTGTATGATTGGTGGCTACCTTGATCGTGACCCTATAAACCTAAACGGCCAAATTGAGATGCCAATCTTTCTTGTTTACCTCAAATGTTTTCTGTAAAATACTCTTCAAAACTTTATTTGTAGCCTCAACTTGTCCATTACCTTGTGGATAGTATAAAAAGCTCCTAGTATGTTTGACTTTGAAAATGTCAACAGATTGAAAATAACTTCATTCACAAAAGGTGTACCTCTATTAGAATGCAACTTAAAAGGAATACCAAACTTGGCACCCACATGCTCATGCTCATGTAAGAACCGTGTTGTTATGGTAGCATTGGCTTGTCTCAAAGGTATAGATTCTGCCCATTTGTAAAGTACTCTGTGGCCACAATGATATGCTGGTGTTGATCAGTAGAAGGAGGGTTAATGGGACCAATATAATCAAGTCCCCATATGTGAAATGGCCCTGGAGAGGCAATGGGATTCAAGGTAGCTGGAAGAAGAATCCTCTTGCCAGAGATTTGGCATTGATGGCATGTCTTTATGATATCATAGCAATATTTGAAAAGAACAGGCCAATAGTAACCTTACCTTAGAATCTTCTTAGTGTGGTGTCCCCAGGAAAGTGACCTCAACAAATGCCTTTGTGCATTTCTCTTATGATCATGAAAGCCTCCTCTTCATCGATATTCTTGAACTTACTTATCCTTGTATATGAGATTCTTATATTTTTTAACCTCTATAATAACGTTTTTTTCTGAACTTTCTTAAAAGTTGCATGACAAAACAACTACGATATCTTTATATTTCAGCTTAATAGTTTCTAACAACAGCATACGCTTCTGATTTAGTTGTTGACATGCTATGTCTTGCAACTTGTATCAAAAAAGTGCATTTTAGCAGTAGAAAATATGTCCAATAAAACAATGCAAAGAATGTGCTTTCTTTTTTTCTTTTTCCTTTTTTTTTTTGCTATACAAAATCATAAAAATCCTTTAAAAAATGCGCGGATTTTTTATAGATGCACTATAAAAATAAAAAATGAGTTTTTAAAAACATTGTATTTAGATTTAAAAAATCACAATCTAAGGATTTTAAAGTTTTAAAGATTTTTTACATCTTTTATATCACATTTTTAAGAATTCTTTCCAAAACTTTTAAAAATCTTCAAAAAATCTTAGAATACGTTTTTTAAACGTACGGATTTTGACGTACTTAACAACATTGACCCACACATCTTAGCAGAACTCCATCTCTATTGACCTTGCACAAGACATCATCTATCAGCTTGAATTGCCTACATTTTTCAGACCTGGATTCTTAACTTGATGCAACTCTTTTATAGAAATATCAAATCTTTATAACTTACAAGCCCACCTTTGGATCTTTGGCTTGTTGGTTGCTTTATCAAATATCAAACCCATTGGGTTTTGCTTCATGTAGACTTGGACCTGGCTCTTCAAAAGCAAATGTCCTTGCTTATGGATAAGGAACATGAGTTCAGCAGCACTTGTCTCCATTCGAATGTATCTTTCCTCAATTGAAGTCCATTGTTTGCTTGCAAACAATATGGTATGCATGTCCTGTGAAATAGCTAAGCCTATGCGTTTTTAGACAGTTATGAATACCTCAAATGGCTTGTCTAGATCTGGTTTTTCAAGAGAGTAGCTTCACATATTGAAGTGATACGGAAATCAAAGGCTTCTTGGCATTCTGATGACCATGAAATAGGTATATACTTGTTCCCAGATTTGGAAAACTTGCCTACTCTTGTGAGCTTGGAGATAGGGCTTACAATGTGAGCAAAGTTAGAAATGTACATTCTAAAAAAGCTAATCATGCCAATGAAGCTCTTGACTTGTTTCAAATTCTTGAGGGCTCTTGCCAAGAATGAGTATATATCGTTATCTACTACCGCATACAAAATCTCTTCCAAAAATGGCAAGGGGTAGCAACCTTTGATGGTGGTCTTATTGAGGTCTCGATAATCTATCAAATCCTCAAAGCACCACTTTAAAGCACCACTTTTTTTCTCTACTAGCGCAATGCAAGACATGCATTCTGGATCTATTATCTCAATAATAACACCTGCATCCAACATCTTATGCAACTCATCCTTGATTAGTTCCATTAGTGAGGCATTAATCCTTCCTAGCTTTCGAAAAACAGGTCTACAACCTTCTTTAATATTAAACTCAATTGACATACCTCTTCTTTGATGCCAATAAGTTCTGAGTAGTCCCATGCAAATACACTCTTCTTTCCTCAAAAAAACCTTGTTACCTCTTCCTTATCTTGAGTATCAAACAAGTCCCCAACAAATAATATTTTTTGCATCCCATTTTTTGTAATAGTGATCTCCTGAGTCTGATCTTCTTCTATTGTACTTATAACCAGAATACGATAAAATTCTCTGGCCTCATCCTCCTCAAGATCATCTTCTGAAATAGCTCCCTCAGATAGGTGTGAGATTAGAGGTGACCCTGCACAAAGCATCAGGCCTCCTGATTTTGTTCCCTTGGGATGTGAGTAATTTATGTAGTAAAACTTGCAAGTATACCCTTAGAGCCTCCATGTTAGCATTCCTAGCCTGATATTCACTGCAAGCCTGCCTATACACTATTGCGAGTAAATACCCATGGCCTTGGCTTCTTGAAGACCTGCAATTAAAGCCTTGTATTCTGCCATGTTAGAGGTGATCTAAGGGTAAATCCTCCCCACTTAGCCAAATTTTTGTTAAACAGATCTTTTAATATAGCAGCAGATGATGCAACATTCAAATGTTCGGAGATACCTCTATCAGACCATAAAAAACCTTCATTACCTTGCTTGAGAGGTGGTGCACACTCCATAACCAAAGGAAATATGTCACATCATATTGGTTCTACATCTGCCAACTGTAAGATCCCAAAGATTCTTCCACTAATAACTCTTTGATGGTAAGAAACCAAGAAGAGAGTAGGGATTGACATTTGGCTTTTCTGGCATCACTTAGATAGGTGCTGAATCTTTCTAAGTATTGGCTCACACTCTCACCTGTATGAATAGAAAAGATTGCAACTCATTAACAAGGTCTTAAGAAGCAGCCAATTTACAAAATCTATCTAGGAACTTCTTGACAAGATCATCCCATATGCTGATCTCCATAAGCTTTTTATGGTTCAGCCCAGCTCCAGCCTCATCTTCCTCTTTGAAGCATTTCTCAAATTCTGACGTCGTGCAGCCTTTGTTAAAGCCATAATTCCTGTAATATTCTTCAAATGCTCTCAAAAAGTTCTTAGCATTTATGCTTGAGGCAAATGTAGGCAATAGAACTAGAATATTCAATTCAAATTGATATGGCATGCTTTGAAGCAAAACAGCTTTTGGAAACAGGTTTATACAGTATTAACAAGAACCGTTGTTACTATCCCAACAGGAGTTATCTTCGCATTGGAGAAAGATATCAGCCAAGAGAGTTATCTTCGCATCCAAGATGTCCCGTGGATGAGTAAATCAGCCACCTCCCACTTGGGTTGGCCCAAACAACTACCTCCCACACCGTGGATCCCAGATCTCCCACGCTGGTTGTCAAATCGCTATTCCAAGCTGATGCTACAGCACCCCAAATGGTCAAGGCTTCACCGCAGTTCATCGGATCAATACCCAATCATTCAAAGAGGACTAATTGCGAACCCAAAAGCCCCAGAACTAATCAACTGCCGCTGCAATAGATTAGTACTGCAAAACTGAGCTCTCTGGTCCAAGAACCCAGTCCCACAAAGATAATGCAATTCTGATTTTGCTCTTTTGCAAGACCCACAAGCATTATGTATCCTCTCTAATTCGTCCTATCCCTTATATAATTGGAACTAGGACTGCCACACCAGTATTACTGATACAAATTTGACCCTTAAGGGCCTCATTTCGGCTCTAATCAGAGCCCCAAAGCTTGAGTTGCATGGCTGCCATGGCTGCCTCATATCAGCCCCATAACAGGCCTTCCAAATCGAGTTCTTCATGGGATTTTCCCATTGGTTGAACTCCAATTAATAGGCTTATGCCACATGGCCTCTTTTAAGATTTAATTTAATGTCAACTTAGGGTGAAATCACACTATAGCCCGCCCAGGATTGAGTTTTTTATATCTTGGACAGGGGATGAAGATGCCCAAGATAGCGGTATCAGACTTGCGCCCAAAAATGACATGCCACGTCAAAAAATTTTATACATGAAAACCCTAAATCGACATGCCCTAAATCGACATGAAGAACCCTAAATCGACATGAAGAACCCTAAATCGACATGCATGGCTCGATTCTGTTCTAGGTTTTTTTTTTCTAGATTCGATTTAGATTACGTTTCTCTATTTTTGGGCTGCGTTAGCTCGATCTTTAGGTTCAGATCAATCGGTTTTTCTTGTCCATGCATCATTGCAGTGTTTTTCACAAATCCGGCTTCATTCTTAGCGAATCCCTTGATGAATCTTTCTAAACCCGAAAGTACACTGTTGAAGCGGTAAGAACCCTAATCTTTCTTCTTCGATATTTTCTCGCAAAGCGTGGCCCCGGCGTGGCGGTGCCCAAGATCTTGGTGGGGATAACCCCGCCCGGGAATCCGCACCCGCCGGGGAAATCTTGCGTCTCGGGCACCCTGAGTGTGATAGAGGGGGCGCCCAGGAATTTGAAACGCAAGAATTTTATTGGCGGATGAAAATTTCAGATCCTGGGCGGGCACAAGTGTGATTTCACCCTTATCATACCAAACATTTGCCACTACATATTAATGCAAAACACCCATTATACTACCAACAACCATTGGTATCAACCCCCTTGCCTCCATAACTAATATTACTACGTAATATTAATGCCCCTAGTGCCAATATTGGTCCCTAACAATCTTTGTCCCTTATTTCGCATTCCGTCACCATAGACTAATTACAATCAACATGGCCCATTAATTACAACTATCTTTAAGACAATCGGTGTACTTTGTGGACTAACCACATTAGCGGTATCCAGTATACCCTTCTTCAGCTGACTTACATGGAACACATGATGGATTCCAACTTCTTGCGATAAGTTCAACTCGTATGTTGTTTCCTCGATCCGTTTAGTGATCCTAAAAGATCCAGCATACCGCAGAGTAAGTTTGGGTACTCGCCCGGGTAAAATATTGGCTCCCTAACCAAACATTCAAAACCATGCGTATATCGAGTTCGATATACGGCGTATATCGAGTTCGATATAATATCGAGTTCGATATACGTATATCCGGCAGGGTGCCGGAAAATGGCGTATAAAAAAAGCGTAAAAATCTGGTATATAGTAGTATATCGAGTTAGATATACTATAGTATATCGAACTCGATATACTATAGTATATCTAACTCGATATACTACTATATATCAGATTTTTTTGTTCGGGTTCTTTCAAAACGATTTCTCGGCGCGTTTTTGGAGAGAATTTCAAAAGCCATAGGCGATCGGATCATGGAAGAAGCACCAGGTTAGTTAGAGTATTCGCATCAAATTCCTCAAAGATTTCTTTACTTTTACATCTCGTTCTTGTATGAGCTCTTCAACCGTTTATTTTCATGCCTTTGATGTGATCGTTTAGGATCTAAAATTCAATTGATGTGATCGTTTAAGAGAGGTGGGAACTAGAATTAGGATCTAAAATTCAAGGAGATTGGCTTTGTTTTTGGAAAACGTATATTGAGTGCGATATACTCACTATATTCGTATTTTGATTTTGTTATGTGAATATTAAATGTAAGATTAGCGTATATTGAGTTCAATATACGTCTTCCACATGTCTACAATGGTGCAACATGACTTACACATGTCGCTTTATGTTGCAACATGACTTACACATGTTAGCACATGCCGTGCACATGAGGTGACATCTATGATATTGCGTGAGCATGTGAGGGAACATAAGTTGACATGTCAATGGTTAGATAGGACATGCCAGCATGATGTTTTTTATGTTGCAACATGACTTACAAGCGTGAGCACATGCGTGCACATGAAGTGACATCCTTAGGAGGACGTCATAATGATCATTATGATAATTGATGATGTGGCATGTTAAAAAGGCATATATTTTGATGGCGTGACATGTTAGTATTAGTAGTTTTTCAGTTGTAATGTTGATGTGATATGCTTTACACTCTTTTCTTTTGTGGATTATAATGTTATTTAGATGCTCCTACTTAGCATAGGTTAATGTTTTGTATCTTGATCAAATAATGAGATATTGATTTGAGGGCGAGGAGATGATGGACTCGGATCATTGAGCACTTGTTTGGTGGAATCCATTGACGAAGTTTCCTACTAAGGCTTTGAGCTTCCGCAGAGGATCGGGCCGCAATCGGGTTGGGGACATCATATGGAGGTCGGTGCCTTCCTCTTTAGTCTTAATTGATTTTTTTATATACATTTTTAATTGGCTAAGTGTTGTTTTCAATAATTAAAGCATTTATATTACATTGCATGAAATTTATATGTACTTTCATTAGAAGTTTATTTATTTCGCTTGTTATGGGATTTGGGTAGGGGGGTTATAGTATTCTTTGTTGTCTAGGAGGAGAGTAGGGGGTGGTTGATTCTTGTAGAAGTTTTATGGATTGAGCCGGGCCGTGTGGGTTCTCACGGCTTCGGGTATGAGGATTACCATGTTCATGGTGTGCATCCATGATGGTTGCACACATCTAAGCGCTTGAGGAGGCGTGAGAGTATATCCTTGGCTTGGGTTATAGTATACCGCGGAACTCGGCTGAGCCCACCATAGAGCTCATCACCCGGAGGAGACATGGCCTAGAGCTTCCATGGGTCGTCCCGTGACCTGTCTGTTGTTAGGGCACTGCGTCGGGCCGAGACTATGGCGGGGAGAGGGCCGGCGTCGGATCATGGAAGAAGCACTTGCGATAGTTAGATGCATCATCACGATCGGGGATGCCACCTTAGTTTCTAGTCTAGGCCATAGAGCTACCACCACCTTGTCTCGGAGGAGTTGTTGCAAGCCTTTCCGGATGGTCTTGATGCCTAGATGGCCCGGTGGTGGCTCGAGGGATCTAAGAGGGAGACTACTAGACCTCTTAGACCCGATGAGAGGCCCAACTAGAATTAGAGTCTAAAATTCCGGGGAGGGTTTGAGCCGAGGAGAGGTGGTTTGGAGACGTTTGAGGAGCGTATGACTCAGGATGCTATCCTAGTCGAGCGGAGACTTGTGGTTTGTTCACGAGTTGAGAGGACGGCAGCCAGCAGACACATGTGGGTGGATCCCGGTCGCGAGATGCATAGAGGCAGGTACACCATGGTGCAAGAGGACATTCCACATGTGATATGTTGTTCACATGACACCTCCTCCACTAGAGACACTTAGAGAGGGACACGCGCCTTCCGATAGACTTCGAGATCTTGTGAGGGGTCATCGGGTCTTTAGTGACATCTTGCACCGAGATGGGACCGGGGGCTTCGGTATGTTTTTTATCACACCATTTCCACCACATGAGGATGCACTGGGCGAGACGCATGGATTAGAGAGGGCCGAGGTTACTTCATAATTTTGGGATTATGATAAGTATGGGAGGCATGATATCTGGGCATGTCTTTTGCACGTGCCACTTAGTGGATGGGGCGATGTAATGAGAAGGAGGGATGTGCTTTATCCCCTTGATATTGTGATGCCATGAGCTTGAGCTGCAGCTTGCATTCTTTGAGGAGGTGTTTATCTTTGCCATGGACTATAGGGTTGACATTCAGCTGAGGCGTTTGGTGGATGATGGATGGTGTGTATGTGCATGTGAGATTGCACGAGTTTCCAAAGATCGCCCATCGGGGTTGACCATCACCTACTAGATCGATGTGAGCTCCCCTCCCACGGGGAGCGGATACCACGAGCTAGACGTCCATATGGAGGGAGACCTCCTCGTTTAGTCGAGTTGGGGGCGAGCCGATTTTTGCATATGCGATGGAGTGGGAAGATGAGATTGTACGTGTCGAGCTAGGATAAGTTACACTTGACATGCGTTTTATTTATTGTTTTTATCACTTATCATGTATAGGTAACCTTTTGATTATGGTTTTTCAGAGTCCTTAGGCATATGTTTTCCGTACCAGAGAGACGTAGAGTACTTATCATAGATCCTGTTATCTATGATCGTTGGACCATGCTTCCCGATCATGATAGTGCAGTGCAGCGGGTTCAACCTTATATACAAAGCACCACATCAGATTGGGAAGGACTTCGAGCCATCATATGGCCTATCATCGTACAGTAAGTATGATTTCATTTGTACATTACAATTTGTTTTTGCCATTTCTCACTCGCAACACGTATCTTATTTTTTGCAGCTCTCACTGGGTCGTTCTTCTTCACATACGAGATGACCAGGTCAGGCAGGCACTTGGCATTCCAGACTCACACCTTGGATGGTTCTACCTTGATATGAGCGTGCACTAGTTAGTACTATGCCTTGTTACCTTAAGGAAACAAGTATAAGTAGATGCAACATGACTCACTTCATATCGCAGGAATGCATGTAGTTTAGTATCATACATTAGCTGGTTTGGCTCTGTCATCAATGCAGTGAGCCGCATAAAAACATCACTACGCATATCATGATCAGGGATCCTTGGGCAGAGATTGCGTAACCACGCCCGCTTGCAGTGGAACCAACATGAAATTACATTGCAGGCAACTAGCTCTCCATTATGCCAGCATAGTGGATCCTCTGCTATTACCTCTTCAAGAACAGTACGTTCTACCCCATCCATGTCGATTGTAATGGAGCGAGGCCTAACATTGCCCATTCGTTCAAATACTTTTTGAATGGCTATTTTTAGTGCATAATTTTGGTATTGTGCTCCTGTTTTAATTGTACACAACATGTAGAATACTGGGTACCCAACTCCACCAGCGACAGGTACAATTGCTGCGTAGAGTGGATATTTCCACATGTTGGTGCCGGCAGTTGAGTCCATTGCCCATCCACTATTGTGGCTATATCTCACAGCAGCCTCCAGCATTGAATCATCTTGAATGACAAGTATCCATGGCCGTCTTTGAGGATCATGATGTCTTTCACAATACGGCTGATGGTAAATAACTTTTCCTGCTGCTGCCCAATCACTAATGCTACTCTCCAAGCTTTCCCAATCAGTCCCTAGACTGCCGCCTGTGGAACCCTACATGCAACCACTCAATATTCAACGCATACAAGAGCTCCACAAGATTTAAAAATAAGATGAATATGGAGTAATGAATTATCAAATACGTACCCTGGATACGATGTTGGTAACCGAGTCGCCATACATCCTCCTGTGACATGACAAACCGGTAAATAACTCGATCGATGCGTGAGGCATCCTGTTTCATGGTCGGTCCACGCTGCTCACAAAATCCCAAACCGTCTTGGCCTTGGAAACTGATGTTAATAAACTAGCAGCCTCCTGGAGCAATTGTGGATATACTGGCATAGACCAATCTTCAGCACAGCTGAAGGGGTCGTGTCCTGAATGTTGAGAGCGTACCAACACAAATGCTCTCTGATCAATGGATGCAGGATCTACTGGTTGTACAGTACGTATTCGAAATGTACAACCACGTCTATGGGATCTCCGCACTTGCCTGTCTGTTCTAACTGCACGACGACGAGGATGCCTCCAACGATGACATGCATAATCATCGACAGTCTCCTGAGCAGTGTTGTTACGTACTTACCATACCTGTACGGTACTGTAAGTATTTTACGTATCATACCTCGTAACGTACCTCTGAGTTTTTAACGTACCGAAAAAAAAACCAGTACGTTAAAAAGTGTTGTTACCGTACCTATAAAATACTTGTAAAATACTTACAGTACCTATAAAATACCTATAAAATACGTACCATACCTTTAAAATGCTTACCGTACTTGTGTTGAAAACTCCAAAAATTTGAAGCAAAAACATTTCATTTTTCATTCCGTACGTACCGTACCTCCGGTATGGTATGCTAAGTACTTGAAAGGTACCGTACCCGTACGGAAACAACACTGCTCCTGAGTTTGTGTTCGTACCCTAGAGTGCGTATGGACTAACCGCACTCTATACTGTGTTTGCAACTGGATGACCTGCTCTTCTAATTGATCAATACTCATTCTAGCTCCACATTGGCATGCTGTGAGGCAATCACGAATGTATTGTCTTGGAATGCCATGAAATAGAAGTCCTACCTCCCACTCTGCCTCTAGTGTTTCCATGGTTTTATAAAATGAGACATGTGTAGATTCTTCCAAGTGATGATGGGCCACAATAGTGTCCCACATTTCTATCCATGGAATCCTACGTTGTGGTCCATGGTCGAGCCTATACAAATAGGACCCTACTGCAGGGTCTGTATGAAGTTTAGACATATATGCATTCCAACGCTCGACCTTTCGATCAGCAATTGGGGTTGGGGGCCTATTTTTCCTTTGAGGAGTGGAAGGAAAGTTTGGATCACATCTATCAATGTCAGAAGACAAGGGATTACTATGATGCATTATGCAATCTCATAAGCTGATATGTTTTAGACGTAATCCATATCCCTTAACTATTCTACTATCTAACCATGCAATAGGGTCAGGATATCTTGTTGCACACTCTATCAATAGCTCTCGATGGCTTCTAGGAGGATGTTGGATTCCTATTCCACGATCCACAGAATCCTCTCGTAAGGTTGAGGACCTAGATACATCGTCCCCAATGTCAAGCTCTTCATCGGTTAAGAGCTCCCCTTCTTCAGAAAAACCCTCTATGTCACTAGAGAACTCATCAGAGATATTTGAAAAATCATCATCACTACCACTAGCCTCCGAATCATAGTTGGCCTCCATCTACAATCCCTAGTACAATATCAAATATACAATAAATAATTCTTGTCCTAATATAGTTACAAGAATATTATTCTATTCATACGTACTTATGGCACAAAATCAAAATAGTGACATACGTTTAATACAAAATGAATAGAATTGATACCGTCGTCTTTGATAGCTACAGGAACAGGAGGAACACTATCTGTAACAAAAGTCGTGGAAGGAAGATCACCAAAGCGTGGACGAGTCGATGCGTCTCACACACGAGCTATTGATATTTTATAGAAGTGACGTATATCGAGTTCGATATACATGTTGTATATCGCGCTAAATATACGTCAGTGGCATGGTGCCAAAAAAAGAACGTATATCTAACTCGATATATGTTATTTGTAATGTGGCAAAATCCATGGGCTGCAAAAACAAAAACTCGTATATAAATTTTTATACGTATATAGCATATATCGAGTGCGATATATGTATATGGCATATATCGAGTTCGATATACGCTATATATGCCGTATAATTGTATAAAAAATGACGCTTATATACGGAATTTTCCGGCCGGCCAGAATCAAAAATTAAAAAAAAAAAAAATCGTATATCGAGTTCGATATACGCTGTATATCTAACTAGATATACTACGTATATCGAACTCGATATACGCTATATATTTGTATATCGAGTTCGATATACGCAGTATATCTAACTCGATATACAAATGGTTTTGAATGTATAGTTAGGGTGCCAATAGTAGCACTGGTACTCGCCCCTTAGTCAATGGTCGCAAGGTGTTCATTCTTAATGCAGAAGGATAAACAACTCCTCTTAAGAAGACATAATCATCTTCCTCATAAGAAACATCACATCTATGGTTATTAGCAGACGTTCGTGCCCTATCTTGAGACTTTCGCAAAGCTTGCTTGCATTGCCTTAATATTGCATCCATATCATGAAGCATATATACTACAACTTCGGTCTTGAGGTACTTATGCATACCCGAATAAGCCCTCGAATTTTGGCCCATCATAGCCATGAAGCGAGTCATCCGAATTCCCGTATGATGGCTATTATTATAAACAAATTCTAGATAAGGTAGATAATCCTCCCATCTAGACTGCTTTTCATGGACAAAACTTTGCAACATATCCTCTAGGATCATGTTTATTCACTCGGTTTACCCATCTGTCTGTGGATGATTTCCACTACTCATGTACAATCGGGTCTTTAATACTTTCATGAGATCTCTCCAAAGGTAACCAGTGAACTTAGTGTGTCGATCACTTACAATAGACAAGGGAAGTCCAAAAGTTGGAAATATATGTTGCATATAGGCAACCACTACATCATGTCCCCTAGCCTCCCCTCTTGATGCTATAAACTTAGCATACTTGGTTACCAATCTACTACTAGCAAAATTTTCGTATGTTGCCTAGCGGCAGTGCGACTATAAAGTCCATACTCACGCTCTCCCAGCGTTCATTTGGTATAGGAAGAGGTTGTAATAATCCCCGGGGTTTTCCCATGATCAGCCTTTATAGCTTGACACGCCAAGCAGCAGGCTACTAAGTCCTTGACTTGATCTTGCAACCCTGGCCAATAGTAGAATCTCTTAACCAACTCATAAGTTTTCCATTCACCTCCATACCCAGCTTGCGGAGTATCATGGTACTCATGCAGAATTGATTCCCTAAGATTCCCACTAAAAGGAACATAAATCCTTCCTTTGTAAAAATGCAATCCCTCTTGCTCAGTCCACAGTTCCCCAAGCTTGATTAATGTTGGATCTTGTTAATCCTTGGAATATACATCTTTGATCCTTTATATAAGATCATTTGTTAGAGTATTTATATGCTTAACCCTTGGTAATGCATCGGCAACTGGATTATTCTTCCCGGCGTATGCTCAATGGTAAAATGAAACTCATGGAGGAAATCTAGCCATCTAGCCTGCCTCAGGCTAATCTCGGCTTGATTTTGCAAGAATCTTAACGGTTTATGGTCCGTATGGATGATAAACTTACGCGGCTCTTTGTTCATCCCACTACGCAAGTAGTGCCTCCAAGTTTTCAATGCATGCACAATAGCTAACAACTCTTGCTCATAGGTTGCATAATTCCTTTCAACAGGACTCAGTTTCCAACTTTCAAAAGCCACAACCTGTCTTTGCTGCATTAACACAGCCCCCAACGCTTCCCCACAAGCATCAGTATAGACATTGAATGCCTCATTCAAGTCAGGCACCTTCAACACAGGACTGCTAACTAACAAGTCCGTAATGTGTCGAAAAGCCTCTTGCTGCTCTTTCCCCCATACAAAATCACGATCTTTTTTCAAAAGATCAGTGAGGGCAGCCATAACTTTGGAGAACTTCGGTACAAATTTCCGGTAGTACATTGTTAACCCCAGAAAACTCCGTAAATCTGAGACGTTTTCTGGTGGGAGCCATTGCTGTACCACTTGTACCTTGTCCGGTCCGCCAATATACCTTCACCTAAAAGTATATGTCGCGAATAGTTTTTTTTGTTGAGAGGAGGAAACTTGTAAAGGAGAAAGGCCATTGGCAGTGGAGAGCAGTAGAAGACCATGGCAATAGCTCGCCACTTATGGAACTAACTATTTTTTGTGACAATGCTCCTAACAGGGTGCTAAATGTGGAAGAGGATTGGTCGCTACTTGAATGCAGAGAATATCTCAACACTTTTAAAATTTATGGTGACTTCCAATTTTTTTTGGATGATAGAAAGGTTGGCTATCGTAGGGAATGCTCTGTTCTATGTAAGGAATGTAAACCTCAGCGGAAGTTAAGCATAAGAATGTTAGAAGTTTAAAAAAAAAAAGGAGACCTTTTGGTTTTGCCAGGTTCAATCCCTGGTGTCTCATTCATTTGTTTAAATTGGTTTTGTCCTTTACTTTTCACACTTTAGAATTCAGTGTCTTTTGCATGCAGATTGGATCTGGTTATTAACTGAACCTGTTTTGCATGCAAATTGAATCTGGCAGATTGTCATTTTAAACCTGCCGAGGCTGCACAGATCTGACTATTACAGTCCTCTGCAGAAAGGTGGTGAGGACTTCTTCATTACGAGAATAGTTGCAAGGAAGGTGATTCTTGAGGTAACACGCATGCTTCTATTGAATACTTTGTAACCATAATAGTCAGCATCTTTTCAGTCTAATAGTCAGCAGAATTCATAATGTAATAGAGATATGAAAAGAGATGAAAATTTATCTGTTCCCAGTTGAAGAACAGCCACAGCAGTGACCATTTTCAGCATGATAATGATTGAAAGAGAAGCATGAATTCAGAACCATGAAACATTATTTGGGGCCACATTTCCAGATTGCATAGCATCAAATAGTGTTCAAGATTCAGGTAAAGAATTAAATAGAAGAGAATATGAAACATCTGAGATTCCTCCATGTAGCCTTGCTTATAATGGTTGATATACTTAGGTAAGGCTTTGCTTATAATGGTTGATATACCAACATATTAGAGGGCTTATTGAGGCTTATTTTGTAATCATATATTACCACTTGGTAACCACTTGGTAAGCACTTTGTAAGCACATGGTAAGCCCTTGGTATAAAATCTCGGAACAAAACCTAATGTATAATCTAAGTTCTCATTATTTCCATCATAATGTATTTACTCATGGTTATCAAATTCTCGGGTGCAAAGGGACATTTCCTAGTACAACATCATGGGTAAGTTGATTTGCTTACGCCTGGCAGACGCAAACAAGGCAGGCATTGGATAGACTTCTATGCTAACCATGGAGGCATATATTTGTTACAATGGGGTAAAGATAAAGATAACCATGGGGCAATACCATGACGTAAAGATAAACAAACATTATTACCACATAAGGCACTCTGATCATAAGTCAAGTTGATTAATAAACTTTTTCCTCCGTCCGTGATTAGATCCGTCCGTCCGTGAGAGATAGGGGCATATGGTTTCATACTATCCATTATAGTTTATCTTCAAAAAATTTTGTAGGGGCAGTTGTCTTGCAAAGTTTTGTAGGGGCAATTGTCTACAACATTTGAAGGGGCATTGGGAATTTGTCCAAATAAGACCAAATATAAGGGAAGGTCTTGACCAAATAAGATCTTTTGTAGGAAATTGCCATGATCTCAAATATTTATCGTGCCAAATGTTAAAGGAAGGAATGTGTCATCATTGAAAAACAACAAATTGGTGAGTTTTTATTTGGAGTTTTTATTTGGAAACAAGAAGATTCTTAATTTTAAAAGTGCATTATTGATTTATATGCCAAATCTGGAAGCATGGTAATGTCGTTTGAATATAACATGCTGACAATGATTGACATGTTGTCAAAAGTTAAAGGAGTTGTGAGGCCTTAAGAAGTGATTTTTTTTGGATCAATATCATTCTTAAATAGTTCAATAGCTCGCAGGTCCTTTCTATGTCCTATAATTCCAGGCAACCATTGCATTCCAAAGACATTTCATTAGAAATGTTATTGTATTTGGCTTAGGGCCAATGTTTTCTCTTTGTGTAAAGGATGTCCAACCATTTTAGTTTTCACCACCATAAAGGTCTGCAGCAATTCATATCCTCAATTGCAATTATGAACAATTTTTCCCAAGTTCAACACCATGGTCCACATAAAATTTCGCAACAATTCTATCCCAAAATTTGCAATCACAAACAAGTCATACCTTATATATTATCATACCTCATGATCATGGGATGACGAAAATTTCAGGGATGACGAAATTATGGGACGACGAAATTATGGGACTACGAAATCACTTTATATTGGGCGTTGCTTGCGTTGCTTCCTATTCCGACTTCCTTCATCCTTCCTTCCCCTCGGCTTCTTTTCCTCCCTGCAAACAGATGGCCAGGACCAAGGTCATTGCCCGAAGGGCTCAGGCAGAATCATCAGCTTCCAGCCATCCAGGCATGGAGATGACTTTCGTGGCGACCTTTAGCTGTTTGGAGGTGAATCGACTGAAAGAGCAAGGAGCAAATGTTAGTGAAAAAGTTCAAAACTGGCTTGATCGGGTGAATCCTAGTGATGAACGTCTTCTACAGATGAACATGGAGGCAGATGGCATCCTCCTTCGAGTCCAGCTTCAGATGCCCCCTCCAGGCTATAACATGCAAAGGTAATCGGCTGCAGATATGGCGGACGGGAGGGCGACGGACGGGAGGGCGACGGACGGGAGGGCGACGGACGGGAGTTTGGGGAGCATAGCGATGACCAGATAAGTGCACCACCCGGAAATTAGATAAGGTTCCTAGTGCATTAGTATTCTTTATCTATAAAAGATTAGATTAAGAACATGCCGTATTTCTGTCAAAGACGTTAGGAGATATAACAAGAACTGCCAGATTAACTGAGCCTAACCATAACAGCGGAGTGCTAGATCTTAGTAAATGAAGATGGTAAACAGGTAGGATAGCAGGGGTGTGGAAAATGATCAGCGCGAACTAGTATAAGTGTAGCAGAATAGAAAGATGAAGACCCACAGATCAAGATTCCGGCTCCGGCGATGGGCGATTCAGAATTTCAAATTTCAGAGCCGTTGAAGAAACAGCCGTATGTCAGCCGTATGAGTAAGACATAGTAAAATACCATAAAATAAATAAAACAAAATAAAATGAAATAAAACTTTGAGAACCAGTAAAATTTGGAAACTAATTTGGAAAATAATTGGGCTCGAGACGTGGAATAATAAAGATAGAACACCAGTAGACAAGGGTAGTGACAAAAAAGGCGGGACACGTGGCGGGGTCGGAAGAAAGAAAAACATATGGATAATAGTTAAAATATGTAAACATATATAAAATATAAAGCACCGGGAATTAGCGCGTATAAGTAAGCGTGACGGATAATAATAATCATGACAATTACGGTAGCCATAATAATGAAATGCAAAGGAAATATGAGAAGGTACACATGGGCAGATTGGTCAAGGATATGGCCGAGGGGATTAGCGACGAAAACCCTCGGGACGGGGATAGGACAAGATCAAGGCGTTTAAAAGGCAAAGGCCGAATTAATAAGGCGGGCTGACAACTTTCAGTAAACCCTAAACTACCCTAACATCTATATATGTTGAGGAGGAAGGAAAGTGAGTGTGAAGATCGTCTCCACTGCCCGATTGCTCCAATACTCGATTGTTCCAGCGCCTTTAGTGATTGGAATCCGGAGAATTGGGCCCTAGCGGGGAGCGCCACCAAAAATCTCGACCTCCGGCCCGGATCCCAAACGAAGCAAAAAGGATGGACAAGGGTAAGGACAAGGGTAAGAAAGTTTTTGATTGATGTATGTGGGGAGGAAAAGGTCGCAAGAAGCGCTCAAGCTCTGGGCTCGAGGCAACCTCCGCGGTGCCTTTCAACCGGATTTAGAAGAGCTCAATCCTTGATGCATCTGCTTTGGCGGGTATGAGGTGCTTAAGCAGAGGTCTACCATCATGCATCGATTGCGGCAGCGTTCATTGCTTATCTTGTGACGAATTCATCATGCAGTCCATGCGAGATAGTGGTTATACTCTAGGAATCTTTGGAAGTTCTACCGAGTATTGGGCGACAAGAACGACAACAGAAGACGCAAGACCTAGATCGAACCATGCAATGCTTCAACAGATTACAGGTCCAAGGCGCTTTATACAAAGGTGCTCTAATTTCAACACAATCTGGCGATATGTGATGCTAGGGAAAAGTCTGTATCTCTCTTTGTGAAAAAAACCCGTTGATTTTTACGTGCGGTACATAGTGAGAAATCACGGAAAAGGTCCGGAAGATGGGAACCGTCTTGGGCTTTCATAGCCTAGAATAGTGGAAAGTGAAAGCTCCCGGCTCCACGCCGATATGGGTGGGAAGCTCCTTATGCTAGTTGCAGGTTGCCCTTTGCCTAAGCATAGGCTTTTTCCATAATCTTACAAAATCGAGAGATACTAAAACTTTGAGTGCAATTTGATTCGGGCCTAGGAATGCTTAAAAGTGGAATAAAAGTGGTCTTGAGAATAATTTTCAAAATTTAAATTTTGAGCTCTATGGTTCCATGGCCAAACTACTTGGTATCAATGAATAAGTGGAAATGCATGTTGGAATATTTGTTTCAATGGCTAAAGTAGCGTGAAAATAGAACTCATGTACAAGATGTTGCCTTGTTAAAAAAGCAAGGTACATATAATGCAATAAATTGGGTGCATAACATGCAAAAATGCAAAAGGCACCATGGTCAACTTGGCTATAGTACGTGTAAATTTTATAAAAGCATATAATGTTGGGACATGCCATGCTTGCCAAGTGTTAGCTTTTGTAAAAGTTTTGCATGCATGAACCTACATGCATGATACGACATCTTTAAGCTTTAGGCTTTAAGCTATAGCATGATACGGCATCTATATGATATGATGTCTTGTTCCTATGGGGCAAAAATTTGAAGATATTCTTTGCCTTTATGGCATGAAAATTAACAATGGTTAATTTGTGGCCTTTGAAAACTTCGATTTCAAGCGAGAGGCTAGGTCAAAAATAGATCCTATTTGTGAGCTTGGCACCATGAGAAAATATCTCACGAAGACAAGCATTATCTGTTAATATAATTGGTTTTCGTTATCGGTAAATGTTAAAACTTGGAAATTATTTCTTATTAAAAATAGGGGCTTTTTTTGAAATCGATTGAGCGCTTACGAACCCTAATCCAAGCAGAAGCATTGGAGCCGCATGCATGCCTACCGGCTACTTGAATCCATGTTCAGGGGGGCAAAGCGGGCACTCGGCATTCGGATGCGCATGTGATTGCATACTATCGGTAGCCAAATCTGAGAAAAAATGATTCTCGGATCTGTTGGCTGCAGCCGAATATGGCAGAATTCTTGATATGCACTTGGTTGTATATGATTGGCCTGTTGCACACTTCGATATCAGAGATGCATCGAAAATACCAAGGCATAGATGGGCTCTTCTAGTTTTATTTTTAGGGCTCATAATACGGTTTGGTTGCCTTGTGTCGAATTTGTTCTTTGTAAGTTCTTCTTGGGATGATCTGGATGCATAACACTGTTTGAATGCCATATGGCGATATCTATTTGAGTTTTTCTTTAAACAGCCTTGTCAGGGTTGCCATATCCAGTCTTGTTGGCCAAGGCACATATTCAAAGCAGCATTGTTGCTTTCGTTATTCAAAGAGCCAGGATAATGGATGGCTAATCACAGATTCTGCAAATATGCAGAGGTATGCATTTATCTGCAGTTAAATATCTGCCCAATAAATGGCTACTTGGATATGCCATGAGGTATTATCTATTCTCTGTACTATTTGAAAGAGCACCAAAACATTTGTTTGCTTTTATCATCATTATTATTCTTTGTTCTGTAAGATAATTGTGGCTACTTAGCAAGACAGGCGGCCATGTATGTGTAGGTTTTGGTTGTACCTAAAGCCTAGCTACAAAATGATTAAGGATGTGGCTGTGACTTAAAACTAGCATTGACTTTCCAATAGAGGCGAAAATGAGGTATGGATTTCTTTGTGGCTAGTGCGCCTTGTTCTATTGCGGAAAGTTGAGCATAAATCATATTTGTGATTTGTGCTATAATAGATATTTAAATTATTTCTAACTTATTGGAAAAAATCATGTTGCATTTTTAATAGAGCACTTAATGGATATGGCGAAACCTACTGATTACTATGCTTCGAATACGTGGAAGCATAGGCTCAACTTCTAATTTGTGGAGGCTTATAGCGAATAATCGGTTGCACACTTATGATATGTGGTGGGCCGGATGTCGGGTTAGAAAAGACCATATATTCCATATGTCGGAAATTCTTTAAGATGCCTTAGTGTATGAAAATGCAAAGGCATGGTACATTAGTATTCTAAAATAGCGGGATTCAATTGAACACAAATATGACTCTAAATTGAGGCATATAATTACGAATAAAAGTGGCGATATGATTTATGGGTGCATTCATATGGTCTTATCGAAATTGTACTTGTGATAGTATGCTTAATGAATAAGCAATATGCATTTGCTTTTTGTGTTTCTAAGCTAATGGCTGAAGCTAGAAATTAATAGAGGCATGTTGCACCATGTCTATACTTGGGGTGCATAAAAATTATAAGTTTGACTAACATGTGACAAGTCCTATTGTAGTTGATTGGATTTGAAAACATCTCACGTTATAATTCCATCTTTCTTGTTAATGTTTTCCACGGGCAAAAGGATACAATTGGTGATCGATTGATAAAGCGAGAGACCCAATGTACCTTTTGGCCCTTACACATTTACCGTTTTCCGCTAATTGTGTATTGATTGATTGGGCTTGAGTGCGGGTTCTCTCCTCAATTGTCTCTATTTTGCAAACCCGGGTTGGTGTTAACATGGAAGGTTATGGAATGGCTTAAAAAAATGGAGCGTATACTATGCACTTTGTATGTTATTGTCTAAACTATTCAATTTCAATTCAATAATAGTGCATTTTTGCAATTTTCGATATGACTCTATGTTTTTGCTTAAGAATTTGTTGCAACAACTTTGCATTAGGTTACATGGCTTTGGGGCTTGAGAAATCAGCCTTCTACCGGGTTGCCTTGAATGTTAAGTGTTGAATTACGTTTATGAATATTTTGCAACTACTTTTCATTAAGAATACATGGTGTTGGGGCTTGAGAAATCAGTCCTCTACTAGGTAGCCTTAATGGTTAGTTGTTGTATTCTAGTTTAAATCAACTGAAATTAAAATAGTACCAGGATCTGTGTGGGATGGGCCTGGGTAACGCCAGGACAGACCTTCTCAAGCTCTAGCGAGGTGCTAGTGTTTGGAGTAATTGTGTTTGCTAGATTAGATCCTAGTAAATAGCTAGTATATATCTTGAAACTTACGTTTTTTACGTTCTAGGACGGATAACCCCACAGTAATACTAATACTAACACTTTGCTTCTTTACAATAACATTTCTACAGACACAGACACAGTAATTTAATATAACTTATAGTCCTCAATTCTTGCTCGCTTGGTTTAGGGTCAATAGCTTGGCTCTCATTAAGGGGGTGGAATTTGAGACTTTAAGTAGTTTCCATAGAAATATTTACTTATAATCTGCGAATTATGCTTGATGTTATTTTTCTAGTCACTCTTTGAACTAACAAGAGTTCATCATTCTGAGAATCTCAAAAATGATTCCAAACCATGCTCTGAGTGGTGAGTTTTGGATTTTTTAAGTTCAAGGATTCACGGATACTACTTTAATCTGGATTGTATGATCTGTAGCTTCAAACATGGAAGCCGGACATTGTATCGTATGCTACATTGGTGAGTTTTGGATTTTTTAATTCAAGTTCACGGATACTACTTTAATCTGGATTGTATGATCTGCTTTGCTTCAAACATGGAAGCCGGACATTGTATCATATTTTGTCTTTGCCCTAAAACATATGGCATGCATATACAAAAATTCATAGTGAAGGATCTTTCTTGAAGAGGTCCTCACAAGGCTATACTAAATATGTGGTTGTGCCTTACTATCATCACGGGCAAAATCTGGGTAGAAACGGGGTCCTAGCGGCATAAGCTAGGTACCTTCGCTACCTAACCGAGAATAATTATCTTTGATTGTTAACACATAGACCGTTCTACTGCGGTTGGAGGTAGGTTTCTATATATATATATACATATATATATAAATTGGGTATCTCGGTTTGTACTTTCATAGCCTAGAATAGTGGAAAGCTCCCGGCTCCGCCGATATGGGTGGGAAGCTCCTTATGCTAGTTGCCGGTTACCCTTTGCCTAAGCATAGGCTTTTTCCATAATCTTACAAAATCGAGAGATACTAAAACTTTGAGTGCAATTTGATTCGGGCCTAGGAATGCTTAAAAGTGGAATAAAAGTGGTGCTTGAGAATAATTTTCAAAATTTAAATTTTGAGCTCTATGGTTCCATGGCCAAACTACTTGGTATCAATGAATAAGTGGAAATGCATGTTGGAATATTTGTTTCAATGGCTAAAGTAGCGTGAAAATAGAACTCATGTACAAGATGTTGCCTTGTTAAAAAGCAAGGTACATATAATGCAATAAATTGGGTGCATAACATGCAAAAATGCAAAAGGCACCATGGTCAACTTGGCTATAGTACGTGTAAATTTTATAAAAGCATATAATGTTGGGACATGCCATGCTTGCCAAGTGTTGGCTTTTGTAAAAAGTTTTGCATGCATGAACCTACATGCATGATACGACATCTTTAAGCTTTAGGCTTTAAGCTATAGCATGATACGGCATCTATATGATATGATGTCTTGTTCCTATGGGGCAAAAATTTGAAGATATTCTTTGCCTTTATGGCATGAAAATTAACAATGGTTAATTTGTGGCCTTTGAAAACTTCGATTTCAAGCGGAGGCTAGGTCAAAAATAGATCCTATTTGTGAGCTTGGCACCATGAGAAAATATCTCACGAAGACAAGCATTATCTGTTAATATAATTGGTTTTCGTTATCGGTAAATGTTAAAACTTGGAAATTATTTCTTATTAAAAATAGGGGCTTTTTGAAATCGATTGGCTAACTACGAACCCTAATCAAGCGAAGCATTGGGCCGCATGCATGCCCCTAGGCTACTTGAATCCATGTTCGGGGAGGCCGAAAGCAGGCACTCGGCATTGGATCGCATGTGATTGCATACTATCGGTAGCCAAGTCTGAGAAAAAATGATTCTCGGATCGTTGGCTGCGGCCGAATATGGCGAAATTCTTGATATGCACTTGGTTGTATATGATTGGCTGTTGCACACCGATGCTCGGAGATGCATCGAAAATACCAAGGCATAGATGGGCTCTTCTAGTTTTATTTTTAGGGCTCATATCTGAGTTTTGGTTGCCTTGTGTCGAATTTGTTCTTTGTAAGTTCTTCTTGGGATGATCTGGATGCATAACACTGTTTGAAATGCATATGGCGATATCTATTTGAGTTTTTCTTTAAAGCGACCTTGTCGGGGTTGCCATATCGGTCTTGTTGGCCAAGGCACATATTCAAAGCGACATTGTTGCTTTTCGTTATTCAAAGAGCGAGGATAATGGATGGCTAATCACGATTCTGCAAATATCGAAGGTATGCATTTATCTGCGATTAAATATCTGCCCAATAAATGGCTACTTGGATATGCCATGAGGTATTATCTATTCTCGTACTATTTGAAAGAGCACCAAAACATTTGTTTGCTTTTTCATCATCATTATTATTCTTTGTTCTGTAAGATAATTGTGGCTACTTAGCAAGACCGCAGGCGGCCATGTATGTGTAGGTTTTGGTTGTACCTAAAGCCTAGCTACAAAATGATTAAGGATGTGGCTGCGACTTAAAACTAGCATTGACTTTCCAATAGAGGCGAAAATGAGGTATGGATTTCTTTGTGGCTAGTACGCCTTGTTCTAATACGGAAAGTTGAGCATAAATCATATTTGTGATTTGTGCTATAATAGATATTTAAATTATTTCTAACTTATTGGAAAAAATCATGTTGCATTTTTAATAGAGCACTTAATGGATATGGCGAAACCCCTTGATTACTATGCTTGAATCACATTGGAAGCATAGGCTCAACTTCTAATTTGTGGAGGCTTATAGCGAATAATCAGTTGCACACTTATGATATGTGGTGGGCCGGATATCGGGTTAGAAAAGACCATATATTCCATATGTCGGGAAATTCTTTAAGATGCCTTAGTGTATGAAAATGCAAAGGCATGGTACATTAGTATTCTAAAATAGCGAGGATTCAATTGAGAACACAAATATGACTCTAAATTGAGGCATATAATTACGAATAAAAGTGTGATATGATTTATGGGTGCATTCATATGGTCTTATCGAAATTGTACTTGTGATAGTATGCTTAATGAATAAGCAATATGCATTTGCTTTTTGTGTTTCTAAGCTAATGGCTGAAGCTAGAAATTAATAGAGGCATGTTGCACCATGTCTATACTTGGGGTGCATAAAAATTATAAGTTTGACTAACATGTGACAAGTCCTATTGTAGTTGATTGGATTTGAAAACATCTCACGTTATAATTCCATCTTTCTTGTTAATGTTTTCCACTGGGCAAAAGGATACAATTGGTGATCGGTGATAAAGCGAGAGACCCAATGTACCTTTTGGCCCTTACACATTACCGTTTTCACGCTAATTGTGTATTGATTGGCTATGAGTGCGGGTTCTCTCCTCCAATTGTCTCTATTTTGCAAACCGGGTTGGTGTTAACATGGAAGGTTATGGAATGGCCTTAAAAAATGGGGCTGTATACTATGCACTTTGTATGTTATTGTCTAAACTATTCAATTTCAATTCAATAATAGTGCATTTTTGCAATTTACTCGATATGACTCTATGTTTTGCTTAAGAATTTGTTGCAACAACTTTGCATTCGAGGTTACATGGCTTTGGGGCTTGAGAAATCAGCCTTCTACCCGGGTTGCCTTGAATGTTAAGTGTTGAATTGCGTTTATGAATATTTTGCAACTACTTTTCATTAAGAATACATGGTGTTGGGGCTTGAGAAATCAGTCCTCTACTAGGTAGCCTTAATGGTTAGTTGTTGTATTCTAGTTTAAATCAGCCGAAATTAAAATAGTACCGGGATACGTGTGGGATGGGCACGGGTAGCGCCGGAGACAGACCTTCTCAAGCTCTAGCGAGGTGCTAGTGTTTGGAGTAATTGTGTTTGCTAGATTAGATCCTAGTAAATAGCTAGTATATATATATATATATATATATATATATATAATAGATAATTCGAATCGAGTAAGAGGTTACGACGGCTAAAGGAAAAAGAAGAATGCATAGATGAAGAAAAGAAGAATTGCAGAGCTGAAGGCCCGAACATGATGTTAATGTAGTGGTGTTAATGTAATGTGTTGATTATGTAATACCTCCATGGGGAGAAAATTTCTGAATGAAGGCAGTTTTGAAGTAATGGTTGTCAAAGGGTAAAGTAGCCTCAATAAAATCAATAAAAATCAAATGAATCTAAAGTAATATATATTACGCGATAAATTAGCTTCAAAGGTACAGCTCTAAAAAAGTAAGCCTCAATGATGAAATGATCCTGATCCATAGCATACCACACGAAGACAAGGCGGATATATGGGAAGTTATAAACAGACATGGAAGGCTACGAAGGAGTTCACAACCGTAAGTCCCACCAGCAGATATATATACAAACAGGAAGCATTACAGAGACACCGGGCCAAAGTGGGCAATAGAACACAATGAGAACACAACGGATTACATGCGAAATTAGACAAACCGGATCATATCATGGGGAGACATTTTTTGGGAGTGAGAAGGTGGCTTAACGCACCAAAAAAAGGGAATACAAGTGGAGGGGCAACATATATTGGACAGATAGGCAAGGAACAGGGAATAATTGGCCATACCGGAACCGCACGGCGTAGAAACACAAAACAAAATGAGATCAACGGGAGAACAAACAGAGAACAGAGGAACATCAGAGTAAAAGGAGGACGGGGCAAGCTACGGGGACGGAGAGGCTATGCCTCCGCCAGACACCAGGATAGCGAGGGGCTAGACCCACCAACTGGTAACCCCGGACGACCAAAACTCATTAGCACTGGGGGCGGCATATGACTTATTTAGAGAGGTATGGAGAATACCTCGATTCATCGCATTTTCTGTCGGCCACGCAGTAAAAAGGTGAAGCGGGGGGCAAGTGCTGGGACGCGAGGCCAAGCCTCCGCCGTGCACCAGGATAGCGAGGGCTAGACCCACCAACTGGTACCCCGGACCACTAAAAACTCATTATAATACCTTATATTTCCTTATGGGCGAGATACCAACGTAATTAATGCAGGCAGACATATACCCAACTAAGCAGCCTCGAAAAACCCAAAAGGATCAACCTTGGGCAACAGACGAAAGAAGGTAAATGATAATAAAAGAGATGGACGAAATTAATTAGGTTTTTAAAATTTGAAATTCAAATTAAAACGGTAATTACGAATAAAAATGCCGTTTAGAATCAGGGAATATATAGTCATAGTGGGGGACAACGGCTAGCTTACAGATTGAGAGCCGAGCACAAGCGCACTGCCTAAGAGCCACCACAGAGTCCTTTGGCACAGGATTATCTTGCAAACGAGGACCATGGCCGACAGCACCAATGGTAGCCAGCAGAGAAGGTCGGATGTGGCAAGAGCCCCGGTGAGCCAACAGGACCTACGGGACTTCCTGGCACAGATGGATAAGCGGCTGGAATCAAAGATCCCGAACCTGGATGCACTCAACGCGCTGGCTGAAACGTGCAACAGCAACAAAACAGCCATCACTAGCATGGACCTGAGAGTAGGAGGGGTGGAGAAGACGAATGAGGAAATGCAGCGGAGGATGGACGAAATCGAAGAAGAAAAGGCAAAGATCCTGCAAAGGTTGGTTGAATTAGAGAAATCAAATGTTGAGCTGGATGCATGGGAGTCATTTGATAGGATAAAGCCACACTTAAGGGAATATGAGGAGCAAAATAAAATTAAGCATGATGTTAGGCTAATTGGGATAGCAGAAAGGCCTAACGAGGATATATATCGAGTTACTGCAGAAGTGTTAGAAACGGTGTTCAAGGAGCAATGTATTGCCATCATCAAAGCCCCACCATCAGGCCAATGGAGGGGAGACAAGACACATAAACTTGACGTTAAGGATTTGGCTACCAAGGAAAGGATCCTACGGATGGGACCCGATTGAGGAATGGAATAAAGGTACGAGGAGTCATTGCTTGGTGATCTGCAGACGCGGGGGCTGCACGGGGGAGTTGGCCAAAGCCGAGGATCCGAACCAAGCGAGGGGATACAAGTGGGGTCAAGAATGGCAAGGTCTATATACACAAGAGGGGGAGAGAACAAGCGACTCAACCGCAGGAACAGACGGCAGGGTTGCAGGGGCTGCAGGGGGTGCAGGGGATAGAAAAATCAACGGAGGCAGAGAAGGAAAACATACGCCCCCTGATGTCTATACAACAGGGGCTGGAGAACAGACTGCAGAAGGAAGCTCTAAGAGCAGGCACGGTAGAAGGGAACCAGAACAGAGTAATAGGAAGAAACGAAAACGGGGGAAACGAAGAGCGAGCAACACAAGCAAGGTTCGGAGGGCCAACCCCGACAATGAAGACCAGGGGAAGACCAAGGAGGATGGGCATTGGTACAGAAAACACAGAGATACAGAAGGAGCAACCTCGGGGGAAAAGACGTTGACATTGTGGTACTGGAACTGCACGGGGTACCCATGGGATGATGGAGAAAGGTTAGAAGGTGCCCAAGGCTGTGACATAATATGCCCGGTGAGACTTGGGAGCATAACGTCAAAAGGCTGCTGAGGAGGAGGAAGGATACCAACCGCGTTCACGTGTTGGAAAGGCAGGGAATTTAAAATAGGGAGGGGAGTGCAAGGTTTGGCTTGTTATATAAAAAAAGGTCAGTTAACAATGCATGTATGTTACATTCAGATAATAAAAAGATATATGGTTTTGAGTATCCAAATGAAAAACAAACAAGATGTGGTTCGATAATTACATATTACCCAATAGAGCAAAGTGATAAACTAGAATTGCTAGATCCGGGAGAGAATATAACGAAATGGAAGGAACAAAGACCGGTGATTATAATAGGAGATCTAAATGCTAGAACCGGACAGAACAAGCAATGCAGTACACACACGGATGAGATAGGGGGCGAGCGGTGTATAACGATGAGGGCACGCGGAGTGGCGAGAGGGATACGTAAGATAAGGCGTAGGTCAATGCTAGAGGTGAATTATCACGGAAGTATGCACGGCAAGGGATGATTATAGCCAATGGTGTGGGAAAATGGAGGGGATCGAGGGGAGGCTTCACGAAGCCAAAACACACATGGTAAGAGCATAGTGGATTATATAATTGTGAGCGAACAAGCAAGAAAAAAGATAGAAGGGCTGATGCTACGGAATGGAATGGGCGACGGGAGGAGGGAAAGCCATAGACCGGTTAAACTAACAATCGGGCTAGGGGAGGCGCCACAAAAAGACAAAGACAAAGAAGAAAGAAAGATAATAAAGGCGGGGTGAAGATTCGGTTCCGGGAAACAACAGTAAACCTTCACTCAAATGATCAAGGAGGAAATGGGAGAATGGAACTGGGAGAGCACAACGCAAGTGAGAATGGAAACACCTAAATGACATCATGGTAAGGGTAGCAACAGAGGTGTTTGGGAAAAAGATCAAAATCGGAAAAAAAGGGCATTTAGAGCTTCAGTATGGTATGATGACGAGTGTAGGGAATACAAGAGGAAAGTAAGAAAACATAGGGGAAATGAGACATACCGAGAAGAAAGGGCAGCATACATAAGATTACTGAAGAAGAAGAGATACAATAACCTGTTACAGCACCAATGGTACTTGGGGAAAATGCTGAAAAAAACAGCCCGAAGGTTTTGGAGAGGACTCAAAAATAAAGGAGGGGGTAGTAATGTGAAAGCAAAGAACGAACAAGATGACATTGGAACCGAGGGATGGGAGAGTTACTTGGATAAATTATACAAGACAGGGGCACCTCCAGTATCGATACCACTACAGCATGATCAGGACAAACCATGCTTCAACTTGCTAGACGTAGGGATGGCCCTGAACAGGATGGCCAATCATAAAGCTCCGGATTTATACGGACTCACCGTGGAACTGCTGAAGTGTGCCGAATTAGAAATCGGCAGACAGGTTACAGACATTTTTAACGGCATCATACATATAGGACTCCCAGACAGATGGACCTACAACAGAGTCATACCTTTACATAAGACAGGGAATAGAAAAGATCCAGGGAATTACAGAACAATAATGGTAAGCTCGATTTTCGCAAAATGGTTTGGAAAGGTATTGGATAATAAACTAAAGAAATGGGCGTAAGAAGGAAATATGAGAGGGGCAAAAGCGGGGGTTCGGACCGAGCACTCAACCACAGATCACCTAGTGACCCTACGGATATTAATAGAGCGCAGAACAAATTGCGAGGGGAAAGAAAATAATCTTGCTTTGTAGATTCGAGAAAAAAGCATTCGATCTGGTTCAGAGAGAAGCTGCTAAAGAGATTGATGGACATGCAGGCCCCGAGAAATATGGTAGGATCGATAGCAAGACTATACCACAAGGTGTATGCTAAAATGGAACAGGAAGGACAGCCGATAATCTGTGACACCGGGGTAAAGCAGGGATGCCCGTTATCCCCAACACTGTTTGGAATATACATAGACGCACTACAGGGATACATAGCAGAACAGAAGGGAGACGAGCATGCCCCAACGCTAGGAGACACGAAGGTACCAATAATGCTATACGCGGATGATCTTAGTATGATGGCAACAAAGAACAAAGGAATGCACAGACTGCTCAAAATTCTAGAACAATTCTGTGAGGATACAGGGCTGACAGTGAATCTAGCAAAAACTAAGATAGTCATCTTTGGACACAAGAACAGGCATAAACCTTTTAAATATAAAGGTAACGAGATAGAGGAACCAACAGAATACAGATATCTAGGGTATGACACGCACGGCACAGGGAAATGGACCAAAGGAGCCAATGCCAGATTTCAATCAGCTATAGGAAGTTACTTCAATATGAAAAACTTTTGTAAGTAAGTAGAATAACCGATTTGGGATATCAAATGTTATCTATTGGTCACGATAATAGCCACCACCCAGTTATCTGAGCGAGAAGCATGGGGGCGAGGTTTAACGTAAAAAAAACCGAAAAGCAGGAAGGAATTCTTAGGCAATGGCACAGACAGGAATTCAGGGTAAGGACAAACACACCACTAACAATCATGGTCCTCGAAACAGGGCAGAAACCAATGGAAGTGAGAGCATGGGAGAGAACTATAAGATACCTGCTCAGAGATAACGCGGGAGACATACAAGGAAAACTGTCCAGCATTGCAATCACAGAATCAGCAAAATCACATATCCTCGAAAGCAATGGATGGTTTAAGGAGGTGGCAACATGGACCAGACAAATGGGATTAAATCTGAGTGACCTAATAGAAGAGGGGCAGTGGAATGAGGAGTGGGCAGACACAGCAACAAGAGCATGGCTGCAAAGGCATACGGGACCCAAGACAGACTGGCTCATACAAGTTTTTAATCCAGACCAACAAATAGGACATCGATATCTGAGGGATAACTTACATCGGGGAAAAGCGAAGGGACACGCTAGCCGATTTAGGATGGGAAGCCATGATCCGAGAATTGAAAAGCGGTGGAGAGGGGTAGACAAGGAAGGCGGGATATGCAGAAGACCTGTGACGGGGGAGAATAGAGGATGAGAACCATATGATTAGTATTCACCGACATACGGAGACATCAGGGACAGATATAGGAATATAAGGTGGGGAGAACCAGTCCACAAGCTGATGAAGATGACAGAATCACTAAGTGATCTAGCAGACGCGATCCACAGAATGACGACCAGACACAGAGAAGTACACAGTGAAAGAGGGCTTGTAATATGATCCGTACAAAACGACTCATATAGCCTCACACAAATTGCTCAGTTAGAAGCTGATTGATAACGACGCATCACTGCACGGCCAAGAAGCCGAGGTAAAAGCGGGGTGCCGGTATTAAAAGGAAAAAAGTCAGCCTTCCGAAAAGGCTACATTGTAACAGCGTGATGTGCTAGTAGCACCCTTTTAGGGAGCTCGCCCATGCTACACAAGTCCAGGGGCCTTATGGCACAAAGGACACAAATGTATTCTATTCTATTCTATTCTATTCTGTTTTGATGTTTCTTAAAAAAGCAGGTGTAAAAACGTGCAGGACTTTTGCATGCACGAGTTTTCTTGTAAAAACAGTCTTCCAACTTAATGTAGTAGGCTATGTATGGTAGTTTCTGTAAGAACCAGATTCATGTTGACCCTCCCTGGCTAACAGGTCAACAGGGGCAAGTTAAGGACCTCCAAATTCTGTAAGGGGAATTACTCCTTGAATACTCTGTTATGGATAATCAACACTAAAAGAAAATACTTGTACTTAAGGCATAAAACGTTTCATCACAAGTGCCATTAGATTAAGTACACAATCAATTTTCTTATATTCAAAGATGAGGCAGATTACATCATATGATATGAAGGAGACATCTGAATACAAAGTTAAGACTCCCAGCCAGTAAGAACGTCTGCAACTTTGGAAGGCAACTTCTCCTTGGGACTCAATATTGTAATCCCCAACCAAGAAATGTACCACAATGCTGCTATGCAAACTCTATAGTTGAACACCTATTTGAGATCCCAGCCACAATGCTAACAAGTGTACTGCAACCTATTCCTTTGAGCACAAGGTTGAAAAATCCCCAATCCAATAACAAATACTGCCTACTTATTCTTTAGACCATCCTTCAAACCTCGTCATGTCTGATCTGCCCCAAACAAACTGAAATTACAGACCAAAGTAACCTCTTTTCTGCCTGCATATCTGCCATCAACATGCCTTCACAAACGAAATTTTATTCTATGTTTATGAACCTGTTGGAATAATAAAAGGAAAGTTGTTCAATCTGCTCCAAATAAGACTGTAAATTTATCCTGAGATAAGTCTTGATTCTGCATGCATCCCTGCCATAAATTTACCTCTACGAATGAAATGGATTCTCTGTTATAGAATACTGAACCTGTTATGATAATCAAAGGAAAGTTGTATGATCTGCTCTTGAAGAAGCCGACCCCTCTTACTTCCCATTTTTTCCTTCTTCTAGCTTGCCGTTGCCTCACCGTCGCCCCAAATTGCGCTCTTCTTCCTCACCGTTTTCCAGTTAGCTCTCCTATTATGGTGGGATATTTGCCACGGGTAAAAGAACAGGGAATCGGCAGAATAGGGCCCTAAATCAGAGGCAAACATGACGGATTTCCAGGGAGGGATGCGGTGAAGGCAAGTTTTCTTTTTTCAGAGCTAGGGTTTTTTTCAGGATTTCGAGCTCGCCAAGGTAACGAAGCCCCTTTCTTTTTTTTTTCCTTTTTTTTTTTTTTACCTTGACACTTTGAGATTTTTTTTATTTTTTCTCTTTTGCCCTTAAGCAAAAAATAAGGAGCGGCTATTAGACCCAGATCTTGTGGAGGAAGATGATGGAAATTCAATGGTCATTTCTCTGCTTCCTCTACATAAGCAATTAGCAGGTTTGGAATGTCGACTCTGACGCAATTTTTGGGAAAGTAACAAGACAAATAATGAGAGAAGAATAGGAGAGGCAGTTTATATGTGTGAGACAATTTGGAGGCTGAAGGGTAAGGCACAATATCCCAAAGATAATAAGAGAAAAAAAAAACAATGCGATCTTACGTGACTCACCTTTTGCACATCAAATCTTGCATGACCACTACTTGCCGCGGGGAATATCTTCGCACATGTCCATCTTCCAACAACCCATAGTGTATATATCTTCGCAATTATTGCTTACTGTTGGCAATGTTGCCAAAGGCAACATTTATGCCCCAAAAAACAGTGGCTGGTCCCTTCAGCCACCACAGACATGCTTGCAGCCCAAGGAATTCTTCGACATCACTGTAATATCTCAAGCTCCTTTGGTACTTGGCCTCATACTAAGAATATAAGTCGATTGTGTACTTTATTATGCACTTTGAACTGGAAAGAAAATTCTGCAACTGCTGATGTGAAACTGGAGGAGAAATACTGCAGTTTTGGTGCACTTAACTTGATAGGAAAGTAATGCAATCGCTACTAAAACAGAAGCAACATTCTGAAATCTTTGGAAGTTATGAGAAGACCTTCAATAATCCACTGCCTCCATGAATCAATAACATGCCAAGATGGAAAGAAATGATTGGCACGTTAAGATGACCTGCATATGAAAATGTGGTGATGAAATGGAAATGTGAGTAAAAGAAGGGTGTTCCTGCATGGCCCATGAATAGGGTTAGCATGATAATCTTCCAAAAGTAATATGTCTGTTCATGATTCAGTTCACATGCCAAGATGGAGAAGTATGATTGGCATGTTGAAATGTGATGATGAAATGGAGGCATGAATATAAGAAAGATGCTCCTGCATGGCCCATGAATAGCGTTAGCAACCGGTTGTCCTAGCATAATGTGTTTCCTCACGTTTTCAGTCCCATGCCAAAATGGAGAAATATGAATGGCATGTCGAGGTGACCTGCATATGAAGAAGTGGAGATGAAGTGGGAAGATGATGACAAAACAGATGTTCCTGCATGGCCCATAAAAGGTTAGCATATAATTACCCCCTTTGAGTAATGTGCCCCTGGCCTATATGGAGCAGTAATACATGCTCCTTGTAGACGAAAGTGGGTAACACAATTGATAATTCTCGGCAAATGATGTGGAGAAAATATGTGTGTACGTCAGAAGTTCCCGCATGCACCATGTATGGATTAACATGAACTTAAAAAACCATCCGCACACCAATTATTCTCACTTTCCTGCACCTAAAATTGACTGCTAATAACATCTTCCAAACACATAAGATTAGAATATATGGATAATATGCCCCAAAATTATGCACTTACGTTTCTGCAGTTCCAAACACATAAAGATCAGAATATATGAAGGATAATATGCCCCAAAATTATGCACTTTTGTTTCTGCAGTACTTGTTGCAGCAGACTACTTACCACAAAACTAATACTAGACTAGATTACTACTACAAATTGAACATGACAGCATAATACTAAACTATTGCAACTAGCCTATACTACCACAATAAATACCTTACATAAACTTAACATGCACATTCTTATTTACCTAGCATGACAACCTAAGGACTCGGCCTTTTAACCTATCTTACCAATCCAGCCGTTTAAGGCCAATATTTTTTCAAGTGCAAGGCGTTAGGTGGATTGGGCAGTTCTACCATATCCATAGTTTGCAACGTATATGAATGTGTTCCCGCAACTCCTGTCACAATAAATGGACCTTCCCAAAGCTGATCGAATTTGGAAGCTATTTTCTCTTTTCTGACGTTCCATTTTAAAACCAAATCCCCAGGTGCAAAGTTACCTTGAAATCTCTGCTTCCGTGCTTGGACTGCCACATCCTTAGCCTTTTTATGCCAATTCACCTGCTCGGCATGCAATCTATCCTCTTCTAACTTAAGGAGCTGAATCAATCTATCTTCTAGAGCTTCCTTTTGGGGAACTTCAAGTGTACAAGCTACCTTAAGAGTAGGAATAATCATGTCTATGGGCAGTATGGCTTCTATTCCATATACTAACTCATAGGGCGTAAAACTTGTAGCTGCTTTAACAGTGGTTCTGTATGCCCAAAGGGCATTAGATAACATTAAATGCCAGTTCCTTTTAGATGCATCAATCGTCTTTTGAAGGATAGATTTAAGTACCTTATTAGTAGACTCTGCTTGCCCGTTACCATGAGGGTAATACGCACTACTTTTAACATGTTTAAGCTTTAACCTGGAAGTAAGCTCACGAATGGTATCGTTTATGAATGAAGACCCACGATCTGTGAGCAGCTTCTTTGGTACACCATATCTGGCAAAGATATTTACGTATAAATAAACCTTTGTTGTGTTAGCATTAGCATTCTGAAGTTGCACGGCTTACGCCCATTTTGTAAAAGGTCGTTAGCTATCAACACAAATTCATCTTTGATTGGATGAAGGTGGATTTATGGGCCCAAATGAAATCCAGACCCCAAGTTTCAAAAGGAGCTGGAGATAATATTGGAACTAAAGGCGAAGCTAGCAACTTCTTCTTCCCGAATACCTGACATTGGTGACACCTTTTGATGTATTCGTGACAATCTACAAATATAGAAGGCCAATAGTACCCTGCCCTCAGTATCTTTTTGGCGATGGCGTCCTGTTTAAATGTCCCCCGCAAGCACCTGCATGACATTCATTAAGCACAACAAGTTGCTCACCTTCATCTATACACCCTTAATCCTGCAAAGAAATTCGCCAACCATCACGTAATTAAGTGAATCCATCTTGAATTTTTTTGCTGCTGCCGCAGACATCTCCGTTGGAAGGGATTGTGTGACTAGATAGTCCTTAATGGAGGCCATCCAAGAATTGCTTGCCTCAATAAAAAATTGTTTCACCTCAAGACATGGCGTTATCGTACTTCCTCATCGGAAATCGATCCTCTAATTCCTCATGATCAAAGAAGGCATGAGGTAAGTAAGAACTAGGGTCTGTAACCCTAATCAAGGTTTGAATTTTCATGTCATATTCCTGTAGTTTAACAGCCCACTTATGCCACTTAACTTTCTTCACATCCTTACCAAAAAGCAAGGGCAGCGGGTTATGTTTCATATGCACCACTATTTCATGGCCATGCAACAGGTAACCATGCTTATCTATTAGAAACACCAAGGCTGCAGCATATTTTTCTAACTTAAGGTACCTTTCCTCTGGCTCTGACCATTGCTTGCCCGTATAGCCAATAATTCTTCGTTCTTGGGTAATGGCAATTCCTACGGCTATCTTCGTTACAGTAACATACACATCAAAAGTTACTCCTTCTTTTGGGCCAATCAAATTATGGGGTTGACTCAGGATACTTATCACCTGCTCAAATGCTTTTTGACACTCAGAAGTCCAATCGATCAACATATTCTTGCTCTGCCTTTTAGATATAGACCCTACTCGTGTCAACTTCACAATGGGGCCCATGAAATGAGAGTAATTAAAAACATAGATTCGGAGGAAACTTAACATCCCCATCAACTTCTTGACTTCTCTCAAATTTTTTGGAGATGGCAGCTGCTTCAATGTACTGACTTTATCTTCAGAAACCTGTAGGCCTGCTGCAGAAATAGTATGCCCCAATAATTCCCCTTTTTGCACCATAAAAATACATTTTCTTGGATTTAAACACACCCACGATTGCTGTACGGTTTACAAAGCTTGCTTATTAACTCCAAATGCTCTTTTTGCTAGAAGCTAGGCAAAAATCATCCAGAAAAACTTTGAAGGAGTTAGAAGGCATAACCTTAAATGCCTTGTCATAGCTCTTTGAAAGGTAGAGGGTGCGTTCGTAAGACCAAAGGGCATTCTTCTCATAGCGAATGTGCCCCATGGAGTAATGAAGGCAGTTTTGTCTTGATCTCCTTCCTTGATTGCGACCTGATTGAATCCAGAAAAGCCATCTAGAAAGGAATAGAATTCTTTACCGCGGTTTTGCATATAAAACATCTTGAATAAAAAGCGGAGGAAAAAAATCCCTTAAGGTTGCCTTATTCAATTCCTGATAATCAATGCAGATTCTTAACGAGCCATTTTTCTTATGTATAGGCACTATGCACAAAACCCAAGATGGGTTTCTACATTCGAATATCAGCCCGGCACTTAACATTTTCGTATTTCCTTCTCAATAAGCTCCAATAATCTTTGGATTGATATCGCCTAAGCTTTTTCTTTGAACAGGTCGAACTCCGGCTTAAGCTTTATTTCCAATTCACATACCTCTTTTGGAATACCCTTTAATTCATCATAATTCCACATAAATATTTCATTCATTTCACGAAACAAATCTTGCAAATATTGAAGTTCTTCTTCTACAAGCTGTATCCCAACAGATATCGCTCGATTCTCTCCTCCTTTGACAATCTCAAGTTTCTGTACTTCTTTTTCTCGCGATACATCCACTATTAAAATTGGATGTAGCTGCTGCAACCATTTATCATCTACATCCTCTTCCCTAAGTGCCCCTTCGCTCAAATGCTCTAACAATGCTTTTCTACACAAGGCATCAGCTTCACAATTTAGAGACCTAGCCACATGATTAATTTCCCAAACACTAAAATCCTGCAAGGCTTTAATCACCAAACCTTTGTATTTCTCCATCTCGCCATTCTTCGTCTGATATTCCCCTAGCACTTGCCTACAAACTAATTGTGAATCTCCAAAGATTTTCAGCACACCAATTCCGGCCACTTTTGCTTCTTCAAGTCCCAACAAAAGCCTGCGGTACTGCTGGCATTCGAGGTAATTCCAGGAAATATCTTGCTTGCTTTTGCAATTATGCGCCCTTTGCCATCCTTAATAACAGCCCCAGCAACATTTATATTCGCTTGCCTCCATCGAACCATAATGTTGCAGTACCCTTGTCCATGTGATGTTCCAAAGGCACGTCGTCATCTCTTATCCCTACGATAGTATAAATGCCACAAGCTTTGGATTCAAGATAATCATCCGATTCAGCTAAAAAGGCCTCCCTAGAAGCTTCACTTGCATCTCCTTCCCTATTATAAACTGTTACTGTTCTAGTTCCATCAGAAATTGTGCAAGTACCCTTAGACCATATAGGCCTAGCATGTACCGTCTTCAGCCAAACCCTTCCAAGTAACAAATCATATATATCGCATCCTTTCACGGATGTCCAAAAGTCACTACTATAAAAGTCGGTAGCTCTTTGTGATACCATGAACATTAATAGGCACTTTGGTAACCATACCTATAGGACTTATTTTCCCATTAGCAAAGGTCTTCAAAACTACCGGGGTGTGCTTATCTATATGGAATCCCAACTGCTGCATTACATGATAAGGCATGACATTCATGCCTGACCCTCCATCCAATATAACGTTTGTCAAAAATTTGTCTCCTATGCTGCCTCGCAAAACGAAAATACCGGGATCCGCATTTACTTGTGGAATTATTAGATTGCTGGAGGTATCTTGACACTTATCCTCTTGATCAAACATCTTAAGTAATTGCTCCCTGTAGGTAGGGGCGATTTTTAGCAAGGTATAAATATCTAGACTCAGCCTTGAAGATTTAAGCAAAGCTTGCAATTCATTTGAGCTACTGCCCATCCCTTTAGGACTCGTTGTTGCCATAGCTGCATCATGTCGCTCTGCTGGAGCACTAACATGTGAACCATGTTGCTGCTGATAACGAGTTTGAACAGCTAAAATCCATGCTTCCTCTCCCTCTTGCAATTCTAGATAGCACATTGAAGTATTACCTCCTGATGAGTCTGGTTTCTTACTTGCCCTTGATGCTTCTTGCTGCTTCATCATGTATTCCTTCACACTGCATCGAAGCTCTGTGTGGCCAACCTCCTTGCAAAAAAGGCATATGGGACACTCCTTTCCAAAATGTCCCCTCTTCATACACCTTGGACATGGCCTACCATAACAGTTGTCTTCGTTATGACCATATTTTTTGCAAAAATTACATACACTTACTTGTGTAGCCTGCTGTTGAATCTTCATAACTTCAGCTAGTTTGTTTGGATACTTCCAACAAGGTCTGCATACCAGATTCCAGCCTATCCGTGGCTTTTGATACTTCAATTCGTATTTCATCTTCAAACCTAACCTTCTTTTCCTTTTGTATTGTGTAACAAGGTTGCTCCTGCTCCCAATCTGGATAGAAGTGTCCTGCAGTCCCATGCTCCTCTTCCGGTAGAGATTGTTGAAGCTTAGAAATTTCTATTGCTTTGGAGAATGCCTTCTGTATGAAATCCAAAACCCCAGTATTTTGCAATTTGCACATCTTCCTATATATTTTGAATAATGGCTTAAGACCCAGTACAAAGAATTCTACAATGTGGGTGGTAGGAGTCTCAACACCTTTTTTTAACATCTCAATATGTATGCATGAAATCTCGACATGGCGGGAACACTCTCCCCTTTTTTTAAACGAAGGTTCTCAATTCTTGTGCCAACCCACCACAGGTACTCTCCACTCCAAATCGGCTCTACAAAGTTCTGACTCCATGTATCCCATAGATGTGGTGTACAAGCGGCACGATATTGAAACCAAGTTCTAGCTTCTCCTCTCATGCATGCTCCAAAGACTGTCACTTTATCGCCTTTCTTCCGTCCATAGTCTATGTAATATTCCTCAAATTGCTGCAAGTATTTCAAAGGATTGGAAGTGCCATCAAAGTACGGTGGAGTTACTGGCAGTACAACCTCTATCTGATATGGACTATTAGGAGGAGGTGATACTCCCAATAAGGATGCTTGGCGGTACGCCATCCGAGTCATAGTGGGAGCAGGAGGCATTGGGATAGGTGTTGACGGAGTTGCCATATCTCCCGGTTCTCGGACTTTTTGGGAGGCATTACTAACTTCTTCTTTTCCACCGATTAAGATGCACCAGGCAGTTTAGAGTATCCCGGTAGGACCTCCAAATCTGTTGACCCTCCCTGGCTAAAGGGTCAACAGGGGCAAGTTAAGGACCTCCAAATTCTGTAAGGGGAATTACTCCTTGAATACTCTGTTATGGATAATCAACACTAAAAGAAAATACTTGTACTTAAGGCATAAAACGTTTCATCACAAGTGCCATTAGATTAAGTACACAATCAATTTTCTTATATTCAAAGATGAGGCAGATTACATCATATGATATGAAGGAGACATCTGAATACAAAGTTAAGACTCCCGGCCAAGAAGAACGTCACGCAACTTTGGAAGGCAACTTCTCCTTGGGACTCAATATTGTAATCCCCAACCAAGAAATGTACCACAATGCTGCTATGCAAACTCTATAGTTGAACACCTATTTGAGATCCCAGCCACAATGCTAACAAGTGTACTGCAACCTATTCCTTTGAGCACAAGGTTGAAAAATCCCCAATCCAATAACAAATACTGCCTACTTATTCTTTAGACCATCCTTCAAACCTCGTCATGTCTGATCTGCCCCAAACAAACTGAAATTACAGACCAAAGTAACCTCTTTTCTGCCTGCATATCTGCCATCAACATGCCTTCACAAACGAAATTTTATTCTATGTTTATGAACCTGTTGGAATAATAAAAGGAAAGTTGTTCAATCTGCTCCAAATAAGACTGTAAATTTATCCTGAGATAAGTCTTGATTCTGCATGCATCCCTGCCATAAATTTACCTCTACGAATGAAATGGATTCTCTGTTATAGAATACTGAACCTGTTATGATAACCAAAGGAAAGTTGTATGATCTGCTCTTGAAGAAGCCGACCCCTCTTACTTCCCATTTTTTCCTTCTTCTAGCTTGTCGTTGCCTCACCGTCGCCCCAAATTGCGCTCTTCTTCCTCACCGTTTTCCAGTTATCTCCCCTATTATGGTGGGATATTTGGCACGGGTAAAAGAACAGGGAATCGGCAGAATAGGGCCCTAAATCAGAGGCAAACATGACGGATTTCCAGGGAGGGATGCGGTGAAGGCAAGTTTTCTTTTTTCAGAGCTAGGGTTTTTTTTCAAGATTTCGAGCTCGCCAAGGTAACGAAGCCCTTTTTTTTTTTTTTTTTTTTTTTTTTTTTTTTTTTACCTTGACACTTTGAGATTTTTTTTATTTTTTCTCTTTTGCCCTTTTTGCTTATCAAAGATAAGGAGCGGCTATTAGACCCAGATCTTGTGGAGGAAGATGATGGGAATTCAATGGTCATTTCTCTGCTTCCTCTACATAAGCAATTAGCAGGTTTGGAATGTCGACTCTGACGCAATTTTTGGGAAAGTAACAAGACAAATAATGAGACAAGAATAGGAGAGGCAGTTTATATGTGTGAGACAATTTGGAGGCTGAAGGGTAAGGCACAATATCCCAGCATAATAAGAGAAATAAAAAAAAAACAATGCGATCTTCTGCACTCACCTTTTGCACATCAAATCTTGCATGACCACTACTTGCACAGGAATATCTTCGCACATGTCCATCTTCCAACAACCCATAGTGTATATATCTTCGCAATTATTGCTTACTGTTGGCAATGTTGCCAAAGGCAACAATTCACAAGAGTGCAAGGCTTATGCATGCACGACTTTTTGTAAAAAAAGGCTTCCAATATAATATAATAGGCTATGTATGGTATCTTTCTGTAAGAACCAGACTCACAAGAGTGCAAGGCTTATGCATGCACGACTTTTTGTAAAAACAGGCTTCCAATATAATATAATAGACTATGTATGGTATTTTTCTGTAAAAACCAGATTCACAATGTATGGTATCATTCTGTGTAAACTTCAGGATTCACAAGCTCATATTTATCTATCAAATTTGGTACGAGATCATAAAAGGCTCACAAATGCTCATAAAAAGCTCATAAAAGGCGCAACTTTCCCTCAAGTTCTAAGCTTCAAATTCTTTCAAATTCTTTCCACTATGAGGAACACGTTTAAATTGAAGGTGGAGCAAGAAAATTAAATGGATGGGGATCAAGGACCTATCTATAATTAAGAGATCAAGGAAACAATCTCAATAACTAGAAAACAAATTTATTATCTGCAATTGCGTTCTAATTCTTCTTTAATTTCTCCCAGGCAATTTTGGGTTAATGTTTGACAATAATCTGTGTGTCTGGCCAGTCACATAAGACTCGAAGACATCAATGGCTTCAAAATTTTTAAACCCAATACAATTAACGTGCCAAGCACTAAACCTGCACATCCAAACACACTAAGCACTAAGCTTGAAATTAACAGGGCACTAAGCCCTGTTAATCAACGTGCCAAGCACTGAACCTGCACACTAAGCACTAAGCTTCAAATTCTTTCAAATTCTTTCCAATTGAGAAAAGAAAAGTATTGCTGTTTTTTGTGATTCTCTGCATATAGTTGGAAGAGACCTCATTGAAAATAGTAGTGATTCTCTGAAAATCCAGAGGCATAATAGTTGAAAGCAGTTCAAGCTCAATACAAAACGTTTACTACAGACCTCTGCTCATATATTACAGAGGTTTTATAGACCTCTGCTCATATATTACAGACCTCTACTAGTTACATATATATTACAGACCTCTATATATCATATATTACAAGAACTTTATACTTCTAATCAACAATTTCGCCCTGTTAATCAACATGCCATGCACTGAACCTACACATCCTTGCTTCTTCACTATCTCTGCAAAAATGTACCAGCGTGTTAACTCTTCTATATTTTTGCAAATATACTTTACTCTGCTATGTCATTACACTTTACACATGCAACTAAAGTAAATTCAAACTCAAACTAACAAGTGCTTACCCATTGAAGGTGTTGGCATGATCAGAATAATGGAAGAGAGTATTTGCTTCCAATCCTTCGTCGTTTCCTTCTCCATTCTATCATACTGTTGTTAGCTTCAGAATTTCTCCAAGCTCTTTGTCTTCGTTTCTTCATAGCTTCTGCAAGTGCATTATGAACTATTGGAGATGCACGCCTTGCCAAATTCTCCTCGTGTCTCGCAAGCACTCCTCGATAAAACAATTGTCCCATTTGCAGCAATGGATTGGATTGACGAGAATCATAGCCTCCACCACGCTGAGTTTTCCGATTGAAAGCCATCTTAGCCTGCTTGTGCGACTTTTCCATGCCTTGGGTGTTCCATATGGCTAAGCTTCCATATTTATCTGCAAACCAAGGTCCATGAGCATAAATTATATGTATGTAATGCGTAACTTTGCTTTCTCCCCATGCATCAATGTATGCCTTTGTGAATGCATTAACTGTCACTCGAAAATTCTGCTTGTCCTCTGCTGTAAAATAGCTCTTTTGTAGCAGCACGTTTAGGTCGGACAAAGTATTCCATGCAATCCGTTTTCTTGTGGATGCATTGTTGGTCTTGTCTAATTCTGCATCTATCAACTTCTTACCAAAATCATATAAGCCTTTCTTATCATCACTTTGACATAAGAAACGCTTTGCCTTCTCACCTCCAATGGATACCTTTGCTGGAATAGAACTTCTTCCATCAGCTGACCTTTTGGTGTCTACTTCTAATGTAACACATCCGCCATGTAAACCAGCAGCGGATAAAACTTTCTCAATACGCTCGATTCCTTGTTTTCGTTCTTTCTCATCCCTAATGTTCCAAACAAATAATTCTGAATGAAAAATCATTTTTTCAACTATCCTAACTAAAGCATGAAGTGTACAAAAATGTACCCTGTCCAATGGAATTGGTAGTATTGGCCTGAATTCTGTATCTTTTGTATGCCGAGTAGGTGGAAGACCTTGGTCACACCTCAAAGTACTTTTTGCACGACCAGTGCTTGTGTCTTTCAATGTCTCGCAGCAATATAAGCACATCTTGGTAGTCTTTGCCCCTGAGGAAGCAATTCCATACATGGCCTTCTCTGTTTTCAGATCGGAAGCCATATGAAAGTTAACACAAAATGACCCAAACCCTTCAACAATCAATTTCTCACCATGATTATAGCTGTCAATTAGCGTGGGAATGTTCGTTTGATCAAACACCCACTTTAACACTTCAAAATTCTCTTTTCGAACTTGGAAAAGCCCTAACCACCACGTATGGTCTTCCGATTGGACGGAAAACCAATCAGCCTCTCTCTTTTTCTTCTTCAACAGCTTTTGCTTTTCATAATCGGGGGAGAATGCCATGTTCATTAACGTCAATGATACTCTCTCATACTTGACTTTGTGTGTAAGCTCCATTTCATCAAGCTTCAAGCACACTTGCAGCTGCCCATCAATATCATCCTCATGTAAATTGTAAAACACCACCATAAATTTCAAGACATTTTCAAGGTCAAACCATAAGTTATTTTTTTCATTAAGACTGATCATAATAGAATTATTAGTCTTATCATAACCTTTTCTAGATCTAGTACTCTTACCATTTTTAGATCTAGTTGTCTTCGTACCTATTTAAGGTCCTTGCAGCTCGCTTGAGCTCGGTGGACTACAATTTATGGAGTGCATTCCTCCTAAAATTTCTCCGATCATAATGTTCCTTCTTGTTCTTACTTTATTCACATAATGTGGCCTTGGAACAATTACTTTATTGGTTCCAAATGTTTTTAATGCATCATAAAATGGCTTGCATAGCAATCTATAAGCTGCATTGCTTATTCCAGCCGAATCACAAATACTTTGCACCTTGTCAACATCTATTGTAGAGCATACTTCACTAATAACCATGTTAATAACAGCCTTTCTTAAGTCATTGTTTCCTGGTGCATTTAACATCGCTAAATCTCCTCCTTTGAAGCAATGCTCCTTACAATTTTACCAACATTATCTCGTACACCATCATTGCTTTTCTTTGTCTCCAATACTTGCTTGATGGCATATATTCTCCTACGATAAGCCCCACATCGAATATTTAACTCATTGATTGGCTTCACCTTCCTCTTCCTTTCTCTAAGCCCAAAAGCTGTTTTTTTAATCTATCTAACCTCCTTTGTAGCATGCTTAGCATTATTTGCTGCTGAATTCCTGTCATTCTCTGCTTGTTTGACAACAGTCTCCAGCATTCCAACATCTTGTTCCAATTGTAAAGCTCTCTTTTTCAATTGATGAATTAACTTTTGCTTTTCTTCAATTTCCTTTTTCAAATTATAAGACTCCACTTCTTTCTGCTGCAAAGAATATGAAAGTCTATTAATGTGAATGGTCAATTCCATGTTATGGAATGCCATGCTCTCGCAGTAGCCAAGTAGCCTTGCCCGCCCTTCACACACGAATTTGACAAGCCCTGTTAAACAAGTGAAATCAGGATGCTTTCCTGTCACAGGATTTCGTGGGTACAGTTCTCCTATAGCCCAAATGTCATAATTTTTAGCTCCACTCATTCGCAAAGCATTCAAATCGATCTTCTTTCCTTGCTGCCCAGCTGTAGAAGTGCTTGCTTTTCCATATTCTGCTGAAGGAAGGATAATTCTAAGTTGAACCATGGTAAGAACAGGCCGAAAATCTTACAATTGGGATCCATCACTGTTATATATCTGATGATGTGTGGGAAATTTGAATTCAAATCTTAGGGCTCAAAACATATTCAAAAATTCAAATTCTTGTGTGTGGGAAATGAAATTCAAACTTAGAGATCAATCCCCAAACTAGAACCGGAGGGCAAATCTAACTTACCTAAAGAATGATACCTGGAGAGAAATAACTGCATTCCTTAGATCACGAACCTTTGTATCTTGGTAGCAATAAATTCGAAGGCAGAGGGGAGCCTGAATCTGCAACACGAATGCACAATCTAAGCACACGAGCAGGAAGGGTTTCGTTCTTCGTGAGAATTTCCCGTGGATTTGCTTAAGGATTTTATGTGGCAACGTGGCAAAAATACATTGGACATATAGATATCTCCAAATTCGAATTAATTTTGGTTGCCCCTCGAAAACACCAACTAAAAAAAAAGTAAGATGAGGTAAAAATAAAAGAAGTTAACGGTTATTATCACGGTTACTATCACGGATCGTTGCTGTATTGAAGCCTCTTTGGTGAATCTGACACTTTGGGTTATTTGGAAGCATCGTTGCGATGTGGCCTTAGGTGGCCAAAGGATCTCCATAGAGAAGTTAAAAAACTTCTTCAACATGGAGGTTGCTTTGATGGCTCTATCTCATCATAGGAAGAAAGGTACGAAGTATAACAAAGGACTTGACAAAGTTGGAACCTTGGTTGGGTTCTATTCATACTTCAAGTGCCATTGGGTTGATAACGAGTAAGTAAGATCTTCTGGTTATGAAGCTGGTAGCTTTTCCTGGAATTGACAATTGGTGGTCCCTGTACTGACATGAAGCTGGCTCCCTCTATAGTACCCACTTTTTGGTGAAGAAAGTAGACTTTCCTTATAGTATCCTTCAGTGGGGAAGACGAGCGGAAGCCCTCTTCTGTTCTGGTACTTGGATTCCCATATTATCTGTATTTCCCCCTTGGTGGGGCCCTATTGTACATACCTAATTTTTAATATATATATATACTAGAAAAAGTGCCCAGCGTTGCTGGGCTTTTCATCAGGCGTAAGCTCGAAAACTAATACCATTAATCAAAGTTTGAGAATAATAATACAATCATGGTGTTGCTCCATTTTCAAGAAGCTTCTTATTGATATGCAAAATACACTCATAAACATATAATACTTAGAAAAGTCGAAAGCAATTGGATGAATTGTACCTTCTAAATTTGATGTATAGAATCTGGCACAAGCAGAGAAAAGCAATTGAGATCTTCGGTAATGGCCCCTTCTTCTAGAAAATAAATGATCTAGCAGCAAAGAATAATCAATTTGCATTGTAAAGCCTTCAAACCGGACCATGCACCACCTTGACCTACTCAGTTGCCTCTTGCAACCGACAACTGATGTTGTTCGAAATTGAATATTGTTTTTTTTTTTTTTTTTTTTTTTTTTGGGGGGCGGGGAGTGGTAATTGTCTTTGTATTTAATGGTGTCGTTTTCACATATATGTTAATATAAATTCGAGGCTTTTATGAATTCAAATTCTATAGTTCAATGGCTTTGGATGATAGTGGATGTCAAATGACCCATAAAATTCAATTTTTCATTTCTTCACGAGAAAATAACAACCACCTCACAATTATCTCACAGTTATGGATAAATATTAAATACTACATGTTCATGACCATCAATACATACTAAAGTTATTGTAATTGATTTCATTTAAGGACACAACCCCAAGTTAACAGAACTTCTAGAAAACAAAGTGCCACTTAGATAGTTATTGCAAGAAAATTGCTGAAAGTTTTGTGGGTGTGTAGACTATTGTTGCTCTTTGCTAGAATGTAAAGACCAAACTTTGGCATAGCATTGATTTATACAGTATATGAAATGCCTTTTTCAGAGATGAATCATTTTAGCCAATGTAATCACAATTAAAGTATTGTTGATTACTCTCATTAGATTAGTTTCAACATGCAATCATTTGGCTTAAAGGACCAAAACTCTGCATTGGCCAGTTCAAGACATGTCCTTCCTGTCGAAAAGCCTCTTTCAAAAGAGCTGCTAAAGTTTCATTTTGCACGTAGTCATAAATAAGCAGTCTCACATCTTCACTTATATAATATCCTCTCAAAGCAGCAAGATTCTTATGTTTCAACCTTCCAAATCTCTCTGCATGTGCTTTGAAAACATTCTCTTCCACTGCACCATCTGATAAGCGTCTCACCGATAAGACCGTACCATCCTCCAAGCTGGCCTTAAAAGGAATTCCATATCATGTCCTGCTCAAAACATGCTCCTCATCAAAACAGCCAGTTGCCTCCAAAATATTTGAATAGGGGATAAGGCTATGATAAATGGTACTTCCCTTGGTGGTCTCTCAATACACTTTGGTCTGAAAATATAGCAGCATAGAATACCTATGACAGAACTGCAATCACAGAATAGAACTCCAAAGCCCACCGCAATAATTACAATGGCAGTTCTGCTGAGATGACCATGCTTCCGAGAACAACTTCCCAATGGTCTGCCACATGGATGAGGATTATGTTCAAATGAATTAGAACCAAATTTTTTCCCAAGAGAAGAATGAATAGTGCCTTTCAGCTTGTTATTTGCAACATCAGACATCTTGAGGGAGGTTAGATTCCAAAGCACGGAAGGAATGACTCCTGTGAGGTTGTTTCTTGAAAGATCAAGCATCCCGTCCACCACAAAGAAGAAGCAAGCCGTCAGAACGTGAGCTTGCAGTTGCATACCTATCATGGTTAATTTAACCATTAATGCAAGATGCAAAAAATGCTGAGCATTCTGCTAATGCATTTATCAAGAATTTGTCAAAATTATTTCTGTTGAAATCAAAATGCATGAAAATCCACTGACATGCAGGGCGGAGGTCCATCTCCTTCAGGTTCTAATTTACGCCATTCATAAGGTTTAGCAGCAGAAAATTGCACAAGACTGTAAAATCTGAAGGTCCACCATCTACCATCATTTCCCCCAATACATAGCAGCTCTGCCAAAGTAAGAAAATGATTTTTATCAAGTTTCCGGGCAAGTTATATTTGTTCATTTTTGCAAAAAGCTTACCTATGCCATCTTGGCGTAGGTTGTGTAAGTCAAGTACATGGAGAGATCCTCTGTGGATAGTCCAGCGGGACCTATACCACCCTAAATAATAATGCAAGCACCTATCAAAATTTACTCAGACTTCAAAATATTGTAAGAAGTTACAAATACCTGTATGACTACCATGGATCCTACGGCTGTTGCAGCATGAGCTGCTCGTGGTGATGGGGGGTCTCCTATTGGATTTAGCCTGCACAAAAGATGGGCACTTCATTAGCAAATAAAACTTCTTTTCAACTCTCCGTAAAATTTTCTCAGACCTTCAAATTAAATTTATAAAATGTAGACTAAAATGTCATCCTCGCACAAGCCAATCCACACACTTTTACTGTACGGTGATGACAACCAATACTATATGAGACTGCAGTTTGATGGGATCACATTGTAAGCCATGACTTTTTGCTTCTCCATATGTCCCTAGACAGAGAACAAGACGACCATTATGTCCCGTGGAAGCCTCTGCGATGCAAGTCTTGTCCACCATTTTCGCCTCCATACGTGTGATGCGATTGTGAGCTCTCAATATTACATCCCACAATCTTGACCGGTTGCTATGGATATATCATATTGGATGCATGAGCATTGAAGCCACCATCGGCGACAAAGCCATACCAGCCTTAAATACTACAGATTTACTCCGCCCCAATTCAATTTACTATTGTAGGCTTTTTATGCGCATAAGTTGCACAATATGTAATTCAATTTTCAAAGGCATGAAGATCTAGGAAGAAAAACAGTTGCCATGGACAAATTTACCTCGATTGGTGCGAATTTGTTGCTTATGCATATGGAAGTAGTCACTTAAATAAACCCAAAATAAAAACATGCACGCCTGCAGAGGTTTCTTCGGATCAAACATTTGGGTTCATTACTCTCATTGTGTTGCAGGCCATCTCGGAAGTTACCTTAAGAGAAATGGTACGTAAGCTTTTGCAGCAACCTTTGTAACTCCATTGTAAGCATGCATGGTCAAGCTTAGATCTGACAAGCTAACGATCTTTGTAGCATAGGGCAACATCTTCGCGATTGGAGCAAAGGGTCACATAGGGAACATAAGTCAATTATAAAAAGACAATTGTAAGTTGGCTTCAATGCCTTCATAATGACTTTGACAAAACAGAGAGTGAAAGAAGAATTGTAGAGGCAATAGTTAAAAGGCGTTCTTGTGAAAGGGGCTCCATATACAAAATTAGCATCAACTGCCCGTAGCATGATACGACTTGGAGCCATCCATTTGAAGACCGTTGCTTCCATTCTTTATTATGATATAGACCGCCAACAATGTTGTAATAGTTCCTTATTATAGAATAGCTCCATGCTAATTCTTTGCCGGATCTAGACCACGGTGTAGATTGAGGCTTCCAGAAGACATCCCAACCTTATTACCGAGGCGCCTTTTCCTATTACCAGAGCGCGCCTTTTCCAAAGAAGTAACTGGCAAATCTAATGGTGCTGAATAAATTAACAAAAATCGAACGGCATTGTATTGACCTAGCCAAAAAAAAATTAAAAAAAAATAATTATTATTAAACGGCACAAAATGAAAGTCATAAAACATAACAAAATGAACGGTCAAGATCGCGCACAAACTATCCTAAAACGCCATTATTATTATATATAGATATCTTACCATCAAAAAAAAAAAAAACCCTACCTGAACTAGTTAAAACTAGACGGACATCCGCCTCGGTCAATCCCTTGGCGATTATCCTCCCATTACTAGAATGAGCCTTTCTAGCATGGTACCCCATGTCCCATCCACATCAAAGAAACATCAGTCAGCATATGCCATAAACTTACTCACAGTATTTGTCTTTGAAGCATGCTACATTTGAAATCCCTGGAATATTAAAGCCATTGCCAGATAAGCCATTTTAGTACACAATATGCCTTTAGACATTGAAGTCATTATATTATAGTGTAACAAAGTACTTATTACACAAGTTTAAACTGTATGCAATCTGCCTTTCTTATTTTGAATGTACTGACCATGTACATAATGTTAAAAAAGACCATGATCATAATGTTTAAAATGCGTTTACAATTAATTCATGCTACATAAATGGATATCAACCATCATGCAGCCTTGTCTAAAATCTCATAAAGCTTACCACAACCTGTAGATAGCTCACTATTATTTGTAGAGTATAACTCACGATCATTCAGTGCACTTAAAACATTTTAAGAGCCATTCAGGGTTACACCAAGAAAATTAAAATCCCCCTTAAACCCCCTCTGGTTTGGGTGCATATTCACACGGGGGGTTACTCCGGGCAACGAGAGCTGTCGGATAGGCATATTTACCCTTTATTCCAAGATCTGGACCGTAAATGGCGATCCTCGTTTGTGGGGTATGCATGTACAAGTTTTTATATACTGTATATTAAGGTTTGTAAAATACTATAAGGTTTGAGAGAATGTACTTAATGGTGTTAATTTTATACATATATTGTAAATATATTTTGGGGGCTCTCGCTGCCCTACGTAACCCCCCCGTGTGAATATGCACCCAAACCAGAGGGGGTTTAAGGGGGATTTTAATTTAAATGTGTTAAATGCAATGGTTTGTGTTAATAATGTTAATGGTAGTTGTGTGTTAATTGTTATATTAAAAAAAATTTTGGGCCCTTCGGGCCCTAACTAAAACAAACATAGGCAAACTTCATGGGCCTAAACATTAATTACTAAAAAGCACAATAACATCAAGACAAACAAATTATTTCTATTGCAAACAACTATGAGTACATTTTGTGCAATCAATATTTAGCATTATATTCATTATATTCATTATCTATAATCTGAATATTGCAATACAAGAATCATGTAAACTATTGTAAACTACACATTTCATGCATATGCTACTGCATATGGTAGCATGTGCTAGTATCAATGCAAGCCTGTTTTGCCCCAGAAGCACATAATCTGTAACATCTGGTGCAAGATCTCCAACAAATATGGAATGATTTGGACCGGAATCACCACGCCTGTCCTCTATGCCAAAATGTTGACCTAGACCTTAAGCATGGAACTTTGCTGCAAAGCTGTGGTTGGCATTTTGTTTGCAGATTGAAACTTAAGTGAATAATTTTGCTATCTGCTGGAAGAGAATATTGCTACTAAACACATTAAAAACTAGAGTATGCTAAGTATGAGAGCTTCCGTTAGATTTTAAATACTCGGAAAGAGAGACCAGAATAGAACTAGTTGCAAGTGGTATTTGAATAATAGAAAGTCTGGCCGCCGGGCCGCCATCGCCATAGCCAATAGAATAGCCATAGCCATGGCCACTACTTAGCCAAGAAGCTCCGGCCGTTCCATTCCACAGCCTCTGCATCGTCGCCATGGGGGTCGCCGAAGCTCCTAACCTAGACAACTATCTTGGATTTTGTGTCCGGTTGGCTCTCTGTTCTTTAGCGACATGAAACGCCTCAAAAAGCTTTGGACGAAATGCACCGGAGAAGGATTTGGCGTATCCTTGTCCGAGGATATGCACGATCATATCGGCGATTTTTACGTCAAGAAATCTGCCGTTAGTAGGGATGTGCTCAAAGTTTTGTCGCCGGAATGGGAGACTAATTTGGAGAAATCTCGATGTGGATTGGGGTTTTAGGCCCGGCATAATTTTCCAATTGCTTTATGCTCAAGGGGGCAAGAGCTAGAGACCTGGGCTAGCTAGTATATTACAAAGGAATAGATATTACAACTCGGCTAGTCTTTTCAGCAGAGCGTATGCAAAGAATTAATGACTTGCAAGTGAAGGTGAATGAGGAAGAAGGAAATTTATCTCATCGGATGGAGAAGATCCAGGACTCCGTAGTTAATGAGCCATTTCTTTCTCTGGCAAAGCTTCATACGGAGTGTCAAGTATTCTAAGGATGCTAAAGATTAAAACAGGCTATTTTAAATAACCATGCCCTCTTCTTTTCCTATTCGCCATGAATGCGGAAGTTATAAGGACAGTTATAAGGAAATCAAGAAAATGCACCTGATTCAACTGCTTTGTATTTGCAAGTTCTATAACCCGACGGGTAGTTGCCCTCTGGATCTGGCTTTTACGGCAGAAATGACACATGGTTCATAGAAAACAAAACCATTCTTGTCTTTGTTTTCGTATTTTTGGAGACAAGATAAAGTTTCGACACATTCAAATCTTTGTGTCTATAATTCCTTCAAGCAGAAACATCAAAGCCCGCAAGAATCCAAAATCCCTTTGCATTGGAGTAACACGGGCCCTTGTGTCCTCAAAAAGCAGATTTGAGCGGAGGCCTTTTCTGACGCTAACTATGGCAAAGCATGGCAAGAAACAGTCCGCGCTTGTGCCCGGCCCTTGACCTTGAGAGATGAGCAACCGGCATTACCAATCGCACGAGAGGTGAGGAATAGAGATGCGAAGGCAAAGCAATCAGCGAGAGGTAAACCCGGCAAAACAAAGATTCCTTTGCGCATGATGCTTCGAGAAATCTGCTCCCCGTTGTCTTGGGGGCATTTCTGGCTTTGCAACTCCAGGAGGGAAGATCAGAAGATAGCAACCGAAAAAGATAGAAGCGGGGAAGGAAGCGGAGATCATGATTGAATATAGAAGCGGCTGGAAGAAACACATTGCCCTGAGAGGCTTGCATGTTCAGCCCCTAAAATAAAAAGAGGGCTTTTGTTGTGAGCCCTTGGATGTTGGACCATTGAAAAAAAAAAAAAGCTAAATCAACGACTAAGAAATGGTGCACTCTAGATGTACGCATTAGTACATCCATTCGAATACGCCATGAAATCTTAGGAAAACCTTTGTGAAAAGCGTACAAAAACACAAAAGAAACCCCCTGTTATTATGCTACATATTCAAGTAGCAAATCTCTGGCTTGTTTATCTTCAAATACTCCATAATCCTTCAAGCCGAAAAAAACTGTTTGAGAGCATAAGCTACAATGAGAAGAGAGTCCGGTACCTGCAGCCAACCATGCAAACATTAGCGGTAAACCCGGTAAAGATGCAAGGGCCAAAAGGTACATTAGGACTCTCAGTTTATCACTGATCACCCATTGTGCCTTTTGCCCTCAGTTAATTTAAGCAAGGAAGGATATGAAATTGGAAATTTATGCCTACGGCATTCATTGTTCATAAGAAATCAGAGCTTTAAATTGTCCAATCTCTCAAAATATTTTAACAAGGCTCCTGCCATTGTATAACTATAGAATCGAGAACTAGAATATATGCTCTGAAACATATTTTGATCCTATTCTTTTTCGATGAAAATTTCATCTTTTATTTAATCGATTGTATAATTTGAAGTAGAATGTGCCATTTAGACTACAAACACTTAATCGGACTTCTTCTTAAACTAGTTAGTCTAGAAAGCAAACTTTTAATGCATTGCATAAAAACACGGTTGCATTTGGATCGAAACCAATAGCACCATCATTTCAATTTTGCTCCATTTTAATTGCGTGATACACCAATCATGAAGCAAAGATCTTGGCCTCGTTTTGTTCTGAGGACAAAACATTGGCTTCGTTTGTTACAGACAAAACCTATTATCTGAGACGTTTGCTTCAACCGGATATACCGGGTTTGCTTCAACAAGAAGATAATCAAGAAAGCTTTGCTAATGCATTGCATCGTTTGTCTTCCATGCCTAGCCTCTTCGCGGTAGAACTTGGGCATCAACTGAGCGCATCCATCCGAGCTCAAGGGTAAAGCTTGAATCCATGCGAGACGTAATAGAAATAGGGCCGAGCTTATAGATCTAAGTCGGCTGCGCGATTAAGGCTATTTAGGGAGAATCACATCCATTGTATTAGGTTTTCGCAGTTTTTGGGAAACCTAACTTAAGGTTTAAATGCAAGCTAATTGCAGACCATACCATATTCTGTATCTGCAGATTTAGTCGTAAACCTTGTATTTTGTATTTGCAAACTTAGTCTAGCTTTTCCCATGCTATACATGTCAAATGAAAACTGCAAATCATGGGTATTTGCTATTTTAGTCCAATCTTTTTTTCATGATGTACACCATACACAAAGGTCCACAACTTTTCTCCATGGTATACTCCCACAGTCTTGGGAAATAGGTCTTGGGAAATAACTGTTGCTCCCAAGCTTAGATAATCTTTAGACAATCTGGCACCATCAAGTATAAAATGCAGATACTACCATTGTAAATGCATCTAGTGCACTAGTGCACTGTTAGGAAGTTTGCATAACATTTCTCCTATGGATTATGTATGCTAATGCAATAAGCCATGCTACCATGACCCATCCCAATGCTCAATTTTCAAAATATTCCCCAAGCTTAGGGAATTGGAGCATGCTTAAGCTAAATTTTATGCTATACACCACGTACACGTTTAGTACTCAGTTTTTGAAATACTCCCAAGCTTAGGGGAGATGAGTATGCATCAGCATAATCATAATAAAAAAAACCCTACCACCTACCGTGGGATATGGGCATAACACCAATATAGTTAACTGTAGACATGGGGAAGGCTAACCCCCACTACCACAGTAGGGGTTATGCCACATCCCATATTAGCCTACATAATTGGAATGAAAACATATTTTCAAGCTAGTTATATCATACCTTATTGAATGTTTCGCCATTTCAACACCACTGTGTTGTCATATCGCGGTCCAATATATTTGCATATTTGCAGTAGATCTCATTAGACATCCATGCTAGTAGAAATCCATGATTCCAAAAAAAGTGGATAGTGTACAACCGACTGGCTGTGCATCCAACTGGCTCTGGAAATTTGTCAGGCCTAGTGGCCAAACATTTTCCTAGTCATGTACAGTGTCCACCCAACTGGAATGGACATGTGTCAGGCCTAGTGGCAAATACTTTCTTTTGTATAATTTCCCTTTTGAGCCCTGCATTTAGCCAAGTATATAAAGAAGCAAGTCAATTGCATTTAGCCAAGTAGATAAAGAAGCAAGTCAATTGTATACGAGCAATCCAGCATATTTCTTTAAGCTTAATGATTTTAATGTTACAATCTTTTCGCAGTGTATCCAACTGGCTCTGGAACTATGTTCGACCTAGTGGCCAAACATTTTCCTGGTCAAGTATAGTGTCCACCCAACTGGAATGGACATGTGTCAGGCCTAGTGGCAATTACTTTCTTTTGTACTTTTTCCTTTTGTGCAGCAGCCCTGCATTTAGCCAAGTATATAAATAAGCAAGTCAATTGCATTTAGCCAAGTAAATAAGGAAGTAAGTCAATTGTATCCGAGCAATCCAGCATATTTCTTTCTTTAAGCAGAATGATTTTTATGTTTCAGTATTTTTGCTCCTAATTAGTATTCTAGGAAAACATACCTTGCTCATGACAAACGTCCATGGGGCATGCGGCAACACTGGATGTACCAATGAGAAGAAGTTCCTAAAAAAAACCCGGCCTGAACTAGTTAAAACTAGACCAGACACCTGCCTTGGTCAATCCCTTGGCAGTATTATCCTCCCATTACTAGAATGAGCCTTTCTAGCATGGTACCCCATGTCCCATCCACATCAAAGAAACATCAGTCAGCATATGCCATAAACTTACTCACAGTATTTGTCTTTGAAGCATGCTACATTTGAAATCCCTAGAATATTAAAGCCATTGCCAGATAAGCCATTTTAGTACACAATATGCCTTTAGACATTGAAGTCATTATATTATAGTGTAACAAAGTACTTATTACACAAGTTTAAACTGTATGCAATCTGCCTTTCTTATTTTGAATGTACAGCCATGTACATAATGTTAAAAACAGCCATGATCATAATGTTTAAAAATGACGTTTACAATTAATTCATGCTACATAAATGGATATCAACCATCATGCAGCCTTGTCTAAAATCTCATAAAGCTTACCACAACCTGTAGATAGCTCACTATTATTTGTAGAGTATAACTCACGATCATTCAGTGCACTTAAAACATTTTAAGAGCCATTCAGGGTTACACCAAGATTTCAAGTAGCAAATCTCTGGCTTGTTTATCTTCAAATACTCCATAATCCTTCAAGCCAAAAAAAACTGTTTGAGAGCATAAGCTACAATGAGAAGAGAGTCCGGTACCTGCAGCCAACCATGCAAACATTAGCGGTAAACCCGGTAAAGATGCAAGGGCCAAAAGGTACATTAGGACTCTCAGTTTATCACTGATCACCCATTGTGCCTTTTGCCCTCAGTTAATTTAAGCAAGGAAGGATATGAAATTGGAAATTTATGCCTACGGCATTCATTGTTCATAAGAAATCAGAGCTTTAAATTGTCCAATCTCTCAAAATATTTTAACAAGGCTCCTGCCATTGTATAACTATAGAATCAGAACTAGAATATATGCTACGAAACATATTTTGATCCTATTCTTTCTGATGAAAATTTCATCTTTTATTTAATCAGTGTATAAGCTGAAGTAGAATGTGCCATTTAGACTACAAACACTTAATCAGACTTCTTCTTAAACTAGTTAGTCTAGAAAGCAAACTTTTAATGCATTGCATAAAAACACGGTTGCATTTGGATCGAAACCAATAGCACCATCATTTCGATTTTGCTCCATTTTAATTCGCGTGATACACCGAATCATGAAGCAAACATCTTTGGCCTCGTTTATTTACGGACAAAACATTGGCTTACATTTATTCTGAGACAAAACCGGATATACCGGTTTGCTTCAACCAGATATACCTGGTTTGCTTCAACAAGAAGATAACTGAAGAAAGCTGCTTTGCTAATGCATTGCATCGTTTGTCTTCCATGCCTAGCCTCTTCGCAGCCGAACTTGGGCATCAATCTGAGCGCATCCATCTGAGCTCAAGGGTAAAGCTTGAATCCATGCAGAGACAGAATAGAAATAGGGCCGGAGCTTATAGATCTAAGCTGGCCGCTGCCGATTAAGGCTATTTCGGGGAGAATCACATCCATTGTATTAGGTTTCGGCAGTTTTTGGGAAACCTAACTTAAGGTTTAAATGCAAGCTAATTGCAGATCATACCATGTATTCTGTATCTGCAGATTTAGTCGTAAACCTTGTATTTTGTATTTGCAAACTTAGTCTAGCTTTTCCCATGCTATACATGTCAAATGAAAACTGCAAATCATGGGTATTTGCTATTTTAGTCCAATCATTTTTTCATGATGTACACCATACACAAAGGTCCACAACTTTTCTCCATGGTGTACTCCCACAGTCTTTGGGAAATAGGTCTTGGGAAATAATAATTTGCTCCCAAGCTTAGATAATCTTTAGACAATCTGGCACCATCAAGTATAAAATGCAGATACTACCATTGTAAATGCATCTAGTGCACTAGTGCACTGTCTCATAGAAATTCCCGAGCCTAGGGAAGATGCTATTTTTGCATAATATAGGAAGTTTGCATAACATTTCTCCTATGGATTATGTATGCTAATGCAATAAGCCATGATACCATGACCCATCCCAATGCTCAATTTTCAAAATATTCCCCAAGCTTAGGGAATTGGAGCATGCTTAAGCTAAATTTTATGCTATACACCACGTACACGTTTAGTACTCAGTTTTTGAAATACTCCCAAGCTTAGGGGAGATGAGTATGCATCAACATAATCATAATAAAAAAAACCCTACCACCTACCGTGGGATATGGGCATAACACCAATATAGTTAACTGTAGACATGGGGAAGGCTAACCCCCACTACCACAGTAGGGGTTATGCCACATCCCATATTAGCCTACATAATTGGAATGAAAACATATTTTCAAGCTAGTTATATCATACCTTATTGAATGTTTCGCCATTTCAACACCACTGTGTTGTCATATGCGGTCTCAGATATTTGCATATTTGCAGTAGATCTCATTAGACATCCATGCTAGTAGAAATCCATGATTCCAAAAAAGTGGATAGTGTACAACCGACTGGCTGTGCATCCAACTGGCTCTGGAAATTTGTCAGGCCTAGTGGCCAAACATTTTCCTAGTCATGTACAAGGTCCACCCTAACCTGGAATGGACATGTGTCGTGCCTAGTGGCAAATACTTTCTTTTGTATAATTTCCTTTTGAGCCCCGCATTTAGCCAAGTATATAAAGAAGCAAGTCAATTGCATTTAGCCAAGTAGATAAAGAAGCAAGTCAATTGTATACGAAAGCAATCCAAAGATATTTCTTTTAAGCTTAATGATTTTAATGTTACAATCTTTTAGCAGATTGTATCCAATCTGGTTTGGAACTATGTTCGACCTAGTGGCCAAACATTTTCCTGGTCAATATAGTGTCCACCCAACCGGAATGGACATGTGTCGTGCCTAGTGGCAATTACTTTCTTTTGTACTTTTTCCTTTTGTGCGGCACCACGCATTTAGCCAAGTATATAAAGAAGCAAGTCAATTGCATTTAGCCAAGTAAATAAGGAAGTAAGTCAATTGTATCCAAAGCAATCCAAAGATATTTCTTTCTTTAAAAGAATGATTTTTATGTTTCAAATATTTTTTGCTCCTAATTAGTATTCTAGGAAAACATACCTTGCTCATGACAAACGTCCATGGGGCATGCGGCAACACTGGATGTACCAATGAGAAGAAGATCCTAAAAAAAACCCGGCCTGAACTAGTTAAAACTAGACCAGACATCTGCCTCGGTCAATCCCTTGGCAGTATTATCCTCCCATTACTAGAATGAGCCTTTCTAGCATGGTATCCCATGTCCCATCCACATCAAAGAAACATCAGTCAGCATATGCCATAAACTTACTCACAGTATTTGTCTTTGAAGCATGCTACATTTGAAGTCCCTAGAATATTAAAGCCATTGCCAGATAAGCCATTTTAGTACACAATATGCCTTTAGACATTGAAGTCATTATATTATAGTGTAACAAAGTACTTATTACACAAGTTTAAACTGTATGCAATCTGCCTTTCTTATTTTGAATGTATAGCCATGTACATAATGTTAAAAACAGCCATGATCATAATGTTTAAAAATGACGTTTACAATTAATTCATGCTACATAAATGGATATCAACCATCATGCAGCCTTGTCTAAAATCTCATAAAGCTTACCACAACCTGTAGATAGCTCACTATTATTTGTAGAGTATAACTCACGATCATTCAGTGCACTTAAAACATTTTAAGAGCCATTCAGAGTTACACCAAGATTTCAAGTAGCAAATCTCTGGCTTGTTTATCTTCAAATACTCCATAATCCTTCAAGCCGAAAAAAACTGTTTGAGAGCATAAGCTACAATGAGAAGAGAGTCCGGTACCTGCAGCCAACCATGCAAACATTAGCGGTAAACCCGGTAAAGATGCAAGGGCCAAAAGGTACATTAGGACTCTCAGTTTATCACTGATCACCCATTGTGCCTTTTGCCCTCAGTTAATTTAAGCAAGGAAGGATATGAAATTGGAAATTTATGCCTACGGCATTCATTGTTCATAAGAAATCAGAGCTTTAAATTGTTCAATCTCTCAAAATATTTTAACAAGGCTTCTGCCATTGTATAACTATAGAATCAGAACTAGAATATATGCTACGAAACATATTTTGATCCTATTCTTTCTGATGAAAATTTCATCTTTTATTTAATCAGTGTATAAGCTGAAGTAGAATGTGCCATTTAGACTACAAACACTTAATCGCATCGATCCGAGCCATCGGATCGCCATTCTAGAATGGGACGAGCATGCATGTCATGCATGCATGCGGGCGGCGCATGCCCGTTTTGGGTTGGGAGTTCGCTATTTCTGGCGCGTTTCTGCATCCACGTCTCATCGGCGCTTCCTCTTCTCTCAGCAGTACCTTATTCTCTTTGAATTGTTTCCAGGCAGGGGAGGGGCTTCTTCCTGCCTGGTTTTAGCCACTTTGGCGTATCTTTCTTGCTATCCTTTACTGGCCTTTGGCCTCGTTCTGTGACCTTCGTCCTCGATCCTAGTTTGTAAGGAAGTTCTCACGGTAGTGGGGTTTGTTGGTTTCTTGCGGAGTCCCATTCTAGAATCGCATCGATCCGGAAGCCATCGGATCGCCATTCTAGAATGGGGCGAGCATGCATATCTGCATGCATCGCGCGCGGCGCATGCCCGTTTTTGGGTTGGGAGTTCGCTATATTTCAGGCGTTTGCATTCCGTCTCATCGGGCTTCCTCTTCTCTCAAAGGTACCTTATTCTCTTTGAACCCACCCTCCCCCTTCTTTGTTTATTATATTTTGTACAAGTTACATTTTATCATGTTTTTCCACCCGCTGGGTGATGCTTTTTCCACCATTTGGGTGATGCTTTTTCTCGGTATGTTTCTCGTTTGTTGTGTTGGTGATCTGCAGTACAGGGTTGGCGGCGGCATCCGCTTCGACTTCTCCATGCGAGGGGTTTTGGGGGCGATTCTATGCCTTACGTTTGTCTAAGCCCCTTGCCGAAGGCTTATCACTAGGGTTTTTCCTCGAAAACCCGAAAGGGCGGGGTTTTTTAATCCCGGTGACAAGCTTTTGGCAGGTACATCAGCCACTAATCTATTAGCATTGTATTTGTTTTGGGGTCCAAATGATATAATTGGATTTTCCCTTTATTTTTCGTGGGTAGTTCGCATGTGTGCGGCTACCCACTGTCCACCATTGTAGAAAATCTGCTGAGATGAATGAGAAGCCTATCTATCAGGCGGTTTGTTGGTTTCTTGCGAGTCCCATTCTAGAATCAGACTTCTTCTTAAACTAGTTAGTCTAGAAAGCAAACTTTTAATGCATTGCATAAAAACCTGGTTGCATTTGGATCGAAACCAATAGCACCATCATTTCGATTTTGCTCCATTTTAATTCGTGATACACCCGAATCATGAAGCAGCATCTTGGCCTCTGTTTGTTACAGACAAAACATTGGCTTCTGTTTGTTACAGACAAAACCTATTATACAGACGTTTGCTTCAACCAGATATACCTGGTTTGCTTCAACAAGAAGATAACTGAAGAAAGCTGCTTTGCTAATGCATTGCATCGTTTGTCTTCCATGCCTAGCCTCTTTCGGTAGAACTTGGGCATCAATCGGCGCATCCATCGAGCTCAAGGGTAAAGCTTGAATCCATGCGAGACGAATAGAAATAGGGCGGAGCTTATAGATCTAAGCCGGCGCCGCCAATTAAGGCTATTTCGGGGAGAATCACATCCATTGTATTAGGTTTCGGCAGTTTTTGGGAAACCTAACTTAAGGTTTAAATGCAAGCTAATTGCAGATCATACCATGTATTCTGTATCTGCAGATTTAGTCGTAAACCTTGTATTTTGTATTTGCAAACTTAGTCTAGCTTTTCCCATGCTATACATGTCAAATGAAAACTGCAAATCATGGGTATTTGCTATTTTAGTCCAATCTTTTTTTTTTTTTCATGATGTACACCATACACAAAGGTCCACAACTTTTTCTCCATGGTGTACTCCCACGCCTTGGGAAATAGGTCTTGGGAAATAACTGTTGCTCCCAAGCTTAGATAATCTTTAGACAATCTGGCACCATCAAGTATAAAATGCAGATACTACCATTGTAAATGCATCTAGTGCACTAGTGCACTTGTCTCATAAAAATTTCGAGCCTAGGGAAGATGCTATTTTTGCATAATATAGGAAGTTTGCATAACATTTCTCCTATGGATTATGTATGCTAATGGTATAAGCCATGATACCATGACCCATCCCAATGCTCAATTTTCAAAATATTCCCCAAGCTTAGGGAATTGGAGCATGCTTAAGCTAAATTTTATGCTATACACCACGTACACGTTTAGTACTCAGTTTTTGAAATACTCCCAAGCTTAGGGGAGATGAGTATGCATCAGCATAATCATAATAAAAAAAACCCTACCACCTACCGTGGGATATGGGCATAACACCAATATAGTTAACTGTAGACATGGGGAAGGCTAACCCCCACTACCACAGTAGGGGTTATGCCACATCCCATATTAGCCTACATAATTGGAATGAAAACATATTTTCAAGCTAGTTATATCATACCTTATTGAATGTTTCGCCATTTCAACACCACTGTGTTGTCATATGCGGTCTGTATATTTGCATATTTGCAGTAGATCTCATTAGACATCCATGCTAGTAGAAATCCATGATTCCAAAAAAGTGGATAGTGTACAACCGACTGGCTGTGCATCCAACTGGCTCTGGAAATTTGTCAGGCCTAGTGGCCAAACATTTTCCTAGTCATGTACAGTGTCCACCCAACTGGAATGGACATGTGTCAGGCCTAGTGGCAAATACTTTCTTTTGTATAATTTCCCTTTTGAGCCCTGCATTTAGCCAAGTATATAAAGAAGCAAGTCAATTGCATTTAGCCAAGTAGATAAAGAAGTAAGTCAATTGTATACGAGCAATCCAGCATATTTCTTTAAGCTTAATGATTTTAATGTTACAATCTTTTCGCAGTGTATCCAACTGGCTCTGGAACTATGTCCGACCTAGTGGCCAAACATTTTCCTGGTCAAGTATAGTGTCCACCCAACTGGAATGGACATGTGTCAGGCCTAGTGGCAATTACTTTCTTTTGTACTTTTTCCTTTTGTGCAGCAGCCCTGCATTTAGCCAAGTATATAAAGAAGCAAGTCAATTGCATTTAGCCAAGTAAATAAGGAAGTAAGTCAATTGTATCCGAGCAATCCAGCATATTTCTTTCTTTAAGCAGAATGATTTTTATGTTTCAGTATTTTCGCTCCTAGTTAGTATTCTAGGAAAACATACCTTGCTCATGACAAACATCCATGGGGCATGCGGCAACACTGGATGTACCAATGAGAAGAAGTTCCTAAAAAAAACACGGCCTGAACTAGTTAAAACTAGCCCAGACATCTGCCTCGGTCAATCCCTTGGCAGCATTATCCTCCCATTACTAGAATGAGCCTTTCTAGCATGGTACCCCATGTCCCATCCACATCAAAGAAACATCAGTCAGCATATGCCATAAACTTACTCACAGTATTTGTCTTTGAAGCATGCTACATTTGAAATCCCTGGAATATTAAAGCCATTGCCAGATAAGCCATTTTAGTACACAATATGCCTTTAGACATTGAAGTCATTATATTATAGTGTAACAAAGTACTTATTACACAAGTTTAAACTGTATGCAATCTGCCTTTCTTATTTTGAATGTACAGCCATGTACATAATGTTAAAAACAGCCATGATCATAATGTTTAAAAATGACGTTTACAATTAATTCATGCTACATAAATGGATATCAACCATCATGCAGCCTTGTCTAAAATCTCATAAAGCTTACCACAACCTGTAGATAGCTCACTATTATTTGTAGAGTATAACTCACGATCATTCAGTGCACTTAAAACATTTTAAGAGCCATTCAGAGTTACACCAAGATTTCAAGTAGCAAATCTTTGGCTTGTTTATCTTCAAATACTCCATAATCCTTCAAGCCGAAAAAAACTGTTTGAGAGCATAAGCTACAATGAGAAGAGAGTCCGGTACCTGCAGCCAACCATGCAAACATTAGCGGTAAACCCGGTAAAGATGCAAGGGCCAAAAGGTACATTAGGACTCTCAGTTTATCACTGATCACCCATTGTGCCTTTTGCCCTCAGTTAATTTAAGCAAGGAAGGATATGAAATTGGAAATTTATGCCTACGGCATTCATTGTTCATAAGAAATCAGAGCTTTAAATTGTCCAATCTCTCAAAATATTTTAACAAGGCTCCTGCCATTGTATAACTAAAGAATCAGAACTAGAATATATGCTACGAAACATATTTTGATCCCATTCTTTCTGATGAAAATTTCATCTTTTATTTAATCAGTGTATAAGCTGAAGTAGAATGTGCCATTTAGACTACAAACACTTAATCAGACTTCTTCTTAAACTAGTTAGTCTAGAAAGCAAACTTTTAATGCATTGCATAAAAACCTGGTTGCATTTGGATCGAAACCAATAGCACCATCATTTCGATTTTGCTCCATTTTAATTCGTGATACACCCGAATCATGAAGCAGCATCTTGGCCTCTGTTTGTTACAGACAAAACATTGGCTTCTGTTTGTTACAGACAAAACCTATTATACAGCCGTTTGCTTCAACCAGATATACCTGGTTTGCTTCAACAAGAAGATAACTGAAGAAAGCTGCTTTGCTAATGCATTGCATCGTTTGTCTTCCATGCCTAGCCTCTTCGCAGCCGAACTTGGGCATCAATCTGAGCGCATCCATCTGAGCTCAAGGGTAAAGCTTGAATCCATGCAGAGACAGAATAGAAATAGGGCCGGAGCTTATAGATCTAAGCTGGCCGCTGCCGATTAAGGCTATTTCGGGGAGAATCACATCCATTGTATTAGGTTTCGGCAGTTTTTGGGAAACCTAACTTAAGGTTTAAATGCAAGCTAATTGCAGATCATACCATGTATTCTGTATCTGAAGATTTAGTCGTAAACCTTGTATTTTCTATTTGCAAACTTAGTCTAGCTTTTCCCATGCTATACATGTCAAATGAAAACTGCAAATCATGGGTATTTGCTATTTTAGTCCAATCTTTTTTTCATGATGTACACCATACACAAAGGTCCACAACTTTTCTCCATGGTGTACTCCCACAGTCTTGGGAAATAGGTCTTGGGAAATAACTGTTGCTCCCAAGCTTAGATAATCTTTAGACAATCTGGCACCATCAAGTATAAAATGCAGATACTACCATTGTAAATGCATCTAGTGCACTAGTGCACTGTCTCATAAAAATTCCCGAGCCTAGGGAAGATGCTATTTTTGCATAATATAGGAAGTTTGCATAACATTTCTCCTATGGATTATGTATGCTAATGCAATAAGCCATGATACCATGACCCATCCCAATGCTCAATTTTCAAAATATTCCCCAAGCTTAGGGAATTGGAGCATGCTTAAGCTAAATTTTATGCTATACACCACGTACACGTTTAGTACTCAGTTTTTGAAATACTCCCAAAGGAAGGAAGGAAGAAATTTTTAACGTCCGCGGAACCCAATCGGGTTATGGGACCCAATACAAAAGAGAGGGCAAAAGCCCAGACGGAAACTCGGGGACCAAGCCCCGTGACCAAACCAAAAAGGCCGAAGCCAAAATCAAACGTGGGGACTAGCCCCAGTACAGACAACTCGGGGGACTATGCCCCGTAGCAAATCACAATACTAGAATCAAACAAAACAAAAGGGCCTAAGCCCAAGCAGATCTCGAAGTCAAATCAGCTACCCGGATTAACGCCCATGGATCAAGTGGCGGTGATCCCGAATGATGACACCGCCGCCTCTATACACGGCCCACTTCCGCGTGCGAGACGAGCCTCGCGGACTCGACATAATTCATCCTTCCGTCGACAGAGCTGTGCTGGGGTAAGGTCTTCCTGGACGGAGAAGGAGGTCCCTTGCAAGTGTTTGCCAGGGCGGAGGATGTGCAGCCTAGATAAAGCATCCCTGAAACTAACTAGCAAATGACGGGGACGGTCAGGCCGTGTTGCTCCAACTCGAGAAGCCGAGAGAATGCCATCTGCCTGTACGTGCATCACCTCTGAAAAGAAACGGGTCACCTCAACTGCCCCAGGAGTGTCGCTTGCTTCCTCTAAACCCACAATGCATAGGTTCAGGGCTAATGGGGGCGCTGTGGCCTGGTGAGGCTGCGAAAGCGGGACCTGTGCAGTGGGCAAACAACCCTCGGATAACGGCCGGGTGGGCACAGGTGTGATATCATCGGCCTGGGACGTAGCATCCACATGCTCAGACGCTAATCCTGTGGGAGGTACGGGTGTAGCACTGCCGTGCTGCACTGAATCAGCTCCCGCCGACTGTAGCAGCATCTCTAGAAGCTGGACCCAGCTTCCCAAGGGCAACTGAGCCGATGTGCCTGTGAGTGTGACTGTCGATTGGCATCAGCATAATCATAATAAAAAAAACCCTACCACCTACCGTGGGATATGGGCATAACACCAATATAGTTAACTGTAGACATGGGGAAGGCTAACCCCCACTACCACAGTAGGGGTTATGCCACATCCCATATTAGCCTACATAATTGGAATGAAAACATATTTTCAAGCTAGTTATATCATACCTTATTGAATGTTTCGCCATTTCAACACCACTGTGTTGTCATATGCGCGATCAGTATATTTGCATATTTGCGTTAGATCTCATTAGACATCCATGCTAGTAGAAATCCATGATTCCAAAAAGTGGATAGTGTACAACCGACCGGGTCGTGCATCCAACCGCTCGAAATTTGTCGTGCCTAGTGGCCAAACATTTTCCTAGTCATGTACAAGTGTCCACCCAACCTGGAATGGACATGTGTCGTGCCTAGTGGCAAATACTTTCTTTTGTATAATTTCCCTTTTGAGCCCACGCATTTAGCCAAGTATATAAAGAAGCAAGTCAATTGCATTTAGCCAAGTAGATAAAGAAGTAAGTCAATTGTATATGAGCAATCCAAAGATATTTCTTTAAGCTTAATGATTTTAATGTTACAATCTTTTCGCGAGTTGTATCCAATCGGCTCGAACTATGTCCCACCTAGTGGCCAAACATTTTCTGGTCAAGTATAGTGTCCACCCAACCTGGAATGGACATGTGTCAGCCTAGTGGCAATTACTTTCTTTTGTACTTTTTCCTTTTTGCAAAGCAGCCACGCATTTAGCCAAGTATATAAAGAAGCAAGTCAATTGCATTTAGCCAAGTAAATAAGGAAGTAAGTCAATTGTATCCGAGCAATCCAAAGATATTTCTTTCTTTTTTAAGCATAATGATTTTTATGTTTCAAGATTTTTTCGCTCCTAGTTAGTATTCTAGGAAAACATACCTTGCTCATGACAAACGTCCATGGGGCATGCGGCAACACTGGATGTACCAATGAGAAGAAGTTCCTAAAAAAAACACGGCCTGAACTAGTTAAAACTAGACCAGACATCTGCCTCGGTCAATCCCTTGGCAATATTATCCTCCCATTACTAGAATGAGCCTTTCTAGCATGGTACCCCATGTCCCATCCACATCAAAGAAACATCAGTCAGCATATGCCATAAACTTACTCACAGTATTTGTCTTTGAAGCATGCTACATTTGAAATCCCTGGAATATTAAAGCCATTGCCAGATAAGCCATTTTAGTACACAATATGCCTTTAGACATTGAAGTCATTATATTAAACCGTCAAGTAAAGACCATAGTAAAAAAAAAAGGGAAAATCCAACGGCCCCCAGATTTTTAAACCAAAAAAACCAACAACACCTCTCGGTTTCGTCATTGGGGAACCTACTAGTGTAACAAAGTACTTATTACACAAGTTTAAACTGTATGCAATCTGCCTTTCTTATTTTGAATGTACAGCCATGTACATAATGTTAAAAACAGCCATGATCATAATGTTTAAAAATGGCGTTTATTAATTAATTCATGCTACATAAATGGATATCAACCATCATGCAGCCTTGTCTAAAATCTCATAAAGCTTACCACAACCTGTAGATAGCTCACTATTATTTGTAGAGTATAACTCACGATCATTCAGTGCACTTAAAACATTTTAAGAGCCATTCAGAGTTACACCAAGATTTCAAGTAGCAAATCTCTGGCTTGTTTATCTTCAAATACTCCATAATCCTTCAAGCCGAAAAAAACTGTTTGAGAGCATAAGCTACAATGAGAAGAGAGTCCGGTACCTGCAGCCAACCATGCAAACATTAGCGGTAAACCCGGTAAAGATGCAAGGGCCAAAAGGTACATTAGGACTCTCAGTTTATCACTGATCACCCATTGTGCCTTTTGCCCTCAGTTAATTTAAGCAAGGAAGGATATGAAATTGGAAATTTATGCCTACGGCATTCATTGTTCATAAGAAATCAGAGCTTTAATTGTCCAATCTCTCAAAGTATTTTAACAAGGCTCCTGCCATTGTATAACTATAGAATCAGAACTAGAATATATGCTACGAAACATATTTTGATCCTATTCTTTCTGATGAAAATTTCATCTTTTATTTAATCAGTGTATAAGCTGAAGTAGAATGTGCCATTTAGACTACAAACACTTAATCAGACTTCTTCTTAAACTAGTTAGTCTAGAAAGCAAACTTTTAATGCATTGCATAAAAGCCTGGTTGCATTTGGATCGAAACCAATAGCACCATCATTTCGATTTTGCTCCATTTCGAATCATGAAGCAGCATCTTGGCCTCTGTTTGTTACAGACAAAACATTGGCTTCTGTTTGTTACAGACAAAACCTATTATACAGACGTTTGCTTCAACCAGATATACCTGGTTTGCTTCAACAAGAAGATAACTGAAGAAAGCTGCTTTGCTAATTGCATCGTTTGTCTTCCATGCCTAGCCTCTTCGCAGACGAACTTGGGCATCAATCTGAGCGCATCCATCTGAGCTCAAGGGTAAAGCTTGAATCCATGCAGAGACAGAATAGAAATAGGGCCGGAGCTTATAGATCTAAGCTGGCCGCTGCCGATTAAGGCTATTTCGGGGAGAATCACGGGTAAAAGCATGTTAGGGTGTACCACTTTTGGAACCTGCAAAAGTACATACACTAGGTACTTCAGAACTGGGTACTTTCTCATTTTTCTTTTCATTAAAACTAATACAAAAATCCAAAATAAAAGTCAAGGACATGGTAATATTCAAAGTTAAAGTAAAGATAATGCTATCGGAGACCAATATATATATAAAAAGTTATAAAACATACCTTATATTGAGATATTATACAGGTACCCAGTACCCAGTCCTGGCTACCTTTTTAGGTACCTTTTTGGTCACTAAATAATACTTTTTAAGGGACACCCTAACATGCTTTTACCCTCACATCCATTGTATTAGGTTTCGGCAGTTTTTGGGAAACCTAACTTAAGGTTTAAATGCAAGCTAATTGCAGATCATACCATGTATTCTGTATCTGCAGATTTAGTCGTAAACCTTGTATTTTGTATTTGCAAACTTAGTCTAGCTTTTCCCATGCTATACATGTCAAATGAAAACTGCAAATCATGGGTATTTGCTATTTTAGTCCAATCTTTTTTTCATGATGTACACTATACACAAAAGTCCACAACTTTTCTCCATGGTGTACTCCCACAGTCTTGGGAAATAGGTCTTGGGAAATAACTGTTGCTCCCAAGCTTAGATAATCTTTAGACAATCTGGCACCATCAAGTATAAAATGCAGATACTACCATTGTAAATGCATCTAGTGCACTAGTGCACTGTCTCATAAAAATTCCCGAGCCTAGGGAAGATGCTATTTTTGCATAATATAGGAAGTTTGCATAACATTTCTCCTATGGATTATGTATGCTAATGCAATAAGCCATGATACCATGACCCATCCCAATGCTCAATTTTCAAAATATTCCCCAAGCTTAGGGAATTGGAGCATGCTTAAGCTAAATTTTATGCTATACACCACGTACACGTTTAGTACTCAGTTTTTGAAATACTCCCAAGCTTAGGGGAGATGAGTATGCATCAGCATAATCATAATAAAAAAAACCCGACCACCTACCGTGGGATATGGGCATAACACCAATATAGTTAACTGTAGACATGGGGAAGGCTAACCCCCACTACCACAGTAGGGGTTATGCCACATCCCATATTAGCCTACATAATTGGAATGAAAACATATTTTCAAGCTAGTTATATCATACCTTATTGAATGTTTCGCCATTTCAACACCACTGTGTTGTCATATGCGGTCTGTATATTTGCATATTTGCAGTAGATCTCATTAGACATCCATGCTAGTAGAAATCCATGATTCCAAAAAAGTGGATAGTGTACAACCGGACGGGTCAGGCATCCAACCGCTCGAAATTTTGTCGCCTAGTGGCCAAACATTTTCCTAGTCATGTACAAATTGTCCACCCAACCGGAATGGACATGTGTCAGGCCTAGTGGCAAATACTTTCTTTTGTATAATTTCCCTTTTGAGCCCTGCATTTAGCCAAGTATATAAAGAAGCAAGTCAATTGCATTTAGCCAAGTAGATAAAGAAGTAAGTCAATTGTATAACGAGCAATCCAAGCATATTTCTTTTTAAGCTTAATGATTTTAATGTTACAATCTTTTCGCGATTGTATCCAATCGGCTCGGAACTATGTCCGACCTAGTGGCCAAACATTTTCCTGGTCAAGTATAGTGTCCACCCAACTGGAATGGACATGTGTCAGGCCTAGTGGCAATTACTTTCTTTTGTACTTTTTCCTTTTGTGCAGCAGCCCTGCATTTAGCCAAGTATATAAAGAAGCAAGTCAATTGCATTTAGCCAAGTAAATAAGGAAGTAAGTCAATTGTATCAGGAGCAATCCAAAGATATTTCTTTCTTTAAGCAGAATGATTTTTATGTTTCAGTATTTTCGCTCCTAGTTAGTATTCTAGGAAAACATACCTTGCTCATGACAAACGTCCATGGGGCATGCGGCAACACTGGATGTACCAATGAGAAGAAGTTCCCAAAAAAACCCGGCCTGAACTAGTTAAAACTAGACCAGACATCTGCCTCGGTCAATCCCTTGGCAGTATTATCCTCCCATTACTAGAATGAGCCTTTCTAGCATGGTACCCCATGTCCCATCCACATCAAAGAAACATCAGTCAGCATATGCCATAAACTTACTCACAGTATTTGTCTTTGAAGCATGCTACATTTGAAATCCCTCGAATATTAAAGCCATTGCCAGATAAGCCATTTTAGTACACAATATGCCTTTAGACATTGAAGTCATCTATCTATATCTATCTATCTATATATAATAATAAAGGCGTTTTATGATAGTCTGTGCGCAATCTTGCGCGTTGAATTTTTTAACTTGTTCTCATCCGTTGATTTTATGTGACGGTTCTGGCTCTCTTCCCCAAATCCGCGCTTCTTCCCTTTCCAGTTCTGAATGCCGGAATGGGTATTTTAGTTTCTGTTATAAAAGTTCTGAATGCCGGAATGGGTATGTCAATTTTAGTTTCTGTTAGAAAAATGCGGTTTCTATCTCCCCCAATTTTTTCCCTTCTGATCACGTTCTTTTCCTCTCTGAGCAGTTTGAAAGCGTTGCACCCGGGTTCGGGTTCATGGAGCACTTCATTCACGATTTTGTGGTTCGTGTTATGGGTCTCAAGCGTGGCAGTGAAGCAAATCTATCCCTAGCCTATCCTTTCTTCCGGCTCCTTGCTTTTGGATCAAATCCGTAGGGTTTTTGTTGCCATTGCTATCTGAGAAAATTTCACAGGGTGTTTGCTTGCTATTCTGATCAATCCACGGATTTCTTTGTTGCTGATGCCATCTGAACAACTCCACAGATTTTTGTTTATTTGCCACAGCTTTGAGCGGCATGGCAAGGCATTCTTATCTTTGATGCTCTGTTTTCGGTTCCATTTCTGATTTTTGGTTCCCTTTCTTCATAAACAGCTCCTTATTGTGCAAGAGAATGAAGCTTATTGCCATGCATTTGAGAGACTGGAAACAGATAAGTAGTATTATTGCATTCTAATGCTTTATCATCACATTTTCTTCTGCATCAGGCTTTATTGAATGCAATTGAGGCACGCTTCACTGAGGCTTTATTGATTCTAATGCTTTATTCTTCTGCATTAGGCACGCTCACTGAGGCCTGTGTTGTGCTACTATGAGGAGATGGGTTGCAACGGTCTTTCCAGCAAGTTAACGAGCAAATATGAGGTACACTTTCTTCTTTTACATATATTGCCAGATTTGGCACTTATATGTTTCAGGTTTGCAAGCATCAGATGGGCATGGCAATGATAAAAGATTTGCCCAGCAGGGATCAGAGTGGAGCCTTGAACAGATTGCAATTGTACAAGGTGTTGATCCTGCCTCTATGTATATTTCTTGGATCACAGGTAAGGCCAGGAAAGTTCTAATAGAATTTTCAAGTTGTTCAAAATTATTTTATATCATTGTTTGTTCGGTAACATATGCAAGGGATTATTAAATAGGCAGAATATAGAATATCTGGATCCTTCCATAATTGACACCATTGTTAGGTATGAGACTTCTCAAAATAATTTGATAGATGTAGCCAAGGGTAAATCATCCATGCATAGCCAGTTTAATGCATATGAGGGGCTTAAGAATTATACATCCGGGTCTAATTCACCTTGTAAAATCATAAAGTATATTCTAATGACTACTTTACATCTTTGAATATAGTATGTTAAACATGGTTACAATGTTTTGGCATGTCCGATCTAGGTCTTAAGCCACATATAACATACTACTACCAATGCGGGACCTAAAACATAGTTGCAATGAGTGAAATATTCAGCTTTACCACCTGGTGCTCAGTATGCCTGGCTAAAACGCGATCTGGAGGCTGTGGATAGATATTTAACTTCATGGATGGTAGTTTCCATCTCCTGCCCTTGCTTCTATTTTTACTGATTTTTCTACAATCCAGAGCCTGATATTAGATGAACCCAATTGTGCCCTTCAAGAAAATTGGTATGAATAAAGCATTGACTCTATGCTCAAGGCTCTTGTAAATGCTTAGATGGAAGCTAGGTCCAGATTTTTCTGTAATACAAAAGTCAAGGATGCAAAAGAAGATCAGGAGGGATTAGATCCTTGCACTCCTAAATGATCATAAGAGGTCTTTAAAGATGATCATAGTAAGAATTGCAAATGGCCTGAACATGACTTAGATTCTAAAAGTTGTGGCACGTTAGAATTGGATCCTGGAGAGACAAAGAAATGAATTATTAGGGCATTAAATTTTGAGGGAGTTCAAGCAAAAGAGCATGTTGCTATTGCAAAGCAGTCTACAGGAAAGGACTCTATCGTAATAGATCTAGCAAAAGGTTCATTTAAGAAGAATAGTAAGTTGTAGGTAGAGAGCAGCCATGCATATTCAAGCTACATGTCTCATTATGGAGAAAAAACATTTGCTGTGGCATTATTGTGAGACAGAATACTTTGATTCTATGGTGTAAGTTGCGCTGCCTTTTAAGAACAAATTTGCACTGCAATATGTAGTTTTGATTGGAACTACCAAATCACTTTTGTAACAACATGTCTGCATTATTTTTTTGCATTTACTCTTTGCTATAGCAATTGAGTTGGATAATGCATTTGCCTAGAGGTCATTTCATAAGTCAAGTCAGAATTTCATTTGGCGTGCATGATAATATATGTGGGTTCATGTGCAGCTACATATCAAGCTTTCTATTTCTACCAGAGCTTAATTATTGTGTGCTTCCTTTTATATAGAAAATGCTCAGATTTGGGCTCTGAAAATACACAATTGGCTCAATCTATTAATTTTTAGGTTCCCATCTGATAGCTACATTTTGGAGCAAACACTATGCTCTTGAAGTTATTGAACTGCATGACGTTGAATTTTGCTATGCCGAGTGCAGCGTGAAGAAAATATCTAGATGGCTTTTATGTCAATCTTTCCCAAGGGGAATGAAATCATGCACATTATGCAAAAAGTAGTGACGATCTTGCAAAATAATGACATGCTCACATGGCTTAAAAAGATATGATTTGCACTTGGATTGCTTCCCCCTAAGGTCAGTGGTCAAGGCGGGTTGAGGCTCAAGATACTCTCTTCGCCAACTATGATTAAACAAGGTTATTACGCCTTGATTCTAATTTACTACAAAATGGTGTGCAACATGTACAAATAAGATTTTCTTTCGCTATGCCGAGTGCATCAAAAAAGAAAAGGCGTTTTTCCGTTTGATAGTTGTAATACTCGCAGGCGACTTTTTTATGTCATGGGTTTTTCATCTGGTCCCGAGGGAAATATGAATTGTGCACATCTTGAATCCGTGCGGGATAGCTGAAATGGAGTGACATCTAGAATTATTACACGCTATAACTACTCTCTTTAAAGTCAAACTAAAGCATGGACATGTATTTTATGGCAATGGTTTCGTTGAGCTAATGTGAAGCAATGGCTTTATTTGTTAGGCGCGACTTCTATTTGATTCCTCAAGCTCGAAAGTGTAATCCTATGCTCTTTCTTTTTGTTTTCTTCTCTTCTATTATTGTTCTTGAAGGATGTCAACTGTAATTCGATTGTGTAGATGGAATGTATATGAAACTTGATGTAAACTACCTTTGCTATGAAAGGAAAGAAATTTGAAGATTGCATAGATTGCATCAAAGTTGCAAAGGCTAATGCTTCATGATGTTAAATTTGTTGCCTAAGATCCTTATCATCATGATAATTGCAATTGAAAGTTACCAAGTTGTGGCACGTTCCATTTACCATTTAATCTCATTCAAAAGCCCTTTCCATCTTTTGGCTTATTTTTTGAAGACATGTTAATATTGTGAATAGAAGAATAGAAGCAAGTTAGATTTAGGCATATTTACACTTAATGGATTATGATTGGTATAAGTATCTAACATGTATTGTGTACCACTAGCAACTCATGGGCAAGAATCATAAAAAGATTATATGATTCTCAAAACCTTATAAGTTGTATTTAAATATTAATCTCAATAAATAGAATATTATATAAGAAAAGTTGTATTTAAATATTAATCTCAATAAATAGAATATTATATAAGAATCATAAAAAGATTATATGATTCTCAAACCTCATAAGTTGTACATGTTAAGAGCACTCAATGTTAATGAAAGCTTTAAAAGACAACACTTGAGTCAACACACAAATTCACCTGCATGATATGACCATTCCAAAACTTAATCACTTATGTTCAAGTTTTAAGCTCAATAAATAAAACACTTTAAAAGGACAATATTCAACTTTAAGTTGGAATAAACAATTATATATGTCCAACTTGACATTCTCACTATATTTTTATTAATTTTGAACTTAATCCCAACGAAAAGCCCAGCAACGCTGGGCACTTTTTCTAGTTATATTATAGTGTAACAAAGTACTTATTACACAAGTTTAAACTGTATGCAATCTGCCTTTCTTATTTTGAATGTACAGCCATGTACATAATGTTAAAAACAGCCATGATCATAATGTTTAAAAATGATGTTTACAATTAATTCATGCTACATAAATGGATATCAACCATCATGTAGCCTTGTCTAAAATCTCATAAAGCTTATCACAACCTGTAGATAGCTCACTATTATTTGTAGAGTATAACTCACGATCATTCAGTGCACTTAAAACATTTTAAGAGCCATTCAGAGTTACACCAAGATTTCAAGTAGCAAATCTCTGGCTTGTTTATCTTCAAATACTCCATAATCCTTCAAGCCGAAAAAAACTGTTTGAGAGCATAAGCTACAATGAGAAGAGAGTCCGGCACTGCACCAACCATGCAAACATTAGCGGTAAAACCGGTAAAAGATGCAAGGGCCAAAGGTACATTAGGACTCTCGGTTTATCACCCGATCACCCATTGTGCCTTTTGCCCTCGTTAATTTAAGCAAAGGAAGGATATGAAATTGAAATTTATGCCTACGGCATTCATTGTTCATAAGAAATCGAGCTTTTAAATTGTCCAATCTCTCAAAATATTTTAACAAGGCTCCTGCCATTGTATAACTATAGAATCAGAACTAGAATATATGCTACGAAACATATTTTGATCCTATTCTTTCGATGAAAATTTCATCTTTTACTTAATCAGTGTATAAGCTGAAGTAGAATGTGCCATTTAGACTACAAACACTTAATCAGAATTCTTCTTAAACTAGTTAGTCTAGAAAGCAAACTTTTAATGCATTGCATAAAAACCTGGTTGCATTTGGATCGAAACCAATAGCACCATCATTTCGATTTTGCTCCATTTTAATTCTTGATACACCCAATCATGAAGACATCTTGGCCTCTCGCTTGTTATTCTGGACAAAACATTGGCTTCGTTTGTTCTGCACAAAACCTATTATACAGACGTTTGCTTCAACCAGATATACCTGGTTTGCTTCAACAAGAAGATAACTGAAGAAAGCTGCTTTGCTAATGCATTGCATCGTTTGTCTTCCATGCCTAGCCTCTTCGCAGCCGAACTTGGGCATCAATCTGAGCGCATCCATCTGAGCTCAAGGGTAAAGCTTGAATCCATGCAGAGACATAATAGAAATAGGGCCGGAGCTTATAGATCTAAGCTGGCCGCTGCCGATTAAGGCTATTTCGGGGAGAATCACATCCATTGTATTAGGTTTTCGCTTTTTGGGAAACCTAACTTAAGGTTTAAATGCAAGCTAATTGCAGATCATACCATGTATTCTGTATCTGCAGATTTAGTCGTAAACCTTGTATTTTGTATTTGCAAACTTAGTCTAGCTTTTCCCATGCTATACATGTCAAATGAAAACTGCAAATCATGGGTATTTGCTATTTTAGTCCAATCATTTTTTCATGATGTACACCATACACAAAGGTCCACAACTTTTCTCCATGGTGTACTCCCACAGTCTTGGGAAATAGGTCTTGGGAAATAACTGTTGCTCCCAAGCTTAGATAATCTTTAGACAATCTGGCACCATCAAGTATAAAAAATGCAGATACTACCATTGTAAATGCATCTAGTGCACTAGTGCATTTGTCTCATAAAAATTCGAGCCTAGGGAAGATGCTATTTTGCATAATATAGGAAGTTTGCATAACATTTCTCCTATGGATTATGTATGCTAATGCAATAAGCCATGATACCATGACCCATCCCAATCCTCAATTTTCAAAATATTCCCCAAGCTTAGGGAATTGGAGCATGCTTAAGCTAAATTTTATGCTATACACCACGTACACGTTTAGTACTCAGTTTTTGAAATACTCCCAAGCTTAGGGGAGATGAGTATGCATCAGCATAATCATAATAAAAAAAACCCTACCACCTACCGTGGGATATGGGCATAACACCAATATAGTTAACTGTAGACATGGGGAAGGCTAACCCCCACTACCACAGTAGGGGTTATGCCACATCCCATATTAGCCTACATAATTGGAATGAAAACATATTTTCAAGCTAGTTATATCATACCTTATTGAATGTTTTCGCCATTTCAACACCATCGTGGTTGTCATATGCGCCCGTGATATTTGCATATTTGCGAGAGATCTCATTAGACATCCATGCTAGTAGAAATCCATGATTCCAAAAAAGTGGATAGTGTACAACCGACTGGCTGTGCATCCAACTGGCTCTGGAAATTTGTCAGGCCTAGTGGCCAAACATTTTCCTAGTCATGTACAGTGTCCACCCAACTGGAATGGACATGTGTCAGGCCTAGTGGCAAATACTTTCTTTTGTATAATTTCCCTTTTGAGCCCTGCATTTAGCCAAGTATATAAAGAAGCAAGTCAATTGCATTTAGCCAAGTAGATAAAGAAGTAAGTCAATTGTATACGAGCAATCCAGCATATTTCTTTAAGCTTAATGATTTTAATGTTACAATCTTTTCAGTTGTATCCAATCTGGGCTCGAACTATGTCCCACCTAGTGGCCAAACATTTTCCTGGTCAAGTATAGTGTCCACCCAACTGGAATGGACATGTGTCAGGCCTAGTGGCAATTACTTTCTTTTGTACTTTTTCCTTTTGTGCAGCAGCCCTGCATTTAGCCAAGTATATAAAGAAGCAAGTCAATTGCATTTAGCCAAGTAAATAAGGAAGTAAGTCAATTGTATCCGAGCAATCCAGCATATTTCTTTCTTTAAGCAGAATGATTTTTATGTTTCAGTATTTTTGCTCCTAGTTAGTATTCTAGGAAAACATACCTTGCTCATGACAAATGTCCATGGGGCATGCGGCAACACTGGATGTACCAATGAGAAGAAGTTCCTAAAAAAACCCTACCGAACTAGTTAAAACTAGACTGACATCCGCCTTCGGTCAATCCCTTGGCAGTATTATCCTCCCATTACTAGAATGAGCCTTTCTAGCATGGTACCCCATGTCCCATCCACATCAAAGAAACATCAGTCAGCATATGCCATAAACTTACTCACAATATTTGTCTTTGAAGCATGCTACATTTGAAATCCCTGGAATATTAAAGCCATTGCCAGATAAGCCATTTTAGTACACAATATGCCTTTAGACATTGAAGTCATTATATTATAGTGTAACAAAGTACTTATTACACAAGTTTAAACTGTATGCAATCTGCCTTTCTTATTTTGAATGTACAGCCATGTACATAATGTTAAAAACAGCCATGATCATAATGTTTAAAAATGGCGTTTACAATTAATTCATGCTACATAAATGGATATCAACCATCATGCAGCCTTGTCTAAAATCTCATAAAGCTTACCACAACCTGTAGATAGCTCACTATTATTTGTAGAGTATAACTCCACGATCATTCAAAGGCACTTAAAACATTTTTAAGAGCCATTGTGGTTACACCAAGATTTCAAGTAGCAAATCGGGCTTGTTTATCTTCAAATACTCCATAATCCTTCAAGCCAAAAAAAACTGTTTGAGAGCATAAGCTACAATGAGAAGAGAGTCCGGTACCTGCAGCCAACCATGCAAACATTAGCGGTAAACCCGGTAAAGATGCAAGGGCCAAAAGGTACATTAGGACTCTCAGTTTATCACTGATCACCCATTGTGCCTTTTGCCCTTCGTTAATTTAAGCAAGGAAGGATATGAAATTGGAAATTTATGCCTACGGCATTCATTGTTCATAAGAAATCAGAGCTTTAAATTGTCCAATCTCTCAAAATATTTTAACAAGGCTCCTTCCCGCCATTGTATAACTATAGAATCAGAACTAGAATATATGCTACGAAACATATTTTGATCCTATTCTTTCTGATGAAAATTTCATCTTTTATTTAATCAGTGTATAAGCTGAAGTAGAATGTGCCATTTAGACTACAAACACTTAATCAGACTTCTTCTTAAACTAGTTAGTCTAGAAAGCAAACTTTTAATGCATTGCATAAAAACCCAGGTTGCATTTGGATCGAAACCAATAGCACCATCATTTTCGATTTTGCTCCATTTTAATTCGTGATACACCAATCATGAAGCAAAGATCTTGGCCCTCGCTTGTTACGCATAAAACATTGGCTTCGCTTGTTACGCACAAAACCTATTATCTGTACCGTTTGCTTCAACCGGATATACCGGGTTTGCTTCAACAAGAAGATAATCAAGAAAGTCGCTTTGCTAATGCATTGCATCGTTTGTCTTCCATGCCTAGCCTCTTCGCACGGTAGAACTTGGGCATCAATTTGGGCATCCATCGAGGCTCAAGGGTAAAGCTTGAATCCATGCGAGACGAATAGAAAGGGCCTAGGGGAGCTTATAGATCTGTTGGCCGATTAAGGCTATTTCGGGGAGAATCACATCCATTGTATTAGGTTTCGGCAGTTTTTGGGAAACCTAACTTAAGGTTTAAATGCAAGCTAATTGCAGATCATACCATGTATTCTGTATCTGCAGATTTAGTCGTAAACCTTGTATTTTGTATTTGCAAACTTAGTCTAGCTTTTCCCATGCTATACATGTCAAATGAAAACTGCAAATCATGGGTATTTGCTATTTTAGTCCAATCTTTTTTTCATGATGTACACCATACACAAAGGTCCACAACTTTTCTCCATGGTGTACTCCCACAGTCTTGGGAAATAGGTCTTGGGAAATAACTGTTGCTCCCAAGCTTAGATAATCTTTAGACAATCTGGCACCATCAAGTATAAAATGCAGATACTACCATCGTAAATGCATCTAGTGCACTAGTGCACTGTCTCATAAAAATTCCCGAGCCTAGGGAAGATGCTATTTTTGCATAATATAGGAAGTTTGCATAACATTTCTCCTATGGATTATGTATGCTAATGCAATAAGCCATGATACCATGACCCATCCTAATGCTCAATTTTCAAAATATTCCCCAAGCTTAGGGAATTGGAGCATGCTTAAGCTAAATTTTATGCTATACACCACGTACACGTTTAGTACTCAGTTTTTGAAATACTCCCAAGCTTAGGGGAGATGAGTATGCATCAGCATAATCATAATAAAAAAATAAATAAATAAAAAAAAATAAAAAAAATAAAAGAAGTCATTTCTTATGGGGACACCACGAGACCCCACTTTTTTCTAATGTGACATGCTTTAAAGCAAACCAATTGAGTAACTAGGGGGCGAAGGCCATTCCGTGCAATTTCTGATGTCTCCACATCCTCTTGTAGTTTCTGTTCTGCTAGAAACTTCTGTTTAAAAGCCATGAGTTCTTGAGATCCAGGAGGAACTCGGCAGGACCTCCAAAATGTTGATCGTCAACCTGGCTTTAAGAGTCAAACACAAGAAGCCAACTTGAAACTATGCTCAAGCTGGGGTTGGGACATCCAGATCACTTTGATTAGTTTGTACACGAAAATTTCAACACGAAGTTCAAAAGATGTAGTGTTCATACCTTTCCCATTTTTGGAAAATAGTAGTGGTACTCAAGTCGAGGTGGTTTGCAGGAATGGATTGATTTGTAAGATTTGATTGCTTGCAGAGAAAAGTTGTTGGGAGAGAATGATGGAGTTCTTGACCAAGTTAGAGTTATAATCCGAGAGATATTCAGACCCAAACGTGGGACAAAAATTGGTCAATGACAGTCAACAAGCAAACCAATGATTAGGAAAACGGTTTTTGAATTGTCAAATGCTTTTTGAGAAATTCCAGAGCCAGTGTATGGACGAAAGGGTCGTTAGAATGGAAAAGTGGTCAAATATCGATTTGGATCTTGGGAAGTGGGTTTATACTCAGATTTGCCAAAATCTTGTCAAGAACACTTATAGACAGAATGTTGAATTTGTGACTTGAGTTTGCAATGGTAATTCTGGGTTTTTTCAAAGCATATGGGTGCTAATGGATGCAGGAAAGAATGATAGCTTGCAAAAAATGGCTTTGATAGGCAATTTTCATTAATATGAAGATAAACATGTCATATTAATATTGTGTTGAAGATAATCAGTCCTTCATACACATCAAAAAGTCATTGAAGGAGTACTCGAAATATCATAAGGATGTAGTTTTTAGTTGAATCTTTGCAAATCCAACTGAGGAATACACAGGAGCTTCAAGAACTCTTCAGATCATGATCAGCATGTATGAATGTCCAATTTGAGCGCGTCTGGGGCTTCAAAAAGTGTCAAAGCCGAATCCCCTGTATACGTATTCAATTCAAACAGTTCCCAATTCTTAGGCTTTAAGTTTAGGTTTGTTGGGCTTCAAAAATGGGGGAAAAAAAATTAGATAGGTTGCAGTGATTTTGGCTCCAGTTCTGGCATGATTCAAGCTAAGATTCATGGATTAAGCTTCATAGTCGTATCTTTCACTGAGGAGCCCGAGTATTTTCCATATTTATCCACGTGTATATTCGTCGTACACATGTATTGGAAGTTCAAAGCAATGGTTTTAAGGGGTACAAAGGTGAAAATAACAAGGCCTTAAAATTTTAATAACCTTGAGACCATGGAGAAGCCATTTGAGCATCAAAATTTGAGATATAAGCTTGCAAGACCAACTTCTTTCATCAAAACAAGGATCATAAAGGACATAACAAACATTTATATGGACTTTGATGCAACCTTTGAAGACATTTCAAAACCATAAGCAAGTCCAATTTTGGCACGTGGCATTTCTTGGGACCATGGTGAAAGACTATGGAGCATATTTTTGAAGGAGCAAGGTGGCTATAAAAGGCTTGGACCCATGGTAAAGAAGTAATAGGAAGAGAGGGAAAATAAGAAGCTTGATGGTGGCAATAGAAAATGAAGTGTGAGTGAGAGGCATTTGACAAGGGTTTGAGAGTAATAAAATGACAAGGTAACAACATGATTACGGTGCATAAGACAATGGTATAGTGTTTTAATAGAAGGCATGGGTGAATGGAAAATAAATAGATGGAGAGAGGCAAAAAAATTGGAAGGACCAAATATGGCATAACAGGGATGAAGGTAGAGCATGGATATGAAAAAAGGGAAATGGCTAGGTGAAAATGCAAAGGTGGATAAAAATGGGAGATGAATGTAGAAATGGGAGAGAATAGCTAGAATTTGGGAACCATATACCATGGGGTCTTCCAAACTCTAACTTTCAAACTTCAAAAGAGTGTTATCGAATAAGGGAAATCAGTTAGAGGAAGGATGGAGATGGAAGGCGGTCGAATTGGGCGGTTGGGGTTCTGACGGCGAAACTTTGATCGGCGATATATCTCTTATCTGGTGTCAGATTTCGGCATGCTTAGGCTCATTGGAAAGCTTGTTCCGAGCTCTTTCCGGAGGTGTATAGCATCAGCTGTTTTGCATGTGGTTTGTTGTCGCAAACAGCTGATTTCCGGACTGATTCGGATGTCATGGCTCCTGCCAAACAGGCTGATGGGGGATCGATTGAGCCTCATGGCTTGGGGCTGAAGCCAAGGGAGATGGCGAGGAGGAAGAATCTCCAAGAAAGGGAAGGGCGCGAGTCTCTTTGATGTATGAAGAGGCGTCAGAGGGAAGTGGCATGCAATTAAAGGTAGGATGAGGAGTTTGAATTTCTTCTATTGAGAGAGGTATGTGGAATTGCTCTTCCTTCAATATAATTTCGAGACCCCAAAGAGATTGTGTTTTGAGATCTGATCTTGATCCCATCAAGCATGCCCCTTTGAAAACTGGATCCGGATGCCCCTCGTGCTTGTGCATTTCTTCCTTCTCCTCCGCTTTCTTCTTCCGATAAATAAATGGGCTGTTCATGGTTTTTTTTCGCGATACGACCCAACACTTTTAGATAATTACAGAATCATCAAGTAAAATCAAGACTTTTGTGATTGAACCGGCAGTAGGAAGTAGAAAATTTCTTACCTTTTCGTTCGAACTTGAAACGCAGTGGATTGATGCTAAAACTTGTGGATTTCTTGAATTATCAAACGCCTGAATCTTTTTCCTTGAATCGCCACCGAAACACTTCCTTGAATCCTTACAACCTAAAACCCTTCCTTGAATCTTGAATCGCCAATTTCGTATGAAAATCACGAGAAGAGACCGAGAAAAGAAAAAATCCTAAAGCTTCTTCAAAATAGACGCCAAGAAATTTAATTCTAGTCATTAATTTTGGACGGTGGATATCTTCACCCAAAAATTCTACTTTCTTTTCGAAACCCTTCCTGGGTTCAATATGGAAACCCTTCCTGTTTCATGGAAATCCTAAGGGGTTTCCATAGAACCCCGTAAGGGTTTCCACTAATTTATTTTAATAACCCCAATCTGGGAGATAGTGTGAGCGGCAAATATATCTTTGGTTCCAAATGCGAGGTTGGACCCACTATGTTTTGGAACATGTGGGGTTTGAACCCAAGATTTCCGCCTAGGGGTGTTCCGACGGCCATGGAATTCCCTCTTTGAATATTGAACACGCCTTAGACGCAACTTAACTTAAAGGTCCCAGTATCGCCTCTAAGATGATTAAACAAAAATTCAAATGGTATAATTTTGTTACAAGATTATGAGTGCCCAATGGCATAATTCATTATATGGCTTTAGTGAGCACCCCAAAAGCAAGGATGCCCACATTTAGAATGAAAGTTTGGCAAGGAAACACATCTTAAGTTATTGCATCTCTTGAATAACATTAATATGCTCCCATTATTTATAGCTCCCCTATCGATTGCATTGTTGCTATTGTCTCATTCCCACTAGCTCCAATATGAGCACTTGTTTATCCCCGCTTTTAATCTACCGACTTTCGTCCCCACAAGGTGCACCGATCGACTTGACTCACCAAATTCGATGAGCATGGTGGTATCGACCCCAATATTTTCTCCTTTGAATATTGCCTAGCAAGTACCTCTTCCCTTTAAATTACTCGTTTGCAAATTTCCACTTGTCCGAATCAATCTCTTAAACCCCCATAGGTTAACCAAATTTGTTTTTTTTTTAATCCCCAAAATTAATTTTCATCGATGATCAAAACTATGCCTAGAAAAATAAGAGGTGCTAACACACTGTGGGTTGTTCTTGCAAGTATTTTCTAGATGGGACCACAACTATTCTACTAACTAAGACAATAATGAACAATTTTCTAGAATGGTGGGGTGTGTGTGAAAACAAAGGGCCACTTTTAACAACACCACAATCAGGTAAGGCACGACCACATGGGAGAGACACACATATCAACTATAGAATGGGACAGGTGTGTGCCCAAAGCATTAGCAATATTAATAAGGAACTCAGACAAGAGATAGACAGTCATTTAACATCTTGAAAAATGAAGATATGCTTTTTTCCGCTTCAAAGACATATTAGAGAAATACGCTTTTTACACAACGCTTTTTCTTTTTGCGTGTTCTTCTCTCTCTTACCCGTGATTCTCGTTGTTCTACCCCGATTTTGCCCGATTTAACCCTACGAATTGTCAATTTACTTTTCATCCACTTCATATGACTAGTTGTTGGGGTATCCAAATAATTCTTGGATTATTCCCAGTAATGTCGCTTGGTGCAGTACTGGAATGTATAAAAATATTAGAAAAATGTTGTTGTGGCTTCTTTATTACATTACTTAATTGTTGCAATGACCCACTTAAATTGCAATATAAAGTTGACAAATGCTCCTCACATTATGTCAAAATATCAGATGAAATTTTGGATAACATTTTGTTATAAGTTGTCACAACTTAGCTATAATATTGTTTAAAAGTTGTTGCAATAACTTACTTAAGTTGCCATAAAATTTTGACAAAAAGGAGGTCATTGCTTTGATGAAATACTGACGCTATGCACTAGACACAATTTTGACACAACATGCACTTTGTGTCAAGAGAATAGTATTTGACACAAAATTGTCAATGCATCTATGGCTTGTCACAAGGGGTTGACACTATACCCTCATCCTCTTGTAAGGGCCATTTTGATAGATACACAAGACAACAAGATGAGCTTCCCAATAAGGTTATTGGAATAAGAATTGCCTTAAGGAAGCGATAATATTTTCTGGACTATTGATCACAACACACAACGAAGAGCTAAAGTCGGTTGCCATTGAAGCTCGTATATTGTAAACTATTGAAGATAAAGCAGAACAATAACTAAGACATAAAGAGCTTCAACAAATTGCATTTCAACCTCAAATCAATAAGTAGAGGCTATTGTATAAAGGCCTTTCTCTATCGATAAGATGGTCACAGCATGGCAATCTCTATGGCAGAAGAAAATGTTTGAGATCCAAGGCTTAGAGTATGATACTATTTGTTCCGTTGATACATGTCCACTATGGTCCATTCTACAACCCGATATGGATAGGATATGAAGGTGTCTATTAGACTTGACCGTCGGGTGACTTCCTTTACTATGGACCTTAAACAAAAAGAATAAAATCCTATGGAAGAAGATCACACCATACGTGAGGTGTGCCCATAGAACACCTAAGTTAGCGTTAGAAGTCGACGATTGAACGTGCAAACTAGGGGATCACCCGCTAAGCTTAGGTAATAGATCAGCCTCAATGTATTCGCGATGCCCTCACTGAGGGATAAAAGGGTGTAAATGGAAAATTTTAAGAAATTGTCTCATTTCAATGCCTTCCGTGAGGTTCACCACAGCTTAGGGCAAGTTTGCAAAGAAGGGACTATAGCATATAGTCTCAAAGTGAGAACCATGGCTAGTAGTCATAGATCAAGAGTCAAATGCAACAACAACTCCAACCACAAAAGGTGTGGTGATTTGTTAAGGGAGTGAGGCAAGTAGGAAGGATCTGAAATAGAAAGACAAGCACTTCTCAAATGGTAACAAAAGGATTGAGAGGCAAATCAAATGACTAGATACCTTGATGACAATGATAGCCTAGGTTGAGGCTGCAAGTAGTGCTAAGGAAGCTTGGGATCAACATTCTTCTATCTACAAAAGGAAGCATTTCTTTCAGCAAGTGAATCTATATTGGACTACACTCACTATCAAGCTGAAAGATAGTGATTCTGTAGAGGAGTCCATCTGCAAAATCAAGCTAGCTTCTCTTCAATTGAAGGGTATGAAAAAAACCTCTTTGAGACGACCTAATTCTGGGAGCATTACTCTTATCTTTGCCTACCTTGTTAAAAATCTTATTGGCTCAGCAGAGCATGTCCAAAATGAATGGACCTACCAATAAATTTTAATGGAAGATGGCAAAATCACAAAACATATTATTTAGGGACCATAAAACTATCTAACACAATACCCAACACTAGGTTTGGCAAAAATGAGAATCGCTTGATATCATTCACATGGATGTATGAGGACCAGCCAAAGTAACCTCACTTGGAGAATCAAGGTATTTTCGTCTTTAGAGTCTTCTTTTTAGCCTTTGACCTATTATAAACAAGTCACTCCTTAAACAAAATTCATGGCCTGTTTTTGTTTATTATCATTCTCATCCATGTTGCAAAATCATGTACAAACTAGGACTAAAATAAAATTGAATTGATTTTTATTGTCCTTGACGACCAAGAGGTCTATGGGCCCCAACAAAGAAAGAACACACGAAGCCCTTTAGTATACCAAAGCTCGAGGGAAAAACCTTGATGGTAATAAGCTAGGCGATGAATCAGCATATCAATGTCGAACATAGTTTAGCTCATCGATCAAGAACCTCCATGATATAAGATGCTAGTGTCACATCAAGGGCACACAAATATCCAAGATCCATAACCCTTCAAGCCCCCTTTATCGCTTCTTGTTAGTTGTTTCTCTTAAGCTCTCACAATTGTTAGCCTTTTTTGGAGCCTCCACACTTTAGTGCGCAGACATGTGGCTAGGCATCACGAGCTTGGTGGTAAAATTGTGTTCCATCTCATGAGCCATTTTACAGCAACAATTTTTGTAATAATCTAGATCAAAGTCACAGTCCCATTCTAGCATGCCATGGCCACCACAATTTTGAACTATGTGGCGGGATGTTTTACTCCTCTTTCTGCAATATATATTAGTGCACATTGTTCCAAACAACTATAGTTGTTTATCATTGTCCAAGGCAGGAGCATTGTTTCCAAGCACCTGATCTCAAATTTCACTAGACAACGCCTGACCTCAGATTTCACCAGACAACATGAAGCAACTGACTGGAGCTAGAGCGATAAAAAATCCCATCAAAATTCTAGAACGTCGAGGTTTATCTTAACAATGACCTTAAGAAATGTGGCAATCCATGATCATACCTTAAGAATATGGCAATCCATGATTACCAAATGTGACAAAATTTGTGGATGCATTGGTTCGCCATGATGATTGCTTTTATGTACCAGGGCCATTTCGATAGATACACAAGACAAGAAGGTGAGCTCCAAATAAGGTTATTGGAATAAGGATTGCCCGAAGGAAGCGATAATATTTTCTAGGCTATTGACCACAACACACAACTAAAAGCTAAAGTCAGCTGCCATTGAAGCTCGTATGTTGTGCACTATTGAGCTAAGACATAATGAGCTTCAACAAATTGCTTTGCAACCTCAAGTGCAAACAATAATTAGAGGTTACCCAGTATCTCCTTTAGCACAATGGGATTGGAGGTGTGCCTATCCTTATGGATTAAGATGTTTTTGAACATGCGAGGATCAGTAGTTCTTGTTAACCCTTCTAAAATGCTTACGAAAGGAATACATAACTTTAAGTCACATGATTGGATCTTTGTCTATTGTATTGTAGCTACACATGAGGTGGTTAAAGTCTTGAATGCCATCAAAGATACAAGATCCTCAAAATCTTTGGCATACATCCATTATCACTCGAGAGGATGGTTTTCAATGCATGCTTTGAATCAAAAGTTCTCCTTGATCACCTTTTTATATCGTGCTTGTAACACGGTTGTGCAAATTGAAGAAAATGTATTCTGCATGCCCACTTAACTGAAAAGTTTATGTCAATTCAGTCTTTGCTATAATCAATGCACAAAGCTAAATAATTTGAGGGGCATGTCCAAAGGCAAATATTTTTCATCAAAATAATAATGCTGCATCTGATCAGTTGAGAACATGTTCCTAGACCGCCAGCACTTAAGTATTATGATGCAAAAAGACATACTTACTGGTATGGTATATGTCAATAAATTTATTCAAACACAAACAGATGCCTAAAGGCAAAGAGTTAATGCATGTTTTAAAAGATGGAGGCCGAAGGTCACGGATATAAACCTTTTCAGAACTTCATAAGGCTTATAACTTCGTAAGACTCATAAATGACCTTGTATGGACCCTAGACATCCTTCTCAGAAGGAAGAAGCTCATAAAGGACCCTTTACAGACCCTAGTCATCCCTTTTCTTCCACTGAAAAGTACTTGCATCCTACATAAAAATACTAGGACTCAGGTTGCAGCAGTGCCTGTCAATTAAAACCTTTCTCTACAATGGGTGCCTTAATTTGTGCTTTTATATCAACAAGCGTTTTAATCACAATCACAAGAAGTAAAATCCATGTACTTGCTAAGATGAAAGAAATTCAGAAGAAAATGAAAATGAACTGCAAACTCTTATACTTAAATGATTATAAGGCATGCATGTCATGTCCAATCTCCTAAATAATTATAAGGCATGCATGTCATGTTGAATCTTCACGAAAATGAGGCTTTCACCTTTGCAAATTGATCTGAACTACACATTCATTTTGCAATTAGTAGATTGTGCATGGTACTTTAGTACTGTATATTCACCTAGATCTACATATATTCTAGATCAAGAAAATAAAGTCGACAAATCTTTCCACAAATCTTATTTTATCGGTCTCATTCCTCTTGATGTCTCCAATATTTTTCATTAACATATATATGGCAGAGATTTTCAACAAGGACGCGGAACATGGGAACCAATAAATATATGAGCTAGTCGGGTGACCATACATAGATGCAAAAGGATAGCTACAAATGAGACATCCGTGCATTGGCAGTAAAACAAAATGGCAAAATGAACACTTGCACAACACTTTCATGCTATACCTTAGCAGCCAAATAAATTTATGAGAGTTAGATGCCTGAGAATATGTAGATGCATTTTGACAGACGCGACATCTGTGCAGGAAGTAAAACAAATTGGCAGCACGAGATGAAAGCCAGAAACAGAGAAGATAAAAGAACAACAAAGGCTTGGAGGATCAACCTAATATTTAAACAAACCAGAATTAAGAATCCCAAATGCTCAGATGTAATGCTGGAATATAGCAGACCAGAAGATCAGTTATCAAACTAGTAACGTACCTCACATGTAAAATGAATTGCACAATGTTTGGTTAAATGTCTTGAAAGTTCTAACTATAGAAACTCTTGTCTACAGATGCAAAAGGCTGTCGTATAAACAAAGAAGTGCGTGCTCCAACAGGAAAGGGATAAGTACTTTATGCAGAAAAACAAGGAGTCCAACGCAAAGTAATAGAGAGATATTTTTTCGATCTTATCCATAAGACATGCTGATGACCGCTTAGAAGTAGTGACCGCTGCTTGTACAACTAAAAAATATTTGGGCAACGAGACTTGTTGTACACTCGCATTCCAATCCAGATATCACACATATGGTGTTGGGCTTGTGAAGTTAAAGGAAAACGCAGCAAAGCATTAAGCATCATAAAGTGAGACGGTTCAACACAACAATGGTGCAACATCTCTCCAGAATGCACGAGGCGAAGATTTTTCATAGCCATTCATTTTGTTAGATCCACATTTAACAGTTCAAGGAAAGTCCATGTCAATTTTTTAGACATGTGGATAGGCCAAGCTCCGAGATAACGTTACAGGGCTGTTCCACTAACCAGCTACAATATCATACTACATTAGACTAGCTGCCATGAACATATGAGGAGCAAGCTAATAATGCTTTTGTTAACCTCAGTGAAATAAATAACTATGTACAATGATCCCAAACTTGATGGATTTCACTTACATTAAGAGGAACTCCAATTGGAGATTCTTGCAGTATATTGAGGCTCGTGCTCATGCTTCCAGTGGTTCTTCCAGCTCTAAAACAATAAGATCAAATGGAAAGTTAGTGCCTCCCATATTTGCAATACACTTTTATATGCACTAAAATCATTTACTTCGTAAGTCATTTTCCTTCTCCTTGCGAATTTTCGTGGCGGGAATGTCTGGAAGATCTGCTAATTCTGCAACTGCTTGATTTTGTATCTCTTGTTTCTCGGGGGTTAGCAATGCTTCCTGTGGTTTGATTTTCTCCAGCATAACAGGAACCTCTGGCAACCCCTCAAGCGCAATCTATTTAACAAGAAAAGAAGCTCAATGATGAAGATAGTAAAACCAAATTGAAGAAAGGATATGGAAATACTTCAGATTCAATGTTCTCAAGCTCCAATAGGACTGCTTCCTCGTCTTCTGCAGATAACTTCTCTCCCAAGATTGCATCAATTTCCTGAAAATGTAGCATCAAGCATATTAGAAGTCCTGGAATTCCCTGGAATTCACACCAAGCAAGGAACAGTAGGATAGACTTTACATCCTGGTATGCTTTTGCTTCTGCAGTCTCTTCCATCAGCTTCTGCACATCCTCAATGTTGATCTCATTCTGCAAGTCTTTGATTGCTTTGTGCCCCACTTTTAAGCTTTCAAAAACTGCCTTCTGCTTACTGCTAATCTCTATGTCTGCAAGCTGTGGCACATAGCCACCACCCAAATAGCACCAGGTTCTTGCATCATTTGACAGCGGTATCATCATCCTGAAGACTTAATCACGAATTGCGTCCAAATGGTAAAATTAAGCCTAAAAGCAGGCTACCAACCTGCTGCTCTACGTTCAAAGACCAGACATCCACTTGTTTCAAAAGCTCTTCTTGCATCTTCTTCTTTTTTAGAGCAAGCAACGCTCGATTTTTCTTCTTTTCACGTAAGAGTTCGCGTGCTGCATCAGTCTCTCTTTCTATGACAACCTCCAGCTGCACACAGAACACACTGGGGTTAATGAAGGCGAACACACATGACACTTATCACTTGAGACATTAAAAAGATATGCCGTGAACAAACCAACCACAAAAAAAAAAAAAAAAAAAAAAGCAGGAGATGATTCATCCCTGACCGTCAATCCTTTGCCAATATTATTTCTCAGCAACTATTGCAAATCCAACACATCGTCTAAAGCAGGGATTACTACAGTAGTTTATTTACATTAAATTCTTCTATAAAATTGGACCTTTAAGGACAAAATTTCTTGAGAAAAAAATGGGAAGCTCAAATATGGCTAGGTGTAATGGCTCCTGAAAGTTCTCAAGACGACTTTTTGGCAGTGTAATGGCAGGTTTGATATATGCAAACATGTCCCTTCACAAAGAGCTCCATCTTATTCTAATTCGTGGTAAGGCACTTCTGCGCAGTTCTTTCATTTCAAACTCTGGCATCAATAAATAAAGCAACTGGTCATGCAACACAACTTGGGTTCTTCAGGCCATAAAATCTTTCTTGTATTTCATAACATGCCGAGCATTTAAAATAAACCCCCTTCAATTTCTCTAGCAATCATATAGAAGGTAAGTCCTTGTCCTTCCATGCGCATTACCAATACTTTACCAGCCTCAACAGTGAGAGGTTGGAAAGCCAGCCTGAGCTCACTAAATCTCTAAAGATCTATGTCTAAATAGCCTGGCCCTTTCCTAATATCCTTCCATTTTCAAGTCTTTGAACATTCTAAAAGTTGAAGAAAGAAGTCATGTATCTGCCATATTGATTTGTTCCAGTCCTTTCCAGTTAGTTCCTTACAATGTGTCGATAATAACAAAAACGATCTTTTATGGGCCCTTCCTGTGCATAAGGATACTATCTGTTTCAATAAGATCACTGCAAATTCTGAAGTATTTTGAAATATGAGGATCATTTTCCCTGAAAGTAATGTTCATTCCCCAAGAATGGATATCCTTTAGCCCAAATACAATCCAAAAGGTTTCAGTGCTTTAAGGTCCTTATAAAGGTTCAGGTAAAAAAAAAGAATGCTTCTGCCAGCACAGACATGTCGTCTGACCTATGTCATCCAAACTTATTACCCAATGAGGCTTAAAAGTGACAATCCTACAAGATGATTTGACAGTGGGAATAATGAATTTTGGTAAAGAAAGCTGGAAATGTGTCAAAACAGAAGCGTAAACCTGTTGGAATCATCGGATCCCTTTTTGTGAAGTATTTGCAGTTCCAGGGAACCAGAAAGGAAACTTCAAATTCTTATCTGCTTCATTTTAATTCTGGTAATCTCTAGTAGAGATCTGGTGTGTTGGTTCCTAACGAATCTATCAACATTGCAACCCACTGATTTGACATTTTCTAGGATAAAGGGCTCGATGTTCACATAAATGTTTGATCACGTGTTCAGCTAGGATAATTAAAAGCATTCTGATATACTACAGACACTAGCTAAAACAAAAACCTAAAATTTCCAACCTCCCACCTTTCGCTGGTAATCTCCTAGACGGCGACGCTGTGTCTTAAGTGAAAGTATTGCCCGATCGACATCGGTTACGCGTGGCTTCCTCGAAAATAAATTTCCCATGGCCAAGCCAACGCTCCAACTCCGACGACTCCCACTCCGGGCAAAATATTGCGATCGGATATATAATAAATAAATAATTAGCGGAAATGCAGGCGGGGTGAAGGTTAGGATGCGGATAGCGAAGTTATATTCATGAATAAGTTTATTTTGACATGATTGTCTAGTGGAGTTTGATGATGTTGTTGTTGATGTTGTATGGTAGCTATGTGGGCTTTATGCAAGTGTCATTTGAACGTGAGAGATTGCATAATGAATGTATGTTTAAATGTACGCAGCTTACGTTTAACTTAGTTACTTGGTATTAGTAGAGATTATGGCATTTTTGCTAATGAGTATATACCTATATGCAGTTTTGTTAGTTGTTGAATGGATTTCGTATTGTTTTTTGTATTTCTGAAATTGTAATGGTTAAGAAGAGGTTTATACGATGTGTAAATCATAATGAATGAATCGCTTCCCTCTTTGCCACCTCAGTGTCGATTTTGTTGAGATCTTCTCCTTTGTCCATGATGTGGGCTCCCAGTGTTTGTATGATCTCGCTTTGGGTCGGCAGTCTTTTTCTTAGGTGTTGAGGACGGTTGTGTACTATGTGTCGGAGAAGTGTCGGATTGATTGTGTCAGGTGGACAAAAGAAAACAAGGTGCTGCGCACGAAGGGTTGCCCTCCATGGCCAGAGGGTGAAGTGGCTTAAATCGTACTTGAAAGTCATGTTTTTACAATCAATTAAAGTTGCTATTTTAAGACATTGACATTTTGCGAAGGTGATGGTAGCTATTTGCATTATTAACTCCTCCTTAGATGTTGAGCTCCTCTTGGACTAGGATCTAGCTGGACACATGGACTCTGAGGTTTCAGTGTAAAAACATATTGTTGCTAGGTTACTAGTAATTATAATAACACGTTAAGAGTAGATGAGATTGCAGCATTTACTATTTGTTCCTAACTTCTAACTTCAAGAAACTACTGTTATATTGTTATATGTATTCGGATTGATAATGGAAGTACATAGTTGCTTCTTTGAAATTGGCGCTTCGAATTCTCGTTTTCTAATAGCCAATGGGTGTCAATGGGTGTCAGGGAAGTCATTCATGAAAGAACACAACTAGAAACAAGAACAAGGATCAAGTATTGTGCACAGATATAAAAGGATAGGAGCAGGACCTACTTTGGCCATGTTTGCGGCATTTGCAAAGAATCCGTAATCGCATACATCTTCCGCTCGCTTATCCGTGGAGATTAAAAATCCAGAAGCATGGGCCTCTCTACCTTATAACAATGCAGGAATGAAGAGAATGCAGAAATATGGGCCGTTCGAACCTTCTACCATATGTAATGCCAAAACAGCCAAGCATGCCGTGGAGGTGACTTTCAGGCCAACAAAAAAGTCGATCAACCACGATAAGTGTAATTAGGCTCGTCGCTTTTAGAAACTGGCCAGCGAAACCAAAACACCAGTTAGATTCATGGTTAAGAAGAAGTTGCCACGATTGCAATTATTAGAATTGGCATTGAACTTTTTTTCTTGAACTTCCAACAGCAAAATTTTTTATTTGGCACCTAGTCCTTTAGACGAGGGGCTAAAATTTGCTTTGTAGGGTGTCCCTTCACAGATTGTTAAAGAGGACCTTTTCTAGCATATGCAAATATATTGGACATGAGCACATATCCTACAAATTTGAGTGGGTATTTTAACGACAATCTCGTTTAACCAGGCATCCTACCCAACATTACCATGCATATTGCAAGAGGTAAGCAAGGCATTCCATCCGAAATATTTGTTTCATCCGTGGGTTTGCGGTAGATGTTACGCCTTCGGTGAGATTTCCAAAGATAGCCCAAGAGATCAATGATACAAGTACAATGCAAAGCCAATGGCATGATGCCATAGTCCTCTATCATGGACTTGAAATACCAAAGACCCTTCATCCACCGGACACATCGGGTACGCACACAATCAAAATGCTAGTAAATGATAGCCTATCTGGTATTATATCATCTTGTTGCATATTCTCAAAGCATTGTAACAGAAGAGAACATTTTCCATGCTGTATCCCAATCATTGCATTCCATGACACCTTGTCTTGCATTCGCAAATTCTCAAACACTATGCAGGCCTCGCTCAGGCTACCACATTTAGCATACATATCAAGGTCAGAATTTGCCGATGTTATGTCAAGTTGCTTGCTCATGTTGGCAGTCTTATCATGGATACATCTATCCTGGTCTATAGCTCCAATAGTGGCACATACTGACAAAGCAACTAGAAATGTGGCCTTGGAGGGTTCAACGTTTTCATGCTGCATCTTTGCAAAGCAATCTAAAGCCAGCAGACCTTCACCATGGCTTATATATCCTGCAATCATTGTGTTCCATGTAACTACACATCTGGTTTTATGCCTTCAAGTTGCATCATGTCAAAACATTCTAGAGCAACAACAAGACTATTATCGCTTTCTGCAAGTACCCAAAACCATCTCATTCCATAATACCGCATTCAACTTTGGAGTGAATGAACCGCTCATGAATAAGGCGCCCTTGTTCAATCATTGTTAAGCTAGCGCGCATGCATTCAAAAAGGCTTAAAAACGTTATACCAGGTTGGCTGCACACCTTCATATTTACATTTTTAAGAAACAATCTAGAGCAACAAGACAGTCATCATGCTGAGAATATCCATCTATTATAGCATTCCAACACACCACATTTGGCTTGATGCCTTCTTGTTGCATCTCCATGAAACAAACTGAAGAAAGTAAAATTTCACCATGTTGGACATACCTGATATCATTGCACCCCATGATACCACATTTCGATATGGCGTACTCGCTAAGACTCGAGCCGCTTCATCCGGACTTCCACATTTGCATACATATCAATTAAGGTACTCCCTATGAACACATCTTTATGAAAACCACTTCTCAAAACATTCAAGAGCAAGAATTGGTCCCTTTCAATGGCATATCCTCAGAATCATTGCAATCCATGATACCACATTCGATTTGACAAGTTTTCAAACACGTTAAGTGCTCCACCTAAATTTCCACACTTTGCATACATATGGATCAAGGTGTTACTTAGAACAATGTCCGATTGAAGCCCACGCTCATTAATCTGGTGATGGATAAATCTTCCCCTTGAAGCTTAGATGTCATCGAACATGCTTTGAGGACTGCAACATAAATATACCTATCGCTTTCCATACCTGAAGATTGCATTTTGTGGCACAATTCAATAGCTTCATCTCCTCGGTCAAGGTTAGCATTGGCTGAAATAATTGCGGCCCATGTAAATGCATTTGCTTCTGCAATTTTATTGAAGCTTTTATTTGCTTCAAACAAACACTGACAGTGTGCAAACAACCGAATGAGATAGTCACCTAAGACAGTGATTGATTCAAACCCATTGTTTGCTAGGAGATATAATTACCTCAAGCTTCGATGCTAATCGTAAAACGTGAACAATCACAATGGTGATTCCTTTCGATGGGTTCCATGCTTACTGACCACCCAACAACGAGCTTGGCCCAACAATCAACCACTCCTTGAGGACTATATATGCCATGTCCTATGCATATTGTCGTTTCTAGCCAAAATCTGCTGCTACAGCCGGTTCATGACAATCTGCTACTACAGCTGCTTCATGCATTGCAGGAGCAAAGGGCACAGCATATTGGTTTGGCATTAGAGGCAATCGACAGACATTGCCCTAAAGAATGGGCCAAGACTTTTCTTGCAAAAACTTGAGATGCATCATGTCGCGTCATTTGAACATGCGCCAAGCTTTTTAGCCCGCGGAATAACTGCAATAACAAGTTGTACCTACAAAACAAACGAACAGTTCGCTCCCTTGTTACCCATTATTTTCCATAAGAATTCCAAGTACATTGATATGGCAGCTCTACATATTCATAAACATAATATAATGCAGATTTTGATGCAATTTTGCCTATTGCCAGAATGTCTCTCAAGGCGATGCCATACCATGAACAAAACTAAAGTAAATATCCTCAAGGACCATGCATGGCTCATCATGGGCGAACTCCCACTTATCTCTAGTATGACTACACTCCTAAATATACAATCAAATAAGACTTAGTTTTTCTTGTCAGTAGTTTCATCGCCATCTGCAGCAACATACTCCTTCTTGCTCCTTTCTAACCTTGTTAGAAAGTAAAGAACACCAAAAATCAGGCTGTGGATTCGATACACATTCCAACTTGTTCGAGGCATCTTTCTTGCCATGATTTTGTGAAATGCATCAACATAATAGTGGAGGCCAAACAGTAGCACAATGATCCACTGGAGTACTGCGCGGAATCTCATTGCAAGAGCTTCATTTGAACATGATGCCACAAGATCAATTGATTGTATAACAAGATAGAAAATATAGCCAAAAGCTTGCAGCAGTTGCTGAAATGTACAACTGGAAGGGGAGATCTTATAGAAAAATGCCATGATGACAAAGCCAATGAGCAGGGATGCCAATACGAGCATGGCGAAGTATACAATCAGATATAGGTTGATAATCAGAAGAATTTTCTGTATAGAAAGCATTGCTCTGATATTTTCAAACGAATAAAGGACCAACATGAGTGGCATTAAGAGAAGTCCATATGAAATCACGGAAGCTACTAAAGGAGCAAGTTGTTCCCTAAGCAGAGGCAAAATGCTTCTCGTAATGTGCTGGTTGGCAAATGCCAGGTAATCTTTGGATTTGTTTGATATCCTTTCAATCTCGGGGACGAAACTGTTTCGCAACTTGATCGTCCCGCTCCCTCCGTGTCTCTCTCGCTTTCTCATGACTTTGCAAAAGGTAGTATACTTCATCCCTAGTCATACATTTTTCATGGTGTACAATAATTTTAGCACCAAGGGTGTCACCAAGCTGGTGAGTTTCAGACAATGTACCAATCGCCCCATATCTCCTGTGAAAAAGACCATGCATTTACTTATTGTTATGTTTATTGCCAGAAGAAAAAATAAGTACCTCTTTTCATTTTCACCTCTTTCACAACACTGATACTCACATATGGCCTGGGCATTTGAAATGCTTTGGTTAGGTGTTCCAAATGAATGCAAAAAGGTAAGAGTTCGTACATTAGAAGGACTTTCCAATCGAATGTGAGAAAAACCAAAAGCGTAGACATGGCGGATGAAGAAGTCGAAATCCTTAGCGTGCCTTGATTTACCCATTCTCTCGTAATGGCATGCATCGAACATGGCTCGGGGCGATCCATTGTTGTCTCACCAGATTTCATATGCTCATTCATGTACCAAATTGTTAGAAATTCTTCATTATGCTTACAAACGTAAAAGGCAAGGAAGGCTCCCAACTCATTGTCTCCGCTTTGAATACATATACCTATAGCTTTAAGGCAAAATCGATGGCATAATCATCAGATTGGAGCTGCCAGTTACCCGGTCCAGAACAGTCTTGATCCACAACGCAACTGACCGTGCATTTACATGGAACAAAGGGTTTTTAGCGAAATATCAACATATATTTGGTATATTCCAAAGATATACCGGTTATATCCCACAAACCCACATAAACGAGGGTTTGCCCCCCTAGGGGCAACCCAAAAACCAACAAAAGAAACCACTTAGACACGTATCATCTGTTTTGTTATCCTTGTGCTCCTGCTCTCGTCTTCTTTGCCTCATCATTAAATCATTCATCTCCTTTTGCATTCCCAGCCTTTTGTATATACCTCACTTTCATTATGCGTTTTATCTTTCTTCATGTTTGAGAAAAAGTGTTTTGTATGAGAAAGTAGGAAGGGTACCTATAGGGCTATGATGTGTGGCATGACTATGTGCCATGATGCATCAACACAAAAGCGTGCATGGTATAGAAACACCAATCCATTGGGTTGGAAGGTTTATAACAATCACCTAAGACAAATTTTGCTTGTTTGAAAGAAAGTGTATGCAATGGGAATTTGTTCTTCCAATGTCCCATAAAAAATATTATAAAAGTCCCTTGAGGGCTATTTTCTGAAATGAAAATTAAATTGTAGGAGCGCAGTGAGATATAGACCTTGAGGGTTATTGAATCCTTTACCAGCGTAAGGCAGTAAGCAAATAATAATAGCTATATGCACGCATCAAACTCAATAGAATCCGCACGAACCGTGTTTGCATAACCTCTTCTTTGCTCAAAATCTAGACTTAGACTGAAAACTTCTCTATAAATGTCCTTCTAAACCATGTAAACTTCAGTTGCTTAAATCTACACCATGATCAAGATCTAGACTTAGACTGAAAACTTCTCTATAAATGTCCTTCTAAATGATGTAAACTTCAGTTGCTTGAATCTACACCATGATTGGATTCAGATACCAAAATGTAAGCTTCTTCAATCATCGAAGACCACGAAGAAGCACCAATCCAAACAACCGATCTTAGAATGATTTGACGTCGAAATTACTATAGGTAGGGTCGGAATGCCTCATACCTGAGATAAATGCAGGTAAGAATGGATTGAGAATAGATTGAAAGCAAGAATCTGTGAGATGATACTTAGGGTGACGTTTCCCAACATCCATAGTTCGGCTATTTTTCTCAACCGTGTATTGTTAGGACATGTGGATAGCTTAGGCTTTTAGATAAGATGACACTCAGGGTTGGGGCATTGCGCTAAAAAAAAAATTCAAAAATGGCATTCACAATATCATAACGCACCACAACAATGATTTTTTTTTTTTTTTTTCCTAATAGTATGGCTATGGGAGAAGCCCTTGCCGTGATACTATGGCAGACACCCCTGCTGCAAGAGGGAGCCAGTCTCTAGCCAAAAACAAGTTGGCCAAGATCGACTTCAATGTCCAATTTCAAGCTCAGCAGTAGAAAGAAAATTAAGGGACAGCTTCTTCATATTTGTAAGACACAGCTCGAACATTTGTGACAGTTGAAGAAGATTAGAGCTCAAAATAACTGCTTCGATGAATGACTGCCCATAGCCACATCTCACCTTTTATTCTAAAATTAGCGACAACTTAAGAATAGGAGGACAAATCTAACAACTTAAGAATAAGAGGGCAAATCCGGCAGCTTTAGAATAAGATCTCCTCTAGTACTCTTTCTAGTTGGGAAGATGGTGATTTCCCCTGTAGTACTAGTTAGATAGAAGAAGAGGTTGAGAGAGGCCTCTAAGTATCGAAGATGCAGATAAGATATTTGATCTGTGTGGGATCTTATGTACTTACTATTTGATCCATGAGGGATCTACATGTTGTAATACTTCCATCTGATGGATAAAATATCTTCTTTCTTTCAAAAAAAAAGGCCGGGGGCTTAAGAATAAGAGGGCAAATCTGAAAGTTGTTCGCTTGGCAGTAGGACTCTATAGTATTTGGTTTGATTCAATCAAACATCCATCCTTTTCTGCTTGCTCAAAACCCTAACTCTAAATCCCAAAATCTTAAATCTCAAGACGCATTAAACCTTCCTATTAAATCTGTGCATGCAATGCCAAGGGCTAAGGTTTGATGATCCATCGACCTGCCTCGGAAAATGCTTTTCACAATTACTCGCTTTAAAACTCGCCCTAAAGCCCTCTGATATTTACCAGATCCAACAACCTGAGAACCGCATAAGGAAAAAAAAGGGTACCTTGAAAATCCGACAAAGCTTCCAAAGCCGGATTGGATGTGGGAACCAAATTGGATTGGGAGCCGGATTTGTTTTCGGATTGAGGTTAATCGCTTAGATATTTTCTATGGTTGGAAAAAAAAAAACTACCCAGAAAAACATCTTTTAGCGCAACAGCCCAACCTCGGGTGTCACATTATCTTAAAGTCTAGCCTATCCACGTGTATAAAAAAATGAGTTGGATTCTTTAGACACCATTAGATCTTGATCTAACTAAAGAAACGATGGAGAAAAATATTAAGCCATGTCGTTTGGAGACCATGGCATTTTTTGTCGTGCCGCCTCGATCTGCATACTTTATCAATCCTAGGGCTTTCTTAAGCATCTGGGTCAAAGCACGTTGTAGTGAATCGCTTGGCATGTTTCCCCTGTCCCAGTGCGAGACTAGCACCAAATTGTACCGTGAGCATAATGATTGCCAAGAATATTATAGTAAGTGTCAAAAATAGAATAGTAACTGCCAGATTTAGTTCGATGACTCAATTCAAATTCCAAACAAACAGATGGGAAGGATTTATTCCGAGGGAATGCATCTCCAGCGCTTTATTCAACAGTAACAGAGTCTATTTCCTGCCTAAACATATTGGATGCTGCATTAGAAAAGAAATCAGATAAGTTTTCTCAAATTTTCAGATTTCTTCGTTTCAGATTTCTTCATTTCTAATTTTTGTGAACTGCAGGATATTTGTTTGAATCACACGCGCGATTTCTGAGCTAGCTATGTCGTGATGCAAACTCTGAATCCTTTGATGCTCCTTGGCCAGTTTTATCAACCCTGAAGAACCACGCATTAAAAATTGATGTGTGATTCTTGGGGTTGCTAAGACTAACGTGGAACATCAAAGGTTTCAATGTTTATTTACTCCATGATTCTTTCAGATGCATGGGTTCATTACCTTGCCTATTTGATGTCATAGCAAAATAGGCTTGCACTGTACTTTAGACCTGTTGATTTATTAATATCAAGAGCATTTGAAATTCCTATCTCTCTCTTCTATTTTTTTTCCCCAGAATTTGCAAATGTTCATCCGTGGTGAAGAATATATTTGAATGTGTTGCAGATATTGCATGTGGTTCTCCCTCCCTCCCTTCGTCTATCTGATTGGGGTTCCAGCACAGTATTGCAATTGTATGAGAAAGTATGGGCACAACTGTCATTCCTGCTTGTTGAGTAGTGCCATGAGAAGATTGACAGTAACATAGGTGTGAAGCAAGGCTGTCCGCTTTCACCTACATTATTTGGCATATTCGTTGATGAGCTGGAGTCTTGGATTTTACAACACGGAGGTGAGGAGACAAAGCTAGGAGGGTATGTACTTTCATTGCTCTTATACGCAGATGACATAATCATGTTGGTCAGGAGTGAAAAGGACATGCAACAACATATAACTGTGCTTGCTTCCTTTTGTGACAAAATGCAAATGAGTGTGAATCTTAGTAAGACTAAGATCATCGTTTTTGGCAATAGGTCAATGGACTATGACTTCTACAAAGGAGAGAGAATAGAGGTTACCACAAGCTACAAGTACCTAGGATTGATGGTTGATCAGAACTACAAGTGGAATAGGGCAGTAGAACATAGAACAGATAGTGGGCTCAAAGCACTTTTCTCTATGCAAAGAAAATGTAGAAATGTAGAGGACTTGATCTCAAAAGAATGGTGTACAAGACCTTTGTACAAGCAATGGTGTTGTACAGGTGTGAAATATAGGGACCAGGGTTCTCTGTAGACATGTGGAAGCGAGTGGAGAAAATCCAGAAAAAGTTCTTGATATCAGAATTGGGGGTAAAGATGCAGACACCCTATGAGATTATCCTAGGAGGGACAGGTATGATGTCATTGGAGGGAGGAGCACTATTCTAGACTCTTCACTATTTTAGCAAGGTCCGGAGAATGAAAGATGATAGCCTTCCATATTTAGCGTGGCAAGAGAGTGAAGTCAAGGGGTGGTATGCGGAGGTAAAAAAGTGGCTTAGCAAATGGAAAATGAATATCGAAAACATGCCCCATGGAAAAGATAAGTCAGAGAATGGATTAAGATGTGTATGCAGTATAAGCTTTGGCAGAATGCAGGCACCAAAATGATGGAATATAAACAGCACCACATCACTTAGGGGTCAAAGTTGGACGAAGGGGAGATTTTCCTAGAGAACACCGCACTTGCAAGGTCTGTGGGGCGAGTGAGGTAGAAGATGACGCACATTTTCTCTTATATTGCCCAACATATCAGAATTTGCGGGATAAACTCGAACTAAAGGCTATGTCATTTCTCATATGCAAGCAACATAGTAGAAAAGTATATCATTGAGGCACAAGATTTGAGGGCAGTGCTCAATAAAAAATTACAAACAACTTCTGGATGATTTTAAGAGGAGTTCTGAGAGAGAGAGACAGGTGATACCCCAACAGGGGGTACACTTTAGCATGTATGTCTGATAATATATGTACTTTTTCTGAAACATCTAATAGGCCTCATGGCCTCATAGGTGAAATAAACAAATTTCTTTCTTTCTTTCTTTCGCTCTCTCTCTCTCTCCCCCTCCTAGCTGATACACATATTCCATGTGGTGCCAACATGGTACATGGGTGCCACCCTAGCTAATATGATGCCAACCTGGTGCATATGTTGTCAGCATGATCATGTGTGATGGCAATATGGTGCATCTTGTGATGCAAATTGTGTTGCCAAAATGAGTGGTCTTATTTCAATTCCTCCTTAGATGCATGGATTAATGGGCTATTCTTCTTCTTCTTATAAGAAATTGGCAAGTGATAAATCATAGCCAATAAGAATAGTAGAATAGAATAGAATAGAATAGTTTTTTTATCGTCCACTGAGACCAATCGGGAAAGTGTATTATAGAGACTTGAACCCTTGACCTCCCACCACCAGCCAAACCCTTTACCAACATGGTAAGCCTCTTAGGGGGGGTGTACCAAAATGATGGAATATAAACAGCACCACATCACTTAGGGGTCGAAGTTGGACGATGGGGGGATTTTCCTAGAGAACACTGCACTTGCAAGGTTTGTGGGGCGAGTGAGGTAGAAGATGAAGCACATTTTCTCTTATATTGCCCAGCATATCAGAATTTGCAGGATAAACTCGAACTAAAGGCCATGTCGTTGCTAGACTTCGTCTCACATGCAAGCAACATAGTAGGAAAGTATATCATTGAGGCACAAGATTTGAGAACAGTGTCAATAAAAAATTATAAACAACTTCTGGATGATTTTAAGAGGAGTTCAGAGAGAGAGAGAAGTGATACCCCAACAGGGGGTACACTTTAGCATGTATGTCTGATAATATATGTACTTTTTCTGAAACATCTAATAGGCCTCATGGCCTCATAGGTGAAATAAACAAATTTCTTTCTTTCTTTCTTTCTTTCGCTCTCTCTCTCTCTCTCCCCCCCTCCTAGCTGATACACATATTCCATGTGGTGCCAACATGGTACATGGGTGCCACCCTAGCTAATATGATGCCAACCTGGTGCATATGTTGTCAGCATGATCATGTGTGATGGCAATATGGTGCATCTTGTGATGCAAATTGTGTTGCCAAAATGAGTGGTCTTATTTCAATTCCTCCTTAGATGCATGGATTAATGGGCTATTCTTCTTCTTCTTATAAGAAATTGGCAAGTGATAAATCATAGCCAATAAGAATAGTAGAATAGAATAGAATAGAATAGTTTTTTTATCGTCCACTGAGACCAATCGGGAAAGTGTATTATAGAGACTTGAACCCTTGACCTCCCACCACCAGCCAAACCCTTTACCAACATGGTAAGCCTCTTAGGGGGGGTGTACCAATAAATAATGGACCACTTAAGAATCATGGACACGGAAACATTGAAAATAAATGTTTCTTTCCATTCAAATGAATGGCCTATCTAAAATAATACGGAACATTCAAAGATTCTAATGTGGATCAAATTGAGATGGAACCCTTTTTTTCCCCCACTTTATTCAATGGTTGAGAGTAAGATAAAAAAGTTTATGTTGCAAAATTGAATTGCCAATATGTTTTTTTTGATTGAAGGCTATATTGAATTGCCAATATGATCAATTCATAAATTGATATTTGAATTATCAAAATTGATCAATAAATGAGATTTACCTTCATTACGAAGTTTAGAAGGTAAATATAATTCTAGAACAATAGAGGTAGTTATCTGGTAGTTACTTTGTCTTTTCTGGAATAACCCTATTTAGTCTTGGCTTCGTCTTTTCCTCCTCATCAGCTCTACGTGCATCTCTTCTAGTGAAGCGCCTCTCCTCCCCGCTTTTGTTTGATCAATTCATCTCCCTTTCGCTTCTTTCCGGCCCATCCCGCTTGCTTGGCTCCTTTATAGTTTAGATTTACATTTGCGTTGTTTTGGCTGTCACATTTGGCCGTCCTTTTCTTTGGGTTTGATGTTTCCTTGTTTCACTCTCTTTCAGTTACCTTGCTGTTCGAGCTTTTCCTCCCTCCATCTTTATTTGCTTCAGTCAGTTGCTCTTCATTTACTGTGTTAACCGGACCCATGGCCCCAAAAATTAGTGCTTCAGGCCTGGGTAAGGGGCCTTCTTTTCAAGTTTCGGAAGGGGCGGGAGCTTCTAAATCATCCGAGACTTTAGCAGGGGGGTTCCTGTTTTTTTTTTTTTTTTTTTTTTTTTGAGAGTAAGGGTAGATTTTTCCATTAATTAGATAAAGCCATACAATCCTTTTGTCCACCTAACAGGTATGACAATTGGAGAAAATTGATACTCTTTATGAGCATCAAGTAGAAGTAGTGAAAATAATATGCAAATAGAGGTAGCAGTAGATAAGTAAAGTAATATAATCCAATAGTGAACTTAGAGAAGTTGAGTGTAGTTCTACTCCTTGGGGTGTCGCTTTTGCGCGAAAAAGTCTTCAAGTTCCTCGCTCTTAATTTCCTCGTAAAAGCAAACAAAAACCAACCATGATTTCACAAGAGCCGTTTTCTCGAAATCATAGAGATGAACTTGGATGATAGGAATGATAGGATATGTGAAATGAAATGGAAGGTCAGAGTGGGGAATCGAGGTTCAGATTTGGTCGCCAAGGTGGTTGTTAAACCATTCATTGTAGTGTTGGTAAAACTCGCTTTATAGAACCCAAGATGTAACCGCCTTTGTCCTTTATCATTTTGCACCAAGAACTTTGTCAAACTTTCCCTCCCCATCGAAGAAGAAGTGTACCATACAAGTCTGTCACAATAGTTTGTGGTCAGTAGTACATTTCCTAATCTGCCAACCGAAGTTCATATATCAAAATGAGTGTTGAATAAGAATTCAAACAAGATGTGCATCCGCATAAACTCTCGAGTATATATTTCGCCCATACCGCTTCTCTTGTTCTAGCACTTTCTACCTCATTCAAAAAATCATCCGGGCCGATCACACAGCTTGCTTCAATGTTAATTTCTTCCCAACTTGTTGACTCGATACATGGCTAACTCATAATCACAACATCTCAGGTCCAGCTTTGTGGCACCTTCACCCTTGAGAATATTAAGTATTCGTCACAAATGTAATATGGAGCATTAGAATCAATAACATTGAGAGAGGATACAAACAAATCAAAGTGGCCCCCCTAATAGCCCAATAGAATTCCAAAGAAGTATTATAACCGCCACCAGATTTTCTTTTGTGGCACGCTGCAATAGCTTCAATATCTAATTGAAGTGCATTTTGATCCGTAAAATGGAGAGAGGTTTAGATGCATAGAGAACCCTATTTCGATTTCCAAATATTCCACAAGGCAAAGTGCACAAGAGTGTTTGCAAAAATGTCACCTTGTCAAGAAATTGAATAATATTACTGAAATTTCTATTTTTCAAATATGAGCCAAGCTTATTTAGGAACCAAGTCCGTAAAGGTCTCAAATTTTGGGACAAAGGAAAATATGTCAGAGATCCTCTTCCCCGAAGACATCCAGAGTTACATAATGGAATTACATTGCATCTTCTAGATAGAGAAACCAAGTTTGTCAGACTTTTATGGGCAATCAACCAAATGAAGAAGCAAATTTTAGGAGTACAAAATGACTTCCAAACATTATCAAAAAGAGACTGAACTTGAGCTTGATCTAATGACCATTTCTGCAAAGCCTTTAGTGGAGTATCACCACATTAATCAAGGTATAAATTTCTTTGACCCTCGTAAGCATGTTTTCCATTTATAGAGCAACCAAGAGATGTACTGTAGTCACCAAAATTATTGAAGGAAGACAAGATATTCTTAAAATGCAAAAAAAGCTTCTTATCACTAGAGGTACCCCTTAGAACAGTCTTCAGAGAAGTCCAAGTTTTGAAGGTATTATTATCTCTGTAAAGATCTTTTATAGCAGTGATCCCTTTATTAGACCATTTTCTCAGAAATCTTAGGATGCTTAATGGCCATAGTATTAGAAAACTGATCAAAGAAGATTGGTGACCAAAAAGATCGGTGTTCATAGTGGCTTGAAGAACATTATCTCTCGTATAATGTGATGAATTTTATTCCGTGCCATTATTAGATTTCTCATGAGGAGAAGTATTAGGGCAGGGTGAATGTCCACAAAAGCAGATTGAGGAAGGGAATGCTTAATAGAGGAATGTCCAAGAGGGTGGGAGCAATTAAGCCAAGACTGATGAACCGAGATGCGAGAATTATTTCCCATGATAGTTCTCCAAATATATTTCCCTCGCCAGAGAACAAGCCTGAAGATGAAGATGTTTACAGCCAAGACCCCCCAAATTTTTAGGCCTGGAGACAGAATTCCAATTAACCAAATGTGAACCATTCCAGATGAAATTTCTAATAACCTTTTCCAGCTCAGAGTAAATTGATTTAGGAGCAATTAGATTCCTGCTTTGTCAGCAGGCCATGGAAAGTTATTTAGAGGCCAAAATTTCTGAAATTTCTGGCCCGAATGGCACTAAAGCAAAGGTATCTTGCTGCCATGGAGTCTAAGATTGTCTCTCTCCGTGAGGAGATTCAGAGAAAGAGCAAGAAAGCAAGAACCAAATCTGAAATTCAAGGAATATCAAACAATATGATTTTTTTGAATGACATTGAGGATTCTTTTGCAGATCTTGAGAGCCATTTATGTTGCGTAAGGCCTTGATCCAGCAAGCAAAGCCATTATCGACAAAGGTACAACTTTGATTTCTAATAGGAAAACATATTATGGATTAGGGATGAGAAGGGCCTCGAAAGTGGCAGAATTCTATGAGATGGGTGATTTAGCCCTTGTAGATGGAGATAGACGCCTTCGTGAAGCTACGAAACTAGCTGGGGAATGGAACAGAGATGCCAAGAATCGTTTCTAGTATGGTCTGAAAGGAACTAATCTTTGTTATGTTTGCCACCAGCCTAGCCATTTGGCAGTAACCCGAAAGGGCGAGGTTTTTTAATCCCGGTCATAAAGGTTTTACTAACTAGCAGCAGGTTCTATATCAGCATGTTCTATTCGGTTTGTGCTAAGAGATGCCCGTGAGGCAGCATGTTCTATTTGGTTGGTGCTAAGAGATGCCCGTGAGGCTTTTGAGAGCATGTTCTATTTGGTTTGTGCTAAGAGATGTCCGTGAGGCTTTTGTCCTGTGTTGACTCTCTGTTAGTTCTAGAACTTGAATTATCAAAATTGATCCAATAACATTGATCCCCTTTTAGACCATGGTCCATTATTAATGACCCTCTCACATTAGAGATATTGGACCATGTACTACTTAGTAATTACCAGTTTAATGACCATAGTCTATATTTTTTTGGGTAGTGACGTTTGTAATGGTTTTTAGGTTGTTAGCATTTTGGAGTATGAACTAATTGAACTAATAACATTTTGGAGTATGAACTAATAACATTTTGGAGTATGAACTAATTGAATTGATTTGATATGTATTAATTTTGCTGGGCACAAAATTCCTAGGATATAAGCTTTGCATACCGTGAAGATTTCATTCCTCCCCATTCTCTGCCCAACCTAGTGAAGCTATGAAGAGATCCGCAGCCGCTGCCCTGCTAACCGAAGAACCCGAGATCTCTTCCAAGAGGCCTCGGGTCCAAGAGATCTTCCCACCCCTAACAACATTTCTTGCTCTAACTTCCTCTGATTCCTCATCAGAGAAGGAGGAAGAAGAAGAACTTTCGTGAGCAACAATTCATAAATGGGGTGTGCCTTGAGGGTCGATTGGAGACTCATCCAAAAATGAGTGGCTCAAGAGGATGAAGATGAGGAAGAAGAAGACGAGTCCTCTGATTTTAAGGAGTTCCTGGCATGGCCCTGACCGGATACCAAGGACAAGGAAGAAAACTCTTCCGTGAGGAAGGAGGCCCGAGCGAAGGCCCAATCTATGAGATCGACCCGGGAGATGGATGAATGCTGCTCAGGCCAAACAATGCACCAAGCGCAGGTGCAGATGAAGACCTTGAAAGAAATGGAGGCATGAATTGAGAGCAACAGACCAATTGCGTGCCCGGCCAAGAGATCTAATCTTTGGCGCTCCACGCCCTCAAAATACTTGGTAGGTAGAGAGGCAACGTGATTGCGTAGATGGAGACCCGCATGCAAAGCAGCTTGGAAGACGCACGCTTTGGCACACTTTGAGAGACAACAGGAGAAACAGGGTCTTGCTGACCTGTGAGCTCGCGTGGACTCCCTCCTCACCATCATAGAGACCACGACACAGGACACACAGTGTGCTAAGCAGGATACAGTGGCAACCATCTCCCGCCTCTAGTCAGAAGCTGAGGGGGCTGCCACCATAATGCGGAACGTCCAGGTCGCCTTTCAAGCGAGCCGCATGAGCCGCGAACTCTATGGAGTAGGACCGGACACGTGATCGGAGATACGTAAGCTCCGCAACCGCCGCCCAAAGAAGGCAGAGCCTCCATGTCGAGGTCCATGAACAATTTCGGCAATGCACGAAATTTCAACAGAAGCTAGGCTTCCGACTTCATGAGGGCCGCAAGACGGAGCAGCATAAGCTCACATGGCCAAAGGCCCGCAAGGCTCCAACCAAAGGAGACGCACAACACATGTTCCATCTCGAACACCACACCCCCCTTGTTGTGAACAACCCACACACCCCCGACAATAGGGTAAAAGCATGAAAGGGTGTCTAGAAATGTATCCCTTTTTATACATATACATATGTACCCAATGCACAAATTAGGGAGTCCTATAATCATGAACCGCTAGTAACTGCCATGATTAATGCTATCCACCACTTGGCAACCGCACTATTTTCAGATTTTAAATTTCTTTACCAAATTCTTTTTCGCTTTTGCCAAGGTGGCGCTATCCTCCGTGCATACTGCCCTCCATTCCGATCACCAATTCTTGGTCCAACTATAGCCCCAAAATCTGTTCTCCAACTCAGTGCTTGCTCTTCACCACAGCCGGACCAAGAAACCAACAATTTCGGCAGTGGAAAATTACCAGCAAAGAGAAAGCTTTTGGCAGTGATCCAAGCCAAAGACCTCCGTAAAAAACATGCCGAGATCCACATACCCAGACTCGAGGAAATTATGAATGAAGTATGGGGTGCAGCTCCAAAGAATAGAAGAGGATTCAAGGAAGGCAGAGTTCAGAATGCATGGAAAGAAGAATTTTTTAAATATTATGGATTGGTTTATGGCAAGAAGCAGGTAACAAACCACTATATTTCCACATATTTTGCTCGGGCATTTGCTCTTCATTTGAAGGGACGCCTTATTGATTGGGTGGATGTTGCTAAGACCGCCAAGGATCTTGCCAAAACTTCAGATATTATAGAGGAACCTACAACAGGAAAATCGTCGAACATCAAGCAAGAGGTGGTATTGCATCAGAATATTAGGGCTGTAGGCTATTCTAAATCTGATATTGACATAATAAACCAGTTACTTAAGCATGGTTCAGAGGATAAAATTAACCTATTGAATGAAGTGGAAGCACTGGAAGCCAAAAGGAGGGATGCATTGAAAGCGATCAGCCAGATTTAGGGTAGAAAAGATATGCTAGAAGAAGATTTGCAGCAGATTTCCCTAAAAATAAAAGATACAAAGTTGGAATTTGACAAATTGGCCAATGATCCTGCTAGAAATCAAGTTAGCTATGGAGTGTTGAAATATAAATTGGAAGACTTGGTTTTGAGTAGGACAGAGAAGCAGCAGCACTGTTCTAAGCTAGAGATTGGTTTGCAGCAAGTAGCTAGAGACATTGAAAAACATGAAACTTCAATTCAACAAGCAAAGGAGAAAGTTAGCTGCATGGAACTTGTTCAACAAAGGTATTCACAGATTTTGAATTTTAGGCACACTTTTTGTGCAGCACTGTCTTAGAAAGCACAATTCATGGCTTGTATCAAATGGTGTAGAATTCTCCAGGCATATAGTTTGATCAGATGGTTGTTCTAGCCAATTCAAATCTGCCCGGCCATTCTATTTCCTACCAAGATATCACCATGAGCTCGGGAAGGAAATAGTATGGAATTTCTTTGGGACAGCCCATGGTAAGGGAGAGCACGATGGGCAAGGGGCAGTCCTTAAAGGGGCATTCACTAGAGAGCAGCTCAAGTATGATGGGGTGAGATTTAGGGTGCCGATGATGCCTGAATTCAAACTCGTTGGAATGAAGGTACCAACAACGGGGGACATCAAAAGGTATTATGCTTTCATCCGTGATTCTCTGAGTAGTCTTTGCCGCCAGAACCATCTGCACCGCGGCTGAATAGTGCTTTCATCCGCTTTTAAGTGTCGCCTCAGGAACCGCTTGTAATATGATGAGTAGTGTTTGTATTATGTCCTGTGAGCTGCAATACTTGTTGTCTCCTTTGCGTACTTCCGGGTAATTGAAAGGATGATGTTTATAGTACGATCGGCCGGATCGTGCCGGGTGGAAGGGACCAAGAAAATACACAACATCCGGACATACTTGGCCAAATCAAGCACAAGGGTGGCTCATAGAGGTTTAAGTTGTTTCGCGGGTAACCGCTTGAAAGGAAACCGGTCATCTTGTGTGAACAAGCACAGTTGAAGAATTGGAAATATGTTACACTAAAAGCCGACACGCCTCACCGGTGAAGGTAATCAAGACCTAAATTGATGAGGCATTTTTGAAGGTGATGGAGAATGGCTTAGTGGAAACATAGAGGAAGGTGATAACTTTGTCAAGAAAATGAGGAGGGAAATCGAGAATGCAGATTTCTATGTGGTGAAATGTGTTAAGCCGAGGCATATCCTTGACAGAATTGTCAAGGATAGCTGGGGTCAGACCTTCAATGTGGATGAACATGTGTTGGCTGGTTTGTACTATGCTGTCCAGCCCGATGGTAGTTGGGAGCTACTTGAAGACAAAGGACTGATCTTCCAGTACAGTCATCACGTATCGGCTATCAAGTTTGAGATGAATCAGATTCCTGGCACCAACAGATTTTCCCTTGAACAGGCTACTCACCAGATGATCCTTGACAGTCTGCCATATGAAGGTTGAATATGCTTTGACCTAGTTGTTTTATCATTTTAAGAGGTCTGTAGTTACTTGTTTACTTGTCTCAAATTTTGATGATTGTATTGGAGACAATGTTTGTGAGACAATGTTTGTAGTATTGGACTGCTGTATTGGAGTATTTTAGTATTGGAGACAATACTTGTAGTATTGGAGAGTAAGCTTGATATATATTACAGAAAATTGTACACTCAAGATTAGAGACATCACTCAAGATTACTCAATACTCAAGATAACACAAAGTAATCATACATATATTACAAAAGGGTAGTGTACAATGGTTATTTCATGAGTCATTGAAGTTTTCAGAGTGATGCTCGTCGCCAGGAAGGGTGCCCAGCAACTGCCTTTGTACTTCTACTGGAGCATTGAGGATATAGTAGGCCGAGACAAGATAACAGTAATCCAGCACTGCAACTGTCTCCTCTTCCAACCATGCATCAGTGATGTCTATTTGTGAGATTGTTTCCTGTACTGTATGAGAAGACAAGTAATCCAATGCTGGACACACCCTGGTCTGCAAAAATTTGTCCTCTTCTTGCCCCTTGAAAGGCATAACAGGAACGGTTGTGTATGCAGGGTTTAGAAACCCTTTGTGTAGGCTGTCATCTACCAAGAAAATCATACCATGATATTCAGGAAAATCCTCAAGTACAACCTTCAACTCCTTGAAAAAAAGTTGCATCCACCATATCCCTTGTATTCAATGCATCCACCATATCCCTTGTATTCCGAAGTAGAGAAGCACTCCAGATCACAATATCAAACCTCTGCAGTGCCCACTCCACAAACTCATGATACCCTGGTCTGCAAATGAGGTACTTACTTGCAGTTTCTTTTACAACATGGTTCGTTTGTGGTGGAGGCAAGAATTTATGGTTCATTCTCCTCTGTTGTGTCTGTGCCAGTACGCCATTTATGTCAAGCAACATCAACTTCCGTCTGGGTGTCCATCCCTCGACGTTTGCAACCACTGTCAATGTGTGCTGCATCGTGCTTGTCTGTGTTGCGATGTGTGCTGGACTCTGCTGGGAAGTGCTATCGAGAGGTGCTGTGTGACGTCCCCTACTCATATACGGTGCACCCACTGTATACAAACAGGAGTTCATCCCCCATACCAGCTCCACACTGATACAGGGCCCTCCACAATCACTGCACCCGTAACGAGTCCCAGTGGGAAGAGTGAAGGGGTCATTTTACCCCGTCTCCCTCAGGGCCTACCTAGCTGCGGAAGCGTAAACATACATGTCAGTATCCAACATAAACACATATCCACCTCGAAGGGTGGGGCATCAACATCTGCATAGACAACGATCAGCATCATACCTAGGGGTCCTACCCAAGGCTCAGACTCGAAGGGATGACCGACACTTGGATCTCCGTGAGTTCATTGCGCATGTAATTCATGGCAATGGATTTGGCTGGCATAAGAACATGGCATTGGGTTGTCCACTCCATCCGCCCCTCCTGTGCACACTTTGCAGAGTAGGTTGAAAAGTGTTGGGACCTGATCAGAGCTCACGGATCGTAGCCAAAGGGGCTACATCCTGGGTTGCATCTCCCCAGTTCCGATGGGGCAGGCAGGGATCTCTCCCTCCAGAGATCTACATGCTGACTCAAGGAGACTAGAGGGCCACTGCCCTTACTCGACTTGAACCCACTGGAGAGTGACGCATCACTCCACGGGTGTCGAGCCTATGCCTTGCCCACACTCAGTGGCAAGCCATTAGGCCTAGTTATGATCCCCGGTAGACATTACACGCCAGAGGGATCGTTCAAGAGTCAGAACACGAACCTCTTTATAAGCCAGTCTGGCCCCTTCACCCACAACCAGGTGTGGCTCTTGTACACATGCCGAATCTATAGTGTGCTAGAGAGGCTAATCTAGGAGCATCTACTACCAAGCTTTAGGTCTCTACCCCCCTTCCCAATACAAGGAGTTCATAGAGATACATCATCCATATACATCATAGAAGAACTAAAGAACTAGATCTAATCTACATCATAGAGTTAGGTTCTTTAGTTAGAGTCTGGTATCTGGAGCTCTAGAGGGCTGCTATGGGCAATTTAATAGGCTAAACCTACTGATTTAATGACTAGAAGATGGTTTAGGCTATTAAATTAACGAAATACCTGATCCTTGAGTTCCTCCTCCTGACCTTGAGCTCAACCATCCTGCTAAACTGCTCGAATCAAGGGAAACTAATGGGGCACCCGCCGACAGTTCGGGAGGCGCTTTGACCCCTCGGGTAGCCAAAACAGCTCTAAAACCCTAGAAACGAAAAAATGGGCAAGTTAGGGGTTTCTCCTTAAATAGACAAGGGGGTTGGCTAGGGTATCCAATTATCCCCTTTTGGCATGTGGGATAATTGGGAATGGGCCCACTTGCCTTTAATGGCTAGGTGGCAAAATGTGCCCACATGGAAAGGTGTGCACATTAATGAATGTGCACATTGGTAAATGTGCACATTAATTGCACACTTGGGTATGGCCCACTTGGCATAAAGTGTCCACATGGGAAAATGCGCACCTAGATAAATGTGCACATGGTTAAATGTGCACATTAATAAATGCACATTCCTTGCAAGTTGCCCCCTAGGGGCTACCCGCCCAAGTTATTAACGCTACGCACACGCCGGGCGGGGGCGGGTAATACGCTTTGGCAAAGCATAAAGATACGCCCCGGGACCGATAATCGGGCCGGAACGCCAAATGCCGGACGCTGTCTTTGCGACTACCGGACTCGCTTTTATCTTTGCTACCAGATGATGGAGAGTGCTGATAGCCATAGTTAGATACATCTGCAGTAGTATCTCCCTGCCCCCAATGTATGGGTGTTTCCTGGCTATCAGTAACCCTTGCATTGCCTTTGTCCTCGGTTTCTTCATCCACGACCTGTCTTGTTCTCATGCATGCAAGGATGAGCTCCAATTACCAACTGAAATTTGTAGAGAATACACATTCTGAAATGTAACAGGATAACAGGCACCTTTTGTATGTTAGAGTTTGTGCTGGCACTTCTTTATCTCGTATTGTCTTCTTCATCGATTCACTAAGTATAACCATTGGTTTTTCCTTCTTTTTCTCGCAGACAAGTTTTTACGTATTTCCAGTTGAATGAATAATCCAAACCAAAATTTGCACATTAAAGGTGGAATAAAACAGAGATCAAATATATTAATTGTTTGAACAAAAACCTTTTGGCTGATGGTTTAGGGTTGTCTTGCAAAATCAAGGTTTGCCTGCCTGAAATACATATGGCAAAATTACATTAGCCTTGTTTTTTTTCCAAATGCTACTTCTATAGGGGACGCCCTCATCAAGATCATTTTCTCGACTCACCCTCACTTTCTTCTTCCACAACCTTCCTCGCCCTTGACCGTGTCAATATGTCGACCGCTTAGCGATCAGATGAACCTCGCTTGTCGACATCTTCGCCATCGCTTTTCCTTCCCTACAAATAGTGTTAGAGGAGGCCTTTGTAGAGGCAAATGCGAATTTGGAACTATAATATAATTGTTGGCACCATCGTTATTATGAATCTCCCTTGATTCTCAGATGCTTTGGTGTCTCCAAAGATCTTTACGCTGTGTTTGCGCAGTGTGTTGAAGATCATTGGTAGTTTGCTATCCAATGTCTACAACATCTTCTAATGCCGCCAATTCAAATTGAGAGCCCGAAAAATAGGCATGTACCTTTTTCCCATGTCTTGGTCAGTGGAGTTTGAACCCTTGTGGACTTGTGCTTGGTCGATCCCCGGGTCCTTTTACTTCTTGGTGTGTTGACATGTTTTCCTTTCGCCGCTATCGAGAGTTGTGGTTACATGCTCATCAACATCAATTATCTTGTTCTCGGTTTTGTGAGATGCTCCAAAGATATAACACTTCCCTCGCATCAGTATTAAGCTTATCTATTTCCCCGCACTAACCCCAGAGGGAATGGTCTCTGTGGCACCGGTGACAAAGATCCTTTTTCCATGAGCAAACCGAGGCAGCTTAACGTGATAATGATGTCCACATTTCATCCGGCAGTCGAGGGTGTAATCATCCGAATGCAAGACCACGGTGGAGCATCTCTCCTCATCTCCAATTGGCAATCGAATGGTATTGGAGTGATGCCACCACCGATCATTTCTCTTGGTCATCTCCCTCAACCTGGTGACATTCTGTAAGTGCTGCTGGGCTTTTGCAAGAAGGGACTCGTTGTTGGCAATCTCAACAGTTAGTGCAGCCACCTTTTGTACCATGGTTTGATCTATTGGCCCACCCCCATTTCAAGTAGGGACTTCAAAGATATACTCGCCATATCTTTCTCCCTCTCCAAAGAATGAATCTCAGCAGAGACACCTGCATTAGGATCTGACAGTGCTTGAAGACGTGCAATATTGTCCTTTATGGTCTTCAACTTCCCCTCTGCAGCCGAGAAGAAGGTGCCATTTGCCTGAGATTGTGCAGCCTGTTCCTTCTTTGACACTAGGTCACTCTGCTGCATTTTTAGGGCATCCTGCATATCTTGGATCATGCTTTCCAGACGGGAAATATTTTCCCCCATAAGCTGAGAATGCCACCGGACACATTGGTAATACTCAAATGACAACCTCCTTCTAATTTTACAGCAGCACCTCACTGAGGCGGCCTTTCTACTATGCTTTTCGAGGTGTTGTTGTTCTGCCGTGATTTGTGGGCTCACTATGCTCACGTGGTCAGCTGATGTCGGGTTCACTCTTGACCTTGCTCGAATAGGCCCTACTTTTTGCTGCCACTGCCGCCCAATTAACCTTGAAATTTTCCTCGATCCCGCTTTGCCCTCTCGGGCTTGTTGAATGCAAATATAAAGGAAATCGCGTCTTCCTTACTTCTCTATTCTTCAACCCTTCTTCGTATATCTTTCTCAACAGCTCAATTAGAGCTTCTTCATGCTCCGCCTTACTTTGTCGATGGATGTCTTGTTGGGAATGACACCATTGGTGTCCCAAACCTTATTATACTCTGCTGCGTAAATCACATCCGCTCAAATTGAGAGGGATGTATACCCTCGTTTGATAGACCCGCATAAGCATGGAAGTCCTCCTCAGCCCGCAATCAGCCATGTCCGGGTCTTAGGGCCACGCCTCATCCGGGCTAAAAGAAAGCAAGAAAAACAAAGTAAATGGCACCGTGAAGCCATCAAAATTGGCGGTGCATTTTGCTTACCCCAAGATGGCATCCATTGGAATTATCGGCTGAGCCGGATTAACAACCTTCTTCACCATAGTGCGTTTGAGTTTTGGAATACTAGAGTGAATGCGAAATTCTCGAGCTTCTTCTCCGGGGCTATTTGGCCGAGTAGCAAAAGGTGGGGAACACGGTTGCAAATTACAAATTCAAAATTCGCTACCCTTCGAGTCACATTCATTTAGTTACGATTGGTGATGGTGTTATGATTAGAGAACGCCGCTCTATGTGAAGTGACGGGCATAGAATAGGTTAGACTTCAATTGGTGAAGGGTGGAAAAATAGTATGAAGGGTGCTTGGTGCCAAGTTGAACCGTTTATTTGATACCCACCATACTTTCACCCATTTGTTATCGTAATCTACATAGTTCTATATGTATATCTTATAGTGCATTGTTGTTCCTTGTATTTTTTTTTATTGTATATCCGCTTTGGGTATATAGGCATATATTTGCCCGTTATTGATGCTTCTATTTTTGAGCTTGGACTCCGGATGTATGATTTGTTTTATGTATTAGTTATACATGGATTTAATTGAGTCTACATTTGCAAGTAGATGTACATGTTCTTTTTTGGATGCATGTGTTCCCGCGGGTTGAAGTGCATCTATAGATGATTCATATCTATGTACCTTTGTTACATATATGTGCATTTTTGGGCATAGGTCTATATTCTCTCTCATTGCAATCAGATGTTTGGGTCCATCTATGTACATTATGTACATTAAATGTACAATAGGTGTAGGTTGAATGGTCATTTAAAAGTTACGTACATTTGATACATTCTATGTACATGAAATGTACATGTTACAGATGAATGTACCAGAATGTACCTAATATTTCTCATTCTTAGGTTCTGTTTTCATGTTTATTAACATTGAGTTTTGCTTTTATGTGTATTAACATTTATATCATTTGTCCTGCTTCCGGATGAGGATGTTTATATCCGTATATTACTTGCATGCAACCTTTCGTCGCCGACATTGCCGAACCATCCGCATTGACTTTGTTTATAGATGGTGATGACCATGAAAATTAAGCTTCAATATGAACAGATGCCGCCTTCCACTTCCAAATCACCAACCAGATGTCTCTCGCAAGAATGTAACCTATAGCAACAAGGGCGGTGCTCGAACATGGCGGTCCCTCGAATTGAAGAAATAAAGAAATAGAGAACCCGCACTCCTCATTATACCATACCGACATATTGAATGCCCGATTCTTTCTATTCCTTCTTTCCTCGCCAAATGTCTCTTTGGTCGCTTGTACTAGCATTTCGTTGAGTCTCTGCTTTCGCTTTCTTCTCAGATTGTGTTCTTTCCACCCTCGCTTTTTTCCATTTCTACTCGATTTTGTCTTTGAATCGATCCGAGTGTTTCTCTTTGAATTGCATTTTGCCCTTCCTACTTTTGCTATTTCCATTTGTCTTACTCCTTTCGCCTTTTTACTAGTATATGAATCTACTCAGTAGCTCTCCTTCTTCCCTAGGGCTTGAGATCTATTCTGGTTGGAGAGCCGCCCGGGGCGGCCTTTGCTTTGTGTTGCCCCAACCTCACTGTTGAGGATGAAAGCCATGCCTTCAAAGGTCGTCTAGCCTATAGTCGGTCCGGCTCGCTACATTCTCTTGGTGCGACTTCGGTTCCGCCTGCGAGCTACTCGACGCCGCCGGGATTCGATCCCTGGCTCCCCTCAGGAGGTTTTGGATCTATGGACTCATCTCTCGGCCTACGAGTCACCCGAGGTGCCGGGAATTCATGTGTGTATATTCATGTGTATATATATGTATATTTGTACAGTACCAGCGAGTTTTGTTCTTTGCGACGGTTTTTCCTCCCTAAGGGGGTTTTTAATCCGTGTAGCAACGGGCTGCGGGCTAATACCCGTGTAATTTGGGTCCCATAGGCCGATTGGCCTCTCCGCTTGACGATAAAAGAACCTTCCTTCATTCCTTCCTTCCTACCGCCCACTCTGAAAGTCTTATTTTTGAGATGTCTGATGCTACCTTCTCATTCAATATCACATAGTCTACTATGCTCTTACCATGTATGTTCTGGATCGTGAATTCACCTGACTTGGCCCATCTCGTCATTCCATTTCCTATAACTACTCCTGCTATAGTGCATATTTCTAACAGCAGTTCCCTTTGGCGTTCATATCTGCTTTGTCTTCGGTGTGCCTTTTCCATTCAACTGCTCTTTCTGTTTGCGCCTACTGTCCTCTATCTCGTTGATGCTCATGATTTGTGCCTATTCTTGCTGCATCCTGGCATTGAAGTCGCCTACCAGAATCATAGGCCCTTTGTCCTTCCATTTCATGATTACTTTCCCCACGTCCAGCAATTCCACTTTGTCGCTATTAGATGGGCAATATGCAGTTATCGGTTATAAGATCTTCACTACTAACCCGTTTTATGTTCATAAGCATATATCTTTTATTAACATCCAAAGAATACAATTCGAGCCTTTCAAGCTATACTATTCTTCATGTAATAGGCTAATCCCGCATTCCCTTTTCCTGCCTTAAAATTTTTCTCTTTTTCGCATGTAAATAGTTGGTATCCCTCCTCCTCTCGTAGTCTTTTTTGTCTCATGTTCCCATGATTCTACCAACATATTATGTCATATCCATCTTTGCTTGAGCCTCTCTCCGTCGTCCCAAGGGTATCCCATATAGTTCCAAGACCATATACTTGTTGCCTTCCTTTGGATGTTTCCTGCTCTTTAGGTACAGTGGCTCCACAATAGTTTCCTTGTTTGACCCCCTCATTTTTGCAACCGACGTCCCCCTTCCTCCATTTTGTTGTATATGTCCTCTTCTCGAGCTCTCCCCTTTCCCCTTCCTCCTACTATTCACAATTGCTACTCGATTTTGTTCCCCCTGTGTTGCCGTTATTTGTGCTTATTACCTCATGTGCCGTTTGTGCGCCTTCCTCCTCCCCCTCGATGATTTTGATCCCATCTCCTCCTGGGCTTTGGTTTGCCACAGGAATTGTATTGTCCACTGTTCCTCTTGAGTAGGAAGACCTTCCCATTCGGACTCTGCATGTATCCCCGCTGATTAGGTTCCTCCCTTCGGCCCGTTCTTTTATGCAACACTTGTCCCCATTTTTTCGCTTTCGTGGACTCTTGTACTTTGATCCGTTCGGCTTGGGTCCATCACGGATATCATTTCCTTTTGCTGCCATGTCCGGTGAGTCGATTTATATATCCGGCCTGCCTCTCCACTCTCCAAACCCGGACCCCGACAATTATACTTTGGTGCTTCTTGAACACCGTCTTCAATATTTCTCTCGGTCAATCGATGAGTGTCCCTCGTTAGGCTTCTTCATTATCCCTATCAACCTAACATCCCATTTAATCCTATTGCATTTCTTCAAATTCCATGGTGTGTGGCTTTATCTTATCATAGCAATCCCGTTACCATGATTCTTGGATTTTTCGCCTCGATCTCTTCCAATACCGCAATTGTTCTTCCATTCTCCCATCCCTTATATCTTCCCTTCGATGTTTGATATTGGCGACTTTGTTCGCCTTATCCTTCGCTTAGGCATTCAAATGCGGCCCATCCTTGCATCTCGGCCTCTAGCCGTTCATCCATCCGGGCGGAAGTCCTGAAAACTGTTGATTGCTGTTGTTCTTGCTGCCTCCCCTTCTTATGCTAGCTAGAGCTTTGCCCTCGATTGCCATCACGCTTTTTTGTTCGATCCTTACGGCTTGTTCTTTTCGGGCCGGGTTCATGTGTACCGGGATCGTTATGGGGTGGTTGTACTTTTCCTCCTATTTATTTTTTGCGTATCAATGGTACCACATTTGAAATCGCCATCCTTTTTGCGGGATCATTATGGCTCTGCCGCATGTTCCTGTTATTGATTTTTGTTTTCTCCTTCTTTCTGTGTCTTTGATATTGGCGTAAATTCAGGTAGTGGGTTAGACCAGCTATATCCCGTTGATTGGCCGAGGGTGACCCACTATATGCCAAATTTTTTTCGGGGTTTGGCCAACATGTGTAGTTCCATTCCCGGTGGCCCGAATACCGCTTGGTGGTCTTGCCCTCGTTATCTTCAGAGTATGGCACGGGTTTTACCACGTCCATAACTTTGCCTCTCTCCTTTTAGTGGATCTTACGTTGTTCATCATTCCCCTAAAGCCGCGTTTACACCCGTGGGTGGTGTTTTCAAAATTATGGTGGTGGGAATCGGTTGGTGGGTCTAGCCCTCACTATCACGGTATATGGGCCGAGAGAGTGCCTCACCGGTTGTCCGTGAAGCTTACCCCCATCCTCCTTTTTCTGTTGTACATATCATCTTTGCTAGTTTGTACCATGGGTCCAAAGGCGTTCATATATTTAGTAGAGTACTTTATTATCCCTTCGACCAAAAAGGCCTTCTGACTTGTTTAGAGCCCTCTTCCAATTATGTTGGTTGAGCAAAGACTTGTATGTGTAGCCATCCTATGGGCTAGAATTGTTAGGTTAACATTCCGCACCCGCTTTCTATTGGTTTCATGGCCATGCGGGGGCATCATTACTTAAGGCTTTAAGCCAGTTATTTGAGGTCAAATCATTCCATGTTTGGAGCCATGGTCGCTCTCTTTTCCGTCCTATCCATCTGTGCTCTGTACTCTAGCCTTTCATATGTTTTAAGTGGTTCTACTGGAATCCACAATTTTTTGTCCTAATTAACTCGGGAGAGAAGAATTATGTATTTAAGCTATCACCTTATAATACCTGAAACTCAATGTCTGGATTAATATCAAAAAAATTATTTACTTCATACAAAAATTGGTGTCAGTTGAGTGTTGGACCACCTTATAATCACTACTTCATTCTGTTACAATATCATTAAAAAAAAATTTAAACTAAAGTTGGGGTGTATGCGTAACATGTTGGCAATGGCAAACACGGCCATGAGAAGGGAAGACGCATTCAGGGCAGAAGGGTTTCACTTTTAGAGTAGAAGGCATGGCTCTATCAAACACGGAGCTGGACCTGTTGACGGTTTATGGTAGCTACCGAAAAAGCACACATGTTGGGGGATCACCCTTGGCCTGCTGCTGGGTCGTTCCTGTTATTTGAGGGCTCCCCAGCCTTTTTGATCTTTTCAGTCCCTCTTGAAAGCAACACCCTACAAACATACTCGAGCGTATTTTTTTCACAGCAATTTACACAAACTTTGGCATAGTCACCCACCAAAAGCACATGTTGATACCTTTCTGATTTTTGGATTTCCCCTATGACTGCTACAGATTGAAACACTTCAACGCCCTTTCCCTATCATTACGTCTTCAGATCATCATTGTCACCCAAACTCCCATTATTTCTATCAAATGCAAACCAGAAATGAATCTTTCATGTCCCGAAAGGGATGCATCCGGATACATAGGCAATGTACCCTCCCCAGAGGCCATGCAAGAATTCAGACCCTTTTCTAAACATAAGCAGGTCCCGCCGCACAGGCACCATGGTCCCATATCCTCCAGCTCTTTGTTGAAGGGACCGTCAGACACCTGTACCACTGATCTTCTTTTTCCTTGACATCCCATCAATTGTTGTTGTTTCTATAAAAGTGTGAATAACACTGGCATGTAGCCCTAAGGGCTTGGGATAAAGTTGGCGGTAATTAAGCCCGGAATTCAACATAATACATTTCATCGACTTTGTGTGGATGATTAAGATTTATGTGAATGATTAAGTACTTTGATAAAAGCAATTAAGCCTAGCAAGTGGTTATTCCATTAGGCATAAGTATAGTGCGCACCGGGGTTTCACCATGTTGACCACCAAGAAGCCGTAGGGCCGTCGAGGAAGAAGATAGGGTGAAGGTCATATCATCGTTAGGCATTCCTCTTGAAGAATAGAGAGAGGTGCCATAGATATAAAACATGTATTAGTAGATCTTTGAATTTTACCTCAGATCTCTGAATTCTTGGAAACCAAGAAATGGATTTTATTATCAAGAAATGGATATGGTTTTCAAAACTCTAAAACCTCAAGAACAATTTAGCAGTGTTAGAATCCAAACTCGTTTCCTATTTTCTTGCCATATCTCCAATTTGTGGAACGGATGGCGTGATCTCAGGCATTCTACTTAGCTTGTTTAAGCATTGCACAAAGATGAAACGCCTTCATTCTACTTCTAAATAGCCTATCATTGCATAGCATGATCAAAAACTAAGATTGCATTAAGATTATTGTGTCTCACTATTTTGTCTTTATATGTCCGGTTACCTTGCCTAAACAAGCTTGATCTTCCAGAGGCTAGAAATAAAAACAAAGTTTCGAAATAGGAGCCAATCTGTCCAGATCAAGCCATTATTAAATGCCATCATGTGCATGCAAAAAATTGGACTCAAAACTCGAGGAAGCCATGCAATAATGCATCTAATATTCTTATTCAACATTCTGCATTTTAATTCATCATTCTAGTTCTCATCTACAACCCTATACATTCAGCACTATACTACAACATCTACAACCTACACATTTTCACATAATCCAACATCTTCAAGTTATTCATGATCCAACATCAATCCACAACCATAGTCCATATTCCAACATCATACAACACATTATATATTATTGCAACTTGTTTTCATTTACGTCAAATGAAGGAATATGAAGTGGAAATCTTCCAAATATCTTGAGAAATATATATTAAAAACATTGTGAATTTTTTTTTTCTTAACTACCATGCATTGTTTCTCTAAATAAGGCTCTGATTGCACAAACTCCAAGTATATGACGGGGTAGGTATGTAAAAATCAAGACAATACATGTAAGTACATATATTGATAAAACGGTTTTCTTTACATATGCCTAGGTGAGACCTCTACCGGTAGACTCCCTGAGCACGATGGGAACAGATATGCTACATAATTTGGGATATAGTTCGGATTGGGATGATAAAAGCACAAGATATTGGACCGAAAGAGATGTAAGTGGCTAGTGTAGCTTTTTTGCTGTCGTATAGGTTGTTCCCTTTAGGTGCGCAAACTTGTTTATATAATGTATATCCTAGGTATGCCGAATTTGTGATGCTGGTGACTGCCCAAACCTACATTGGTGCCACAGGCAGGTGCAGTGCTGCGGTCACGTGCATTGTGTTTGCGTTGAACTGGGTAAGAGAGAGGTGGGGAAGCCCTGCAAGAGGTGTAGCTTCCAAGATTTTCCACCACTACTGTTTACCGGGTCCTTTTTCTCCTTCATTTCAGTGTATCTGAGTCTTTTGTTCTTCCTTTTGCCATACAGCCTTCATATCGCCGGGTCCATAGGTTTGTAAGGTTCTCTTGCTCTCCCCACACGCTGTAGCGAATTTGGATGAGCTATGGGCGCAAATACCTCAGATGGGTTTGAGACCTTAGACCTCGTTTGGGTTCACAAGTCAGGTCTGTGCCAACTCTTGGAACAGAAATGAAGAAGATGGATTTTTTGTTCTGCCTTGCAGCAGAGCAAAATGGCCCATTCTTGCTGAGACAAAGAAGATAATCCGGCATCTACTTACAAAGAAATTCCAGATAGGCTCCTCCCAGATTTACTACATAATACTGAGAAGACCCATATTAACAACAACGAGGGTTCTGTTTTTCTGCTCGACCATATGCGTAAAAAAAAAAAGACAACCCCATTTTGAGGTTTTAGATGTCCGCCTTTATTGACGGTTCTTTTCAAATGTGGGCAGTGGAGCGAAAAGGTATATTCATAATTTGAGGAGCAATAGAAATAGCTACTTTGGGATATGCCGCAGCGGCGAGATATGGCGTTAGTTAAAATGGAAGCATGGCAAGATAATGACGCGTGCAAGCTGCTCCAGTGCCGCAGCCCTCAGCCTCTTGCCAGCCAAACCGCCACTGCTCACCAGATTAATCCCAGCCTGAGAAATCCCAAATCTATGCTCAGCGAATGTTAGAACCAAAGTCTACGAAAGCAGAAAGTTTGTTCTAACTGCAACAGCAGTTATCCTCTGTTTTCTCCATCTTCGACACGATCTTATCATGTTTTGACCCTAACAGAATAACAATACTTCGTGTGCTTTTCATCTATTGATTACGCTCAGCTTGATTTTGGACCTTCCGAGCAAGAATTTTTCTTCCTGCCACCATCTACAAATCAAGTATTTTGCTTTTGCTGGGATCGTGCGTGGACGAAATACGTTTCTTTACGCTTTATCTGCTAGATTTTTGGAAATCTCTATTTTCTTTTTACTGTGTAAATATTATTTTTCTAAAACCTTTTTGGCCCGTAACGAACTCCAACGTTCTGCAAATTGCTCCTGTCGTGGATCACTAGCTGGAACCAGTTTCTAGGCTTCGTAGTTTCGTTGTTTTTAGATATATTATTGAAACTGGTTTTTGCTCCTCATGCTGAAGCTGGGTCAGCAAGGCAAAATGCCATTTGTATCTTCTCAAGATGTATACAAAAAAGCCAAGTTTTCTGTTAGATGAAGTAGCTATTTTATGCTCCTTTTTTGTGTTTAGCAAGCTGCTGAGTGAAATTTGGCAATTTGTGCTACAGGGAGACAAATTTGAGGAGAAAATATATGTAGAAATAAGAGGAATTGTACAACATCAAAACCATATGTAATGAGCATGTAGTAAGGGTCAATGTAGTTCTGTTATACACAGCTTTCAGCTGGCCAAGCACGCCCTCGCCACCGGCCGCTCCTCTTCCCCATTGCATTTGTTCTTCGCTATGTGCTGTTGGTTCCTTTGCGCGCCAACTCCATCGGGAATCAAGTAGCACCGTGGTCTTTCTTCCCGCTAAGCACAGATCGGTATCCACCAGTAGTTAATAGAAAACTTGTAATACTACATTGTTGTTTTCATCCATCTTTTGCTTTGTGTACTCCATGCTTGTTCTAATCTCTATTGCTTATCTTTTATCTCGCTTAGCTTGCTCTATCGTTTTCCTTCTTCTTCCTTCTCGCGACATTGCAGCCCGTATGTTGAACTTGAATGATGCATAATGCATCTCCCCGTGTCACTGCCACCATTCCATTTTGCTTACCCGTATGCTTCCTTTCTTCTGGGGTATGTCAAGTTAGATCTTCTTCTGATTATGCGTGCGTGCGTGCGCTTCGATCTTCGCCAGTCATCTTTTGTTTCTTGCATTCCTTCTGTAGAAGTTTGATCATTTTCTAGAATTGATTAGTTGGTGCGCGTTAAGGCGTTGGTCATAAGTATCGCGCATCCTCGGAGATTTTGGGCTCAAAGTATTTGTGCAACTCATTAAATTAAAGAGTGGTGTAGATGAGAAAGGCGAAGGTTCGTATTGCCATTTGTAATTCTAATGGCCTTGAATAAGCGTATTTAGAAGATTTACCAAATTGAATTCAGGTAAAATGCATAAAGCCCATTTTACATCTCAACCAAAGACTGGTTCCCAAAAAATTCAAGGAAGCCATCGGGCAGGACATTTACTGGTTATTGTGTCACCTTAAAGCTTATAAAGAAAGAGATGAATGCCCGACAATGTTAGATCTACCCACTACATGAATGTCCTTCATTGCACGCATGAAAACTGTTCTTGAACCTCCCACAAAGCCCAACTTTTCCGTAAAAATGGAAATAAAATTTTCCTTAGCTAGCAACATCTCTTTCATTGTAGAATGCATGTGGTACCTATATTTACGTAAAGAACTGCCTACCAAACAAGAAAAAAATTTAACTGAATATAAATTATGTAGAGAAACAAAAATCAAAGAAGCAAAGAACAAGAGAACACATTCTAGAAAACATAATTGATTTTTGGGAGTCACGCTGCCGCCTTCAAATATTAGAATCCTTGTCTTCTCAGCAACAAGACATACAAATATGCTCTTATGAAGAAAATATGAACATCAAGACAGTAACAAGACATACAAATATGCCTTATAAAGAAAATAAGAACATCCAAGACCACAAACCAACACCATGATTCCCAAAGTGACTTGCTACGTACAAATGCAAACTTGTTCCATTTGGAAGATTGTTCATGTCCTTGGATTGCCACATGGGGTTCAGTCTTATCTTTTGAAATCTTATCTTACAAGCAAATGGAGTTTGAGCAGCCAATGCCAAATCATTCTTACCTTTCTATTATTCAAAATGTAATAAATACATAACTAAAAAAAAAGCAAAATAATAGCGAACTGAGGCCACAATGCCATGCGCAGAGCTTGTTGGCAAGATTACCTCAAGCAGATGATCTAGAGATGCCGCTTGATTTAGAGATTTACCTCCATATTTCCATGATGCTGCAAAGTAGAATACCATATCTTATCTTCCAGATCTATTAAAAGCAAAATGGAGAGGGATTATTTGGAGTGTGTATTCTCAGAGCAAAGCCCCGCCGAATAAGCGCTATGGAAAGCCTAGAGGTGAAAAACCAACGCAAAAATAATAATAATAATGTCAGTAACCAAGCAGACGAACCAAAATACGCCGTATACAGTAACACGTGATTCTTGCAACGCAAGGTTGGGGATATATGTATTTAACCATCATCGGGATTGTTTATGCCGAACCTATTATTTGTACCACCTTGCAATCTCCCAAAGAGCAGAGTTAGAGCGCGCGCGTACTCATTTGACACTAAAATCACAGAATGGTAAAATTACAGTGTATGTTATAAAGTCCTTAGCAAAATGTGTTCTCTATGTGTTGTGTTCTTGGAAAGATTTAAAAATTGGTGTGAGCCTTCGTGATAATGTCGCCTGGTATTTCGCCTCTTCTAACATAAGCAAATCCTGGGAGTAGAGATCCATCTAGTTTTCAAAGTTCCTAAAGCCGCAGCGCAAAGACTCCAAAATAGAGACATACCGCCTATCAACGTAGAGTGCTATGTACATATCCTTTCTATAGCATATATTAGAGTATGTTCCCATGAACAATCATGATCTTGCTCACAGCAGCACATGCAACACCATTATTTAGAGCTATCCTTTATTTATTATAAAGTTTTGGTGTATGTCGTGCATCAAACCCTAAAAATTCGACACGTCCAGATTTGGCCGAACTGATGGTGAGGATGAGCCATGTCACAAAGTTTTAGGGTTAGAGGAAGGAAAAAGCATCGCTAGCAAAAGGCTGCCCGGCTAGGAGATTAGCTTCAGTAGTTAGCGGCATTTAATGGCATGCATCAACATGGCTTCAAAACTTCGATGTCGCCATAGCATCATTCGTTGGTCAGGTTTACCCTGGAAATTTGAAGAGGGTAGGGTTTGAAGGATATGGTTTGCTTCTGTAACTTCTTGAATGGCATCCTAGTCCGCGAACGCTTGAAACTTCGAGCTAAGGTAAGATTTATAGAAAGCAGAAACGTTCCAAGCCTTTTCTAAGCGTACTAGGTCGAGGATAGATTACTTGAAAATGACAAGCTGGATCAAAAATCTCAATCCGAGCTGTGCAATTCGCTCATGTTTGCCCCTGACTAAAAACCTTGGGATTACCACGGCTTTTAGGTTTCCTACAAAGCAAAATGGAGATGCCTATCACTTCGCTTTATGCGCATGCCTCCTGTGTTTCATATACTTGTTGTCTGCAATACAAAGTTGCATCCTCGACTCAAGGTACAGATATGAAGCGCAAATCGTAGTTCAAGCATTGTAACAAGGCGTGAATGCCATTCCTTCAAAATTGTTCCAAGCTAGCAAGGATAAAGGTTGGGGGGCTCAAAGTTCATCAAGTATATTATATGTTCTTCGATCACTGTGATCAGATCTCGCCTCGCGCTTGTTTTCAACAATGTGTAAGATATATATTTGGCTAACTTAGCTTTCTTTGTAAATAATGTACATGAGTACATTTATGAGATTGTTCATATATTTTTTTTTGATCTTTATAGGCGGGTGGCATGAGGCATGCTTTTTCAGTCTCATTAGGGACCTGTACAAAGTCCTATAATCTATTTAAAAAGTAGAGTTATGGATCGCACAACCTCGAAGTAAGTATGTATTCAAATTTGTTGGGATCTTCTTGTGGAATCCACCCTAGCTTTTCACGCGCTGCCTTGCAATTCATGAAACAAGTAGTAAAGGGCCTCAAGCCTCATGTTATTGATTCTCGGCTGAGTTTTGTAGGCGGAGAAAGAGGGTTAGTTTTGAAGCATTTAAGCCTCTCACTTTGACTTTGGACTTTATTCGACATCAGCGTGATAAACTCTCTCCGCAAAATATGGAACCGCGGCATACGATCTTTCTCTTGTAAATGGTTGAGCAAGGATATGGTTCGCATGTTCTATGGGTTTTGTAATGACAATGATTCAATCCAACTTTTTGATTCTCCGGCTGAGTTTTTGTAGAAATATGACAAATATGACGTCGTCATGATAACCTCTCTACGCAAAATATGGGCCGATAAGGGCACATGATCTTTCTCGTAAATGGTTGAGATTCTCATGTTCAATGGATTTTTAAAGACAAAGATTTTTAAAAGATCTCATGTGGTGGGTGAAATGGATGTATGCCCTAATATTTCCTTTTTGCATATGAAAAGAAGTTTAAAACATGTACTCGGTTGGGCAATATCATATATGGTGCAATACTTGAAAAACAATTTACATTTGGCAATATATCTCCCCTGGACATTTGTGCCAAATGATATTTGTTATTAAAAAACACAAATCTGGGTTGGCGTTGAAGCTAAATGGACATGTCCATTACTTATTCCAAGGAAAAAAAGGTTGTATTATATAATAACAACATCGCGCCTTCATTATTCTATCGCACCTTTTGCAAGCACCATTTTTGGCATGGTAATAAGTTTGCAAAGGCATTATAAAACTGCACATTGTTATTCCTCCGCACCTTTTGGCAAGGTAATAAGTTTGCAAGGCATTATAAGGCTAAGGCTGGATTGATTCTTGGCAATGAGGCTTCAATGTGCTAGAAGCATCCGGATCCAAAAGTTCTTAGTGATGTGATTAGCAACCAAGCTAGATTTATAGAAACTAGCAACTAAATAAATACCAAGTAAGTAAAGAGACATTTCTCTTACAACTACTATTCTATTCTATTCTATTCTTACAATTTCCTCACTCATAATTCAAGGCTATGATATAACCTTTCACTCTTGTCACACCTGACAACTATTAGGTGTCTAACTACTTATTATTCTTGAAAGTTTCCCATGGAATATCTATTACATAACATAGATATCCATAGGCTGATGGATATATATAATTACTCCTAAATGCTTGAACATAGACAATTGCCTATGCCCTATATTAGGCCAAAAGGCGTTAAAACATGCCCCCTACATAAATAAAAAATCAATATTGACACACAATCTATGTACGTCGCAACGCGGCAAATCAAGGCTTATCCTACACACGGCGCGCGCTGTGAGATTCCATATATCGGATTTTCTCGTAATGACCAAATTTTAAAGCGAAGGAATTCTTTATTTCTCATTTTTTTTCAAAAATGTTTGACCGCGTGTCTTCAATGAAAGTGATCAATAGTCAAAACTTGGATGTTGTTAAATGCTCCAAGATTCCACAGCTGGAAGGCTTAAGGTTTAGATTTGTTGGCGGTTTTAGAGTGTGTGCGATGTTGACAAATGCATGCATGTGTATTATCTATATATATTTCTAAGTAAAAACCCAACAATTCGTTGAGCTCTCAGCGTTGAGCATCGTTATTTGCATACTTCATTGCAGCCAAAATATCTACGCTTCCATCGCCTAACGTATGAGCTGCAGATTCTAATTATCTTATGAAATTATTGATCCTGTAAATCGACAGCGTTGTTTCTCTTCTTGACTGGATCAAACCAGTTGACAATGCTAAATTATTGCTGAATGTGAGCCGGACAAATGTTAGAACTAATGTGAATAAAGGTAAAAATTGTTTAATTTGGTAAGAAAATGTGGATTATATAATTCCATTAATGGCCGTGGCGTGGAATGTACATTCCAAACTTGTGGATGGGGTTTGCCTCCTTGACTTTGGACGTAGCTATTTTAACCTAAACCCGGTTTCAGGTGTTGTAAGGGCTGTAATTTTCCTCAGCTTCTTCTTTGTCAACACTGATCGGCGATAGGCGTTGTGTTTCCTCGGTGGATGACCCACAGATATTGTTTTGTCGCAGAAATTGCGCTCGCACGGTCGGTCACCTATTGATGGAGCTTTCGCCTCTCTTCGGTTGAAAGCCCGAAGTTTTTCTCTCGTGAGATGGTCAGCGACTAAAACTAGGGATCAGCGTAGCGCGCGTTTGCTTGCAGGCCTTTGGCATTTTGCATTTCGTATTCGACATCTCTATTGGCTGCTCAAGCGCACGCTGCTGGCTGTGCATATAGTAGGTAAACAGCAATCTATAAAAGGGAGGAACAAAGGGGCCAAGGACAAAGAGTGGCCGAGTGAAACCCACGGAGGTCGCAAAACACAAAGTTCGGCGCATTAAGGTTTAGAAAAGGCGGCCCGGCTTCCGGCCCAGCCCGGCTTAGGGTTTCCCAGTGGAGGCTCTCCATCGAGGAAGGAGAATCGGATGAAGATGATCCGCCACTTTGAAGCTTGTAGCATGATCTAAAAGACGAACCGATAAAACTTCGAAAGTGGCTGTAGAAAACCTTTTTTAAATGAGAATGATGAGCTGAAGACACAAAAACTTAGAATCCCGAGCCCTATATACCAGCCTTTTCGGGCGAGGAACCATCAATTTAAGAAAACATTGCCAATCTAGAAACAAAACTTGCAAATTTAGTGGCGCGAAACCACTAAAGAAATGTATGGTCCAGCACCATGAAAGGGTTATGTCTGCCTCCGAAAGCAATAATCCAGGGGCCAAAATCTGAAAGTCTCTCGTGTATTCAGAACTAGAACCACAGAGTTCAAAATATTAGCGGTAATTGAAGATTTCTTTAGAGATACAATGCACACGTGATCCTCAGTGGTTCATTCTAAGCACGAGGGTGGATTCAACGCAGCCAATTTACTCAAATTTAGAAGTGAAGCCGGGGGATAGAGTCTTACATCCGCAGGGCTGCCCTTGGGCAGGTTATTAAGATTTGGATTGATCCTGATCTTTCTCCCTTATTTATTGAAATAAAAAGAAGAAAGAATGGGAAGTGGTGAAACAAGCAAGGGCTGATGGATATGTGTATATTTGATCGGAATGGTAAGGCAGTGGTCACTAAGCACAGAAAAAGCTAGGGACTCGGGGACCTTTAAGATCTTAGCTTGGAATGTGTACCGCGGACTCATCAAAGCTAAAATTGATGCCATCAAGTAATGTTTGGAAAGAGGCGATGTATTGCTTTTTTCAGAGACTTGGGACATCAATCCCAAAGTCTTCCAAGTATTAATGGTTTTAGCTTACTTGGATCAGTGTGGAATCATAAAGAGCGGGGCAGAGGTTTTGGTGGATTAATAGTATATATCCATGGCGGTTTGGAGCAAAGGATATCCATTGTTGAGACTCATAAATTTAATTTAAATATATGTGGTTGAAGATTGAAATGCCGGAACAAGCCAATTTACTTAGCATCGTGCTATTTTGCACCATTATCCATGCCAATATATCTTTGGACCCGGGGGATGGATCGGGACCTACCTTTACATAGTCTATGTTAGGATGTTTTTAAAGATTCGAGGATTGGTGAAGTGATCTTGGTGGGATTTTAATGCAAGAACCAAGGGTTCACAATCTATCGCTTTTGAGAAATTGGGTGATGCTTTATTGGAAGAATATATAGAGGATGAGTTCATGAGACAAACCAATGATGTTGTTATGAACAGGTTGGGGGAGCATTTGGTAGAATTGGGCACCATATGCAGCTTTGAGAATCTTGAATGGTATTCATAAGTACCCTATTCATGCGCATCCACATGCTTCCGCCACAAGGGTGAAACAATAGATTATCTTCTTGCGGATATAGGTGCTTCTTCCATTGCACATTTTAAAATTTGTGAAAAAGGCTCTTGAATCTGATCATCTTTGGACTACGGGTTTGAGCTCAAGGGGAGGCCCTCGAACCGAACAAGCCAATATCTTACATCATCAAGGTTGAGATTAGAGACTACGAAAAGCAAATGCAAGATCATAATCTTTGTTGAAGAACTAATTAAGCAAGGTGATTGGAAGAGGATCTTGAGCAAGATCGAGTTGCTATCGAGTTTACTTCTTCAAGCTGCATCAAAGGTATTTGGTTTTACCAAAAGTAGAGTTAATAAACCTCATAATAGTTGGTGGGATGATGAATGTCGGATTGCAAGAGCAAAGCTTCCTGTGGGCTGCAAAATTAAACCTAAATGGTACAAAACATTGATAAGGAATAAGAAACGCGGTTGTTTTTTCGGAAAAAGGCAAATTGAGTTGAATAATTGGTTCAAAGATCATCCAAAAGCATTCGAACGGTGCTCAGGCCAATCTAACAATCTGATCTTGACTTGAATGAGTTATTAAAGCTGGTGAGATCTTTATTTCTCGCAACATACATCCAAACATGCCCTTTATTGAAACTGGGGCTGACCTATTTTCTCCTACCGAGGTTGAGGATAAGTTGAGCATCATGAAGAATGGAAAAGCTGCGGACCCAGATGGTATATCAGTGGAGTTGTTGAAATGGGGAGGAGATGAGTTAGTGAATATGGTCACCAGTTGCTAAATGAAGCACCTGAAGCCGCAGTTTGCCACATTCATGGAGAAGGAATCGAGTTGTACCTATACATAAATCCCAGGCCGAAATGGGATGTTCATAATTATAGAACTATTATGGTCGGGAAGCACTTTTACCAAATTATTAGGTGGATTGTTGGAAAACAGGATCAGTTCATGGGCCGAGGTTAATGGGCAAAGAGCTTCTTGCCCCAGCGGATTCGAAAGTATCATAGCACACTTGATCATGCTTTATCCCTCCGGGTGCTATTTGAAAAAGCCTAAAAACCTAGGAAATCTCTGTACCTTGCCTTCGTTGATTTTTCTAAGGCTTTTGATCTCGTCCCTTGAGATGGCACAGGTGATAGAATGAAAAATATTGGAGTTCAAAGGAGCTCCCGAGCTCTATGAAGAGGTAATTGCCAAAGTCTCGTGGATCACGAGTTCGAGGTTAGAAATACAATCGAGTGCAACAAAGGTTGTCCTCTCGCCCGATGCTTTTCGATTATATATCGATGAGCTTAAGGATTGGCTTAAACATAAATGCTTGGCCTGGAACATGTATAGGCGACCTTTTGGTTCAACTTGCTTCTTTGAGATGATGTGGTCCTCATAGCGCATGATCTGACTCCGGTTACAGGAGCATTTGGTTAACCTTGAATCCTTTTGTGATGCAAAGAAGATGAATGTCAATTTGCAAGTCTAAAACAATGGTAGTGGGCGCCGTTGTCGGACCAACCTTCACATCTGGAGGAGCACCTTTGGAAATGGTAAGTTGTTATAAATACCTTGGATTAGAGTTTTAGTGTGACTATAAATGGAAAAAATGCATAAAGAAAAAGAGTAACTGGAGGTAGATCGCCTTTTATATAATATAAAATGAAAATGTCATAAGATTGGGTTGTTGGATTGGAGTTTGAAAAAGTGTTGTTTAAAAACGTTGGTGCAATCGGTAATTTTATATGGAGCTCCTATATGGGGCCCATCTATTTCTACAGGTTTATGGTAGGAAATAGAATCGATTACTAAAATCATTCCTACAAGAGGAGCTTGCTGTGTGAAAAAAAAGATCCCATATCCTATCTTTGGCATTGGCTGGCCTTATTCATTTGAGAAGTTGAGGCGCTTTACCAAGCGATCAATTTTGTTAATAGAATAAAAAGTACGACTTTCAAGAGGGCTTTGATTGATTCTTCATCTTAAGGTGGTATAATGATATAAAAATATGGTTTGGAAAGTGGGGGATCGGTGAGAATAAGCGCCTGATTGATTTAGGTGCAAAATTTGGTTCAATCTTTGGTGATTGCTAAGATATGGGAGGATAAGGGTTCGCGAATGTCAATTTATAAAGGAATTGATAAATCCAATGTTGGTTTATCACGAGGTGACTATTTGAAATCTGGTATACCTAAGGACCTCAAATAATAATGCGAGTTAGAACTAGCTCTCACCTATTGTGTGAGACAGTGCAGATGGTCCAGAGTACCCCAAGGGAGCTCAGATTATGCTCCTTTTGTGATCGAGTCAGAGTTGAGGATGAGGTCCATGCACTATTACGTTGTCCAAACTGATGATATTAGATTGAGATTTGGGATTATTAATACACGGGACTTTGATTCTCTTATGGGAACTAATTTCTTTAAGCTTGGGCGCTTTCTTAAGTGAAATTGATTTGCATAGAACCCTGTTATTGAAGTTGAAAACATGATTGTAACTGTTCGCTCAATGACCTTCAAGGTCCAATATGGGCGTGATAATACAAAAAAAAAAAAAAAAAAAAATTGATTCGATTTCGTGAGAGAAATTTTTGAATCCTACAACAATTTAGAAGCACCAACTATTTTTATTTGATCTTGTTGCACACCATTATTCCTGGAATACTTTGAAGCAATAAAAAAGAAAACATTGTTACATGGATCTATAGACGTCATAAAATGAAAAGTTTTACGTAAAGATTTATCGTTGTGAGACAATAAGAAAGTCCTTTTTGCAACTCACGCGTTGGAGGGCTTTGATTATAACATCTTCTATAAGACGGCCTAGATCAGATGTTTTCTAATAAGCAAAATCCTTTCACTTTGGTCAAACATTTTCTATAATAAGCCCTAGACTATCTGTTTCTACTATTTGTACTGGGGCATATCTCTAGTACTGTTTACTGCATGGAATACTTTTACTGCTGATGTTATATTTTTATTTCTTTCTAATGTGATAGATTCCAATTTTTCTTTGGACGACAAAATCATTCTTTCTTCTTTATATGTCATTAATACATTTAAAGGCATATTTATTGAACGGAAGCCCTCTACTTCTAGACCGATCTTTACTTCTAGACCGATGCTTTAGATCTTCTTTTGCTTTTGAATTCATGACTATTCGGGTGGGAAAAGGTATTAGATTAAAAATAAGTTCTTGCCAAGCAAGTCGAGGCTGATACAATGCCTTATCGCAATGTTTCATTCCTCTACAAAACCTGCTCCTCGGATGTTTGAAGGTCTCCATTACAAAAAATATAAAATCGATCAGGGGTCTTCAAGGAGTTCTCTCATTTCTATGCTAACAAAACATGTATTTCCATTCTCTGCTCTACTAATCCTTATACTTCTTCAATGCTTCTTCCATCCGGAGAACGAAAAGATTTCTTGAAAGCCAATTCCCATAAAGCCATGGTATCAAGTATTCTATTGTCTAGAAGTAGCAATTTGAATTGATTGTCAAAACATGACTTTAAACTATGATTTAAGCCACTTCACCCTCCAGCCATGGAGGGCAACCCTCCGTGCGCAGCACCTTGTTTTTTTTTTTTTAATTATTATTATTAATTAAGCTATTTTGCTTCAATTAAGCAATTTTGCTTGGATAGTCAATTATGGCGTAGGATAGTCTTACCCTGGATTGGGGGATCCTGGAGGTGTGATCCCGGGGCGGGATCCGGAGGGCGGTGTGATCCGGGGCCAGGATCCCAACTGATAGCTAGCAGTTAAAAGCTGCGTAGCTTTAGGGCCATTTTTTGGCTGGATTTTTGCTTCTTGATAGCAGGCGCCTGCCCTCTCAATTATGATCCAGATCTTTTACGCACATGGTTACAAGTGGTAATATCATACTTGATGTATAGATTACAAATAAGGGTTATAGACCTCTAGAACTTATCACAGTGTTTTCCCTTTAATACATGCAAAGGAGCTTTCATGCAACTTTTACTATGATTTATGCTCCCAACAAGGTGCCTAATGGAATGTCGGCTCTATATTATCTAAGGTATTATGCTTTTTGCCAATGGTACTTGGATTCATATAAAACCATTTGCTAGTATGGTACATATTATTATTTGCAATAATACGTAAAAGGTTTAAGAGTGTTAAATGCTTGGATGGCTTTTTTGACCTAAGATCCTAATAGAAAAATATTTTAGAAGCTCTAATAGCATGTTTGGGGCGGCCATGAGCAGAGAAGAAAAATCTCGAGCCATGAACAAAGAAGAAAAAGCTCGATGCTTTGGCGAGAGGCAAGGCATGATAGACTTGTCCAACATGCTTGTGGCTTATTTCCTTTGCAATTTCATGATTTTTGACTTATTCCTATACGATTCTGTTGCAAACATGCTTATTAAGCTCCATGTCACGGTGAGGCCAAAATATATATCCCCAATCCGCTTTTGGCTAGTGGAATCGCTATGACATCTTCAAAGTCTATAATAGACAACGTAATACTGGCATTTTAATTCATCTAAAGCTATTCCTTGAAAGATTCATGATCTTATGATCCATTTGCAAAGTTGTTGAGTTTTTATGATCCAAAACCATGGCCATATCTTTGATCTATTTCTAGCTATTCATTAGAGATATGCTCTGATTCAGCCATTGCAAGTTGTTGTGGTTTATTCTTGGCCTATGTGCCTTATCAAAATGAATATCTAGCATTATAATAGCGTTTTTTATTTTTGTACTATTTTCTCTAAGGTCTTCATATGATTTGATGGTCGATTCATCATCGGGTATACTAAATAGTATTTCTAGAGTGCACCCTTTTGTTAGCCGTTGATTTTTTTGAAAGGGGGCAAATCCCGTCAGTGGGAGGCTTGAATCTGTGGTGGAGGCTTCTTTTGTGGTGGGTGTGAATATCCTCCCATTATTTTTAGGATTTTTTTAGGGTTACGTGGATTAGGGCCATGATTGAGGTCTTAGTTTCAAAGGGTAAGGCTTGCTATTCGATGCATTTGGTTCACGAGTGAATGGAGTCCAAAAGGGAGCTGTTGGATGCATCCCAATTTTAAAAAACATCATGCGACAATATCCAATCTCTATCTGCGAAAGTGTGATTCATTGTATATAGGGATTATGAAGGCGATGTGAAGGATTGGGAAAAATGCGACTTCTGGCAAATTTCCGGGGGCTCAAATAGCAAAATTCGGAAAGCACCTCCGCTGTGAAAGCAATTAGCGGGATGAAGCGGAAGATATCTTCTGAGTCTGGAGCTGATAGCGGATTAAATTGGCCGAGCCATGAAGCGAGTTATTGTGCATGTGCGGATGCACCTTGCCATGGCAATCAATTCTACAAAGGGTAAGATCGGGCGACAATCATCTACCAAATAGGTTTCGTCGACCAATAGCTGCAGCAATCAAACAGCTCATGTCCCTTTGAAATGATGTTTTATAAGCCACATATATTTCCGGGTGATACGGCATTCATCAACAACCTGCTTAGACCATTCAAAATCACACAAAAAGCAGCATCGTAGCATGCTTGGAGCAGCAACACAAGGGTTAGAAGGATTTGATGAATGGACCATAGATCAGTTAACCCAAGCTCATAATTAGGTATGTTCATCTTTATGATTGATCCATTGTTTGCTCGGTTTGCCATTACGGCTTGTGGCTATCTTGTGCAATAGAAAGATCTTAATGAAGCGAACTAAAGAGAAAGCGGAAATCATTTACTACTAAGAGCATTGCAAATCATTGCAAATTTCTCATCTCCAAATTCATTCGTGGAGGGAATTTCTTCTATAGATAAGCTTGGATTCGTAAGTTTGGATGCACTTAATTCATCATTGTGATTTAGATGATCTGCTTTAATTCATCATTGTAATTCGGATAGAATGTACGCCTTTGCAATGGAAGAAGGCAAGCAAATGCATTGTTACATTGCTACTACTAGGTTGCAATGAGATGTTCTTGTTTCTAGTCCCCGTCTTAGCATGTATAGCAATCTCAACATGTATAGCAAGTCACGTAAGCCGGAGAGGCGATATAAAATTTCAACACATAGTATATTAAGAAGACAATCAAATTTATTTCACATTTGTAGATAATTCATTTCATTCTTGTTCATTGTGATATATATTGTGGTGAATATTATATTGATTATCTTGTATGCCTAGGTTACTAAAGGAGGGCCATTATAGAATGTTGGAGCAAGCGGATGGTATTTGGTGAGTGTTTGGGTTAATACATGGCCAACCTGGCATTCAATGCAGATTATAATGGCTATTTCTTTTATGTGGCATTGCAATCTTGGCAGCTCGGGGATGATTTTAAATCATATCTTGTTTTAATGCTACATATTGGATGCCAATGCCGGTTATGATTGCCATTTCTTTTGTATTGATGCTCCCTCTTTGTGGAATTAAATTTGTTTTACATATGCCATATGCTTATGAATGCTTGCCATGGCAAAACAGGCTTGCATTGACACCAGCACATGTTACCATATGCACTAGCATATGCATGACAATGTCTGCTTTAGAATAATTTACATGATTCTTGTATTGCAATATTGAAATTACAGATAATGAATATAATGAATATAATGAATATAATGACTACATAAAATGTACTCAATAGTTGTTTGCAATGAAAATAATTTGTTTGTCTTGATGTTATTGTGCCTTTTAGTAATTAATATTTAGGCCCATAAAGTTTACCTATGTTTGCTTTAGTTAGGGCGCGAAGGGCCCAAATTTTCTTTTAATATAACAATCAACACACAACTACCATTAACATTATTAACACAAACCATTGCATTTAATACATTTAAATTAAAATCCCCCTTAAACCCCCTTTGGTTTGGGTGCATATTCACACGGGGGTTACGTAGGGCAGCGAGAGCTCCAAAAATATATTTACAATACATGTACAAAATTAACACCATTAAGTACATCCTCTCAAACCTTATAGTATTTTGCAAACCTTAATATACAATATACAAAAACTTGTATATACATACCCCACAAATGAGGATCGCTATGTACGGTCTAGATCTTGGAATAAAGGGCCTTCAATCCAGGTTTGTTGATACTTTCTTCATAACCTCATTCTCCTTGGTCAAGGTTACATAAATCTAGACTGTGATTCGTGACTATGGTTAGCAATGGTTATGATCATTCTTACTTCTATACAACAGCAGCACACTGGTATCTTTGTAGCATAATGAATTATTGAAGAAGACTTCAAGGTTTATTGTTAGCACATTTATACGTATAATGCATATTGCTTAAAGTCTGATGATAGTTATAGATGTTAAATTACTTTCAAGTCACAATTTCGTCTATCTTTCTGGTTAAATTTTACTCAGGGCGAAAGGATACAATTGGTGATCAGTGATAAACCGAGAGACCCAATGTACCTTTTGACCCTTACAGTTTTACTGTTCTTATGCTAATTGTGTACTGATTGGCTGCATGTATGGGTTCTCTCCTCCTGTTGTCTTTTTTTTGCTCAAGAAAGAGGATGGATTATGGAAATAGAGATCTTGGCCAAAGAGTCTTGGGCGATAAATGATAAATATTTCTGGAATTTTATTGTCATGGACCATGGAGTTTTCAGTAGTCCAACACCAGATGCTACTATACCTTTAGATTGATAAGTACAAGGGTTGCTTTCATGCCCATCTTTTCAATTGTATTTATATTGAAATGGTTTAACAATTGCGGCAGTGTTTTTTATTTAGTTCATAGTCTATGTATTTGCACAGAATTCAAGTTGATGTTGTAGACTTTTGTGAGTAATAATGATCTTCAGATTAAATTACTTAGGCTTTGGGAAAAGAGGTACTAGTCTAGGCTGGCTTGCTCAGCCTAGATAGCAGGATGATAATACCATCAGGGGATTGATCGAGGTAGATGTTGGTCTAGCGTATGCTAGTTCAGACCGTTTTTTTTTAGATACTACATTTCACTAGGGATACCTAGTGATGCCTCTCTCTCTTATCTATAATTTAGAAGATTACTTGTAAAATTTTCCTTTGAATACTAAGCTACATGGTAATATTTTGTGCGGGTTGCATTGAGGCAATTGCCTGATGACAGTTTAGTTGTTACATAGAATAAGGAGTTGGGCACTCCGAGTTATGCAAGAAGCAGAATAAAATGTCAATGGGCACATTATTGTGCCGTGCAAGTTGCTTATTATGGCATGCAAGTTACTTGGAACAAGCAGTTGGGCACTCAGAGTTATACAAGAAGCAGAATAAATTGTCAATGCGCACATTATTGTGGCGTGCACCAAGGTATTCTAATTATGAATAATCATTCATCAAAGACTTTGTATAATGACAGGTGCTATTATACACCAATGGCAAATGCCATTTTATGCATGTTCCAATGCCACTTGGCTATCAATCCTTACTACAAGGATATTGTTTTTATTCTTTTGCATGATGTAAGGCAATGCCCAAACGTAAATTGGCTGATGCAGAGAGGAAGTTCCTACTGCAAATATAAGCTGCAATAATACAAAGGTATATATTTGGATTTACTATATTCTGTCTGCATGGCTATATAGCTATAGGATATGGCGGTATCCCCACAGTAATGGTGGGGTCTTGCCATCCCTATCATTACAGTTCTATTTACAGCACTGTAATGGTTGGGTCTTGCAATACATATTATTACAGTTCTATTTACAGGGGTCTTGTTATACTCTACGGAAGGTGGTAGGTTTTTTGCTTCAATTAACCAATTTTGCTTGGACAATCAATTATGATACATAGATCTCTTCTGCAAATAATTACAAGTGGTGATATCATACTTGATGTATAGATTACATATAAAGGTTATAGATCTCTTAGAACTTATGCATGTATTTTCCTTTAATGCATGCTTGGCAAGTGGTAGTTAACATGCAAAGGAGCTTTGCATGCAACTTTTACTATGGGTTATGGAAAAGGTTTAAGAGTGATAATTACTTGGATGGCTTTTTGACCTAAGATTCTAATAGAAAAAATATTTATGAAGCCCTAACAGCATCTGTTTGATAGCGGCCATGAACAGAGAAGAAAAATCTCGAGCCATGAATAGAGAAGAAAAATCTCGATGTTTGGTAGAGGCAAGGCATGATAGGTTATTCCAACACGCTTTTGGCTTATTCCCTTTGCAATTTCAGGATTTTGACTTATTCCCAGCATGATTCTGTTGCAAGCAGGCTTATTAAGCTCCATGTTTTGGTGAGTCAAAATATATATCCTCAATATGTTTTTGGCTAGTTGCAATCGCTATGGCATCTTCAAAGTCTATAATAGATGCTGCAAAATCGGCCTTTTTTATCCATCTAAAACTTTGTTTCAGCCCATTTCCTTGAAGATTTATGGTCTTATGATCCATTTGCAAAGTTGCTGATATGTTTTTATGATCCAAAAAGCATGTGAAGCCATCTTTGATCTATTTCTAGCTATTCAATAGAGATATGCTATAGTTCAGCCATTGCAAGTTGCTGTAGTTTATTCTTGGCCTATGTGCCTTATCAAAATGACAACATTATTTTCTACGCAACATTTGTGAAGCAAGAACTTCAATCCAGGTTTGTTGATACTTTCTTCATAGCCTCATTGTCCTTGGTAGATTACACGAATGATTAGCAATGGTCCTGATCATTCTTACTTCTATACAACAGCATCACTCTGGTATCTTTGTAGCATTATGAATTATTGAAGAAGACTTCAAGATTCTTTGTTAGCATATTTATACATATAATGCATATTGCTTAAAGTCTGATGATAGGTACAGATGTTAGAGCTTACACGGGGCAAATGGATACAATTGGCGTCGATGATAAAGTAAGACCCAATGTACCTTTTGGCCCTTGCACTTTTACCGTTCTTACGTTAACTGTGTACTGATTGGCTGCAGGTACGGGTTCTCTCCTCCTATTGTCTCTTTTTTGCTTTTCAGGGTTTGCTTTAGGATAAAAAGGGATGGATTATGGAAATAGAGATGCTGGCCAAAGAGCCTTGGAGCGATAAATGATAAATATTTCTGGAATTTTATTGTCATGGACCATGGAGTTTTTAGGAGTCCAACACCAAATGCTACTATGCCTTTAGATTGATAAGTATAAGGGTTGCTTTCATGCTATTTATATTTGAATGGCTTAACAATTGCCAAGTTTTAGGCAGTGTTTTTAATCTTTAGGACATTTAGTTCATAGTTTATAATATTTGCACAGAATTCAAGTTGATGTTGTAGCAGATGTCTTACTTCTTAAGACTTTGGTGAGTAAATAATGACCTTCAGATTAAATTACTTAGGCTTTGAAAAAAGAGGTATTAGTCTAGGCTGGCTTGCTTAGTCTAGATAGTAGGATGGAAATACTGCTAAGGGATTGACCGAGGTAGACGTTGGTCTAGCGTATACTAGTTTCAGGCCCGTGTTTTTTTCTTTTTTTTGAAATATTGATGTCCAATAGGGAACTATAACTTCTTTTAATATATGTATTCTTAATTCTAGTAATATACAGAGATCCTTTAGGACTCCAGATGATATCTTCCCGCTCATATTATAAGTTGAACAATGGGACCGAACTATGGGGTTAATTCAATTTAAATGAATAGAATAGAATAGAATACATTTGTGTCCTTTGTGCCATAAGGCCCCTGGACTTGTGTAGCATGGGCGAGCTCCCTAAAAGGGTGCTACTAGCACAACACGCTGTTACAATGTAGCCTTTTCGGAAGGCTGACTTTTTCCTTTTAATACCGGCACCCCACTTTTACCTCGGCTTCTTGGCCGTGCAGTGATGCGTCGTTATCAATCAGCTTTTAGCTGAGTAATTTGTGTGAGGCTATATGAGTCGTTTTGTACGGATCATATTACAAGCCCTCTTTCACTTTGTGTAATCATATTACAAGCCCTCTTTCTCGTTAATTCTTCTCGTTGTGCGGTGCCGTCATTACGTGGATCGTCTGGCCTAGATCCCTTAGTGATTCTGTCATCTTCATCAGCTTGTGGGCTGGTTCTCCCCCCCTTATATTCCTATATACGTCCCACGATGTCTCAGGTATGTGGGCAGTCACTAATCATATGATTCTCATCCTCTATTCTCCCCCCCTTCCTTGGTCGCATATCCTGTCTTCCTTGTCTACCCCTCTCCACTGTCTTTTTCTATTCTCGAGATCATGGCTTCCCATCCTAAATCTGGCTAAGCGTGTCCCTTCTGTTTTTTCCCGATGGAAGTTATTCCTGTATATCGATGTCCTATTTGTTGGTGCGGATTAAAAACACGTATGAGCCGGTCTGTCTTGGGTCCGTGTATGCAATGCGACCATGCTCTTGTTCTTTGTTCCCCCACTCCTCATTCCACTTGCCCTCTTCTATTAGGTCACTTTCCAGATTCAATCCCATTTATGCGGTCCATGTTGCCACCTCCTTAAACCATCCTTTGCTTTGAGAATATGTGATTTTCTTGATTCTATGATCGCTTAATCTTTGAATGATTTTCCTTATGCGTCTCCAGCGTTATCTCGGCGGTATCTTATAGTTCTCTCCCCATGCTCTCACTTCCATTGGTTTACGCCCTTTGTTTTGAGTACCATGATTGTTAGTGGTGTGTTTGTCCTCACCACAGATTCTATCACATGCCATTGCCTAAGAATTCCTTCTGCTTTTCCCGGTTTCTCTACTTTAGGCACGGCCCCATGCTTACCTTCCAGTATAGGCGGGTGGTGGCTATTCTTGCCTTGAATAGATAGCATTTGATATCGGTCGGGTTATTCTATACTGTTACAAAAGTTTTTCATGTTGAAGTAGCTTCCTATAGCTGATTGAAATCTGGCATTGGCTCCTTTGGTCCATTTCCAGTCGCAGGTGCGTGTCATACCCTAGATATCGTATTGTTGGTTCCTCTATCTAGATTACCTTTATATTTAAAAAGGTTTATGCCTGTTCTTGTATTCAAAGATGACTATCTTAGTTTTGCTAGATTCACTGTCGACCTGTATCCTCCACGAAATTGTTCTAAATTTTTGGCAGTCTATGCATTCCTTTGTTCTTTGTTGCCATCATACTAAGATCATCCGCGTTATAGCATTATTGGTACCTTCCGTGTCTCCTAAGCGTTGGGGCATGCTTTCGTCTCCCTTACGGCTCTGCTATGTATCCCGTAGATGCGTCTATATATATTCCAAACGAAGGTTGGGGATAGCGGGCATCTGCTTTACCCGGTGTCACGGTTATCGGGCTGTCCTTCTGTTCCATTTTAGCATACACTTGTGGTATAGTCTTGCTATGGATCCTACCATATCTCTCGGGCTGCATGTCCATCAATCTCTTCAGCGACTTCTCTCTCGGAACCGTATCCAGATGCTTTTAAAATCTACAAAGCGGTGATTATTTTCTTTCCCGCAATTTGTTCCGCTCTATTAATATCCGTGGGGTCACTAGATGATCGTGGTTGAGTGCTCGGGTCTGAACCACCGCTTTGCCCCTGTGCTCTCATATTTCCTTCTTCGCCCATTTCTTTGGTTTATTATCAATACCTTTCCAAACCATTTTGGTCAGGCTTACCATTATTGTTCTCAGAATTCCACGGATCTTTTCTATTCCCCTGTAATGTGGAACTTAATTTTGACATTATGCTAAGTTTATCTCTGGTATCAGTTGAAATCTCGGCATATAGATTACAGGTTTATGTCTTAAACTTTCATATTGTGGAAGGGATTTTGTTTTTAAGTTGGACCCTTGTGTTTATTTGATTGGCAATAATGCCAAGGCCATAAACTATGGCCTTGTATAATAATGTTAAAAGAAAAAAAAAATCAATGGATCAGACTTTATTTTTACCTTACGGAAAATCACAAGGATTAGGGATTTACAGCCAGGCATCAGAAATGAAGGGCAGATGACCAGACGAATGCATTAAGGGTCTTTCTGATTCCCACGGATCTTAGGTATGGATTCTTAGCAGAGATTTACAGTACTACTTTTATGATCATTAGCAATGACCGATCTTCTGCGGGAAAAGATTGCCTCGAGACCAAAGAATTTAGGAAAGACATATGTGCATTTTTGACCTAGATTACAGATCGTATGATTCTGATTGCTGTACACAAATGGGTTTAGAATCTGAATTGGGATTCGTAATTCTAATAATTGTACTGGGTGTAGTCCTGAGGGCTTGGGATCTTGTTGGCATTAATTAAGCCAAGAATTCAACATAAGTACATTTCATCAGACTTCTGTGGATGATTAAGATTTGTGTGAATGATTAAGTACTCGAAAATGCAATTAAGCCTAGTAAGTGGTTATTCCATTGGGCATAAGTATAGGGCGGATTTTGATAACATGGGAACAAACGTGTCAATTCGGGATAGCTCATCCTGGATTGGGATGATAACACTACCAAGGTATTGATTAAGGTATATAGAAGTGGCTAGTGTGGCTTTTGTCAAGGCTAGTGTTTTTTTTTTTTTTTTTTTTTTTATATAGTTATGATTTCCTCTATCTAGGTCATGATCATCTTCTATCTTATGATAATATATGCTCTCCCCTTGTTTTCATTTCTGAAAAATTTATATCTCACAGTTTCTATTTTAGAACTTTTTCATGTTCCCTATCCTCTTCTTCGTATCGATTCATTCTTCATCTTTAGGGTAGTGTTTGACTTAACTCCTATAATGGTTTCCTTTCCACATATTTTATAAATTACCCTTTTGCTCTATTGCTTTAATTTTTATGTTTTTCCCCTATTTAGTTTTGGAATTTTTTCCTTTACTTTCTTCTTCCTTTTTTCCATTAGTCTCTTTCTTAGAGTTAGGTTTACGTTCTCCAGCCGATGTGTCCTTAGCCGTTCTCTATCTGCCAGCCCTTGTACGATGGCTTCAAGTTTCTTGGACAGTGATTCGCCAGCTATGTAAGTCTATAAATTGGGTTCCTTTGCAACTTTTGTTCTTCTGCTCTGTGGAGTTCCTCTTTTCGGCCTTAGCTTGGAAGCTAGGCTCTGAAGTTTGTATGGGAAGGAAGAAAGGCGGCTTCAATAAAGCCACATTGATCAGGATGGAGGAAGAAAAGCTGAACGCTGAGGTGCAGCCAGTTCTCCTGAAGTTGCAGCAGACCCCATTTCGGTTACTATATCTCTTCCATGCTCTCCAATTAATGTGGATGTAGCTCCAGCATTAGATCTTATTGCCCCTTCTGTCCCTGCTCCTGGAGTTCTGCTGGGCGAATCTTCTCTTAAGGTTCTTAATCTCCTGGCCCATAATCTTACCCTTTCGATTTTAATAGCCTTATTTCTTTCCTTTTTTCTTCTGATTGTTCTCTTTTTCTGGAGTTTGATCCTCAGGCATCTTTAGGTTACTCTCTAGGTCGTTTTATAAATTGGTGATTCTCAGATATTTCCTCTAAATTCGATCTTCAAATCTTCTAGGTTTAGATCTGTTAATAGCTTTCTTTCATTTTGTATTTTCCTGGGCTCTATCTTGTTTTTTCTTTAATAGTTTCTCCATCTTCTGTGTCATCTTTATAACCTTGTGGTAATTATTGCCCTTATATCTCTGCCTTATTTTTGCCAGACTAATTTGCTATCCTATGCACTGGCTTGTCTCTTGGTTCTCTAGTTAAGTTAGGACATATACTCATTTGTCTCATATCAGACTTCTTTTTGTAGATTGAGATCATTCATATTTTATCCTGATTAATTTAGACAGCCTATTCCATTCTTTTACTGCTGTATTTCTTTCTTTTATCAGTAATTTGTTATAATAGATATTTATCTGGGTTAATTCACCTCAGGAGAGTTTTAACAAAAATCTATAATGCTAAGTGCTTATCCTTAAATTTGTTTATCATGTTAGATAAGTTATGTTCATGTGTCCTTTGTGTTCGTATTTTCTTGCATTTCTTTCTGTGTTTATTTCCTTGCACTTTCTTAAAGTGTAAATATCTATCTTGTTCCTTGTTGATTAAGTTCCTCTTGTATACGGCTTGTACTGTTCTAAATTTCCACCAAGGCTGTCTTATTTAGAACTAGCTTTTATATGTTTCCACCTTTTTAGTCTAGTACCCTTGTGGTGCATGCCATCTTTTAATTATATCCTTTTCTGTTAGGTGTTCTAGCTGTTCCTCTCACTATTTCAGTTTATTCTTTTGTTTTTAGTCCGCTATTAGATTGTTTTTAGCCTTCAATTTAAGCTTGTTGCTGCTTTCTGTTCAGATCATCACCCGGTTATGCAGATATTCAAATTCACTGTTTATCGTTGGCAGGAAGTTTGTTCATGACTTTGTTGTTGTTTTTCATCTTAAAAATGTTCTAGTCTGCATTAATCTTTCATGTTATTCTGCTGCAAAAGTGGCCCTGTTCTTATTCCACTTTTTGCTTTCTGGTTTTTACTTGCTGGAGAATCTTTAGGATCTATGTTCATTGTTGTCATGCTTTGTTTCTATTAAATGCTGTGGTGAAAGGCGTTAAGCTGGATGTGTTCAATGCTTACCTGTAATGGCTTTAGCAGTTACCCATTAGGCTAACTTATAGCCGTTACATTTGCAGGTGTTAGAACCCATCCCCTCCATGTGGTTTTAGGAAATTAGGGGGGCGGAATCCTCGCTCAAATCTTCAAGACTTTTTTGGATGTTGGGCATTTTGGGGTCATCTTTGAACTCTACTGGTTTATAGTTTCTTGATGCTATGCCATACCACTTAATGTGGTTTAAATCTTAAACATCTTTGAAGTTCTTCTGCTTTTTTACTTGTTACTTCTATATCTTTCTAAGTTTTGAACAGATATACTTACTCTAGTAATATTTTCTATATTTACTGTCTATTAATTGCACGTTCTATTTTAGTAACATACCACCCTTTTGATTTTATATAAGAAATCTATTGTCTACATTTATCTATTGTCTTCATTTCCTTTTGTCATCTTGTCCTTTATATCTTGTTGGTTTTTGCTGTTTGCTTTGGTTCCTAATATGTTGTTTTCTTAGTATTTTTCTCTACTTTAACTTATGTCGTTTTCTTAGTATTTTTCTCTACTTTAACTTATGTCCTTGCTTTCCCCTCTGTATTCTTGTACTACTTTGTTTTAACTTAAGGTTGTTTCCCTTTGTTTATTCTATTTGCTAAACTTCTTGGATCTTTTTGTCCTGTAGTATGGAATGAATTTTTTTGCTCTCAAATCAAGGCCTAGTTTAGACGTACACCTAGTCTTTACTAGGACTGCACTTGAAAAGTCTTTCTGTTCCAAATATTGTCTCTTTTTTGCTTTTCAGGGTTTGCTTTAGCATAAAAAGGGATGGATTATGGAAATAGAGATGCTGGCCAAAGAGTCTTGGAGCGATAAATGATAAATATTTCTGGAATTTTATTGTCATGGACCATGGAGTTTTTAGGAGTCCAACACCAAATGCTACTATGCCTTTAGATTGATAAGTATAAGGGTTGCTTTCATGCTATTTATATTTGAATGGCTTAACAATTGCCAAGTTTTAGGCAGTGTTTTTAATCTTTAAGACATTTAGTTCATAGTTTATAATATTTGCACAGAATTCAAGTTGATGTTGTAGCAGATGTCTTACTTCTTAAGACTTTGGTGAGTAAATAATGACCTTCAGATTAAATTACTTAGGCTTTGAAAAAAGAGGTACTAGTCTAGGCTGGCTTGCTTAGTCTAGATAGTAGGATGGAAATACTGCTAAGGGATTGACCGAGGTAGACGTTGGTCTAGCGTATACTAGTTCAGACCGTGTTTTTTTTTCCTTCTTTTTTTGAAATATTGATGTCCAATAGGGAACTATAACTTCTTTTAATATATGTATTCTTAATTCTAGTAATATACAGAGATCCTTTAGGACTCCAGATGATATCTTCCCGCTCATATTATAAGTTGAACAATGGGACCGAACTATGGGGTTAATTCAATTTAAATGTGGAACTTAATTTTGACATTATGCTAAGTTTATCTCTGGTATCAGTTGAAATCTCGCAGCATAGATTACAGGTTTATGTCTTAAACTTTCATATTGTGGAAGGGATTTTGTTTTTAAGTTGGACCCTTGTGTTTATTTGATTGGCAATAATGCCAAGGCCATAAACTATGGCCTTGTATAATAATGTTAAAAGAAAAAAAAAATCAATGGATCAGACTTTATTTTTACCTTACGGAAAATCACAAGGATTAGGGATTTACAGCCAGGCATCAGAAATGAAGGGCAGATGACCAGACGAATGCATTAAGGGTCTTTCTGATTCCCACGGATCTTAGGTATGGATTCTTAGCAGAGATTTACAGTACTACTTTTATGATCATTAGCAATGACCGATCTTCTGCGGGAAAAGATTGCCTCGAGACCAAAGAATTTAGGAAAGACAGATGTGCATTTTTGACCTAGATTACAGATCGTATGATTCTGATTGTTGTACACAAATGGGTTTAGAATCTGAATTGGGATTCGTAATTCTAATAATTGTACTGGGTGTAGTCCTGAGGGCTTGGGATCTTGTTGGCATTAATTAAGCCAAGAATTCAACATAAGTACATTTCATCAGACTTCTGTGGATGATTAAGATTTGTGTGAATGATTAAGTACTCGAAAATGCAATTAAGCCTAGTAAGTGGTTATTCCATTGGGCATAAGTATAGTGCGGATTTTGATAACATGGGAACAAACGTGTCAATTCGGGATAGCTCATCCTGGATTGGGATGATAACACTACCAAGGTATTGATTAAGGTATATAGAAGTGGCTAGTGTGGCTTTTGTCAAGGCTAGTGTTTTTTTTTTTTTTTTTTTTTTTATTATAAGTATGATGGAAAGATTATTCCTAATGTTAATAATGGGCTCATGCATGTTTGAGACCCTGGGATCTAAGGAACTAAGGTATGGAGGTAAGTGGGATGAACTATGGCAGATTGTCAAAAAGGATTATGCTAGGTTCACACAGTAATAAACACATGAACTGGCAAGATTGAGCATATGGTTTGATCATTTATCGTGGCAATATGGCTTGAAAGTCTATTAGGATGATTGTGTACCATATGGGATATGTTGGCAGATGGACATTTTAACCATTATAACATAACTTACATTTGCATGATCTGTGTGGTGGTGACATATAGTCCCACTGGCGTGTAAAGATGTTGGAAGTTTTCCACAAGCTGCTAACGTTGGCCTTCCTGCATTAGTAGCAACAGTAAGAATTCTCGGGCAGAAAAAGATGCTGCATGGACGTCCTACGGTCTTGAGCTATTCGAGCAAAAGAGATGGCGATGATACCAATGATGGTAGGATATGGGATAAGTCTGTAAAAACAGAGTTTGAGACAATGGGGCATTAAGTTGGGCATTTTGTGAGACAAAGGTGCATATGGTAACATTGGATGTATTAACAAAGGAAAATGCGACATCTGGTTGGATGATGACATACCCTTTGGAATATGATGGCAAACGTCTATTTTAAGACTATTTTTACCATATAAACTTCTGAATGTAAGGAATATAGTTGTTGATATGTAGTGTATGGGCCAAAAGGGAATTTATGGCTTTGATCAATAGGAAGCTCTGATGGACACCTGTTTGGATTGGGTTGTAATGAAGTTGAAATATTTACTAGCTAATGTTACATTTGTGATATTATTATTTCAAAGCAAATTTTAGGGCAAGAACAAATGCTGCATGCCGTGTACATCTGGAGCGATTGGATGCATCGAATAAAAAATTACAGTTAAGATCTGATGGCTATGGCTTAGCATAAGGCGTGTACTAGAGGTTTTTCCTTTAGAACTGTCGCTAGCAAGGGCCTTAGCTACTGCACTAGGGCTCGACATGCTAGCTATAAATTTAAGGCTTGGCTTTTGCATCTCCACTATGATACTTTGATCACCGGCAGTATGGCGGAAATCGGCCGCATCACATGAATTTTGCCAGTATGAAATGCATCGCTGAAGAATTGGAAAATTGTTCCAGTGGCACAAATCTTGGTGTTGCTAAAGATATGAAGGGCATTAGCAAGGAGAAAGATCCGATTCATACTTATCAGGTTTTGTTCATTGATGATTATTTAACATTCTTGTTTTCATAATGAATGTGTGAGCTATATTAA